>OX104044.1:84891156-86091156 GCA_944470415.2 Schistosoma rodhaini
TATATAGATATATAGACAATTGGCATGTTTAACCAATTTTTCCAAATGACCTAGTGACTAAAACAAAAAAAATGTTACTGTTATATCATTGAAAATAAGTTAATAAAACATCAAAGATATACAATTACCTATGTACTTGTACGTGTTTGATCATTATAGATGACTGGCTTTCTGTTCATAATCAATGTTTACTTTAGTTTAAAGATTCTCTACATTCAAACTAGTAAGCAAAGATGGATAGTGGCTAACAGTGGAATCCAGTTTGATGCGTGTTTCGTCCTATTTAGAACTCGTCAACTGGATGTACCTGCATCTCAGAGTTGGATTCCACTGCTAGCCACTATCCATCTTTGTTTATAATACTTGTGAAATAAGGCTATATCGAGGCAATGTGCACAGTATGCACATATGCCAATTAGAGACTGGCTAGTTGAAGTCCTAAACATCAATGGGAAGATTCAAGCAAATAATACTAAGTGAATTTAGTTTCTTATTTGTTTATTGGTTAGTTATTTATTAGAATGAAGGTTTGTGGAGATTGTAGTGATTTTAATAGTTGAATTCATTAGTCCATGTAACCTAGGCCACCAGTGTAAATTTGAAAGTACTGAACGGCCGTTCGGTCTTAGCATTGGACTCCTCAGCAATGCGTATCCACGATCGCACATGCGGGACTCGAAGCCAGGACATTCGATTTCGCACGCGAACGCTTATTTTTTAGTCCACTGAGCCGGCATCCAACGGTGTTAATGTCTAACTTCAATCGACCCATGAATGGTTGCGCAACCATTCATCCATTATCTGAATTAGATACCTATCTCTACCCGATACGAATTAGACTCAACTGGTCACGGCTTCTCACTTGAACTACAGGAAACCCATCTTGAAGTCCCATACTAGGGTGAAACGGCCGTCCAATGCCTTCAAGTTTACCGATTCATAAAACTAATACCCATAAACCACCTCTGTTAAATCACTAACTGTTGATTTGAGACGTGTTAAGATAGATTGGAGTTGAGAATTTATTTGTGATTAGTGTGTTCGCATTTTAGTCACCTTAGGTGACTTTTTTATGTACATTCCATTCACACTTCATTTTGTCATTGATATATTTCTAGAATCAACTCTTTTATAATCTAACTTTTTAAAGTTTATTCTCCTACGTAGAGACTGTGTTTTTTAGCCCACCTGACAATATCATGTTGAATGAAAATGACTGAAAAACATTTTGAGTGACAATAAGATAATGTTTAGGATGCATTTCTCTCCACCTAAATACTAAATGTATCTTCAAAACTTGTCTTTGTCAATACCTAATCTGATTACAGGAACTAAGAAACAGTTCAGCGCGTTAACCGTTTTACTTACTCTAATAGTCTCCTATCAGCCCATGTGATTTGGTGTGTGGTGAAAACGGCATGTGTGCAAGAAACTCATTTGTCTGTGAAACATAGCTGCCGATGTTTCTAGACATGTACAGGTCTCTAGTGTTGAATCACAAACGTCTTTGAAGTGTTGGTCGTATGTGATGTAATACTGTTATAGAGCTCTAAGTAAAGTCGGTATATTGATTGAGGGCGTAAAACCACCATGACGTGCCACTGTCTATTGGATTGAGCCGTATAAATTGGTACAAAACATCTTGAACATTTTCGATACAAATAGCTCAGACAGACTGGAGGTATAGAACCACCTCTCTCCATTGTTCTATTCGAGCTGTGGGGTTAGTCAGGGTTACTTGATCTCATCGTTCCTCCTCAACATTCCCATCAATGACATTCTGAAAACAGCTCTAATAGAAATAGTTAGTGATAGTGTAGATCCGTTACGTGGAGAAAGGCTTTTCGATCTTGAGTGTGCTGATGATATTGTCCTACTGTGAGGTGATATTCAAGCTATGCAATCCTCACCTAATCAGTCGGCAATCAGTGTTAATAGGCATGCAATGTATTTTGCATCTTCCAAGTGCAAATTATTTCCGCAAGAATGCCATGAGTGTATGCCTGCACTCACTCCTAGTAGTCCCTTCATTATGTTACTCTGGGTGCAAAAGTTCAGATTTACAACGCATCTGTGGGAACAGTTTTACTTAATGCTTCTTGTGAGAATTAAAAGTCCCTGTTTTGATCTCTGGTGGGTTTTTGGATGCATGCCATTGAAGATTGCAATACTAGGGCGAAATGGCTATCTAGTGATTCCTCATTTCCAATGGTTTCTTAAGGTTAGCTTGTAATGTTAAACTATAGAATAATTTACTATTGAATTACCATTTGAGCAACTATTATCTTTCCACCAAAAATATAATTTTACTGTTTTCTATTATCATTGATGATTAGGTACCCATGTTCGCAAGAGGAAAATATACAATATCATTCATCTATCTTGTCATCTTCGATTTTATCCTTGATTAATGTATACCAATTTAACAGTGATTGATAACCGATGGTGTATTTGTTTGTGATATGTCCTGTACTTAAACTCTCAGACACTTACCTCTTAACCTCCTCTAAGTCTCCAGAAGTCTTCCACTCTTGAACCCCAATCAGAAACCAGAAATTCTTAGAAGGTTAAACTTGATGGTTAGATCACTTACAAAATATGACTTTATACATTGGATTAAATTTCACCCTGAGATTCTGGAAGATTCTACGATCATGATAAACTTGACAATAAATTTCTTAATTGCCTAATCAATACAAGAAAAGTATAGTCTAAATTCAACTTAGTATTGTTTGTTTGAATCTTCCCATTGATGTTTAGTACTGCAACTGGTCAGTCTCTTATTGGTATATGTGCATACTATTCGTATTGCCTCGATATAGCCTTAATTCACAATCATGGTACGCACATATCCTAATAAGAGACTGACCAGTTTCAGTATTAACACATCAATAGGAAGAAGATTCAAACAAACAATACCAAGTTGAATTTAAACTTCACCCTATCGCACAAGCAAGTGGCTATCAGGACTCAGTGGCCGAGTGAATAACGCGATCGCGTTTGGAGCGAAAAGTACTGGGTTCGAGTCCCAGAGTGAACATCAGCTCTGAGATGCAGGTACGTCTAGCTGACGAGTCCCAAATAGACTGAATGATTAACTACCTTTTCATTGCCCCCAAATCCCTGGTACGGCTAAGGGTGGGGAGATTCCGCTCTCACGCTTAAAATGCTCTCACATGGCCACGGATATATAGCCTTTGTCAGGGAAATCCTACTCACTGCTTTCTCGTGCCATTACTGTTGTTTACGAAATTGACAGTACCGGGTTCGTGGATATGGAGGATCCACCAAGGGGAGTCGGCAAACCTTGATTCAAAACGGATCGTGCACATGGGCTCCAGTATTCTGAAGGAACAAATGGCTTAAGAACCAATTGTTGGTGGCTGGCTACCACGGGACCGTATCTCCTCACGATGCTCCACTGCCTTGTGGATCAGATCTTTAGGTCAAAGGCTCCGAGTGTGGCCCGCTAAGGTAACCACCTGCTTGCGTTTGAGCACCAGGGCAGTATTACAAATTTGTGCGATGAATATATATCTGTTGCCCCTTTATACCACCATTTATGTGTTTAAATAATAATAATAATATCTTTTCATTGTAATTATATTATTGTAAAAGATGAAATACCCGCATTATAAAATTACAAGCATTACGGTGTTGATGTACTTTATCCTAAGAAGATAATAATAATTTTTTAGGTGAGAAAAATGATTGGCACCATAGTTTTGTCATTCACTCATTATTAGTAGTACCATTATTATTATTATTATTATTATTATTATTATTATTATACCCTCATTTCCAGTGATTAATTATTGCCAGTTCATCTCTTTTTTCTATAAAACGGAATTAGGAAATGATTGTAGATATTTTGATCACACACACACACACATGCATACCAAAAGTAACTACTACTGTATGAACGATAAAAATAGTAGACGTTACTTCCTGTCTCTCTCCCTCATACTCTATCACCCCCGTAACAACAATTTTGAGTAAGTTATTATTGTTAAAGTAGTTGTATCCATAGCTGAACAATTACGTATGTTCGTGCACACGTTAATTCGTATCTATTAAAGGTGGTAACCATTGGAATTGACGAAAAATAGTGTTTTCGAATTTGCTTACGATTTAAACAAACCCGTATTTATTCATTATCTTATTTATTATTTATTTGAACACATAAATATTAGTACAATGGGGTACCAAATACGCGTATGCGCCACACAAATCAAATAAGACTTGTGTGAGGGCTGTGATACTGCATAGGTGCCCAAACTGAAGCAGAAGGTTTTCCTAGGGGGCAACACCCGGAGCCTTTGACCGAAAGATCTAATCCACAAGGCAGTGGAGCATCGTGAGGAGATGCAGTCCCATGGTAGTCGGTGACCAACGATTGATTCATACGCCATTTGTTCCCTCAGAATACTGGAGCCAATGTGTAGCATTGGTTTGGAATGAGGGTTTTTCAACTCCCCTAGGTGGACTTTCCTTGTCCACCAACCCGGTTAAAACGCCGGACATTCGCTTTTCATCCTCTCAATTTCGTAAACAGCAGTGATGCCACGAAAAGGCATTGAGTAGGACTTTCCACGACAGAGGCTGTATACTCGTGGCCGTGTGAGAGCATTTCAAGGGAGAGAGCGGACTCTCCTCACTCTCAGCCGTACCAGGGCATTTAGGGGCTTATTCATTATTAACATTCATTGAATAAATATATATATATATATCTTTGTTCATAAAGGTTTTTCCATAAATTCGATTAACAACTGACTAAAATATGTATCACAAGAGAAAACAACACATACTACCTTATTATTTAGGTCAATGCAATATGTATACCCATTAATTAACTTAATCTTTATATGCATTTGTAATAACTTTAGTGTAGTCAATCCAGCTAAGTATATAATAATGGAATTACATATTGTGATAAAGACGGCCTTTCGTGTGTGTGTGTGTGTATGTATGTTGCTTATGGGTGGATAGAAAGCATTTTGATCACAATTATTAATTCCTATTAATTATAGTTTTTTCTTCCTCTATATTCAATAATAAACAGAATAGATACTTTGGGGTGTATACTAATTCTTAATAAGTTGGATATCTTACATACGAAAGGTACAGGGGTCGAGTCCCAGAGTGAACATTAACTTTGAGATGCAGGTACATCCAGCTGACGAGTCCCAAATAGGACGAAACGCGCGTCCTGGATTCCACTGCTAGCCACTATCCATCTTTGCTTACAATGCTTTTGAATATCCGGTTTCTTCTTGTAAGCGTTCATCAATGGAGTTCATGTATCTGCTGATATGATTATCAAGGGGTTTTAGTGATCGATCATTGTGATTTCTTGAAACTTGTGAACACTCAAGTCAGTCATTATTTAATATATATGGAATACCTATATGTGACATTTTTAGTAAGCTCCTTATAGGTGAAGTCAAATATTCCAATAACCGAATTTGTATTTACAGTTTAAACATATTCAATTGTATCATCATCTTTAATGCATCGAAAACTTTAACTGATAGTTAAATAAAATACTCTAGTGGAGGTTTCACTTAGTTTGATTATAAAATCTTAAACATGTTGCCATCAAAATATTTGAAGATATTTTCCATAAATTTATTTGACAATGGCTTCATTTTTATCAACTGTCGTTTCACAGTCATCCGGAAGTTTTAGATTTTTCCTCCAAGACTTGTAGTAACATGATGCAAGTCCTGTTTTTTGTAACCAATTTGGATTAATTAATACGTTTATTGAAATTCATATTGTAAATATTACTTCACCCCATTGCACAAGCAAGTGGCTATCAGGACTCAGTAGCTAAATGGATAACGCGATGGTGTTTGAAGCGAATGGTATTGGGTTCGAGTCCCAGAGTGAACATCAACTCTGGGATGCAAGTACATCCAGGTGAATGAAACGCGCATCATGGATTCTACTGCTAGCCACTATCCATCTTTGATTATAATGCTTGTGAATTAAGGCATTATCGAGGCAATACGCACAGTATGCACATATGCCAATTAAAGACTGACCAGTTGAAGTCCTAAGCATCAATGGGAAGATTCAAACGAACAATACCGATTGAATTCGGATTTAGATATAAGTTTTAGGGAGACTGAGTCATCGCTAAACTTGGAATCCAGTACGCGCGTTTCATACTGTTTGCTACCCGTCATCTAGATGCCTCTTTAATTCAGTGCTCAATTTTCATGCTAAAACATGAACCCTATACAAATCACTTCAAATGCATCACCCACTAAACTACTAAATCCAGAAAGCCAATAACTTGTTCAATAGATGTGAAGTTTTTTTTGTAAGAAAAAGAATTTTTTGTAAAAAAAAAGGAAGATAAAACGTACCTGCTAGATCACAATGCTAGCTACAATCTAAATGCATTGATAACTTATAGCCAAAAGACAATATTGAGATTTAGATGTAGGTTTGTTCTCTGAGCCGGATGGTTTGGTTGTGAAGCTTTCATCGTCCTTCTGAACGACATCATCAGTACAAACTTCGGGTAGAAGTCATACAGTATTGAGACATCCACTTATCAGGATGCATATATCCCAATAGGAATCGATCAATTACAATCCTTAATATATTAACTATGGTAAAAAAAAAATCAATCAAGCAGGATAGAAAAACAGACGTTTCGTCCTATTATGGAACTCTTCATCAGAAAAATACTAAATCTTCACAAAACCCCTTCTAATAATTAGATAGGTGTTTTTTTCCTTCAATCTTTATCATATTCACAATCTATCAAGCATATTCTGTTTTTTTTAGAACCAAAATAAAAAGGTCGACTTCTTTTTTCCAGTCATAATTTCAAGGTTATGTATATAACCTGTATATGTATATACACATGCTTATATATAGATAAATATAAATGAGTACCTTATAGAAGTGTCTTGTATATTAATTTCAATGGTCTCTATTTCATCATCTACCTATACACACACCTACCTTAAGCCATAGAAACTGATACATGCTTAATATGTATCTATGATAGTGACTTGTTGTTATATTGAGTATAGGAGTAAATACGTTGTTATGCAAGTTATACTAGTGGTGAAATTAAGCAAACTTCATATGTATATATGAATTCGATGCATATATACAATAAAGATAATTATATTTAAGCATGTCTATAGATGAATATAAACTTGTTAAACCAATCATATGAATTTTATATTGTATATTTACCAGACATATTTGAGTATAATTGGATTCTTTTGTTTCTCTACTCACTTATACAGACATTCATATATAGATCATTAATGATGATGATAAGATAGAATGATACATTAAAACTTAGTTGCTATGTGATGAGAATATTAAGTCTAGGAAATAGGATCTCAATAGTACTTGTACTCATATTTATAAATGAATATACTGTAAATTATTGACTATTTGAATTTCTTCTCATTTATTCAACTAAACTCACTTTATGTAGATTTCGTTTTACTATAGATGTTTCTCTCTTAACCATGGTGTTATTAGTGATTAAACCTATTTAATACTAGTCTATGTAACAGATTAAACTAGATTCCAGAAATCTCTTAATCAAATATTACACTTTTTAGTCTGTAGTGTCATGTAAAGATTTAAATACTGTATATTAGCTCAAAATCGTGTCTTCTTTCTATCAGATTAAGTTCAATTCACTTAGTATTAGTTGTTTGAATGTTCCCATTGATATTTAGGACTGCAGCTGGTCAGTCTCTTATTGGCATATGTGTATACTAAGAGAATTGCTTCGATATAACCTTATTTCACAAGCATTGTAAGCAAAGATAGACAAACAAGTGGCTATCAGAACTCAGTAGCTGAGTGGATAACGCGATGGTGTTTAAAGTCAAAAGTACTGATTTCGAGTACTAGAGTGAACATCAACTCTGAGATGCAGGTACATTCAGTTGACGAGTTACAAATAGGACGAAACGCGCGTCAAACTGGATTCCTCTGTTAACCACTATCCATCTTTGCTTATAAGTTCAATTCGTTCCTGATATGGGCTTTTTTCGATTTTACTGTATTTGATGAACATTAATAACAGCATCGTATCTTTTCCTCCAATTGTTTGATGTAAATCATATATAAGATACACCCTGGAACAAATAGGTATCAATTTAAGTTTTCACATTCCTTCATCTTAACCCCAATAAGTTAAATAATCTCTAGGAATCTATGTAATTAGGTGTAATGAGTTTGTTTTGATATTCACTCTGACACTCGAACCCAGTATTTATTACTTCGATTGCCTAATACATTATCCAAAGATGACTATATATCCACAATATAGATGATACTGATGTTCACTGTAGTTCTCGAACCCGCATCACACAATGTTACTATCTGAGACGTTATTACTGAGCTGATCTCATTGTATTTTGGTGTTTACGTTGACTGAATAATAAATAGTAATCAGTTTCGTATATGTCAAGTTCTTATTGTTGATCAAATTCTATAGACTTACTTGAATGTCTGGTCAGCTGTGTGGGAAGTTTAGGGATATTCATGGCCGTTTTCACAGACATGTCAGGATTAAATAGTAGGTAAGCGAGATCAGAAGCATGGCAGTCTATTGAAAGAAGTTGTGTAAATCCTGAGTTTTCCATCTTTCTAATCTTCCTTTTTCTATTGTGGTATTGGTATACATAGTTAAATATGTGACATTTAACAGGTATTGACTGATAATGAGATCGAAAATACTATAATAATTATTATAATTATAAAGGTCTGAACTATCCTGTTATTTATATTCAGAACTGGGTTTTTGATTAGCTTTTATTGGCGTGCCTGAACTCAGTAGTTCAATGGATAACACGTTACCATCTTAAGCATAAGGTATCAAGTTTGAACATCAATACTTCGAATGTACAGGCACATCCAACTAACGAGTCTTACATAGGTTGAAACTACTAGCCGTGATCCAATCATATTATAAAATTATTTTATATTTTGTAGAAACCTCTTTTGTGTTTTTTCTACTTGCATACAATCTGCTATATGCTGCCAGATGTGTACTGTATTGTACAGTGTGATAATGTCAGTAACGAGTTTAGGCGATACTGATTCCAGAAGAATTAATGAGTTCATGAGATGAAAAGTATAAATTATTTTAAAACTTAAGATCCAAGGTAAGATAAAGAGTTTAAAAGTCTGCGCAATTGTGACTAATTCTGAACCATATCACTAGTCACAGTTACTGTGCGGATCCCAACTAGGTAGTCTTCACTCACCAACATAGCTTAGTCCAACAATCAGTACTTTCATGGACCAGTGTAGTGTCTTGGTTTGATCAATGTATTATTCTCTCCCAACATACTACTACTTCAACCAATACCGTGCGTCGGGATAGATTGTGGTCGAGCCTACGCAATATATATCCTCAGATGACGGAAAATAGTTGTTACGTAGGTCATCGATGTTAGAAGTGTTATAGTCTCTGGAATGATTGGTTTAGTGGTTAAGCTTTCATTATCCTTCTCACAGTCACCAAATGCCCTGGTACGGCCGAGAGTGGAGAGAGTCTGCTCTCCCTCTCGAAATGCTCTCATATGGCTACGCGAATATATAGTCTCTACCAGAGAAGTCCTACTCACTGCCTTCTCGTGGCATCACTGTTGTTTACGAAATCGAGAGAACGAAAAGCGGATATCCGGCGCTTTAACCGGGTTGGTAGACACGGAAAGTTCACCTAGCGGAGTTGGAAAACCCTGATTCCAAACCAATGGTGCACATAGGCTCCAGTATCCTGAGGGAACAAATGGCGTATGAATCAATCACTGGTCACCGGCTACCATGAGACTGCATCTCCTCACAATGCACCGCAGCCTTGTGGATCAGACCCGTAGGTCGAAGGCTCCGGGTGTGGCTCCCTAAGAAAACCACCTGCTTCAGTTCGGGCACCTTGACAGTATCACAGCCCTCACACAAATCGAATGAGATTTGTGCGGCGCATATGTATCTGGTGCTTCCTTGTACCAATATTTATGTGTTTAAATAAATAAATAAAATAAATCCTTCTCACCAATATCATCAGCCTATACAAGTGAACCATGAGATCTCCTTCACAACTCACTGACATCTTATTCAGTTGATCTGAAATTGTATGGTCGTTATTCGTTTGTTCATTTTGATTATTTTCTCCCCTGGCTTAATATTTGGTCCTACAGTTGTCAATCCTTTTTTTATTGACTGATAGATTGGGCCGATATCAATATCATTTGTTCAATATGTGACCAAAGTGCTTAGTTTCGAGAAATTCTCTGGCTTTCTTTGTGTTTCCTCTGTTCAATTATTTCTACTTGAATTCATGTCCATTGTTGTTCGCATAAATTAATATAAGTGATACCATATTTTAGCATTTAGCAGCTAGTTGATGTTCATGTAGACATAGATGATGATTGTTTCCAAAATGTAACCATGTCTAAACGTGTTCTGTTTATTGATCAATTTAATTTGTATTGAATCTTTTAAAGTTCTAATAGAACACTCTGTAGCTTAAAAACTAAGCGAAGTTGGAAATAGACCTTTATGTAAATTGCTTTTAATAAACTGGCTCTATACTTTTCGAATATTACAACCGGGACCAAAGATCCGTTGGAGAAGATGAGATGTGTGTTATTCTTTAGGTTCACTCTTTCTGATACCTCTTTCTACTATGGAAAGGCACCGATCCTGGCGTTACTGATTGTCTAAAAAGAACAATTTACTACTATCACACTCCAATACAGTCTGTACTACGATTGTACCCTCAAACCTCACATTTGTCCTTTTTTTTATTTTTATGGCTCTTCGATTGATCTGTCTGATTATAGAAGACGTTAAATGAACAAGCCAATAAAACTCGGTTATTTATTTATTTATTTATTTGAACACATAAATATTGGTACAAAGGGGCACCAGATACATATGCGCCACATAAATCTCATTCGATTTGTGTGAGGGATGTGATACTGCACATGTGCCCAAACCGAACCAGGTGGTCTTCTTAGGGGTCACACCCGGAGCTTTTGACCTAAATGTCTGAAACAGAAGGCAGTGGAGCTTCGTGAGGAGATGCAGCTCTATGGTAGCCGGTCGCCAACGATTGGTTCATGCACCATTTGTTTCTTCAGGATCCTGGAGCCCATGTACACCATTGGTTTGGAATCAGGGTTTTCCAACTCTTGGGGGTGAATTTTCAGTATCCACCAACCTGGTTAAAGCATCAGACATTCGCTCTTCGTCCTCTCAATTTCGTAAACAACATTAATGGCACGAGAACGCAGTGATTAGGACTTCCCTGGTGGAGGCTATATACGCGTGTCCATATGAGGGTATTTGAAAAGGGAGAGCGGACTCGCCCCACTCTCGGCCGTACCATGGATTTGGGAGCTGAATCATCGCATGGGTTATCTCGACTATCAAGTCAAGTTACTAGTTTTAATCAGTCAGAATTCTACGCTTTATAGTAATAGTAATGCAATGGAAATTTCAAAATGAGAAATACAGTTTACGAGGACAAATAGTGGAATACAACTGTACCACTCTGTTACTGATTTTACACTATTTTAATGTTTCCAATACTACTACTATTATTACTTACATTTATCTTATTGAAATGGTAACTGCCTATATCTGTGTATGCATATTTTACCTTTCAGTCATTTCTTCATGTCAGTCAGTAACTTTTGAGAAAGATGACGATAATTTGGCACATGTTGATTTCGTCATGTCAGCTGCCGTAAGTGTTTCTTTTTTTTCTTTGTATATTTTCACTTTTATTTTGTTGAAAAAGGAAAGTAAGTTCGATTAAATCTGACAACTGGTAAGTAGCAGTGTAGTGAACAAAATGTGGGAGGGAACAATCGAATGTATTCAGACGTAAATTACAGACTATCGCACGAAATTCTGATTCAGTGCTTGAAATCACTAACTTCTAGTCTGAGTCATGTTGGCAGATGCAGACCACTTAGTTGGGGTCCGCGTGTCTATCGTAATCAATGGTTGGAGAGTGTGTGTGACATGGCTCAGAATCGATCACAATGGCGTCGGTGTATGCACTCTTTATCTTCCCTTAAACCTTGAGATTAAAATTGCTTCATAACTTTCTTTCTTCCTATACTATATCCTTATATACAACCTTTATTTTATATACACTACCACCACTAAATTAACTACTTCTATGGATCCGGTGTTGATCTTGTTGTGCTAACGAGGTATGGCAACTTGGACCGATGCATAAATGAGCCTGGTCTTGCGTTGTAGCTGACTGACTGACTGAAATTCTGATAACCATACAGTCAACAGTTAATTTGCTAAATAACAATCAATTGTCTCAATCTTAACTGTTCCTTCTACAAATATCAGTCCGTCTTCTCTGATTATTATTGTTCATGCATTTTCTTAGCGATTGCGCTTCATTCCTGTTCGTTCCTTATCAATCTTCTACCAAAATACATTCTATATCTGACCATCACAATACACTACTTACATGGATATAAGTAGACGACACTACAGCAGTATTAGTGAATCTGTAAAACAGTTCTTCGTTCGATTCTATGCGAAAGTATGTGTTTATTGAATTAAAAGTTTTAAATTAAGATGAAACATGAGTGTCCAGTGTCTAATCTACCTTTCATCAATTCTTAGAATGATGTCATTTTCAAGAACTATTTCGATAAATCATTGTTTGTCTAGTCCGTTTTGGTGCTGATCGAAGTATATAGATCAAATTGCAATGTGACCGCTAGTTTGAATGACTCGATATCAAGTGTACTGTGTTAAGATGTTGTAAGGTAACGGATGAAGATAGTCCACAAGAAACCCTAGCTATTGTGTTATTTGACATTCGTCAGCAAGGTACACATGCGATCTTCAATGCACTGATATCTCGTGGTGAATATCTACAATAATTACTAATTTACATGAAGATCGTTTAATATTCTAGTCACAAACTTTATTATCAAATTATTTAAACAATATAGATATTTTTTCGGCTAATTAAAGAACGAAGGTTTCTTCCAAGGTACAATTCATTCCATGTCTACTTGATATGCGCACTAGTACATAAGTAAGCTTTTCTGATATATATATATATATATATATATATATATATATATATATATCCCTTATCTAATTAGGCTTATCAGTGGTTTGTGTCTCTAGTACAACTGAGCATTTAAAATAGTATGCTTCCTGCATCACATTTAGGCGTGTACCGGTTTCTTGGAGAACTATTCCTCGATCATTTCACCAAGAGGTCTAGTCCACAAAACAGTGAAGCAACATCAGGAAATTTATTCCCATGATAGCCAGTGACTAAAATAGGTTCATACACAATTCGTTCTCTCAGGGCCCTGGAGTAGATGTATACCTTTTTTTTTCCTGTTACTTCCTAATATTGATGTTACTTTAACCCAGAACTCAGTATTTTGAAACAAGTTTTAAATATTTGCTATTTGTTATTATAACCAAATGATGTAATGCACAGTTCTCTGTTGTTTGAAGCGACTTGTTCCTATTTCGAGTCATAACGTGGATATCGATTCTGTGATATGGATTTATCATCCAGATGGCTATTCTGAAATAGAATGACATGTTCATTTCAGACACTACTTTCAACTTTCAACCGAATCACTAATATAAAGTTGATATGATATTGTAGCGAGATGTAAAATGAATTGAAATCCACATTCAAACTCTATCACATTTAGTATTCTCTATCTGTTAATTATAGACATGTGAAAGACATCAAGTAGAAGAGCTTAAATCGACAATTAATGGTATGCATGAATTGATTCCGTTCCCTTCTGTCTATGTTACTCCTAAATTCCACATCTATGTGGATGCAATAATTCGACATATCTCTATAATTTTACAGTTTAAATCACAAACTAACCTTAGATAGATCTCCATTGAACGGCCAGAATCTCTGGACTCCCTTTACATTTCAGTATGAGACTCTTTAGTAGTTCACATCCACTACTTGAACCCAAGATTTTTACCTCTCGTATGAACGTCTAACCTCTAGACCACTGAGCTGGCATCCAATAGTGCTAATGTTTAACTTCAATCAATACAAGATCTTGAGCAACCTTCATCTAAAATTTTAGCGTTTGCGCGCGATTCCAGAAGTCTTGAGTTTGATTCTCGCTTGTAGTGTTGTGAATACTCATTACTTGAGGAATCTCATACTAAGATGAAGCGGTCATCCAGTGCTTTTGAGTTTTCAATCGTAATCCAGTTAAGATCAGTTCATGATATAAATCATAAAGATTCTACAATTTCCACTAATCACATGTACTAACACACACCATCTGTATAATCATTTTGATTGAAAATAATTCCGATTTAGTTTTTCATGTTACAATTTGTTTGTGTATTATAATCATGTTAACAATCATCATAATTGTTTACATAGTATACAATTCAATTGCATAACCAGAACCTAGACAGATGGTTAATATGAATAAACAATACAACTAATGCAATTTTAAACATGTACATTCAAGTATCATTGATTAGGGGGTTTTTTGTTGAGGTTTTTAGTAACTTTTTATATACAGTTGAAATCATGAGTCAATTGAAGCTAGACACGACCGTGGAAAACCTGGAAGCACTGGACGGTTGTTTCGCCCCTGTTGTGGGACTCCTCAGCAGTGCGCATCGACAGTGTTGGATGCTGGCTCAGTGGTATATCGGTTAAGTGCTCTAGCGCGAGACTGGTAGGTCCTGGGTTCAAATCTCGCGAGGCGTGATCTTGGGTGGGTACTGCTGAGGAGTCCCACAATAGGACGAAACGGCCATCCAGTGCTTCCAGGTTTTCCACAGTGATCTAGCTTCAATTGACTCATGATTTCAACTATATATCATTGATTAGATCAATATAGAAACTTAACATTGATTCTGGTTAGAGAACCATCGAAAAACCTGGAAGAATTTTTTTTCAGAGTATGAAACTCCTTAGTAGTTCAACTCTATTGGGAATGAAACAACCTGGAACCATTAATGATAACTTACTGATCTAACTTTTAAACAATCGCTAAGATTTCTGAAGGATCTAGGTTTCATCTATGGGTTGGGTTTGTAGATCCCCATTGTTAAGTGAGAAGTTTCACACTAAGATTAAACAGATGTTCAGTGGTTCCCTGTGGCTTTTTAACGATTATTGAACTAAAGTTTAACCGATTATGGAAAATTGGAAAATTCAGTCATTTTCAAAACCTTCTATATTAGGATATGTTACCCTAAGTATTGGAATTTTATCGGTAGCTGTGTGTTTTCACTTATAAGATCTTCTAAATAGTCTCAATTTATGATTAGCCCTTACATAAACAGTATAGATCTAAGCTCTGAGTACACTAAACCTGTATTTGATAAATTATTTTTTCATCATCAGTATGGAACCCTTCATCAGTGATTGATCTCACATAATATTCTTGTGTTGTTTCTTTGTACTATTTAAACTTGGAATAATTTTGATTTGGTTATTTATTCTCTGAAGAAGTGGCCTACACTGAGTCACGAAACATCAGGAAAATTGGGAGATTACAAATAGATTAATTTATTTACCACTTCACTATAGATTAAATCTAGGACCTCCAGGCCTTGTGGGAAACACTCTAGATCTAGATCATTCATTTTTTAAATTCAATAGTTCCATTATCATCCATCGCGCTAACTGTCTTACACTTAACATGGTTCAAATTCTATATTTCATTTTTTTTTCTAAAATCTCTGTTAATCCATAAAAACAAAAGTGTTTTCATCAAATTGATTGATATAATGAATGGATCCACTGTTAGACGACTATTGAAAACTTGGAAGCACTGGGTGTGTGTTTCGCTCTAGCATAGCACTCTTCAGCTGTATGCATCCACGATCCCACACTCGGAATTCGAACCCAGAATCTTCAATCTCATGCGTAAACCCTTAACCTCTAGACCACTAAATCGGCATCCAAAGGTATTCATGTCTAACTTCCATCAATCTACGACCATTCACGATTGTCTTCAGTGAATTACTGCCCAACAACAGAGACACAGTTGAACTTCACTGGTCATACCTTCTCACTAAAACTCAATCTAAACCCAACAATCTCCCCAACCCCTATAATGGAAATTAGTGGGGAAAAAACAAACAACCCTCATGAATATGATGGTAATAAATTTTTACACATTACAAATGAATAGGGAAAAAAAACAATGAAACAAATATTAACTTTCTTATTTTATTTAACAAATCAACTCTCCATGGTAATAGATGATAGACAGACATATTCAATAATAGATATATAGACAGATATGTGTTGTATATTAAAGGGACGCACTTGTGCGCGTATCTATCTATACACATATTATTATTATCAGCTGCATTTGTTTATTTATTATTAGTGTGTGTGTGTGTTTTGTTAGATAAACATACACACACACTACATACATACAAGTGAACATAGCTGGCAACTCATTAGTGTTTGTCTATCAATATATATATCTGTGTATGTATGTGCGTACAATAAGGGGAAGATACAAGCAAACAATACAAAGTGAACATATAGGCATTAGTTTTATTTCATCAATCAAATTATGACCTAATCGAAATTACCAGGCCTATAGTGATTTTATTTAGTGGAGTTAGTAGTAGTAGTAGTAGTGGTAGTAAGGAATAGAAAAACTGCTATTGTTGTTGTTGTTGTTTAGTTATCTTATTTTTTTTTTGTTACATCGGTAGAAAAATAAGTGAATGCTATTCGTTCTAAGCATTATTGATTATGCTTCTTTTTTTATTTTTCTCTTGGTGTTGTCAACCATTCCGTTCATATTTTGTTTTGTTTTGTTTTTTTTGTTTCTACGTTCATTTGTTCGTTCATTCGCGCTTGAGTTTTGTTAATCTGAACAGTTGAAATCATTGTGGTATACCGATGATAATGATGATGTTGAGGAGGAAGAAGAAATACAGAAGTATACAATAAAAAAGAAAGAAATATTGCATCAAGTCAATAAAAAACAAGTCCAATAATAAGGATGTCATTCATATAGTGATGATATTGAATTAGGCATTGTGCCTTATATTCTGTAGAGAATCTTATGACTAAAACATCCAAGTTTATTTTAAAGACATAAGTCTAAACGACCTTTGTCCCTGGTTCGTTCCCGGGTTCCTGCAGGCGACTGGCTTTCACATTGCCCCCAAATGTCCTGGTACGGTCGAGAGTGAGGAGAGTCCGCTCTCCCTCTCCAAATGCTCTCACATGAACACGCGTATATAGCCTTTGATAGGGAAGTCCTACTCACTACCTTCTCGTGCCATTAATGTTGTTTACGAAATTGAGAGGACGAAGAGCGAATGTCCGACGCTTTAACCAGGTTGGTGGACACTGAAAATTCACCCCAAGAGTTGGAAAACCCTGGTTCCAAACCAATGGTGTACATGGGCTCCAGTATCCTGTAGGAACAAACGGCGTATGAATCAATCGTTGGTCACCGACTACCATGGGACTGCATCTCCTCACGATACTCCCCTGCCTTGTGGATAAGATCTTTAGGTCAAAGGCTCCGGGTGTGCCCCCTAAGAAAACCACCTGCTTCAGTTTGGGCACCTGGGGAGTATCACATCCCCCACACAAATCAAATGAGATTTGTGTGGTGCATATATATCTGGTGCTTCCTTGTACCAATATTTATGTGTTGAAATAAAATAAGTTACAGTTATGGATATCTCCCAGTTAATCCAAATTCCTTTTGAATGTGTAAGTAAAAGAACCTGTAAACACTTGCTGAGGTAAAGAGTTCCATTTATTGGAGATTCAATTAGAAAATCGGTATTCAGCTGATAACTAATTGGTCATGGACTTGTGAACATTTTTTGTGTCTTTTTAAGTTGTCTGTTCTGCAAGACAATTGAAAATAAGTCATTTTAACCTAATATTTCACTAACTCAAAGTACGTGATGAATTCCCCTCTAGTTTTGTGTGATATAAGGGGAATAGGTTCAGTTTAGGTCAGCCTTTCGTCATACAGCACCTTTTAGATTTGAATAATTAACTTAGTTATTCTTCTTTGAACGCTTTTTAACACTAAACTGTATTTTTTTAAAACAGTAATTAGCTGATTATATCCTGTACCCGAGTTTCGCGTGGATGGATACTATTGTATACACTGTTATGAGTGTGTCAACATCTGGGTTTCTGAATGCTCTATATATTGACAAAACAGTTTTAAAACTTTTAGCAGTTATTGCATAGCATTGTGTAGCGGTTTTCATGTCTTGATTTATACTGGACAACAGGTAACTCAACATTGTTGGATCTCTGTACTTACTCTCTCTATTTTGTATCACTTTTCGTTCATTGGCATCGTGAGCACATCAGTGTAACAGACTAGTTAGGGTGAACCAATTCATGACTGATTACAATGAATGACGATACTACAAATTTTATTAATTTTTATTTAAACACAAATATATGCGCCACACAAATCTCGTTTGATTTGTGTGAGGGCTGTGATACGGCCCGGGTGCCCAGACCGAAGCAGGTGGTTACCTTAGGGGACCACACACGCAGCCTTTGACTTAAAGATCTGACCCACAAGGCAGTGGAGCATCGTGAGGAGATGCAGTCCCATGGTAGTCGGTGACCAACGATTGATTCATACGCCATTTGTTCCCTCAGGATACTCGAGCCAGCCCATGTGCACCATTGGTTCGGAATCAGGGTTTTCCAACTCCCCTAGGTGGACTTTCCGTGTCCACCAACCCGGTTAGAGCTCCGGACATTCGCTTTACATCCTCTCAATTTCGTAAACAGCAGTGATACCACGAGAAGGCAGTGAGTAGGACTTTCCTGTCAGAGGCTATATACGCGTGGCCATGTGAGAGCATTTGGAGAGGGAGAGCGGACTCTCCTCACTCTCAACCGTACCAGGGCATTTGGGGGCACTAGAAATATACTAAAGTTGGGAATATTTTGACTATTTGAGAATAGTAACTTAAATGGTCTAAATGTGTAATTTAATCGTCAGGAAGCCTGAATATGGTGGGATCAATTTTATTGATGAAGAAATCTCAAACTAGAACGAAACATATTTCTAAACTGAAGTTAATTAATTAATGTATATTGGATCATCCATTCATTATTGTTTTACGTAATACACATCACCATGTGATTAACTCTTAAACAAAGAAATAGTTTGCACACACTGTGTCACCTACTTCACATGAAATCTTCAACTTCACATAAACAACGCATGTTCATGTGATGGAAATAACAAAGTGAGTCATCTCAATGCAATGATGAATGGGTAGATGCCCGATTTCTGTATCCATACACATGAAGAAAATAACACTTTAGATAAATTTTACATAATCTATTCTGTTGATAAATACTACATTAAAGTATTGTTAATTCAATTCATAACATTTAATTTGTGGTAGTTGTTGTTGTATACTGGTGGGAGGTGTATGTAAATATGAGGTCTGGAATGCAACACTTACACATCATAGTCGATATGACTTGACATGACAATAGCTGAAATTCCAAGACAATACGACAATAGAAACTAGAAATTTATGACAGTAAGCTTTTAAGTGTCTTTCACAGTTAATTTAGATGAGAAAATACTGTTCCAGTGTTTGTTGATACCTGAAATCATTTGAAGCGAAAAGTGTGTGTATTTGTATGTGTTCAATGAGTATGGCTGGTCAGTTATACAAAATGGGATGGCTGCAGATCTGTCTGATCGTGAACCAAATACATCTTACGTTTACACACGCATTCAACATACAATCTAAAGGGGTCAGTGTAAAGCAACATTCTTGAATGAATCCGAAGGAGAGAAAAACCGGAAAAATCTGAGTTTATGTCTGTGTAAACTCAAATTACTTCAAACGATCTCTTGAATTCAGTGTTGTTATTCTCTCCTTGAGAATTAAAGGCTATCGATTCGACTTCATGTTTACATACCACTATTGAAGGGATCCCAAGCTAGAATGAAACGGCCGGGAAGCACACTTTCTAATAGTATGCTGTTGACTGTGATATTGATTCATAATGAAAATCACATTTCAAATTTGTATATGTTCGATATATTTCTCATGTTATTTTTAAAATAGTACATTCACTTGATATTGAAGTGATCCTGTAGGACCTACTGTTGTATACAGAGTCCAATAAACATATTGTAAAATCCACCTAGATGATTCATACATTCCAAATAAAACTGTGACATCATACAATGAAGTTGTTAACTATTAGTTCAGATTGATATTTGCTTAGTTTTCTTCGTTAACAGCCCAGAATTGGTTTCTATGGCTCAGATACATTTAATCTCTCCCTTACTCTTGATCCTTAGTCTCATTATTAACTACTTACTTACTTACGCCTGTTACCCCTCGTCGAGGAGCATAGGCCGCTCACCAGCATTCTCCATCCAACTCTGTCCTGAGCCTTCCTTTCCAGTTCTTTCCAGTTGCTATTCATCCTTTTCATATCTGCATCTATTTCCCGGTATAGTGTGTTCTTCTACCTTCCTCTTCTCTGCTTCCCTTCCGAATTCCAAGTTAGGGATTGAGTCGTGATGCAAATTGGTGATTTTCTTAATGTATGACCTATCCACTTCCAACGTCTTTTCCTAATTTCCTCTTCAGCTGGAAGCTGGTTTGTCCTCTCCCATAAAACGCTGTTGCTGATAGTATTCGGCCAATGGATGTTGATTATTTTGCGTAGACAACTGTTTATAAATACTTGTACCTTTTTGGTGATGGCCGTAGTAGTTCTCCACGTTTCAGCTCCATACAGTAGGACTGTCTTGACGTTCGTATTCTGACCTTGAAATTGGTTGAAAGTTGTTTTGAATTCCATATGTTCTTCAATTGTAAAAATGCTGCCCTTGCTTTGCCAATCCTGCCTTTACATCTGCATCCGATCCTCCTTGTTTATCAACGATGCTCCCCAGGTACTTGAATGTTTCCACCTCTTCCAGAGTTTCGCCATCAAGTGTGATTGGGTTGGTGTTCTCCGTCTTGCATTTGAGAGTCTTGCTTTTTCCTTTGTGAATGTGGAGGCCTATCGATGCGGAAGCTGCTGCTACATTTGCGGTCTTCATCTGCATTTGTTCGTGTGTATGAGAGAGGAGGGCTAAGTCATCTGCGAAGTCCAAATCATCTAATTAATTCTGAGCTGTCCATTGTATTCCGTATTTCCCCTCAGATGTCGAATTCTTCATAATCCAGTCAATCACTAGAAGGAAGAGAAATGGGAAGAGTAGACAGCCTTGTCTGACTCCGGTCCTTACTGGAAATGCATCTGTCAGCTGCCCTCCATGCACCACTTTGCACTGTAGTCCATCGTATGAGTTTTGGATAATGTTAACAATCTTTTCAGGAACTCCATAGTGCCGAAGAAGTTTCCATAATGTCCTCCTATCCACGCTGTCAAACGCCTTCTCATAGTCAATAAAGTTGACGTATAGTGATGAGTTCCACTCAACTGATTGTTCAACGATGATCCGTAGTGTCGCAATCTGGTCTGTGCATGACCTATCCTTACGGAATCCAGCCTGTTGATCCCTAAGTTCGGCGTCTACTGCGTCTTTCATCCGATTCAGCAGCACTCTGTTGAAAACTTTTCCTGGTACTGATAACAAACTGGCGCCTCTGTAATTCTCACATTTGCTCAGATCTCCTTTCTTTGGTATCTTGATGAGATATCCTTCTTTCCAGTCCATTGGCACTTGTTCCTCTTCCCAAATCTTTTTGAATAGAAGGTGAAGCATGTTTGCAGTTATTTCAATGTTTGACTTCAGTGCTTCTGCTGGTATATTGTCAAGTTCTACCGCCTTCCCACTTTTGATTTGTCTGATGGCCATCTTGACTTCTTCGATCGTTGGTGGAGTAACATCTATTGGAAGGTCTGTGTGTGCTGCTTCGATGTTCGGTGGATTCAATGGGGCTGGTCTATTCAGCAGTTCCTCGAAGTATTCTGCCCATCTTTTCCTCTGTTCTTGAATCTCAGTGATTGTCTTTCCTTCTTTGTCTTTGACTGGTCTCTCTGGTTTGCTATATTTCTCTGCCAATTTCTTCGTTGTTTCATATTGCCTTCTCTTGCAGCTTTTTCCGCCGTCGTTGCTAGTTCTCCCATGTATTTCTGCTTGTCGGCTTTAATACTTTTCTTCACTTCCCTGTTTGCTTGTGCGTTGACTTTCTCTGCTCGTGTTTGGCTGTTGTTAATTGCTAGTTTCTTGTTCTTCCTTTCTTGAATTTTGTCCAGGGTTCCCATAGAGATCCATTCCTTGTGATGATGCTTCTTAGGACCAAGAACCTCCTGACACGTTGAAGTTAGTACTTCTTTTATCCCTTTCCAGTTGTCCTCCAAAGTAGTTTCTTGTTCATTCAGTAGATCCTGTAGAGCTTGGAACCTGTTGTTGAGAGTTATCTTGAATTCATGGAGCTTGTCAGTATCTCGAAAGAAGGCTGTATTGAACCTTTGTAGTACAGTTTGTCCAGTTGTCCAGTGTTCCTTTAGCTTCAGTCTCATCTTGGCCACAACCAGGTGGTGATCTGAAGCTATGTCAGCTCCTCTCCGGGTCCTCACATCTTCCATTGATCTTCGGAATTTTTTGTTGATACAGATGTGATCAATCTGGTTCTCTGTGGTGTGGTCCGGTGAGATCCATGTAGCTTTGTGTATGCGCTTGTGTGGGAATATTGTGCCGCCTATAACCGATTTGTTGAAAGCACATAGGTTTGCAAGTCTCTCCCCATTTTCATTTCTTTTTCCTAGTCCATGTCGTCCGATTATATCTTCATATCCTGTGTTGTCCACTCCAACTTTAGCATTTAGATCTCCCATCAGGATTGTGAGGTCCTTTCGTGAGCACTGCTCTATAATTGATTGCAGCCTTTCATAGAACTGATCTTTATCATCGTCGTTGCTATCATTGGTGGGTGCATAACATTGGATGACGTTCATTGTGATCCCTTGCTTCTTTGTTCTGAATGATGCTTTGATTATCTTGGGTCCATGAAATTCCCATCCCACAAGTGCATTTTGTGCTTCTTTGAACAGCATTAGAGCAACTCCCTGAGTGTGTGGAGCATTTTCCCCTTCGTGACCGGAGTACGGCAGCATCTCTCCTGTACCTAGCCTTTGTTGTCCAGTTTGTGTCCAATGGGTTTCGCTGATTCCGAGTACTGCCAAGTTGTATCCCCTCATTTCCATTGTTATTTGGCTGGTCTTTCCTGTCTCACACATTGTCCGAACGTTCCATGTACCTATAAAGAGTGTTGCTCTGGTTGTTAGAAGGTGCATCGGTCTCGTGACTTCCGAAGAATTTCGGCTTTCATCATGAGACGTCATAATTATTCCTTCAACTCCCAGGGCAGAGTTTAAATGGTTTGAATTATTTTTTCGGGTTAGCGTTTTTTAACGAGTTAGCTTTTCTACGGGATGGGGTCTCTAACCCCATGCCCAACCCTCCTCCTTTACCCGGGCTTGGGACCGGCAGTAACTCTAGAAGAGCTACAGGCGGAATTTTAGTCTCATTTTATTCCTACACAAATACTTTTTCATTGTATTTTCGAACTCTTTTCTCAATACTTAGCCCTTATCACTATCATTTGTAGTACAATTATTCTAACTCCTTTACTAATCAGCTTGTTAATTTTATCTTGCGGTGATAACGTTAATACGTAAACTTGTGCTAATACACATTTGTGCCATGCTCTATGTTGATGGTACGGTTGAAGGTAGGGACAGTCCACTCTATCTCCCGAAATGCCCTCATATGGCCACGCGTATATAATCACTATCAGAAAAGTTTTACTTACTGCTTTCTCGTGGTGGGTTTATTGTTTAAGAAATAGAGAGGAAGAAAAGCGAATGTTCACCGCTTAAACGGGGTCGGTGGGTATGGAAGATCCACCTAGAGAAGTTGAAAAACCTTTATTCCAAACCAATGCTCCACATGGGCTCCAGGATTTTGGGAGAACGAATGGAGTATGAACCTTATGTAGGTCACCGGCTACCATGGGACTGCATCTCCTAACGTTGTTCCACTATCTTGTGGTATAGACCTGTAAGTCAAGGGTTCAGAGTGTGACCCCCTAATGAAACCACCTGTTCTGATTTGTCACCCGAATCGTGTCTCAACGCACATACATCTAATGGCTTGTGTGGCTTATATATATATATATATATATATATATATATATATATATATATATATATATATATATATATATATATTGGTGTTCCTTCGTACCAATAGCTCAGTACTAAAATTTCTGACCAGAAAGCTGCATGTCGTTTGACTAAATCTGCTGACAAGCATCAGTCCCCTCAAGATTACAAGTACATCTTGCTGACGAGTACCAAATAATATGAAACCTGAGGTTCAGGGTTTCCCGTCAAATATCTCTAAGCAGCCAGAGCGTCTTTCGAAGCTCTTCCATTTCCTCTTCCATTCACGCATTAGTAGTAATAAGTTGTAGATGTTATCAGTCTATGGATGAACACTTTGAAAGTGTTGAAGCATTCATTCAATTAGAAATTTACTTCAATTTCTTATTATCAGGTTCTTCGTCATATAAACTTTTGTGCTCCTCTCTCTCAGGTCAAATGTTTCAATAAACTTTTATTTCTTTTTTTTTGTATATATATGTTGTAGAATTTACGTGCTACAATGTACAGTCTACCGATTACAGCTCGCCATGTTGTTAAACGTATCGCTGGACGAATAGTACCAGCTATAGCGACAACAACTGCTACTGTTGCAGGTTTAGTCTGTTTAGAATTACTTAAATATGTAATTAACAATAATCAATATGATGTTAATGGTGGTCATGTTGGTTCGTTTGCATCTGAAGAGGAAATAAATACAATAACGGCGACTACGAGAACAATAAATGATCCTGAACAATGTTTAATTCAACTAAAATCTAGAAATAGTTTTCTTAATTTAGCATTACCGATTCTTTTGTTCAGTGAACCAGGACTGTGTCGACAAATACGTTTACCAAATGGAAAATATTTCAGTTTATGGGATCGTTGGATTATTCGACCATGTAAATCAATTGATAAATATCGATTAATTGATTTTATTGATCAGATCAAGGTGAATGTTTATACTTTTTGATGATTTAATCAACAGCTCTATTGTTCTAGATATAGTATTGAATCCCGATGTGATATTTAGATTTGCTTATCGTAATTATCTAACCGAATTAAATTGGATATAATAGTCAGCTAGTTATTATAAGCAGAGATGGATGGTAACTAGCAGTGCAATCCAGGATCCGCTTCTACTT
Organism: Schistosoma rodhaini; assembly: GCA_944470415.2. Lineage (NCBI taxonomy): Eukaryota > Metazoa > Platyhelminthes > Trematoda > Strigeidida > Schistosomatidae > Schistosoma > Schistosoma rodhaini. Next base: position 84,916,465 of record OX104044.1, read on the forward strand.
GGGACTCGTCAACTGAATGTAGTTAATCAGTCAAACGCTGCCTAAAACCCTGGTACATGTGTACATCAGTTTAAGTTACCATACCGCATTATCACAGAGATATGAAATTGTTAGGGCAAGTCCCAGAGTGGTAAAGGTAGCAACAGTATGAGTGTTAATTGAGAAGATTAGGCGTCGAAGATACGATTCGAGAGAAGAATATAAATCAGTGAAATTGAAAAAAAACAAGTTAAGAAGAACTTAGAAGCTGAGAATTTGAGAAAAGACAAAGAATGAATGCACCTATACCACTGCAAACGATTTTGAGCCATGGATGAGACACTTACTTCCAATTGATAACTAACATTTTCAGTAACTTTGCCCTCTTATAGAATGAGGGGAGGATTAGAAAACTTTCTTCCCCCGAAATATATTGCATTATATATATATATATATATATATATATATATAACTTTAGTGATCTGTTTTAACCAGTCGTCTCTTGGACGTGGTTACATTCTTAAACCGATGATGCTATCAATACTAATCCTATTTCAAGCTTATCTCTCCTAAGAAGGAATGTCTCTTCATCGAGTAGCAGAAAAAGAATGTGAGCCCTTCACATACTTCCAGAAATAATCAGTCTTGCCGACAAGTTAGAACTGAGTAACAATGCGAGGATGTTTGAGATGCGTTTTCTCCCCATCTAAATGTAAATTGTTACTCCAGGACTGGCATGCGTCAACACCCGAACTAAGGATAGGGAGTGAATTAGTCGAACGCGTCGACAACTTCACTTATCTTGGAAGTCTGATCTGCCCTAATGGGTTGGTGTCTGACGAAATCTAAGCACGGATTCAAAAAGCTCATTTGGCTTTTGCCAACTTACGTTGTCACCTATGGCGAAGACGAGATATCCGTCTATCAATTAAGGAACGAGTATACTGCGCAGCAGACCGTTTTGTTTTACTTCACGGCTGTGAAACATGGCCATTAAGAGTAGAAGATACTCGTAAGTTACTAGTATTTGACCACAGATGCCTTAGAAATATTGCTCACGTCTGCTGGGATCAGCGGGTAAGCAATAATGAGGTTATACAGAGGGTATTAGGGAACGATGGTAAATCAGTTGATGAGGTGATGAATCTTCATCGACTGAGATGGTTAGGCCACGTGTTACGTACGCCTGAACACCGATTACCACGACGCGCAATGCTGACTAGTGTAGGGGATTGTTGGAAGAGAGTTAGGGGCGGCCAAACCAAAACGTGGCATCAGTGCTTGAAGTCACTAACTTCTAGTCTGAGCCATGTTGGTAGATGCAGACTACTTGGTTAGGGTCCACGTGACTATCGTAATCAATGGTTGGAGACTTTGGGTGACATGGCTCATAATCGATCACACTGGCGTCGGTGTATACACTCTTTATCTTCCCTTAAACCTTGAGATTAAAATCGCTTCACATCTTTCTTCTTTCCTATACTATATCCTTATATACAACCTATCTTTATATACTACCACCACTAAATTAATTATTTCTATGAATTCGGTGTCCATCTTGTTGTGCTAACGAGGTATGACAACTTGGACCGATGCATAAATGTATCTGGTCCTACGTTGTACCTGACTGACTGACTACCAACGAGTTTTATTCTCCGTTCATTTATATCTACCTATTCAAGTTTAATTTTTATAGTTCAATGAAATTCATCAGTTGAATGTATCAGCATTTCAGTATGTTGATATTTTCCAGCACCTGTCTCTTCCAATATCACCTCATTATTTCAGTATTTGTATAAAAATCGGGACTCAGATACATCGAGCTGATGAGGATCTGAATCGACAACTGCATCTCTGTGCTAATGTGGTATGGCAACTCGAACTGATGTACGTACGTATGTACGAAGTTCTACGTTGTGACTGACTGACTGATTGAGCTGATGAGTCTCCAATTGGATGAAACATTCTTCATTCCACTGTTAGTTACAATCCAATTATACCATAAATTAAAAATTATATGTGTATAGTGAATTAAGGTCAAACAATGTTTTGTTATTTATTTACTTATTTGTTTATTGAATTCTAGACTAGTTCTTTTTCTGGTTGTTGTGGTTACAGATGGATGGTTGTGTGTATACCTTAATATTGTTTTTCATATCTAATAGGGTTTTTTTCTTTATATATGTGATTTGTGTTGTCCTGGTAATAACTGGCAACAGTAATGATGATACAATATGAAAGAAAGTAACTTAGTTTATGAAGAGTTTTCATCTTTTCTTCTTCTCCCATTCATAAATTATTTCATAGAAAGTCATTCCACAAAACCCCTTCTGAAAGTAATTCTGTTTGCCATCATCTTCTTTTTTTTGACCGTTTGTTATTCTCATTCAATTGTATTCTTATGATTTGGTTTTGAGTGTTGGTGGGCATGTATTAAGTTCACTTCCTTATATCCCTGTGTAATCAAATTTTTTCTAGTGACTATGGTGATGGTAATGTTGTTGCTAGATGACAACTTCAGGTTGGCAATGATGATGAATGACAGTGATTGTGATATACACACACGCATACACAAAGAACAGATGCACATATACATACTGACTGCAACTATAGAAGATGGTCGCCTCTATTATTTCGAAATGTAAACATCTTCCTAATTTTTATCAATGTTTTATAATTTAGATAATAATTATCATAATATTTCTATCAGAAGGGGGTTTTGTGGAGATTTTTAGTAATCTTATATAGTTGAGATCATGAGTCAATTGTAGCTAGACCACCATCGAAAACCTGGAAGCACTGGATGGCCGTTTCGTCCTATTGTTGGACTCCTCAGCAGTGCGCATCAACAGCGTTGGATGCTGGCTCAGTGATCTATCGGTTAAGTGCTCTGGCGCGAGACTGGTAAGTCCTGGGTTCGAATCTCGAGAGGTGGGATCGTGGATGCACACTGCTGAGGAGTCCCACAATAGGACGAAACGGCCATCCAGTGCTTCCAGGTTTTCGATGTTGGTCTAGCTACAATTGACTCATGATCTCAACTATATAATATTTCTAGCCTGAAAGTTGTTTGCGTCATGGATTAGCTTTATTCTAGATGAATATTAATGAATCGGTTATTAGTAGAACTGCATAGTACCGGATTGTACCGTTATCTACTATTAAAGATTCAATTTTACTCTATTTAGATATTGAATTTTCGTATTGTTCTCTGGTTAGAGTTAATCTACAGGAAAGTTTGAACCTTAATTTCGTGCTAGTTAATCCTCGTCAGCAAGGAGTACCTGCAATCTTGAGGCAACTGATATTCCTTGCAATTTTTACTACCCGCATAACTCAGCTTTACATTATTAAACGCTATTCAGATGATGACTGACATTCTGTAGGAATAAGATGTTTACAATTGATTGATCACTGAACAGTAACTAATGTCATATTTGTCTTGTCTTTATCGACTAGGAACCACAAGCTTAGACAAACACGATACTGACCACTACTACTCAGTTATCGATCATTTGTGAATTTTTATGTTCTTAATAATATGATTCATTTAAAAACTATTTTGTAAAAATGGGCTGCAGGCTCAAATGGGGCACTAGAAAGTTCATTCATCTTAGTTTGAAATTCCTCAACAGTGCACATAAGAGATAAAATCCAGAATATTCTATTCTTGGAATGATAAAAATGATTTCTTGTACCTTGGCGGTTGATTGTTTGTTTGAATTGTGTTGAATGCTGAACTAGATACTTTAATTGTAAAGCTTCTGCTGTCTTTCTGCATACATACAAAACACTCTTCATTGTAACAATAAAATAGTGACCATGAATGTCCACTGACGTTGTAACAGGTGTTCTCAGTGTAGTAGCTGATAAAACTAATATCCGTTTATCCTCGATATTACATTTAAAGTGAATATATATATATATATATATATATATATATATATATATATAAAAGCCCCCAAATGCCCTGGTACAGCCGAGAGTGTGGAGAGTCCGCTCTCCTCTCCAAACGCTCTCACATGGCCAAGCGTTTACATCCTCTACCAGGGAAGTCATACTCACTGCCTTCTCGTAGCGTCACTGTTTACGAAATTGAGAGGACGAAAAGCGAATGTCCAGCGCTTTAACCGGTTGGTGGATATGCAGGATTCACATAGGGGATTTGGAAACCCTGATTCCAAATCGATGATGTATATTGGATCCATGACCCTGAGGAAACAAATGGCGTTTGAACCTATTGTTGGTCACCGACTACCATGTGACTGCATCTCCTTACGATGCTCCATTGCCTTCTGGGTCAGATCTTTAAGTCGAAAGCTCGGGGTGTGGCCCCCTAAGAAAACCACCTGCTTCAGTCTGGGCACCTGGGCAGTATCACAGCCCTCACACAATTAAGTGAAATGACATTCTTTTGTGTGGCGCATATGTATTCGGTGCCCCTTTGTACCAATATTTATGTGTTTAAACAAACAAATATATATATATATATATATGTGAGTGATAGCAGGATAAAAGACATCAATATAAATAATTTGTTTATCTAAGTGTTACTAAGGTGTGTCTTGCCTTGTTATTATAAGACATAAAGGTGAAAGATAGCGATCCAATGAGAGGAGACATAGCAACAGTCCTTTGTATGTATAAAATAAAACGGATTGTTTTTCTCTTTTTTACTAATATCTGTTTGTTTGTTTTTTTCAAATTCAACTTTGTAATGATGGAAGGAAACCAGTGAGAAGATGGGTACGACCTAAGGTTTCATTCTTATTTTGTCATTATATATAACATAGAACCCCCTGGTACATATGTGCATTAGCTAATGTTACCACGTTGCATATATCAGCACAACGCGGTAAAATTATCAAGATGAATACTTCCTCTTATCCTACAGAAAACAGTATTAAAGTTTACGGTCTCTTTCAAGTCTTTGACTCAAGATTAATGATTTCATAAACTAATGTGATGTTCTTAACCAGTGGATTCTTATACTCCGTATGCTATACAAGTTCTTAAACTTGTCTTTCGTTTTAAGGTAGATAGTTTTATCAATCAGTTAGTCAGTTATAATCGTGGTAAAACATGGCATATACGTGCATCAGTTCAGGTTGCCACATTTCATAAATCAGCACTACGCGATAAAATCAATAAGACAAATCTCAGAGGAGTAGAAGCAGTAGTAATGACACTAGAAAAGAATCAAACATAAACAATATGATTTCAAATCAGTCTTTCTAGTTATTTCATCACATCTAAATATAAATCTTAGTAAGGTAAGGTTTCTGAGATGGTGGAGAAGATATGTAGCTCAGGTGAGTGATTTTGATGGAGTTTTGTTTTCTGAGCTGGATGGTTTGGTCGTGGAGTTTTCATCGTCCTTCTGAACGACATCATCAACACAAACTTCGGGTAGAAGTGAAGTGTATGAATTTCTCCACATGTCAACAAAAACCAATCAACATCAAGGTGCACAGGACAAGCTGTGAATCACAAGTGGAGAAATTCAAACACTTCACTTCTACCTGAAGTTTGTGCTGATGATGTCGTTCAGAAGGACGATGAAAGCTCCACGACCAAACCATCCAGTCCAGATAACAAAACTCCATCAAGATAAGGTTTTTTTCAACCATGGGCTGCTCCATTTCATTCGTTTTAATTTTTCTATACTTAGTTATTATTTATTTATTTATTTAAACACATAAATATTGGTACAAGGAAGCACCAGATACATATGCGCCGCACAAATCTCATTCGATTTGTGTGAGGGCTGTGATACTGTCAAGGTGCCCGAACTGAAGCAGGTGGTTTTCTTAGGGGGCCACACCCGGAGCCTTCGACTTACGGGTCTGATCCACAAGGCTGCGGTGCATTGTGAGGAGATGCAGTCTCATGGTAGCCGGTGACCAGTGATTGATTCATACGCCATTTGTTCCCTCAGGATACTGGAGCCTATGTGCACCATTGGTTTGGAATCAGGGTTTTCCAACTCCGCTAGGTGAACTTTCCGTGTCTACCAACCCGGTTAAAGCGCCGGACATTCGCTTTTCGTTCTCTCAATTTCGTAAACAACACCCCCGCCACGAGAAGTCAGTGAGTAGGACTTCTCTGGTAGAGACTATATATTCGCGTAGCCATATGAGAGCATTTCGAGAGGGAGAGCAGACTCTCTCCACTCTCGGCTGTACCAGGGCATTAGGGGGCATTCGGTAACTGTTATCATTCAAAGAGGGTTAAGTAATGATTTAGTCCTCAATTTTTTCTTCTCAACATAGTCTTCTTATAAAGGTTGCAAATCGTTCTGACCATAGCTCTTTTTTAGACAAAAGCTGTTTATAAACTCTACATGGGTCCTTTCGACAAATCAGTTAGTTACGACGTAGAACCTCTACATATGTACATTGGTTCAATTTTTCATGCCCCATTAGCACACCTAGATGAAGTTGTCAGGCCAAATCCCAGGATAGTAGCGATAGTAACAGCATCAGTGGTAGTGGGAAAGATTAGGCATCGAAGATACAACTCAAAAAGAAAATATAATTAGTGAAATAAAAACAAAAAAGCTATTAGGAATTTTGAATCTCAGGATTTGGGGGAAGACAAAGAATGGATACACATGTGTTATTTCAAACAATTTTGAGCCACATCATTCAAAGTCTCTAACCATTGGTTACGACAATCACGTGAACCTCAACCAGATAGTCTGTATCTATTAAGATGACTAAATCCAATCGTCAGTGACCCAGGCATTGCTTACTCCATGGTCCCGAAATACGCTATCGATAAGTTACTAGTAAATATCACTGCTCTTTCCACAGCTTTTTGAATATCATACCAATCTACATGGAAGTGGATATCATTTTTACGGTTGATTAGCTCCTTCTCTAGTTGTTCCTAAAATATATATTACAAACTTTTTCATCATTCACTTGAAGTCTAAGGGGTTTCTTGTTGTAGCTTTTCTGTGCTCTTTAAGATGCAGACAACTTTGTGCTCGGACTGAAAAATAATCCGAGTTGAAACATGTGCTCCAGAATGAGCGACAGTGTTCTATCGAGCCCTTCCAACGATGGCTAATGTAAATGTGATCCATTTGAGTCTTAATAAGTCGATCATGGAGGTCACCACATCAGAAACATACCTTTCTACAGTCAGTAGTATGACTTCACCCTTGTGCCTTAAGTTTCTGCTGTTAGTCTTACCGTTCTCCAACCGACCTGTCTGGTATGATAGGACCTGAAGGAACATATGTTCCAACCAATATAGCCTGGTTGAGTCACCACTATAGGCAAAAGTAGCAGCTACATTCGGGCCTTCTAACAAATTCATCTTTTCAATCAGACAAGTTAATTACGTCTAATATCAAGATCTAGAGCTTGTTTTTTGTAGTTTATTGTGCGTGTATGTGTGTGTGGTCAAAGATTACTACACTGATCAGAATATCCATATGCCAATCTAAGGAAAAGTATACTTCCCATAAATTTTTTCTGTTCTATTTTGTTGCTGATTCAAAAGATGTGACTAGTACGCAGAATTTCCGGTAAATACGCGAACTTTAGTCATATAATTTTTGTTTTAACAAATTTCGAGGTACATCCATCTTATCTCCTCTTAAAATATTCCTAATTTTATGTCAATACACTTGTGTCACCTCTGTTTTTACTGTTCAAAACATTCCTGTAAATCTCCAAAAGTTGGTTTTCTTTAGTTATGCCCTATGATTTCAAGCTCTATTGGAGTACCGAATACAATGACCCACACAAGGCACTTTATTTGTGTGTGGGCTGTGGTGCTGTCCGGGTGCCCAGACCGAAGCAGGTAGTATTTTTAGGGGCTCAAACCCGTAGCCTTCGACCTAAAGGTCCGATCCACAAGGCAGTGGAGCAACATAAGGAGATGCAGTCCTATTGTAGCTGGTGACTAATAATTGATTCATACGCTATTTGTTTCTACAGGATCCTTGAGTCCGTGTGCACGATTGGTTTGGAATCAGGGTTTTCCATCTCCCCTAGGTGGATCCTCCGTGTTCACCAACTCGGTTAAATCGTCGGACATTCGCTTTTTTTCCTCTCAATTTCGTAAACAACAGTAATGCCGCGAGAAGGGATTGAGTAGGACTTCCGTGGTAATGGCTGTATACGCGTGACCATGTGAGGGCATTTTGAGAAGGAGAGCGGACTCTCTCCACTCTCGACCGTAGCAGGACATTTGCAGACATATATACCCATATGTGTTTTGAATAAATATAGTAGAAGCTGGCTTCTGACTTGTCTTCAGATTCATGGCAGCAGATGAAGACATAGCGTACGAATAATAGGCCCATAGAAATGTAACTTGCTCAAGGTTAACTGTGCCAATCAGAACGTATAATTGTTCAAGTCTTTAGACCAAATAGTAGACACAGAATAGAAAAAGTTCTAATCGAAATTCTATCTAATAAATTTAGTACGTGATATCGATTGGCGTCTTAAACCATAACATTTGTGTGTGTGTGTGTGTGAAATGTGGCAACCTGAGCTGAAGTACATATATTTCAAGCTCTATATTGCATATCACTTAGTGACTGGATTAAACGATCTTAACCCCCTCCCTAGTAAAGATCATCACTTATAATTGATTCCATCCAACAACACCAGCAACAACAAAATTAACCCTTACATATTGTTAACTTATTTATACTATATTCAATTAGTATTATTCAATGAAGATTTATCTCATTTTTTTAAAAATGAATCATGCAAATTGTTGAAATTTTAAACAAATAACTTCGGATACATGTGATACCAGTTTTTATTGTTGATATTGTTGTTGCTATTAGCAACTATTTAACACTATTGTTATTTGACTTTCTAATAAAAATGCTTCACAAACCAAACCCCCCCCTCCCCTTCTGATAATAATAATCAAAAAGGAGAAGATAATAACTAAACTCTCAATTAAATTATAACTCATGAAATTTAGTATCTATATAATAACAAAACAAAAAAAATCTTTACTTTAAAGAGGGAGGGGGGAAAGACAGAGAGAGAGATAAGGAAAAGGTTTAAAATGTAACCTCTTTTTTTAAAAAAAAAATATTGGTAACAATAGATCTATCAATTGATCAATATATATAGATACAATTATGTATATTTGGTTGTTTGGTTTCCCTAAAATGACCTATATGTTGTAATCTGTTCGTTTTTTTTTCCTGTTTTGAATGTGATCGTTCAAATAGGGAAAGATCGATATATGTATAGATACATAGTTTTAGGATTGTCTGTAACCAATATGATTACTATTCAATAGAAAAGATTTATGAAGACATAATATGATCTTCATTCAATCATAATTACATAACATGTCTTTTTTTTCAGTTTTGGGCTAAATATATTTGTATTCTCTCTTTTCTCTCCGATCGATTTTGTTTATTGAGTATTCTCTATGTTTTACATAGTTGAGATCATGAATCAATTGAAACTAGACCATTATGGAAAACCTGGAAGCACTGAACGATCGTTTTGTCCTATTGTGGAACTCCTCAGCAGTGCGCATCTAGCTTCAATTGACTCATGATTTCAACTATATAAAATTACTCCACAAATCTCCACAAAACCCCCTTCTGATATGTGTATGTTTGTGTTTATCTATTATTATTGATAATATTGTATTCTAATCACTTTGAAGTTGACATGATGAAATGATTCTAGCTAGATAACCACTGAAAATCAAGAAATACTGGACAGTTGTTTCATCCTAATACTACGAGACTCCTCTATAATGCCTATTTACAACTCTGTCAGAAATCAAACGTAGGACATTCAGTCCTCTCAGCAAACACTGCCACTGAGCCACTATCTAATCTTTTACAATTCTGAATCTAATCAATTGACCATATCGGACGAGCATCATCCATAGCTATTAATGATATTTATCTTACATCTAACGTAGTCGAACTTCACTGATCACTGTTCTTCACTGAAATTCTGGGAATCATCCCTTGAAGTTAGTCACTGGTAAACATATATTCAACCTTCATATTTGACTAAAAATAGGTAAGTCTTCACCGCGAAATTGCATGAATTGATGAATCGTTGAGCAAATCAAGAGGCCGTTTCGTCCTATCATGGGACTCTTCAGCAATGCGCATCCACGATCCCGCACTCGCGAGATTCGAACCTACCAGTCTCGCGCCAGAGCACTTAATCGATAGACCACTTAGCCGGCATCCAACGGTGTTAAGGTCTAACTTCAACTAACGCACGAAGTTTGAGCAACCGTTCACTAATTGTCTTCAGTGAGTTGTTATCTCACAACAGACGTGTTGCCAGCTATTCGATATTGGTCTAGTTTCAATGGACTCATGATTTCAACTATGAAAATACTCAAATCTCCACAAAACCCCTTCTGATTCCAAATCAGGAGGCATTGAATAAATGTTTCATATAATTTTTAGGATTTGTGAGCAATAACCAAAGGTTAATGACGATAACTAGACTAGATTTAGTTTTCTATTTTATCATTATAATTATTATTGTTATTATTTATGAACACTCACTATCAGCTAAACTTGGATATTGATATGACATTGGTCACTTCTTATTGGTCAGTTGACTGTAAATATCTCAATCCTATAGAATGTCAATCGCAGCATAATATATTTCAGTGATATCTCAAACTGGAGAAGTTGTAATAACGTGGTTTTCAATTCCACAGGAAATATCAGTTTCCTAAAGACTAGAGGGGTGAGACTAAACTTTATGGACGACCTTTGAACGTATCTCAAATGACCTTGATAAATATTAGCCAATCAGAAGGCAGTTAGTATACAGTAAAATTAAAGCGGATACTGTTCTTTTACATGGCTCAAAAACTTCGTAAGGTCAGATATAGGTTCAGAAGTTCTAAAATCATAGTGCATACGGTACAGGAACTCATCCATATGACTCCATAGTAGTCGGCCTCCGGAGCCATGATATGGTCTCAACAATTATTTTATCCTCGACCACATAGCTTCAATGTTGTTGGTATGGTTTAGGGTTAGAGTTAGGACCTTAACCTTAATCGTGATCGAGTCATTTGAGTACCACAGTCACAAGTATAGAAACTTCTTAATAATCCCTTCTCTTGTAGACGCTGAATTATTACGTCTTCTCTAAAATCCGCTGTAAACCGATCGTACGTAAGCATCAAGTACCGAACTTAGTGCCGTGACCTTGAAAACCCACGAAAGCTTCTGATTAGCTCGTCTATAAAGTTTAGTCCCGCCAACTGTGAATACTCCTTGTTAACAAGAGCCAACTATCCAAATATGTAGGTTAATCAAAGTTTCCTACCGACTAATTCTAACTATTTCACATGTATATGTTTATGTTAAATGATTGTTCATTTAAGAAAACACTGTCAAGTTTCATTCGGTCATTGTTTTGTTGCTTCACACACACACACACATACAGTTACTCTCACCCACCCACTCATTTTCATCCCTCTAATTTTGTCTCTTCTGGCATCATTTTTTTTTTTAATCTCTTTTCATAATTCATTAATATGTCAGTTTTATTACTATTATTATTATACATATATAAATCAATATTTTTTTTTTCAAGGGAAAATCTATAATGATGTTTTTTTTCTATTTTCTTTCCTTTTCTCTCTTATACTTTTTGCTTTGATTTGCTTTCCCATTCGTCGGGAAACAATTTAAAAGAATGATTTCAATCTTGTGGTGAGTTTAATTACTCAAGGCAATCGAATGGTGTATATGCATCATTTTCCAATGCATAAATCACGTTTCAATGAAATGTAAGTTGAAAACTAAGTATAATTTTTTCATGTTTACTTTACAGTCAGTCAGTCAGCTACGACATAGGACCAGGCATATATATGCTCAACCGTTGCTGCTACCATAACGTGGTGGTCGGGCTTAGCTATCGTGATGAATCAATCGAGGTATACTAGCTGGAACTATCGTTCCTCAAGGTCCTACCATGTCAGGCAGGTCGGTTGAAGAGCTGTAAGACTAAAAGCAGCAAACCCAAGGTCTGAAGGCGAAGTTGTACTGCTGACTGTACAAAGGTGTGACGACAGTAAGGTGTCTCCTTCAGATAACCAGCATAACAGCGATGTTGCCTTCCTACAAAGGAGGGATAAAGTTAGGAAAGGTCGACTCTAAAGATGCACACCTCGCCTTAACCCACAGATATCCATCTCCGGCGGTAAGGTCCCAACAAGTACCGAGCTAACACAAAAGTTACCCACAAAAAGGTCGTGTGTAGCCGACATCAAGTAGTTGTCGCTTGGGCACTGAGGTCACGCTCTCGGGTCATTAAGACCACGTATAACCCAATTTCTTTTTCAGGTACCTCTAGAAGTACCCTTCCACTATGTGGGCAACCGTGAAGTGATAATTTCCCTCATACTAATAACAGCACTCAAGACCACTGTATTCATAATCAATTTCTTTCTACACTCCCTACTATTCCTTCTACCTCAACTTTCAATACTAAACTTCCTCTTTCGGTTTCCTCCTCAAGTGTCATCATGGTCTACCATTCTAGTGCGCGAAACATTGTCTCAGGTCTACTAAAACCTCGCTCCAAACTACACATTAGAGCTTAAGTCAAATCGGTCAACAGGCCTCCTTGGTTAAGACCCGTAGAATCTCGTACCATCGATATATGCTGTGTCTCCGAAACACGCATGCAGGATCCCAGTGTGGTCATTCACTTGACCTCACCTCGCCAAAATGGAAAGCCAACGAGATACACCCTCCGTGTATCTGGCGACCCGTTGGCTAGTTCTCATGAACTTGCAGGTGTAGACATATCACTAAGTACGAGAGCAGAACAAGCACTATTATAATGGATCCCCGTTAACAGTCGCTTATGTGCTCTTCGACTAAACGGCTATTTTATTGGAGAATCTACCTATTTTAGCTAGTGAGATGGTTCGAATTTCACAAAATTGTTAGAAAGTCATTGTTCAGCATTTGGAGCCACTCGGAAGTAAGCTTACAACTGTGGTCTACATAATATATACATATAGCTAATATGTTGAGAAGAATGTGTATTACATGTATTAAACTATTGACTGCCTCTGTGAAGAATATTAGTTGGCACAAGGTTGTGTTTGAAGGAGACTAGGTTTGGGGTAGATTATGACATTGCATCGATCCATAATTTGTATCTTTAGGGTGCATAATGCTAGGTTAGGACACTCAGAATAATCGTCATATATATGATTGTAAACGTTTAGTGATAAGAGCACTCATTATTGGTATGGAGATTATTTAGACTATCAGATAACGATTTCATTTTTTTGAGGTCAAGTACATTAGCTTAACACTTCCGATCAAGTAATTGAATAATTGCTTATTTAACTGATAGAATGTAATAACTTGAAAGGATAAATTATTTCATCCTTTAGTTTCAGGTGAACTGAGCCACTTATCATCAAGTGCTTAAATTGTTTCTATTTAGTCACCTAGTCAATGGTAAAAGTGATCGTCAACCATAGGAGAATACAAGTGTTTAATGAAAGACAAACGACATCGCAAATACATAGAGATGAGCGTTCGAATTCCATTTGTGATATTAGTTTCTTCAAGACTACATATCCTCCTTGTTAATGAATGTCGATCAATATGACATCTACTTCTAGGACAACTACCCATCGTTCGCTCCAAATACGTTCAGGCTCTTTCTATGGGTTTCATGCAAATAACCAACTTTTGTTCAAGATATACTTTTACTTACAATTGTGATGAGTGTCTAAGTTCCCTTTGTTCAAGTATTTGAACTCTTAGGCAGACGTTTATACCACTGGATCAACTGGTTCACGGTCCCAACTTCTGTACTTTGAATATCATTTAACAAGTACAGTTTTATTTTATCTGATGTGAACTACATATTGTGTGTGCTTTTGTATGAAAGAGGGCTAAGTGATATTCCAATCTACGATCTCTTGGCTTGAAACCGAATGCTTTATCAACTAAGCAGTTGTTTCTTTGTTATTATTTATTTCTATGTAATTAAAAGCAAATTACATTACTATTGTATTACAACTGAATTATTAAAAGTAATGGCTACATTTCACTGGATAATAGATATTATGAAACTGATTACTTCCCACTGTTTATTATATGTATTTTGTTCAACAGTTGTTTATACTGTGATTAAGTAGTTTATTTGGGGAATTACTTTAATGTGACGAATATCTCATCATGGATTGTAGAACAGCTTGGTACAGTGGTTTTAATGATCAAGGGTTCATGGCGAGACTTGAAGGTCCTGGGTTCAATCCCTGGCAAGATATGGGGTGTGCATTATCGACTGGTTTTATACTAGTATGAAAAAGCTGTCCAGCATGTCCTAGTTCTATTTAATACTTCAACTCAAATCAATCTATAATAAATACAATCTACATGACGATTAGTTTCTTCAATTCTAGTAGGACCCTCCCAAGAGCACTTACGTACAAAACTTTAGGGGACCAGAATCCTGAGAAACTACTTTTCGCATTCAAAGGGTTACAGTTTTTTAGACAAATCAATGAGTTGATACTTATATTCATCTTCAAAATATTTCCGAATCTATGCATTTGAAAGCATATATGCCGATAAAGACTGATCGAAATAGAATTCGGATTGTTAAGAACAAAATTATTTGAACTCTTATTAAAAATGATGTAAGCATCATATACGCTGAGCAACTTATGTTTTATCTGAGTCAGTCAGTCACAACGTAGAACTTCGTATGTACGTACATCAGTTCGAGTTCCCATACCGCATTAGCACAGAGATGAAGTTGTTGATTCAAATCCCATAGTGGTAGATGTAGTAAGAGTATAAGAATTATGTGAAAGCTTAGTTTTTGAGGATGTTATTGAAGGAGTATAATACAGTGAAATAAATTTGAAAAGAGAAAAATTATAGGGACATGAAGAATTCAAAAAGTTAGAATTTGGTCGAACACAAAGAGTGGATGCACCTTCGCCATTGCAAACGATGTTGAGCCATATCATTCAAGGTCTCTAACCATCGATTGCTATCATCTCGCGCATCTCAACCAGCTAGTTTACACCTACCAGCATGGCTCAGTCCAATTGTCAGTTACTTCATAGATTTGTGATACGTGTTTGTCTGACCACCCCGAGCTTTCTTCCAACCTACTCCTACACCATGAAACACTGCACTTCGGGGCAGTCGTTGGTTAGGCATACGTAATACGTATCCCAGTCATCTCAACTGATGAAGTTTCACTACTTCATCAATCGATTTGCCATCCTTACCTAGTACCCGTTTCCTAACAACTGCATTACTTACCCGTTGGTCCCAGGATATACGAGCAATGCTTCGAAGACACCCATGATCGAATACTAGTAGCCTACGAATATCCTCTAACGTTTTATCTGAACATATCACCGTTTAAGACGAAAGGTATTAGGTTCGAATCCCAATTTTAAACCTGGGGGCGCAGATACATTCAATTGATAAACTCCGAACAAAATGAAACTCACGTTCTAGATTCTATTGATAGCCACAGGACGCCTATTCTATAAAAACACTATAATTATCAAGACTTTCTTGCATATTCACATATACTATCTTTCCTCCTCCTGTCATCTTTTTCTCTTTCATAAATTCTAGTTTTATCAGTTTTTTGAATTATTCCTCGATGGATAGTCATATTGACTTAATGGTTGCCTATGAATCTGATCATATGAAGGTGAACAATAATCATTCTCATGGTAACAATGATGACGACGATGGTGGTTGCATTCAAGGTCCTACAATACGTTTTAAATTATGATTCTCAATAACTTTGTTTTTCTTGATTATATAAAGTTCTTTATATGTACTACTTATGTATAATCTTAGTACTTATATGTTACTAATTGTATAGGTAGAATATATAACTCTGAAAGTAGTATGTATATGTACATTTTAATCTTCTCAATTGACTTCTGTTTGAACATGTTAATGTGATTTGGATACAATGTTCTATGTTATTTTATTACATGAGTAATGTATATTATTTCATTGAATTTGATCATTTTTGATGTAGGCTTGTTCTCTGAGCTGGATGGTTTGGTCGTGGAGCTTTCATCGTCCTTCTGAACGACATCATCAGCACAAACTTCGGGTAGAAGTGAAGTGTTTGTGCACACTTCACTTCTACCCGAAGTTTGTGCTGATGATGTCGTTCAGAAGGACGATGAAAGCTCCACGACCAAACCGCCCAGCTCAGAGAACAAACCGAGATCAAAATCACCCACCTGAGTTTCATATCTTCTCAACCATCTCATTTGATCATTCTTTGTACCCCCTGTGTCTCTCACTCGTTCTCTATCATAATTCAACAGATTTCCATTTAAATATAAATGATCAATTTAGTTGCTATGCTCCAATTAAAACAATTCAATAGAATATATATGTATCTTGATACAATCTTCATACATTGTTTCTAATTTAATGATTATCTTGTATACAAATAATACTTTTACTCTGGTAATCTTTATTATTATCCTATTAGCTTTTCATTTTATTAATATTAATGATAGATAAGTGCCCTCGTGCAGCCGAGAGTGGGGAGAGTCCTCTCTCCCTCTCCAAATGCTCTCACATGGCCACGCGTGTATAGCCTCTGTCAGGGAAGTCCTACTCACTGTCTTCTCGTGGCATTACTGTTGTTTACAAAATTGAGAAGACGAAAAGCAAATGTCCGGCACTTTAACCGGGTTGGTGGACACGGCGAGTCCACCTAGGGGAGTTGGAAGACTCTGATTCCAAACCAATGGTGTACATGGGCTCCAGTATCCTGAGGGAACAAATGGCGTATGAATCAATCATTGGTCATCGGCTACCATGGGACTGCATCTCCTCACGATGCTCTACTGCCTTGTGGACTAGACCTTTAGGTGTGGCCCCCTAATAAAACCACCTGCTTCAGTCTGGGCACCTGGGCAGTATCACAGCCCTCACACAAATCAAAGGAGATTTGTGCCGCGCATATGTATTCGGTGCCTCTTTGTCCCAATATTTATGTTTTCAAATAAATAAATAAATTTTCAATTTGTATTTAATACTTCTGTGGAACTGTCGAGTCGCAGTTGACTATGATCACCACTACAGACCAATTACGTGCCAATTACCAGATTAAATCCATCAGTAGGATAAATATAAAAATGACAATTGTAGATTATAATTAGACTATATTTGTTCATGATCTCGTGATATCGAATTAATACCGAGATCGTTTCAAAGATTACAGGCGAAACTATCTTGCGTACGTGAGTAAGTTCAAGGTCATAAACCACGCAAAAAGTGTTTTTTTGGTACAATTAAAAAGGTACAGTAACACAATTACTAGTACGGTTGGTTATAATAATAAATGTTTCCATTACACCAACCGAGTTCTGTTCATAAAACTAGATCACTATACGTCTATCCCAATATGTTTAGCTTATGATTCTGTTAAAACTTTGATTCGTCTTTTTAAATATGATCCAATAGTCAATTATAAACTATGTTGAAGCTGATACATTTGTGCCAACAATTTAGATTATTACACTTTACGCATTACCACAAAAAGATCAAGTTTAAAATTTGGTTCTTCATTTGTCGAACTCCGCCTGTAGCCCCTCCGGTGGCTACTGCCGATCTTTGGCCCAGACAAAATAGGAGGGTTGAGCATGGGATTAGCGATCCCATTCCGTAGAAAACTAACTCGCCAAAAAAAACTAGAAAATTTATTCATCTTTTGTCGAGTGGTTTGTCTTTCATAGACTTGTTTGCTTGATCTATTCAGTTATTTTGTAATGTTATCTTATCCCGACCGTTGCTGCTGCATTGACGTGATAGTCGGGCTTGCTTATCGTGATGAACCAATCGAGCTATACTAGCTGGAACAATCGTTCCTCAAGGTCCTACCATGTCAGGCAGGTCGGTTGAAGAGCGGTAAGACTAAAAGCAGCAAACCCAAGGTCCGAAGGCGAAGTTGTACTGCTGACTGTACAGAGGCGTGACAGTAGTAAGGTTTTTCCTTCAGATAACCAGCATAACAGCGATGCTGCCTTCCTATAAAGGAGCGGTGGGGTTAGAAAACGTCGACCCTAAATATGCACACCTCTTCTTATCCCACGGATATCCGTCTCCGGCGGTAAGGTCCCCACAAGTACGGAGCTAACACAAAAAGGTCGTGTGTGTGATGGACATCAAGCAGTTGTCCATTGGGTACTGCGGTCACGCTCTCAGGTCACTAAGACCGACTCTAACCCAATTCCCTTTTCAGGTACCTCCAGAAGAACTCTTCCACGTTGTGAGCAACCGGGAAGTGGTAACTGCCCTCATACCTCTAACAGCACTCAAGACCACTGTATTCATAATCAATCTCCTTCACTACCTACTATTCCTTCTACCTCGACTTTCAACACTGAATGTTATCTTATACTTTGATTATTCATTGTTTAATTTTCATGATAATCACGATATTCTTTTTTTTGGCGTCATTTCAAAGAATATATATTTGTGTATGTATGAAATGATAATTATGTTTTCTGGTTGTAACTGAAATCCCTTTGATTTATATCTATTTATTAATCTTTTTGTTAAAATATGAAAGTAAAATTAATCCATAAATTGGATTCAATTTTAAGTAGATTGAAGTTAACAGTTGTAAATCGTTTGGATCATGAGTCAATAAGCTAAATGTAAAGCATTCATTGGATAAAATCTAAGAACTGAGAATGTCTTATTACAAAAATAAAACGTTGGATTTCAGCTCAGTAGTCTAGAGGTTAAGAGTTCGTGCACGAAAACTGATAGGTCCTGAATTCGGTTTGCACGAGCGGGATCGTGGATTAGCACTGCTGTGCAGTCCGATACTAAGATGAAAAGATCGTCCAATGTTTCCAGGATTTCCATGGTAGTGTAGCTTCAATTGACTCATAAATTCAACAACATGACATGTTGCATGTAGTTTGTTATAATTCTGGGTATTTTTCATATACTTGATTACATGTTAATGAATATTCGAAATGGGTGCTCATTCAAGTTTGTCGTATTCTGAGTTTTAATAAAACTTCACTTGTACCAGTTTTGTTGTTTCTTACTTCGTGTCATGGGAATTGAAGTGGTTCCTTGTTGTTTTCAAGTATAAGTGATAAGCGGCGCAGACGTAATACCAGTTGTAAATAACATGTCAGACAACTGCTGAGGAGTCCCATAATAGGACGAAACGGCCGTCCAGTGCTTCCGGGTTTTCGATGGTGGTCTAGCTTCAATTGACTCATGGTTTCAACTTTGAAAAATACTGAAATCTCCACAAATCTCCTTGTAGACAACTATATTCCTAAACCTCTGATCTCAACTTTAAATCCCTATACTCTAATGAAGGACAATCTTAGAACTTCCAAAAGTCTATTTTCATCCGTAATGAATTAAAATGATCGAATTCGTAATGTCTACGTAAACAAGTTTAGATGTGGTTGTTCTTTCGATTTACAATTAAAACAACCTGTCAAAAACTTTAATAGATTGACTAATCACATAAATCCTCCTCCACGATGTCTATTAAATTAAGTCTGGAAAATTAATAAAATCGCTAAAGCAACTAAACTTTGACAGGTTTCATTACTTCTATTACGAAGTACCTCTGATTAATACAGACTCTCTGGGTTCGAGTCTCGGATTGAACATCAACTCTGGGATGCATTTATATCCAGCTCAGGAATCTCAAAATAGGACGGAACACGTACTGGATTCCACTACTAACCATCATCCATCTTTGCTTATAATGCTTGTGACTTCAGGCAATTCCCACAAGATGCCAATGAGAGACTGAATAATTGCAGTCATAAACATCAATGAAAAGATTCAGATAAACAATACAAGAAATGATTGTTAGTGAATATGTTTAGAAATCGATAGCTTGTACATCATTTGTCCCGAAAAAAAGACTAAGACAATTGATACATAAGCTTATTTATCAACTGCGTCACAAGGCGAACCCTCACTTGGAATCCTCAAGACCAAAGAATACATTACGCCGAGAAATGGAGACACAGATATGAGTAGAACTAGAAAGAAAGGCCCAGGACAGAGTGGGTTGGAGAACGCTGGTCGGTGGCCTATGCTCCAGTGAAGGTAATAGACATAAGTAAAGTAAGTAAACAGACCACTTCATGCCACAAAATAGGAAATAACATTTGTACAAGATCAAGACAAAAAGTGGCTGTGATTGTGAGACTTTAATTAATACACTGAATATAACTTAAGGATAGTCAGTCTATTATAATACGAGGAATGTAAATATACATAATCTAGCTACTCAATAGTTACACAATGACAACATATGTATCATATTAGCCAATTAATAGCTCTCAGAAGTTACCCATAGTTTAATCTTCGCTATGATATAACAGTTTTAATGGTGTTTATTGATAAGGATTTGAATCTCACTATTGAAGAAGTTATTGGTTATGTGGACTGAGTATGTCAGCGGATGTGTTGACTCCAGAAGCTAGAAGTATTGGTTCCGAATTTGAACGTAATACATCAACTGTAGGATACAAGTAAATTCAGCTGATAGGTTCCAAATAGAACGAAATGTATTCCTTGAATCCCATTATTATATATAATCCATCTAAAGTACGAATAATGGTTGACTGATCGCCACGTTGTATTTCATCTTATTATTCACTTGTTGAATGAAGCAAGTAAATGTCAATTCATACTGGATTGTAGGTCTTTCTCGAATAATAATAAAAATTAGACATCGTACTACTCATTCAGTTTAAGACTGATAAGTTGCATCTTGTAAAAACACAATATTGATCTGTTATCAGGGGTTTTGTGGAGATTTCAGTATGTTTCAAAGTTGAAATCATGAGTCAGTCACAACGTAGAACTTCGTACGTACATACATCAGTTCGAGTTGCCATGCCACATTAGCACAGAGATGCAGTTGTCCATTCAAATCCCATAGTGGTAGAAGTAGTAGGAGTATAATCAGAAATCCAAAAGATTAGGGTTTGAAGAAATTATTGAAGGAGTATAGTACAGTGAAATAAATTTGGAAAGAGAAAAAGATAAAGACATGAGGAATTCAGAAGATTAGAATTTGGTAGAACACAAAGAATGGATGCACCTTCGCCATTGCAAACGATTTTGAGCCATGTCATTCAAGGTCTCTAACCATCGGTTGCTGTCATCTCGCGAATCCCAACCAGGTAGTCTACACCTACCATCATGGCCCAGTCCACTTGTCAGTGAGTCAATTGAAGCTAGACCACCATCGAAAACCTGGAAGCACTGGACGGCCGTTTCGTCCTATTATGGGACTCCTCATCAGTGCACATCCACGATCCCGCACTCGCGAGATTCGAACCTACCAGTCTCGCACCAGAGCACTTAATCGATAGACCACTTAGCCGACATCCAACGGTGTTAATGTCTAACTTCAACCAATCCACGAAGTTTGAACAAACGTTCACCAACTGTCTTTAGTGAGTTGTTATCTCATAACAGACGTGGTTGAGCTCCACTGGTTACTGCTTCCCACTAGAACTCCAGGACATGTATCTTGAAGTCAGTCACTAGTGAGCATATGATTATAATCAGAAGGGGTTTTGTGAATCTGTTAACCATTTAAATCTTATACTTCTTAGATCATCATATCAAACACAGAAACAATGAAAGTCTTGGGATAAGTGTATGAAGTTTCTATTGAATTTATATTCGAGTAGATTAATTAGCTTTGTAGCTAGCCTCGATTATCACTCATGTTTTAGCTATTAAGATTTCGAACTATTTTTTACCCTATGCTCCAAAGACAACGTTCACATAACACATTATAGAGTTTGCTACTTCATTTACGGGCGCTGGGATGCGGATACATCCAGTTGATATTGTCATTGATTAACAATATTTGAGTAGATCTTAAAGTCACTAAGCTTCACAAACTGAGACAACAATGAATCCTCTTGATAACCACTAGTAAATTAACAATTTCTACTTTTACATCCAACATAAAACTGACAACCTCGGATTCCTATTTTGTTACTGACCACTTGAAGTTGTTTGTACTAAAATTGTATCATCTCTTTATAATATGACATCATATTTTGCCTTGATCACTAGATTACCAGGAAAAAATCACGTTTTTATGTGAATTGAGATCATGAGAACAATATAGCACACCCTTAAATAAGTACTTTTTGAATTCCTATTACAGAGTAACATTATGATTCGTGTGTAATGAAACAATTTATCGAGTATAGTGAATTGTATCGCGTGATCTAGATTCCTATCATTCATTTCTATACGACTGACCAATAATTGTTTACATCTTAACCAACGATTATAAACACTTTCATGTTGAATAATTGTGCTTATTTAACTGCTTTGTTGAAATCTAGGTAACTGAACGTATCGTTTGTTTATTTTCAATATAAATCATTTACAGTACAGATATATACGACCTTAAGGCATATTACGTGTAAGGACTAGTGATTACTACCAGGCTAAAAAAGTAGCTGACTCAAATCAAACCTGAGACATACTGGATAATATCCTAGTCCGCCCATCATAGGTGTCTTCGAAGCATTGCTCGTATATCATGGGAACAACGGGTAAGTAATGCAGTTGTTAGGAAACGGGTACTAGGTAAGGATGGCAAATCGATTGATGAAGTAGTGAAACTTCATCAGTTGAGATGACTGGGATACGTATTACGTATGCCTAACCACCGATTGCTCCGAAGTGCAGTGTTTCATGGTGTAGGAGTAGGTTGGAAGAAAGCTAGGGGTGGTCAGACAAAAACGTATCACAAATCTATGAAGTAACTGACAATTGGACTGAGCCATGCTGGTAGGTGTAAACTAGCTGGTTGAGATGCGCGAGATGAGTAAATTCATCCTTCCCTAAATAATTCATTTTTCTTATCTAAACCAATTCGTATGAAGCTATATTCCACATGCGCAACTGTCAGCTTTTTTAAACTTAATTAATGAATCAAATAACATCATATAGTGTGAGACTTATTGATTCGAAATCACATGAGCGGTATTGGAATTATAAGAAATCTTTTCTCAAACCACGAGTGATACTAACTACTTTACAGGTTTCTTGACACGCAAATTCTCGTAGTAATATGATGTGTATTGTTGCAGAGAAGAAAAATTAAAAAAACATTTGCAATTACTTTGTACTATCCAACTGTCGAAAAAGCATACTGAATTGCATTTAAGTTTCCTGTTTTTAATCTACCCATTAGCACAACGCTGCAATTACCCCGAGGTTCCTCGCCATGATGCTAACTCAAACCATCAATAATGTTACAGTGGAATCTGGAGGAACTAAGATTATCTTTATAATATATATTGACTGCTGTCATTACAATATACTAGTCAATCACATCAGTTAAGTAGTTGGTTAAGTGGGGGAAACTGCTATGAGTAGTCTCAGCACGTGATCTAAAGCTGTTTTATTTTTTTACTGTTTGCGCTATATTCGTGTCATTTAGACACAATAAATCGATATCACTGGTAAGAGTAGTCTGTTAATTTAGGTGGTAGACCTGTGAACTCTGGTACACAGATGTAATAAATAGAAATTACGTGTGCTTGGCAGGTCACTTTACTGTGCAAAGTTAGCTAGTGTATGATTTAAAGCAACAAACATTTCCACGAAGTGATTGACCAATCGATGCACAAGATCCTTGCAACTCGCGTAGTTATTATAATTGACTATGACTTTAGATAGGACAGCACGAAACACGTAATGGTCCTACAGACTTCTACCTATCCCTATTAATTTCTAACCAGTGATGAGATTGCCGCTGTCTTTTAATAACGCTGATCCGAAGTATAGCAACTTTGAACAGTATGTATTCATTTGAAGCCCTAATTTACACCTAATACACCCCCTTCCACAAAGCTTGGAGATGTATATCACTGCCAGAACAAAAAAGCGCTTTACTAAGTACACAAACTCCGTCAATAAAGCATTGGTAATCTCATTTAGCCACTGGTGACGATTAAATAGGACAGGGAAACGTACTGTATCTATACAAATGTTGAACAAAACCTTAAGGTGATTGGTGAATGATACTCGTTAGGAAATTCTTAATGCTGTAGAACTCACATACCCCTCTTACAAAGCTAGCAAAAGCGTTTTATAATTTACAACTTGAATAAGATACATCACGATCCGCATCACAGGGATTTATGTAGCGTTAAAAAAGTAATTACTGTGTTAATAGTAGTTCTTTTCTTCTTCTCGAAATGAATCAAGCCATATGACAAATATAATCATACGAAATGAATCTCGCCTATCGTGTCGACGATTATTATATTGAGATACATCGTACTGAGTACTCAATTGATTTAATCCGTAATTCATTTATGACTCAATTTAAGTTTCTGGTGCCCACATTGAAATGAAATCAAGGGAATGGAGTCTTAATGAATCACTAAAACATAGCAACGAATCATAATACGGCAACAACCTATTGACCTAGGAAGCCGTTAAAATAGACACAAACTAATTACAACACATTGATCTAACGGATTATCAGTACTTTTGAAGTGAATACCTTAATACTTTTATACTTAACTAAACAATTTATATCCTCAAAAATTTTATTTTTGGAGTTCATGGAATATTAGACGCGATTAACTATCCCATATAGTTATGATGAACAAGTTCAAGTCTTCGAAAATGTGATGAAGTTGAAATACTTATGATAGCAGATTATCTTAACACCACATCATTAAAAAGCTTAACAGAAACATGAGATTTGTAGTTCTAACTACGAAGCCTAAGTAATGAAATGGATTATATTGACGCTATTCAGTACACCACATAAAAATGAATAGATCGACAATATGTTACCAAGTTAATTCCTTGCACAAACATAATACCTTTGAGTACTTATAAGAAATATTAGACCATTTCAGTTCAAAAAGCTTAATTCAATACTTAAGATAAAACGCTACGACTTCTATAGAACAATATTCAAAGACAGAAGCACGAGTACCTCAAATGTGAGTAAATTAAAATTCCTGTTCACGTTAAATGACATGACTGGATTTCATCGAGGTCTCCTCAAGTCATTTACAAAGTAGTGTATAGCGAGTTGAATCTTTATGTGACTATTATCCTGATATAAAGCAACTTAGTCGTTAAATCACCACTGCCTTTATGATAAATTCAATTACTACTACTACTTACGCCTGTTACTCCCAATGGAGCATAGGCCGCCGACCAGCATTCAATAAGTGGATATATTTCATTTTTCTTATACAGAGATTACTCTGGCTAAAATAAGCCTTTGACATTGTGTATATAATAAAAGCAAACGGAAAAACCGTTACAATTGGCAATAATGTAAAACAAGGTCCACGAGGCAAAGTGAACATGCAAAACCAAATAACCATGCTAAAACCGACTAGAAATAGTCACGCTACTAAATATTGGACAGAAATTGTCTATGATAGAAATTTATGGGACAAGCAAACATAACTTTCTGCTCACTATCAAAACCTCATCAACAGTTACTAATTACTCTAAGATCGTAGATCAAATTTAGATCGAGACGTGATTTCATGTAATACCTATCAACTAGAACACGTGATCCAAAATGTGAAGCTTTGGTGGTGGTGATCGCTTGAAACATAATTAAAACATTGTAACTAGCAGTTATATTTCAAGGAGGAACATATAAACCTGATTCAATGAAAATAATTCTGATGAATCGCGCTAAGTAGACAGCCCCATTTAACAACACAATGGCTTCAAATGACATCTATTCGACTGACTGTTTAGCAAGCTCTATTCAATGAATTAATGGGTTTTTTAGCAAAGCATTAGCCCGACAATAAACAGATGTCTATAGAATGTTTTTTAGCCTAACGATGAGACCTACTTAAAGGGATGTGACGGCTGAAACGAACTATCTGGAACGGCTTTGAGAAAATTATTATTAGGTTTCATTCACTAATAAAATTACTCCCAGGAATAGATGAACTAATTTTCAAAAAACCTTTTAATGGTGAAACAAATATTAGGATTTTAGAGAAGAAAAATATAAGTGAGCAAACTGACTTCATTTATGAACTTAATTCAGGAAGGATTATAGTGCACATTTCAACAGTTAATATGTTATTCTTTTTTTCATTAATGCGATAATCAGACATTATATCAAGAGGAAAATAGTACAGTTTCTTCTTTTAGGGGATAGAAAAACAAAGAAGTATGCATATACACCAATAACGTCATGGCACAGTAACAAACTCAATCATTGGAATGCAAAGAGCAAGAGAAAGTAAAATTCAAGAGGAAAACAAAGGAAAACCATTCTCACCACAAACATCTGATGAGTAAAATAACTAAAGATGTTTAAAAGAATAAATCGTAATAATAATAAGACGAAAAGAATGAACGTGAACAATTACCTCGTGAGATGGTAAAGCGAGGAAACGTATATGTGTGGAGGGGTAAAGTTAATCAAGGAAACGTGTGAAAATGACAAGATGACATGCGTATACATATGTATATATTTATATATATATAAATCAGGCTTTCCTACAAGTCACTGTCAACAAGTGTCTTAACGTGTACGAAGTTTTTTTGGCAACGATAATTCACTTCTTCTAGTGGAGATACCAGGAATGATAATATTTTGTATAAACTACTTCAGGTTACTTTGTCGTCATCATTGTAACAAATTCTGAAAATAGGAATAGGCAATTATAACAAAGAATATCCCCAAAGTTGACATCTACCACAAAACTACCACGGTACTACATTTTTCCCAAGCAAAATAGGTAAACCAATGAAGGAATTATACTTAGTTGGAAAAATGAACAAATACGACATATGCATGCATTATCATTTGTGAAACAACGAAGGATGAGACAGAATAATGTGACAGGAAGGGATTTTTCAAATTACTTTCTACTTAAATAAGTAAAAATAGAATTGCATACTAAAGTTAAGCCGACCTAGGTAGTGTGGATTACTGTTACTAAAAAAAAAACCCGATAACGCTCAACTTGAATAATAGAAAGACCCCTAAACCTTCCTGTGAAACGATGCAGTACACAACACGAAATATTTTCATTTTACTACCTTTTGAAGCTATAATAATTACCACTTTAGCTTTATCGGAAAATGAAAAATACGAATCAAAATTTCTATATTCGACAAAAAAATTTTTAGATGGTTGATTTAGAAACTCCAAAGACCTATATATCCCAATCGAGCGAAAGAATTGTGAAAACGTATTAGATAGAACAAACAATCATTACTGTCTACGGAAAATCTTAACATAGGTTAATTCAACATCACATAGAAAGCCTAAAAAATGAGGCTTATAAATATATATATATATATATATATATATATATATATATATGCAAAAAGTGAGCAGTAAGGGCTTTATTGTTTTAAGTGGGGGGAAGGGCATACATTTTGAATTTTCTGGGGAAAAACAGACAAAAAAAATAGCCCAGAGCATTAAAAACCAGGAAAACTCAAACAGTATAATCAGTTACGTAGTTTGTAAACAAGACATGCGTATACAATGGGCGACTCAACACGCCAATCACAAGATTGCTTTACAGACATTCATTTGCTCAAAATGAGCATTCAGCTGAAAGTGTGATGACAATGTTTAGTTCTGATGTATTATTTTAGTATTCTCATTTCGCCGTCATCATTTTCACGAATTCTGTTGATGTAGTTCACAGAAGTAGGTAAATTTTGAGACGATAGCGGATAGGACAAAGGCATCACATGAGAATACCATCAGATAAGTCGGAGGTGAACATGAAAACGCACCGCAGATATATAGGGTAAAAAAGATAACAATGAAATTGCAAAATTTCAACAACATATATATATGTATACAAATATATATACGATGCACAACATAAATAAACACCTATGAAATAGGTGAAACATAAACAAACTACTAACAATACCAAATAACTACATTAAGACGTAAAAACAACTAAATCTACAAGAACCCAACCACTAAACTAAAAAATAGGCAGATAATACTGAATTTACCTTCATAATTTACTTGACCATCACCATCTATATCAGCTTCACGTATCATTTCATCGACCTCGTCATCAGTTAACTTTTCGCCCAAGTTAGTCATTACATGTCTGTAGAAAATGTATAAGGGCATACGATAGGGTTAGCATTTTTGGTAGATATTCCACATATACAACAGTTTTCGGGAAACTATTTGAAACAGTAAAAATATTTTGCTTAAGTATATAGAGAGTCGATATTTTCTTTAAGATGTTGAGTTCTATTTCGTAATACTTTTCCTTTTTTAGGATCTGTTAAGTTATTGTCAGAGACTGAGAATAGTTGGGGGGCCGTGGAAACTAAATCCAAAGTTCTTTAGGTCACCTGTTTTCCAACCTTTCAAATATTTTGTTAATCACCTAATGTACTCAAGAGTTCCCACTAAAAACTTATAACCTATAGGGCAAATAATCACTATCAAATTCAAACAAAATGATTACGGCGAGGTTGGTATGTTTGTCTGCTTGAGTGTTCACTAGAGAAGCAAAATTGAATTGAAATTCATGGCTCAAATTTATTACAAAGTGAGAAAAGGTATCATAGAAAGAAAACTGATCAAATCTGTATAAGGGTTAAAAATTCAGAGTAGCTAATCACCATTGAAAAGTGTTTTCTTATGCAGATTTCAAGTATTAACAGGTTAAACAGATATTAAGCTGGAACCTGTGCCAATATTATATATTTATACTGAAAATTCTCTAATCAAGAATATGGTACCAAATAAAACTCCAAAGAACATACGACATATGCGACCACCCAGTGATTTATTCATATAGATCTGTCTTTAAAACAAGCAACAGTTCTACTGAAGAATTAGATGTGCTGTATGAAGATAGTTGTTTAAATACCCAAAATAAAAAGAACAATTGCAATCCCTTCCTAAAAAACAGACTGACTTATAAAGACATCGCTGGTTACGGAACTTCTTATTGAAAAGTGTGCATGATGTGAGGATAACGCTCTGGACTTAGCATCCCCTTTTGAAAGGTGGCACGGTAGCGTCACACTAAGGCTTGACCAAAAAACAGTATAGATATATTATAATCAAACCAGGAAAAAGAATTTTGTGTGTAAGTGTATTCCTGATTTCCCTCTTAGTGGATTATTTCAATAAAAACTTGTTACATTATGGACGCCAAACGATGTGTAAAACGAAATAGCACGATATCATGGAGAAGTAACAGGCAAATAGGAATGATATTTAGAAAGCCAGATGAAGTACATATAAAGAGAGTTGAATAACTTAGTAACTTGCTGTAACAACTGAAGGATTGCATATAGCCTTGATCAGGAGACGCATTTGATGTTAGTAGAGTTAAGTATGGAACTTTACGCAAGGGGTTTGGAAAGACCCACAGGTATCAAGCCAGCAAAACTAACCTTTGATCTACAATGAGTTATTAGACTGGTCACTTATTTTGCCCGACTTATCTCAACAGCAATGAACAGCGATTGGTGTGGTAGCCTAGGATGTGTGATATGTGTAGTATATCAAAGATACCCATTTAAAAGTGATTTTGCTATACATAAAATAGCCAGTAAACTCTGACTGACACGATTAAGCTAAAAACAGTGGTTTTCGAGTGAAGGAAATTATTAGATGTTTTGACTCAAGGTCAGTGTAGTACAAAACTGGGTACACTGAGTAGCCGCACACCGTGCTTTACAATCATTCTCATACCGCACTGCCGAAGATTACTCATGACACTTAGATTTCTTTAGGACTGGGAAGTGTCACTAAGTGAGAAACTCTAGGACAAAATGAATATAAAAGTTGTGGCGTCAGAGATAGTACGCATACAGAATATAGTTGGAGGGAATTAATCGGTGTAATAAAAAGTACTCGTGATCTAAAGGAAGACAAAGAGCTTATGTATCTGTACCATTGCGATTTATTTTGAATCATTAACTTAACATTAGCCATTGATCACAATAAGCCCGCAGACTCCAACCAGTTATTAGCCTTACTGAGCACAAAATAACTGCTTTAAAAACCCAGAGAGGATTAACTAGACATTAAAGGGAGCATGAAGCCCGTGACCAAACAACATACAAGGACTGTCTAGTTCGTGAAGTAGCAAAGAATAAGACTTTAACGTAAAATTTACAATGCGATTTCATTGGCTTGGGACCGGAGGTATGTTCCAGCAACAAAATATGATATGTACAGAGCAAACAACAAACCAGGACTAATCTCATTACGAAGGAAGTTTGAAAGTAATTTCTGAAACTATCAAAACTTGTTATTATATGACTACTTACGTTTGGACAATTGTCATCTATATCACTGAATAAAAGTTCGGTCGACTGTTTTATTTGCGTGGTCATTGGTTGATGGACATAACGTTACACTGTTCACGTTAGGTGGTGATTTAGTCACTTGAAATTATCCAGTACTCATATTAATTTAATCCAGAAATATATTCACTTGATCATCTACAGACGCCTGTCAGAGAAAATTCCGTTTCGACTGACTATATCTTTGTTCAAATTGGGTTAGATGTGAAACCCTTGTAATCCTTAACAAGTATTGTATACTGTACTGACTTGCCTACAGCAAAAACTCATTAGCCACGTCATTGTACATGACCCAGTTAATATTGTGCGGTAACGTCGCTTATGGCCGGTAACGGAGTTAAAAATGTATTCATACTTCTGCTTTGTGTAAATCTTGAGAATAAGGTTTTATCTTACAACTTATGTTCTAATTTTACTTGTCCATTATATATATATATATATATATATATATATATATATATATTGGACGTCAACATTTTTTACTCTATTAAACAATCCGCTATTTTGACACGGTAGTAGAATTAAACTATGGTAATGACCCGATTGATATATATTGGCTAGAACAGTTGTTGTAAATCCTCCCATGCCAGACAGGTCGGTTAACGAATGGTAAGGCTAGATGCAGCAACTTAATGATTGTAATGGGATTCGCCGGTAGTAGGCCGCCTCCCACAAACAACCAGTATCTGTGGCAATGTTGGTTTTTTACAATCGAAGTTAGAGAATGTTGACCTTAAAGGTAACGCATCTTACCTAGTTTCATGAATTTCTATCTCCGGTAGTAAGGCCTTCGGTGAATGGAGCTAACACGTAGAGATCTTGCAAACATGCCGCGTGATTAGCATCAAGTAGTTATTCGGGGGACCCTGTGGCCATGCTTAGTTCACGAGAAGTATGTAATCTGTTTTCCTTTCTAGACACCTTGGGAAATATTTCATGGTATGATTAGCCGGAGCCCCTAAATGCCCTGGTAAGGCCGAGTGTGAGGAGAGTCTTCTCTCCCTCTCGAAATGCTTTCACATGGCCAGCGAATATATAGCCTCTACCAGGGAAGTCCTACTCACTGCCTTCTCGTGGCGGGGGTGTTGTTTACGAAATTGAGAGGACGAAAAGCGAATGTCCGACGCTTTAACCGGGTTGGTGGATATGAAGGATCCACCTAGGGGAGTTGGAAAACCCTGATTCCAAACCAATGGTGCACATGGGCTCCAGGATCCTGAAGGAACGAATGCCGTATGAACCAACTGTTGGTCACCGGCTACCATGGGACTGCATCTCCTCACGATGCTCCACTGCCTTGTGGATCAGACCTTTAGGTTAAAGGCTCCGGGTGTGGGCCTCTAAGAAAAGCACCTGCTTTAGTTTGGGCTCCTGGGCAGTATCACAGCCCTCAAGCAAATCGAATGAGATTTGTATGGCGCATATGTATTTGGTGTTTCCTTGTACCAATATTTGTGTTTAAATAAATAATAAATAAATTAGCCGGAAAGTAACATTTACATTTTTAAAAGCACCGTATGAACTGAAACTATTATCGTGTAGATGCTGTGCTGCAACTTAGGATTTGAGTTCTATTCTCTTCTAACTAGAAAATGTCACAAGACCTATTGTGGAGTGGCATTGAAGACTAGTTGATGTGTAAAACTGAGTAAATTTGGGTCATTCTGCCTCCAATACCTTCGACGAAAGGAACTGGAAGTTGAAACTCCTCTTGTGGATAATTTCATCCAGTACATCTTACCACTATGATGCTGTCAATGTTCTAAATAGTAACAGCTAAACAACTTTGATGGTCTACAGGTAATCGCATAGAAACAAGAGCCTAATAGTTTATTAAAGGATATAAGACCGGGGGGGTTGATAAATAGGTTTGTACTATCAGTAGCAAGTTGAAAAAACCAAATAAACACCGCTTCGAACGTAGAAACGCTATCAACAAAATGGACAAGGTTTGTGGGCTGAGCTCGACGGATTACATGAAGATTACAACTACATTTTAAAAAAATTACTCAAAGTATTTCATCACGACTAAGAAGGTCGGGAACCAGTTCTTGTAATAAGAATAGTAGCAAAGACCCTTATTTTCTTCCTGGAAAGCAGAAATAACAAACTTATTTTGTGCCACAAACTAATGCAATCGCTTCCAGTAACACTGAAATGCGATGATAACTAGAACAAAATATATCGAAAACAACAGGCTATTGACGTTACGATTGCTAATGTAATTGGGAATCATAATTTACAACCGCACAGTTTGGTTCTAAAGCGACATAGTGACTGACAAATACATTGTTGAAACCTTATCCAGACACTCTCATGCCACTGTAAAATCATAAAAACATGTCAGCTACTGTCAACTTAGTATATGACGCATATAGCTACAAAGTCAATGTTTACATTGTTAGCAAGAAAAACATCAAGAGGAATACTACTTTAAATAGATCGGAAGACCGATTGAAAGAATAACTGCACAAACTTGACTGTAACATCAATCCCGCTTTCAAATGACCCGACACGAGCTAGAACACATAACATGGAATACTATCACGACGCTAAGAATTTCGCCCTCAGTTAAGCCCAGCTTTAAGTGCACTCTAAACTGGAGTAGACAAATGGGGAATCGAGTGGCATAATTAGAGACTTTAGAATAACTTTAACCAGTGTGAATTTACGCCTCTTGGTCTGAATTGACAGTGATGACTCTAAACAAAACTACAAGCTGTGAAGCCCTACTAACCAAGAACAATATTCGGGAAATATGATAAACTCGTTACATTTCTTTGCATTCTCTTCAGCCGCAAACGACTTAATATGAGTGAGTTGACCTCGTATCCATTTTCATCTTTACTTAACTTCTGAAAGTATGGTTAAAGCAGTGGAATCATCCATACATTTCAGGTTCATTACCATAAGCAGTTAAAAGACCCCACCTTTACAACACTAACTTCGGCGGGACTAAAATTTATGGACGAACTGGTCAGATCCTAGATCTTGAATTATGACGCGAAATCCATCCGCTCACTTGGCTGAATACCATTTTGCATTATAGCTGATGTCAGTTTGTGATGGAAACATTAAACCTAATTCCTAACCCTAACGTTTAACT
Source organism: Schistosoma rodhaini (assembly GCA_944470415.2). Taxonomy (NCBI): domain Eukaryota; kingdom Metazoa; phylum Platyhelminthes; class Trematoda; order Strigeidida; family Schistosomatidae; genus Schistosoma; species Schistosoma rodhaini. Next base: position 84,949,926 of record OX104044.1, read on the forward strand.
TTAAATCCCAATCCTAATTTTTTACACTAACATAAATCCCACACAACCGCAGTAAGGTGGAAATCTCAAGGTCACTCTGGCATTGTTCAAAGGTCGTCCATAAATTACCCTCGCCTAGAAACCCGTACTTGACTAATCAGTACCATGAAGAGCATGTTTAGTATACGGGAGAGCGCATATACAACGGTTGTTCTGTGCTTGACAATCACGAATTTCCATGGAACTGAGATAGACTAAAAGGAGTTTAATGTAGCAATGTGCAAAGTTATCAGAAAAACGTAGATTTTCTTGCGTCTAACGCGATCCGTCTTTAGATTTACATATTATAAAAATAATATGGGCCCGCAATGAAATTTTAATAGTTGCAAACTAACCGGAGTTCAGCAGCAGATATGAATCCATTTCCATCTTTATCAAAAACGCGGAATGCCTCTCTAATCTCTTCTTCACTGTCTGTATCCTTCATCTTCCTGGCCATCATTGTTAAGAACTCAGGGAAGTCGATTGTACCATTACCTTAAATTGCTCGTGACTAAACTAATGTGGTCTTACCATCAGCATCTACTTCATTGATCATATCCTGCAGTTCAGCCTCTGTAGGATTCTGCCCCAAGGAGCGCATGACTGTACCTAATTCTTTGGTGGTGATTGTACCATCACCATCTTTATCAAACAAGGAAAAGGCTTCTTTAAACTCAGCAATCTGTTCCTCTGTTAATTGGTCGGCCTGATGTGGACGTTATGTAAAATAAACGCAGGAACCTACCATTCTCGAGGATATAAGTGCACAACCTTGAACCGAGCAAGCACGATAACCCGTAACAGGACTGTTTGCGATTGACTAAGAATTTAAACACAAGGCAAGACTCAATAGCTTTTGAAATCAATGAAGCCTATGGTAAATGAGCAAACCAACTTTCATTCTTATTTGAATAAAAAATCAGCTGTAAACTAACCAATCCTACTGTGCCGCGTAATATGAAATATGGAGTCATTTACCGTTCATGTGATTTTCGAACTCGTTTATGAACTATTTTTATTTTTGAACTCAAAAGTAGTTGCAGCCCTAAATGTTTGTTCAACACTGAACATTAAGGTTGGCTGGTTACTGCTCCCTTAATTTCAAATAAATATTTTTCTTGATTCTTTTATTCTTTACTGCTACAAACTTCATAGAACTATGTTCAGTATCATCTACTGATGACGTCAGCTATGTTTCTGTTTCAGGAACTATATCCTATCCGTGACAATTTTCATAATCACAAATGAAAGACCACATCGTTTTCCTCTCTTTTAACTTGAAATCGCGCTTTTCGAACGGGAAGTTTAGTCCTAACGTGATTTACATTTCTCAAACTTTTGCTGTGTTCTTACGCAACAAAAGTACCATTTCCGATCTAAAGAGTCTATTCTGAGTTATACGTTCGGTAGATTACTTCTTTTTTGTGTTTCACTCAAATTAATAGTTAACTGTGGTTTTGCCTCAGCTCACTATCGGTTTTTTTATAGTTTTCACGTAAAGGCTAGCTTTAGCTTATCGTTAACTGTTTTTATACATTTTTGCCAGTTTTTGTTTACTGTGTGTTTTTTAACGGTCCTAAATTTACTGCTTGTATTTTTAAGACAGTCTGAATCACTAGCCATGAACAATTCATGCAAAAGACCTGGTTGCCGTTTTGCCGTTACATCTGGCATGCAATGTGACAACTACAAAGGTTGGTTCCATGAGGCATGTACAGATCTAACAGCAGCAGCCTATAGCAGACTCAGCAAGTCTGATCGTAGGTGGGTATGTGTTACCTGCAACACCGATACGGTAGTTATGTTGGGTACCATCATTACTTTACTGACAGGTCTGAGAGATGAGTTGTCTAAGAATTCGCTAAATGATAGCATCATGACGGGTAACAAAGCTGGAACGCATAAGGGAAACAAGAAAAAGGATACTGACAGGTCGGTTATCGACGGTGCTGTTAACAGCACGAGTGATGATGTGCTGAAAATCAGCACCATCTTAACATCGACTGTCATCGACTCCCTCAGTAAACTTGGGTCCCCCAAGGAACAGTCCTTGAATGAGACAGTGGTTCCCAAAAATCTTGTAGGTGGTTGGACTCACGTTAACGGGAGTAATAAAACCCAACCGTCCCCGCCGAAATTGAACGTCCCAAGTACCGTGCGGAAATCAATTGATGCTTTGGCCGCACAGACTGTCCGCCCGGTCATCACTGAGCCCAGGAATCGAAAACGCGCCTCGACATCCAAACAACAAGATACCAAACCTAGACGCCCTGGAAAACCTGGGAAATCAATTACGATTCGTGACGACTCTATCATAATCATGAACCTTATTGACAACCCCGACCTTCCTCTCAGTTTGCAGAACAAAAACGATAGGATGCTCTGGGGAGAATTAAACAAGAGGCTTGAACTCCCTAGAATAGAGCCTTTGACCGTCACACGGCTCACTCGGGGGAAGGACTCTAACCACCCAAACCACCCGAGGCTGCTTCGTGTTACACTTAAGAATGCCTCCGACGTAGAGGACATCCTGCTAGCCAGTCACTTACTGAAGTCGGATGGGAACGTAAGAATACTGCCCGACATACCGTATTCTGAACGAAATCTCATCCGGAACATCCCTAGGGGATCTCGTGAGGCGTTTTTCCGTGGACGAAATATCATTGTGCAAGGTGTGTCGGAAAATATGGACCCAGCTCAAGCAAACTCTGATATTCGGGAATGGAAATTCATCAAGCATTCCTTAGAACTCAAGAACATATTGACCCAACAGGTAATGAGACTGGCCAAGAGAGACGAGGACTCTAGGCCCCGGCTGCTGAAGATAACCTTCCCCTCCTCTCACATGGCGGCTGCAACTCTGGAAGCATTTCGTGCCAATAGACGTCGGTTGCCAACTGGCATCCATATGCATCCGGATAGGCCCCACGACAGCAGGATCAAGCACAAGGGAAAGCTGGAGCTGACAAATCCACTCGTGGACTGTCTTGATCATAAAAAAAGTGTAAAGGACAGGGACTACCAACTCGGTAAACATCGTATAGGTAGGCTACCTGTCCACTCACACACAGCTCATATAGACAAACAAGAAGAATCTCACGTGTTCCAAATTGAAAGCATAAACTGCCTATACACGAACGCCGCGAGCTTGCCAAACAAAATGGATGAGCCACGTGAACTTAGCAACGCTAATGATGCCCATCTGATAGGAATATCCGAAACTTGGATAACGTCTCAGTTTACGGACCAAGAGTTAGCAATAGCTGGGATGTCTTTATTCCGCAACGACAGAAAAACAGGAATGGGGGGTGGGGTAGCACTATACGTACGGTCATGCCTGGATGCGCACCAACTTCACAACCAAGAGTTTCACAATCTTGACGAGTCAGTATGGTGCTCAATAAGATTATCTACCACCTCGAGGTGCCTAGTTGGGGTCGTTTACAGGAAGCCCACTGCCGACATCGAATATGACAAACGTCTGCTGGAAGGATTAACTCGCTCTACGCGTCTCGGATTCTCTCATTTCCTGATTCTAGGGGATTTCAATCTCCCTAGAATCAACTTCGTGGAACATACATACATTGGTGGTGCCAACTCTACTGAAGCTCTGTTCTTCAACCTTATCGGTGACCTGGGATTATTTGAAAATGTGAAGTCGGCAACCCGTTGGAGAAACAGTCAGACGCCGTCACGCTTAGACTGGGTATTCACAAATGAAGAATTCCTAGTTGACGACCTCTCAATCCTGGCTCCCCTGGGGAAAAGTGATCACGTCGTCTTATCATTCAGCTTTGTCAGCAAAACGGAGCTATGATATCCTACTAGCAACAAGCGCTGGAATTTCAAACGGTTGAATGTGTTAGCTTTACAGGTCTATCTACAACAGGTGGATTGGGATGTTCACCCTCAAATTGAAGTGGATGCTCATTGGGATTTTTTACTGCACACGATCTTATGTGCTACTGAGCATTCAGTTCCTAAAATGGTCCCAAAAAGCTACAAGCAACCTCCAATCATCAAGAACCGCACTCGTCGTTTGCTAAGCCGCAAAAGGCACTGTTGGGCTGAATATAAACGAACTGATAACAACGGCTCGTACAGGGAATACAAACATATAAGGAACATATGCACAAAGGCAATAAGAGAAGACAGGCTTCAGTTCCAGACCAAGCTTATCGATAGATTTGTCTCTAACCCGAAGAGCTTATTCCGTTACGCAGCTTCTCTTCGACAAGGCAAAACTGGAGTTTCCCAACTGCTTGGTCCTAATGGCCAGACCAATAACGACAGTGATGCCGCTAACCTTTTGGCTGAACAATACTCCCGGACATTCCAGCTGACCCACATCAACCATACTGACGAAAGCTTCACCTGCACCTGTACAGGACTTTACGAAGTGGACCTGAGTGCTGACCTGGTGCTCCGTAAACTGCAGAACCTAAGAAAAGACACTTATCCTGGTCCGGACATGATTCATTCCGCAAGGGGAAGGTTGACGTCATCTACCTGGACTTCTCAAAAGCTTTTGATAGGGTCAACCACGCATGTCTTATCAAGAAGCTTGGACGATTGGGCATAAAAATCCCTTTAATTGATTGTCTCTCTTCATATTTAGAAAACCGACACTTTAAGGTCAGGGTTAACTTCACTCTCTCTTAGGCTATGGAATGTCCTAGTGGGGTCACACAGGGCTCAATACTAGGACCTCTTCTCTTCTTGATTTATATTAACGATCTTCCTCAACAAGTCTCATCTGACTTATTGCTTTTTGCTGATGATGTGAAACTTTGGAGAGAGATACGTAATCATAATGATATACTAGTTCTTCAGGAGGATCTGACCCGACTTCAAAGTTCGGCAGACGACAGCGGACTTACCTTCAACACTTCAAAGTGCAAGATAGTCCATCTGAGACATGTTGCAGACTATAATTATAACTTAGGTAACTCCCCTCTAGAAGTTTCCCAAGTTGAAAAAGATTTAGTAGTGTTGGTACCCTACGACCTGAAATCGTATACGAACTGTGACAAAAACGCCTCTCAAGCAAACCTGGCACTGGTAACATTGAAACGCATTTTTGGCCAGTTTGACTGTAGAACCTTCCATATAATCTTCAACAGTTTTATTCGTCCCCACTTAGAGTACGGAAACATAGTATTTCCTCCCTCCCTCCAAAAGGATAAGGACACTCTGGAACGTATACAACGTCGAGTCACGAAATCAGTTCGGGGACTCAAATTCAAACCTTATGAAGAGCGCCTCAAATCACTTAACCTTTACCCGTTAGACTACAGGCGTCTTAGAGATGATCTTCTTATGACTTATAGTATCCTTAATACTTCTGGTCATCCCCTTAAACATCTTCTTAAGCTTAGTTATAGCACTAACCTGAGAGGTAACATCCAGAAATTGGAGACCCTACATAGCAGAACGGACTGTAGACACAACTTCTACTCCTTAAGTGTTGTCAAGTGCTGGAATTCGCTGCCAACTGAGCTAGTCCAAGCGACAACCCAGGAGTCCTTTAAGAGGAAACTTGACTTATTCTTGAGGACTAAGGATAACATATTATTATGATTTACCAAATTCTTTTTTTTCCTCTATTATCGTTCATATACCTAGGTTCTTGCCTGGAGATATTAGTGATCCACTGCTACCAGACACGGAAGCCCGTTAAGCTAAAGCTTCTTCTATTCCGTCCTCAACCATTTGAACCATTTGAATTTGAACTTAATATGTGTAATCACGTCCATGTTAAATGACGTGGAGCTGCCTGAGAAACTAAACTTATTTCCTCTGTCTTAATTCAAAATAAGCGGTGGTCGGTTTTTCATTTATAGCAGTAAAGAAATCCCCAGAAATTAATAGTTCTGTATGTCTTCGACATTGATGCTGACCTCATTAGCTCTACTGAACACGTCTAGTTGCGGGCGCTCTGCCGCGCATCCGCATTCGATCACGAGAGGGTAAACCATGTTATTCATTCCTTCAACTGCTAGCCAGCTTAGATAAAACGCTTCTCAACATATCGATAGCTTTCCAAATTTAACTTCGAATCCATTCATTTCTGACTTCTGATTTAACTGGGTTGCTATACTTCAATTATAAAAACGTTACGGGTAAAGGCGTTGCCTAACTCCGAATACCTGTGCCATCTTCACATGTTTAGAATATTAAGAAATTATCTTGGAAATGCAATGCCCTCTCTTTCTCTTTTTACCAGACCATGAGGTCGAAGAGTATATGAGGCAAGTTCAAAATCCACTAGCAAATAAAATCCTGAAGACAATCCTGGGACCTGTTACCAAGATGTGGTCTCCACAACTTTAGGTGACGTATTCAAGGAAAGATCAGACACACAAGTGGGGACAATCGAATGTATTTGTACACAAAATTACAGAACATCTTAGTAAAATCTGAGAACCACACAGTAAATTTGTCATTTACAAAATGTGAATTAAATGTCTCAAACTTGACTGTTATTTCTGCAAAATGTCAATCAATCGTCTCAGACTTCGTTGTTCTTTTGTTCCCACATCAATAATCCTCTATCCTCGTTCTTTTCCCTCCGATCTCCTTAGCCTTCTGCCTCCAGACATTTCACTTTCGACTGATGTTGCAGACTACTTATATCTGTCGAAATCATAAGCGCACACAACACTAGGAGGGATGGGAATGGGTTGTAGGCATTCTGTCCCAAGTTTACAAGTCTAAATCTTAACCCATCGTTTGTTTATATCAATTGTGAATAGAAACTGTTAATTGGTCGATTAATACTAATGTTACAACCGGTCATCAAGCATTCTGCCAACGCCATACTTTAGATGCACAGAAGCCCTTCACTCTGCTCGATAACCATTGCATTTTCGATATCACGTTCCGCTACACGCTACTCACAACCAACCTCGTGAATGGCGTCCACTACAATATGTTCGCTGTCAAGGATAGTATCGTTGAGGACTGGTGCCTTTACAGGCTCACGACTAAAGGTGTCACAGATATTTAGGGTTTGACGATGCCTTTGTTCGTAACATCTATATGATGGTAACAACACAAACCCAATCAAAATGGAGTTCAGGACTGAAGGAGATTTAAGATAGGTTGGGTAAGATGCTGGTAAGTTGAGAGGCATTTAACCTAAACTGGCTAGTATTTGCCAAGTATGTGTAGCACGGCTATCCTCTCGTGATCTGGCTCACATGAGCGAACAATAGCCTTCAGCTATTGTGCACAGTAAAATTAATGAGACTGATACCGATGTCGACGACTTACAGAATTATTCGTGTTAGCGATTTATTTATCACTAAGGTGATTATAGATCATGAAATCAACTAATCCAGTGATGTCGCGAGGTATTTTACTAAGTGTTTCATCTTCGTTTAACTTGAAAATGTCTTTTGGTAGTTGCCATATTGGGCAAATTAGTTACTTTTTTCGGTACTGCTGTAATCTAACCCAAATTATCTTTTCGAATAACTTAACTAATATGCTGGTTAGACTGACAGATCGGTCATTATACACGATCTGTCTCTTTCCGTATCAAAATACAGGACTAACTATAGCATCTTTCCGAACCTTGGGGAGGTGAGTGTGGGAAAGAGACATGTTGAACAGCAAGTGAACAACAGTGAGTAGTCCAGAAATAGTGTCTGTGAGAGATGACAGCAATCGTGGATGTGACCCACCAGAGCCCGGTATCTTATCAGGTCTAAGATTAATGATCAATTGAAGAACTGTTTCCTCAGTCACATGTGCAGGTCCTATAGCTGGTCCTCAATGGTGTGATTATGACAAGTATTGTTAACAATACCCGTAGAGTAGACATCACTGAAACAGTTTGATAAGGTTTCATCTTCCGCCACGTCTGATTCAGCTAGTATATCTGAATTTTCGTGCAACAATAATAGAGGAATATCATCGCCACGACTTGTTCTACATTTAATGTGCGAAAACAATTGTTTCGGACAGATACGGCTATCACATGCAAATGTTTTTCGTAGGTGGTGCAACATATACCTATGATCCTTTTACTTATATTTCGGATTTTTCGATATTCCCACCCATTTATCCGTGGCCCGTTAATAAGAATAAGTCCCATAAGTGTTTCCTACACTTAAGCAGATTTCAGGTTTCCTTGTTAATCTATGGAGGTTAATGTGATAGCCTACATGTTGACAATGGGATGTATAGTTATGCCATAAATTCGATTGTGGCTTTGAACTGATCTCATTTGTCTTCAACCGATCCAACTGCATTGGCCGACCAGTCTGTTGAAATAGCACAGTCTCTGATTGCCGGGAGGTTAGCTTGCCAGGTATTGGGGCAAGGGGGCAAATACATACTGTATAACGTGTCCGAAACCCAAAATAATGTGCAACATAATCACTATTTGCTAGTGGGAAGTGCTGAGTGTCGGTGACGTTGCCACAGTGGTGTGTTCTGACAAAGTCCAGCATTGACGCTACACGTCGCAATTCAATGTGTGTCGGTTTTGCGATACATTGCGAATGTGCACACCGAATAATAGTTGATAGCAGGTTGCTATGGAAACATCCACCTGAAGCTGTAGGCTCTATCCAGTTGACATGCGACACGCTGGAACCTTCACCAGTGAGACAACATTCGGCCACAATCCAAAAACATATGACTTAAGATCCTTCTTGGTGTTGGGTCTCGCCTCCGAACCACTTACTGAGTCTTACTACTTTAGTGATATGTACTCCTGGAACCTCTTCTGGCAGTACATTTCTGATGGCAGATTCAACTAAATCCAGATTGTGTGCATGCCTTTTAGTAGGAGACGATTTGACCTGTTTAGTAATAATTTTTTGTCCTCAAATAACAATATATTACATGAGACATGCCAGTTTACAAGTAAGTTCAAATTTAATAAGTGCTACTGGATTTACTTCAACAAGTTACTCGATTATATTGATATGTTATGGGGCACATTTTTTATACAAAGAAGGGATTCATTTTATACATTGGAATAATAATAATAATAGTAAGACTCTAATGCTCAATATGAGTTGACGCGCTTTGTGGAGTTTGTGTTGCTACTGGCAACTGGCAGTTGATAAATGCAAGTAAAGTGTAGTGTCATTTTTAGCAAGGGGTTATGAGGAAAATACATAACTAGTCTTTCAAAAACGTCACATTTAACGTATTACTTCGTGCTCCTTGATAGTGATCCCAAGTAAATTTGGGAAGAATTAGTGGCGATACATGACGAAGTCATATGTTCTCCACAGGTTTTCGGTGGTATGCCACGAGGGTGCCAATAAAAGAGAGAGGACAAGGTAAGTGTGAGGAACAGAACAGCCTGTGTTCGTGACCAGCAAGGTCTAGTCATTTTGTGATGGGATAGTAAGAGTCATGTTCAAGGCTTTCAACTATGTTGTTGTTATTAAATAATGTATTTGTAAAATCCCAGTGAGTAGAAAAATTAGATTTTCTGACGTCTCATGACTCACTGTAAACCCACTTCTTCAGAGAATAAATTACCAAACCAAAATCAATCCAAGTTTAAATAGTACATCGGAACAACACGAAACGTCAGAAAATCTAATCTTTCTACTCTTCGGGATGTTAGAAATATACTATTTATTCATAACGATCTATTCAAGGTTCAATCTATTCGAAATTGTCAAGTCAAACCTTGGTGATGATACCTTTATTTTTATTGTTCGATTACCACTTCTGCCAGAAGCTTCCCTTCAATTGTCCTTTTTGCTTTCACTTTCGGATCGATCCATTCGTCCACACTACCCGACTTTACTCTTCTGTACACTATATTGCCTTGCCATTAATATTATTTCACCACTCGTTATCTTACCTTATCTATAACTAATGTATATCTGCACTTTTCCACCTACTTCGTTAAGCAAATATCCTATATTATACCCTTCTTAACACCTATACTCGAATTGACAACCTATAATTCAAACTATAGTCAATTGAAGCATTAAATCGTAGCCTTACCCACAGTCCATAATTTGTAACTGTCTGATAAGCTTGTAAAATGGTACTTATAGAAATAGTTTTTGCAACAGGATGTAAAACACAGGGCATTGTGTGAGGTAAGATATATATCCAGAAAATAAACTTAAATGAGCCTAACACCACAAAAGGAGGAAGGGTGGAGTTACTGACCAGCAAGCACTGATGGTGAGGGCGATTACTTCAATCCACCCGTGTTTGTGCGGCAGAACATTTTGTTTGTATCAGGCTCTTTAAGGATGAGAACAAGTCAATCAATCTGTGATATTGAGGTTGTTCTCCTACACTCACCATTCAGACTCATGTTTCTAATTTTTGTGCAGGATTAACTATTCTACTAAGACAACCTATAACATGCTAATTCGGACTTTTACATGAAAACTGTGTGGCAGGCATCGGATGATGAAGAAAAAACTGACTGTAAAGGATATGGTTGCTATTTTACTCAACATTCTACTCTCTATATGCACTCTCTGTTCTTCCTCATTCCAACCTTGACTTCCCTCCTTCACTGGAACCTACTCCACCTTGATAAATATCACAACTCATTGTTCTTTATTACTGCATTCTCTCATATGGAGCGTTTGATCACGTTTCACTCTAGCAACATGAGCTAGTATGAATTTAATCTAACGATTTATCATACCTCCGTCTGTGCCACTAATAAATGTTAAGCATTGATTATCGCTCATATCCAAATGCCTTGCTGCTCCTCGGTTTCTCGTTTATTTTTTCTCTTCAGAATCTTGCTCTGAGGGTGAAGCTATGTAACTTCTGACGTCTGGAACAAACTCGACGTAGGTGCTTTCTTAAGGTCATAGTTCGCAACAAGCGCTCCACAAGTCTACTTTATAACAACAACAAACTTAAAAAGTTGCATTACATAAATAATTAGCACGACCGAAACCCTATTACACTTTTTGTCGAGAATGGATTTGGTATGTAATGTGGACGCGACGCCACTTTGGAAATATATTCTTATGAAAACACATTATATGTGAACGAATGAACTGCTATCAACTTTTGTAGATTATAATTACTAAACAACCTTGCTTGGGATGCATACTGTGAACAAATATATGTTGTAACTAGTAGGTCATGCCTGTAAAAATGGCATGTACCTGCTATTGCAGAGATATATTATCATTATTATTCCTTGATTGATATAAATGACTTTCTCAGAAGTTATCGTCTGATTTATTACTTTTCGCCGCTGATGTGAAACTCTGGGGAGACGTTTGCAATCAATGGAATGGGCTGGAGCTACAATAGGATCTGACTCAACTTCATAGTTGAGCGGATAATTACAGACTTATCTTTAACACTTCAAAAGGAATGAAAATATGGTGTTCCTTGCTTCACTCTAAGAGGATAAGTATATATAAGGGCATGCCAAATAGTAAGCCACGAAATCAGTCTGGGGACTCAAATTCAAGCCTTATGAGGAGAGCCTACAACCAGTGAACTTTTATAAATGAGAATATAGGCGTCTCAGAGGTTATCTTCCGGTGACCTACAGCACCTAAACACTTCTGAGCATCCTCTTAAATACCAATTCGAGGTCAGTCCCAACACAAACCCTAGGAGCAACACTCAGAACTAGAGATAACACAGTAGAACAGACTGTAGATATACCTTCTACGAGTAGTCTAATTTTGGAATTCGCTGTGGGATAAAGTAGTCTAATAGAGCTACCAGGAGTCCTTTTAAAAGGAAACTTAACATGTTCCTAGGGATTACTGATAGTTTCCTCTTTTGTTGTTAAATACACCAAGATTTTAACCTGGCAGCATCGTTGTTCCACTGCTAGTAGATACGAGAGCCCGTTAGGAGAAAGCATCTTCTATTCCGTCCACAACCTTCTTATTACTTACAGTATTCTTAACACTTCTGGTCATCCCCTTAAACATCTTCTTAAGCTTAATCACAATACTAACCCAGAAACTGGAGACCCAACATAGCAGAACGGACTGTAGACACAACTTCTACTCCTTAAGAGTTGTCAAGTGCTGGAATTCGCTGCCGACTGAGCTAGTCCAAGCGACCTCCCAGGAGTCCTTTAAGAGGAAACTTGATTTATTCTTAAGGACTAAGGATAACATATTATTATGATTTACCAAATTCCTTTTTTCCTCTATTATCGTTAATATACCTAGGTTCCTGCTTGGAGGTATTAGTGATCCACTACTACTAGACACGGATGCCCTTTAAGCGAAAGCTTCTTCTATTCCGTCCACAACCATTTGAACTATTTTACACGAAGAAATGAGGTCTGCAGTCTTCAGTAATAAGGAAAGGAGGTCTATTGACCTATTTTAATCCTTTCAGTTTGTTACATTATGGAGGTCCAATCTCGTCTTGAATATATCAACAGAAGGTGCTGATATTATGCGCTTTGGTAGAGAATTCCAGTAATTCACTACCGGAAAGATCTACGAATAGACCATAATGCCCTATAGCCTTTTGCAGCAGCAGCCTTACAGTGACTGGTTGTTTTGAGATCACTACTTAGTATGACTCCTAAATCTTTATAGTTTCTTACTTTGGGCAACACTAGTCCACATATTGTGTAGTGATACGAATCATCGTAGTTATTTAATTGCATTACTACACTTTTGTTAGGATTTGCTTCTAGTGACCACCCATTCATCCATGCAACTAGTGAGTTAAGATCTTCCTGTAATACTATTCTGTCTGACATACTATATATGGGTCTCCAAACATTTATGTCCTCGGCGAATAGTAGGACGGATGACTTAGCTATAGTTGGTAATTCATTTACATAAAGTAAAAAGAAAAAAGGACCTAGGATAATGTCTTGGGGGACTCCACTTTTCACTGGTTCCCACGATGGGAGAGCTCCATTTACTCTTACTCTTTGTCTCCTGTCATGAAGAAAGTCACTCATCCAGTCTATGACTGCATAATGAATTCCAAAACTTTCCAGTTTTAATTTAAGGCCAGAATGGGAAACCTTATCAAAAGCTTTACTTAGATTCTTGAAAATCACATCTACAGGAATATTGAGATCTTTTGCCTCAGGCCAATCTTCTCTTGCAATGAGAAGATTTATCAAACATGATAGACCTTTTCGAAAACCATGTTGTTCCTTTGACAAAAGATCATGTCTTTCCACGTAGTTTATAACAGCCATCCTAATAATTTTTTCCATTAGTTTTACAACTGCACTAGTTAAGCTGACGGGTCGATAGTTACTAACTAAATCCCTACCCTCAGTCTTATACACCGGACTGATTATTGCGTCCTTCCAGTCTCTGGGCAATCTGGACTGCCGTAGGGACATATCGAACAGCATCGCTAAGGGTTCAGCAATAACATCTGAGAGGGCTTTCATAATCCGAGGATGAATATCATCAGGACCACTAGACTTATCAGGTTTGAGGTGCTGAAGTAGGCTTAAAACAGTTTCTTTCTTAATAACTACAGGGTCCATCAACAAGTCGCCACAATCACAATGAATAGGTGATCGTTCCTCATTATTGGTAGAAAAAACTTTACTGAAATATTCCGAAAAAGCTTCCGCTTTTTCGGTATCATTTCTTGCCAAACTTAACGGATTTTCTTGTATCAAAAGTGATGGTATTCCATCACTTCTCTGAGTTTTCCTCTTTATATACGAGTATAACCGTTTTGGACTATGTTTGCAATCCCTAACCAATTGTTTTTCGTATGACCGTCTAGTCCTACTAATTAACGCTTTACAATTATTTCTAATCTTACGATAACTAGATCTGTGCTGTTCTAAGCCAGTAGAGATTAACATGTTCCAGTGTTTTTTTCTACGCCTAAGGAGTTTCTTAACTTCTTTATTCATCCACGGTGGACTATTGTTCAGTCTACGTAGTATCATGTATGGTATGAACGGGGACGTGACTGCACTAAACTTGCCTTTAAATATAGACCACGCCTCATCAACTGATGAGCTAGTACCTACTGACCAATCTGTTTTGGTAGCGCACTCCTGAATGGCTCTCCATACATTTTGGGGAGACTTAACCTGATCGTATACCATGTCACTAGCTCTAAACGTGAGTGATAAAGCAGCGTGATCGCTATTTACTAACGTGGGAAGAATTTCCAGGTTGGCAATATCCTCAGTCTCATGAGTGATTACCAAATTCAACGTAGAAGAACCTTGGTTTGCACCAAAACGTGTAGGTTTGTATACATGCTGTACTAATGCATGCTCCATTACTGTTTCCAAGAACCTGCTATCAAAGGAGTTTATAGATCATTTCGTGGTCATCTCAGTCCAACTAATGTCAGGTGCATTAAAGTCTCCTGATATCAAGCATCTGTTATTGCACTCCATTGCTCTAAAATAAAGTCATCAGCTAAGTAGATGGATGACACCGAGTACAAATGTACAACATCCGATAGTGAGCTCACGGCTAATGACTTCACTAATTCCACTATCATGGGATTCGCAGACGGAGGAGCGGATATTTATATTGTTGGCTATGTAATAAAGGACGCCATCTCCTTTACTGCATCTATGTCTATCACTTCTTAAACAATGGTATCCGAATAATTCTGGGGTAATATCAAAGTCATGGACTAACCAAGTTTCAGTCAGAGCTACAATTAGTGGTCTTAATTTGTCCACTAATGCTCCTAGCTCGTAGAATTTCTATCTTAGACTACGAGCGTGGACATATAAAACTCCTAGGGAGAAGGAACTATCCACACAGGCCTTGGTAGCATCCGCTACCAAGACCTGACTATTCGAAAACCCACTAATCGAAGATTTTCCTCACCGTTTTGTCGACGGGCTTCTAGTTCAGCTAATGCCGTCTTCCTCCTTATTCTATCTTCAAGAGACATATCCAGTCTAACTCGAATGTCAGAGTTGTCGTGACTTCGAGCGTTACTTAACAGAAGGTTAAGTTGTTTCTCCGACCCTAAGATTACCTTAAGGAGTCTACATGGTCGAGGTAGAACACTGTCATCGGCCATTTTACCTAGTCTAATCAATTTTTGACCTGAACACCTTTATTGTTATCTGGTGATATGCTACGGATATATTCTCCGAGCCTCTCTAAGTCATGGGTGTGTCTAACTTTAGGATCTGGATCGTTGGACTCTGATAGTTTACTCACAATAATATTTGATGATATTAGGTTCCTCTCAGTCACGCTAGGGTGATGCTCTGCCGTTCCATTAGAGTTTGATCGTGCATTGAGTGACTCAGACTGAGAGTTCCCCAATGACTTGTCAACCAAGTGTGTTTTAAATTTAGCTTTTTTCCTTTTCTTATCCTCCTTACTGCGGTCCATTTTTCGTCATTCAGGACAGCAACATCGAGACTATTGAGAACGGTGACGATTTTATCCGGGTCCTCAATTTCTACTGAAGATGCATGATTACTCATGTCAATATCAGGTGGTGATTTACTTCCCGTTAGTTGTACGGGAAGTTTCACTTTGTCATTATTCACAGTAGGTTGTTTAGAGCGTTTTGTAACAGCACTTACAACACTGACACAGTCTTCACTGTCAGTGATTGCGTTACTAGCTCACCCACTATCGCTCTTTTTACAGGCTAGAGCCAATAGGCTCATAGCCTCCTGGATTAATGCCGTCTTGTTAGTACAATAGAACATGCAAAGCCATTGCGAATTAGGCTTAGAGCATCTTTTGTATGCAGTTGGACTAAGACGGGTATACATCTTGTGGAAACTTTTTTGCATTTTTCACACCGCATCCCTTCATCTAAGGGGAATATACAGTTCGGCTGTCCACATTTGTAAGCACTACCAACCATTGTAATCAGATTAGGGTTAAAAACATAATATGATCACAATAATAACACGAGTGTCAGAGTATATGCAAAAAAGGTACCACGAGACAAAGTTTTTAACAAAATTTCAAACACTAACTGAAATAATTCAAGTTAAAGTAGACCAAGAATGCTTTCTGCTGCGAAAAACACACAAAAGCAACGATAATCACAACAAGTACGAAATCACTACCCTTTTTGAAATGTGCGGTTTACTTATTTGAAAAAAAATGTGAACTTGAAGAAGCCTACTACAAAACTCGTAGCACGCGTTGTCGACCTATTAGCGTCGATATACAAATCCGAATCTGAATATATGCCCAGAGTAGATTGACGTTTGGATTCTTGGAGGCGGTCCAAACGATGCTTCGGTTACTGACCTTGCGGTTTTTACCCAAGCGATGTGTTCTCAGTTTAAGGAGTTATAGTCCTGATGGAAGCTATAAAAGTGAACATGGATCATCGTACTACATTATTCCTGAAATACCTAGTGAGTCTTATGTGTCAAAAAACATTCTGGAACCGTTGAACATCTCTAAGTAAGTTTGTTCATAAGTTGCATGTTATATTAATAGTTTAGATGACCTGAAACCAGACCGAGTTTTCGGTGGCGTTTCCAGACTTATAATCAACTATCAAGTGTCACTATCAAAGTTGTCAGATAATATCCAAAGAGGAGAGCTTTCAAAAAGCGACATTACCATCATATCTTCGCTTGAACAAGCGTCTTTCCCAGTGGAACAGGCATTTCGTAACCTAAGTTGTTTGACCACCCTGAAGAATGATCGCACTTGGAATTTGATAGTATCACGTCTGTATCAAAAATTCAAGGCGGCTAGGCGTGAATATTTTCATCGCGATTCATCCATATGCGAAGCTCTTTTAACACTCAGACGATCTTCAAAGTTGGATGAGTATGAGAAAGGTAACTACAGGTGGCTTGAAAATGCTTACTGGTCATAATAGGCTTTTATATCACTTAATATGATTCTCATTGTATAATATGAAGCCTGAGATCTCTCAAATTCTAAGGTGAGACAATAATTTATGAACGACCTATTAGCGACTCTAGACTGACCTTGAAATTTTCCACCTAAGAGCCAAAACCAAATGACGGTTATAAGCCTGTTTGAGGAATTAGAATTATGATTTATAATTGATAGTTAGGGGTAGGAATTAAATTTAGGGTTTTCATCACGAACTGACAGGCTATAATGTCAAAACTCTGGCCAATTGGCTAAGTAAATTTCGCGCCAAAATCCGAAACGTGTTGTCTTATACGTGGTGGGTTCGTCCATAAATCATAGTTTCGCCAATTTACGTACTAAAAGGTGTGTAGACAATTAGATAATGAAGAGTACGAAGTGATGGAAAACGACAAACAAATTAACGAAAATTAACGAACTTGTTTATCAAGTCATATCCTACCAAGGAAGAGGGAGGGGTATCACAAATCTCTTCCGAACACAAACTAGGGTTATAGGTTCAGCTGCTAGGTCCACTTTCTGCTAAATGTGGGAGACGAAGTAACAAAAGTATTCTTTCAGCTAATCTAGTTTTACCCACTTTTATGAAGAATGTAGGAGAGGACTATATTAGGACTGCCACTCTATTCTGAGCCATGTCTGATAGCGTCCCAAACCACTGACTTTCACAATCTTTAGCTCCCCAAGTCGGGGGTGCCCCCAAACGCCGTGGTACGATTGAGAGCTGGGAGAGTCCGCTCTCCCTCTCGAAACGCTCTCAAATGGTTACGCTTATACAGCCTCCACCAGGCAAGTCCTACTCACTGCCTTCTCGTGGCATCACTGTTGTTTACGAAATCGAGAGAACGAAAAGCGAATGTCTGGCGCACTAACCGGGTTGGTGGTCACGGAAAGTCCACTTAGGGGAGTTGGAAAACCCTGATTCCAAACGAATGTTTTACATGGGCTCTAGTATCCTGAGGGAATAAATGGCGTATGAATCAATCGTTGGTGACCGGTTGCCATGGGAGTACATCTCCTCACGATGCTCCACTGCCTTGTGGATCAGGTCTTTAGATCAAAGGCTCCGAGTGTAGCCCCCTAAGAAAACCACCTGCTTTAGTTTGGGTATCTGGGCAGTATCACAGCCCTCACACAAGTCAAATGAGATTTGTGTGGCGCATATATATCTGTTGCCTCTTTGTACCAATATTTATGTGTTTAAATAAAATAAATAAACAAGCAGGGGGTCGTAATGGACCGATAGATAGCGGTTCTAGACAGCTTTCATATCGTGGCCTAGTATTATAAACTGACCAACATCAAAGTAATTCAGTTTTAATTGCATGTGTAGTCCCAGAAAAGTTGGTTCAGAATCCGTATTTGGTAGTCGCATTCAAAATTTCGGCCATTTAGTGTCTTGAGGTCGTTTAGACAGCCGAAATTTTACCATAGACGAGCTACCGTGTGTTATGCGGGATGAAAAATCAAAATTAGATTGATTACTCACTATGATTTCTATTCAACACTAATTCCGTTTAATTCAATTTGATCACTCACTACAGTATTTGTTTTGTTTTCCCTCTATGACATTTTATTCTGTACGATATTCTTATATGAAGTGTTTTTCATATATGTGATTTCTGATTGTTAATCGAAAATGGGTGTACAAACCAATATATAAATGAGTGTATTTCCGACTAGACTTTTTGTGATTACTTGTGTTTCTGGCTGCTTGCGAAACATATTTCCTTACTTCAGATTTGAACTTCTCACTCTAGTTAGCGGGGCTAGGACGTGTCAGGATAGCTAGCTTATCGGTTTTTGGTCACAGAGTTTTTGTTCCATTCTCAGATTAGGGAACTTCGTAATCGCTTCAAACATAACAGTTGGAAAATAAAGGTGAACAGAATGGAAAGGAAGCGGGATAGAAGTCAAGTGAAGTAAAACAAAAACACTTGAACTAAATGGTTACTAATCATCTTTTAATTTATCAATAAAGCGAAACGAACAGATCAATTTATTCGCTGGTCATTCTCCTGTTGTGAGAGGACTGGGATGCTGCCCGGTCGCCCGAACTGAAGTAGGTTTTTTCTTAAAGGCCCACTTCTCGAGCCTTTGATTGAAGGGTCCAATCCACAAGGCAATAGAAGAACGTGGGAGTATGCAATACTATGGCAGCAGGTGACCAGAAATAGATTCATACCCCCACTCGATCTATCGGGATTCTGGAGCAATTGTACACCATTATTTTGGAATCAGGGTCTTCCAACCCTTCTAGATGAATTCTTCGTATCTACCAACCTGATCCGCGTGCCAGGCATTCGCTTTTCAACCTCTGATTTCCATAAATAACAACCCTTCACAGGAAGGCAATGAGTTAGACTTTCTTGGCAATGGCTATTAACACGACCATATGAGAGCACTTCGAAGAGAGCTGACTCTTTCCATTTTCGATTTTACCAGGGTATTTGAGGGAAAGTAGGTCTGTTCAGTTAAGAAACAACTATGGATTCAGTGAACGGTGCTTATGTTTGTTTCGCCTGTTACTCCCAATGGAGCATAGGCCGCCGACCAGCTTTCTCCAACCCACTCTGTCCTGGGCCTTCTTTTCTAGTTCTTTCCAGTTCTTGTTCATTCTTCTCATGTCTGTCTCTATTTGAACGGTGCTTATACTAAAGGTCAAATCAATGACATTTGTTTTAGCTTGAATACAAATTTATAAAAATTGTATTTTTAAAATGTTGATTCATCCATAAATTAGGCACTCAAAATTTTTGAGTAACACACAGTCATTTTATGTCTTGAAACAATCTTTTTTGATATTTTATTTGTTTTACAATCTCAGGCTTACTGGATGTATGGATATATGATTGTTGGTCGGTGGGTACTGGATTATTGCTTGCCGGTAACAAATCTGGCAAAATCTTTTCATTTTCTGAATTGAATGATATTATTCAAGAAACTAGCAAAACCTCAACCTCTCCACATATTACTCCACCAAACGCCCGCAAATCTTTGGAAGTGATACATGACAGTTATGCTGCTGTCGAGAAAGAAGAAGCTAAATTTCAAGCTATGGTTGCATCTTGTGCTATAGTCTCATTGCCTCAGTATTACAGGTCAAAATATAGTGGTCGTGTAACAATACCGTCATCTTTGGAGATCCTCACAGGTGCCACAGATATCAAAGTCGCTGAGTCAGACCTAGCTCCATCAGCTCCTTACTGGCTACCAGCAGTCTTAGGTGGTAAAGAAAATGGAGGACATATAGCTGGGATGCATGTTAGCTTAATTTCAAATGATGTAGTCAGTGAATTCCTAAAACACTGTAGTACTAGTGAAGTGAGTTCAATATCTAAAAACTATTTTCTGTGTATCTTTAAATGAAGGTTGTAGCATATCAAAAAACTGGACAGATTTAAAAACATGAACCATTTTGATTTTCCTTAGTAGTTAAATGGTAACCTGAAACCTACAGAATTATCCACCATGCTTGTGTGAAAAAACTGACACTGTGTTATGAAAGATAACTGTGTATGACTAGAACCTGCAAGTCCATTATGGTTCTTCAGTTGAGTTCCTAGGGATGGCGCGATTCAGTGTCATCTTGAGGCGTTATCAAATATGCATCATATTAGAAGCATGTTTTGATCCTACTTATTACATTCTTCATAGAGGGAAGGTGGTCGTCCCTAACTCTGAGGTTTTCTTCGTTGTATTGTTAGGTGAATTGTTTGAAAAAAATAAAATTTCTCTTCATTTATTTGCAAGGTGTACGACTTTGCCTTCCACTTTTCAAAATATTTTCACTTTTTTGTGTTAGATTTCTGTGAGCTCTGTCTTACTAGAAGTTATATGCTACAAATAAAAGAACCTTGAAATTTAAAACGTAAAGTCTTAGTTGTCAGGTATTTACTTTGGTGAAAAGTTGCAAACCCAAAATCAAACACTATTTCAGTACTCCCTGTTCATCTGCGATTGGTATGAGTCCTTATTGTAAAAATATTTTCAGAATGTCCAGATTTCTACAAAATTCAGATAGTCATTCACATATCATTAATACATGTATTTTCTAGTTGGTTTACCTATTATATTAGCCTATATACTTTAATAGATACGCAAAACCGTATGGGAATACTGGGTACGACGTGCAAGTGGTCGTTATTTTGGCCCATCTACTGGTTTATGTGCGTCTAATGATCAGCGTATACAGGATATTCGTCATTTACGAAGAACTCTGGCAAAATATCTTGGTTGTAAAGACTGGTTGTCTGTTGTTTGGAGTTCTCCTTATTCACACTCTCCTTCGTCTCCTGATGAACTTATCGCTGATGTCCTAGAACCTTCCAGATCTCTTTTAACACAAGTTGGAGAGCGTGACTTTAAGCTACTGAAAGAATGGGCCAATACAAATCTAGATATATCTGGTAAACATTTTTCATATGAAATCTGATTATCATTGCTTTTAGCAGTACTAGCTTTGAGTTGAGCTTAATTTGGTGTCAAAGCGTGAATAAGGTGTATACACTCTTTATCTTCCCTTAAACCTTGAGATTAAAATTGCTTCATAACGTTCTTCCTTCCTATAGTATATCCTTATATATAACCTATCTTTTATATATTACCACCACTAAATTAACTACTTCTATGAATCCGGTATTCATCTTGTTGTGCTAACGAGGTATGGCAACTTTGACCGATGCATATATGTGCCTGGTCCTATGTTGTAGCTGACTGACTGTCTGACTGACGACTTCAGTAAATTGATTCATGTAATTGAACTAATGTGCAAATCTTTTTGCCTTTAGTTTATCAAGCATAGCGATTGAGTAACAGACGTAAAATAACAAATAGTTTGCCTAAAACCTAAAAATTACGATCTTTACTAAGTTCTTACGTGTTTGATAAAAGCACACGGATTATAGAAGTGCCGAAAATATAGTACTGAGGCTATTAATTGTGATAAAATCAAAGAAAACATAGGTTTCACACATCACTTTCGAAGATGATCGATTCGATGAAACAATAAACCGTAAAATAATTATCAGTTCGCCAACACCTATTAACATTGCTTAATAGTACCAATTGAAGGTTCGATACAGATATGAAGGCATAGATTGATGGATCAAGGGGAGCATTCTTGCAATTGAAGAACATATAGAACTCAACACAATGGTTGGTCAACATCAAAGTCAGAATTTTCTATACAGACAGACAGTTCTATTGTACGGAGCTAAAATTTGGAGAACTATTACAATCATTATCAAAAAGATTTAGGTGTTTGTATAGAATTTCCTGCGTCAAAACGAGAGTCCGCTGTGACCCCATGGGATTTTGTTACACATATAGTGTGTGTCAATATAAGTTCGATTGATACTAAACAAATCAAGTGATTGATCCTGACTGTTGTTTTATGTAATCTGAAATTGGATAAAATTAAATAATCACTAACGGAATAGTGACACTCAAAACGACATGTTAAGGTTATTAGTCTTCTTTTATTATCTTCTTGCACAACTGAGCTCCAAAAATTGGGGATTTATCGAATAAATAACGTGGGAATAATTTGTAACAATTAATGGAGGGAAGGAAGCACGGTGAAAAAATAAATGAACAAAAGCAGTATATAGTAGGTGATATATTTGAGGTAACAACATTATCAACAAAGACAATGGGGTTCCTATCCATTTTCATGAAAAATGTCGATAATCGTCACTGGCTTCTATTCTAAACCTTTTGTGATTACGTCTCAAGCCACTAAATGGTCAATAAGACAGAGAAAGTAAAGAATCGTCTTCATGATTACCACTTGTCGTATTTATGATTCAGTTGAGATACAATTGGGGGCCCAGACCGAAGCAAATGGTTTTCTTATAGGGCTCACTCTTCAGCCTTTCACGTAGAGATTTAATCCAGATGATAGTAGGGCAACATCAGGATATGCAGTCACATGGTTGCCGGTGACAGAAAATGGGTTCATACATCATTCTCTCTGTCATATTCACAGGGTTCATGTATACCATAAGTTTGAAATCTGAGTTTTCCAACACCCGCTCAGGTAGACCCTCCATACTCACCAAACGGGTTAAAAGCATCGGATCTCTTCTTTTCGTCCCTACACTTCCGTAGAAACCCATCACAAGAAGACAGTAATTAAAAATTTCATGACTGAAGCCATAGATTCATAGTAGTATGACAGTATTTCAAGAGTAAGAGAGATTTTCCCGACTCTCAGACGTATTAATGCATTTGGGAGATGGGTGGATTACTACTAACGTTCATATAAAAATGTATTCTAATGAAATATTAGTCTTATATCTTTTTCATTGATATAATTTATTCATTTAGGCAAAACTTTGGAACCTTGGGACGTTGAATATGCTTTGGAACAGTATAATTACGCTGTTAATTATGCACGTTTAGAGCATGTAATTACTCCACCAGATGGTTCACTAGTAAATTATCTACATACAGTATTTTGTGAGTTAGCAAATGTATTTCACTTTAAGTTAACATCTCAAATACCGAGATCATCTATAGAAGAAGATGAATGTTATGTTGTTGAGAAATTGGTTTATCATGTGGAAGACTTAACAAGTGGTACAGTACTTGGTGAAATAATTATTGATCCTTTCGCTAGGTGAGTGGACTTTTTAAAGTTAACTGGCACTATTATATTTTATTTATGGTATATGTTTACTCTTTTCCATAGTATGTAGGTACCAAGAAATAAGTTAAATGTTAAGTAATAGTAGCCGCTACTTCAATGTAGTGATCAGGCTTGTCTGCTTTGATACACCAAATGAGCTGTGTTGTCTGAACCTTTCGTTCCTACCATAAAATACAGGTTGTTTATATAACCATAGAGCTCAAATCATCAAATCTTTTACCTGAAAGCAAAGTTATAATGTCAACTGTACTGAGGTCTGGCGGAGTAAGATATTTCTCTTGAATTACCAGACTTCCCAGCTAGTAGTGTCTTGCTATAGAAGGGATGGCTAGAAAATCTTAAATTCAACTCACCTCGCTCTACGAATTTCCGGTTGGGGGGTGGTATAGTTTTAATAGTACGTAGATAATACAACAAAAATCATTAACAGAAAACCCTTGTGTGATTGGTCTCATCATTTCTGTTTTTAAAGCTGTAGATTAAAAGTCAAAACACATCATCTAGTTTCGTTTAGGATACTGAGTTATGGTATTATAAGCAGTCATACACAAATGGTATTTCAATAGTTTGAGTAAATAGATTTTTATTTTTTATTTATACACATAAATATTGGTACAAACGAGTACCAGATACATATGCGCCACACAAATTAAATGAGATTTGTGTGAGGGCTGTGATACTGCCAAGGTGCCTAAACCGAAGCAGGTGGTTTCCTTAAAGGGCCACACCCGGATACTTTGACCTAAATGTCTGATCCACAAGGCAATGGAGCATCGTGAGGAGATGTACTCCCATGGTAACCGGTCACCAACGATTGATTCATACACCATTTGTTCACTTAGGATACTGGAGCCCATGCGAACCACTGGTTTGGAATCAGGGTTTCCCAACTCACATAGGTGGACTTTCCGTGTCCACCAACCTGGTTAAAGTGCCGGACATTCACTTTTCATCCTCTTGATTTCGCAAACAATAGTGATGCCACGAGAAGGCAGTGAGTAGGACTTCCCTGGCAAAGACTATATACGCGTGGCCATGTTAGAGTATTTCGAGAGGGAGAGCGGACTCTTCCCACTATCGGTCATACCAGGGAGCTGAGTAAATAGAACTGTGCTTAGTAAACAAGTTACAAAAAAACAAGAATTTTTTGTTTCGATTGTGTTTATTATTATTATTCCCAATTTATTTAAATCATTCTATTCCTTTTGACGTTTTCAGAAGCAACCGTTCAGTTCCTGTTGGTGGTAA
The DNA here is from genome assembly GCA_944470415.2 of Schistosoma rodhaini. Lineage (NCBI taxonomy): Eukaryota > Metazoa > Platyhelminthes > Trematoda > Strigeidida > Schistosomatidae > Schistosoma > Schistosoma rodhaini. Next base: position 84,974,634 of record OX104044.1, read on the forward strand.
CATATTTGCTCCTGTCTTCACACGAAATAATTTACCAAAGAGTGATATTCATGTACACTCTCAATCTTCTCATTATCCTGTAGCTTATATTTTAGGTAGCTTAAATCAGTCTACGGAAGCAAATGGAATTTCTTTCAATGTAAGTTTATATATATGTTTGGCTGTAACGTTTAGCAGTTTCCTGACTTTTACAAATCTGTTTGCGTAGTTCTACAGTTTATTGTTTAGTTATCTATTCTCTCTTTTTTCTCATCTATATAATCGAGTGAAATTGATACAATATCTGCGAATAGATTGTATTCGTCGTAGATAAATCGGCTAACTATGCGATTCCTATCTAATACTTTATATCTTACTATGTCATAAGAATATCAAAAGATCAAAATTTCGGTCTGTGATTAAAAAACTTTATCGAAAATCAAACTGATAGATATTTTTAAACAAACTGAATTTAAAAGGAATATGGAATCGAATAGTTTGTGATAATTGATTGATCGAACAGCAAGAAAACATTGTTCAATCGGACTATTCAGATCACGTAGCAGTATAAATGCCCTGGTATGGCCGAGAGTGGGGAGAGTCCGCTCTCCCTTCCGAAATGCTCTCACATGGCCACACGTATACAGCCTCTACCTGGGAAGTCCTACTCACTGCCTTCTCGTGGCATCACTGTTGTTTACGAAATCGAGAGGAAGAAAAGAGAATGTCCGGCACTTTAACCGGGTTAGTGGATGTGGAGGATCCACCTATGTGAGTTAGACAACCCTGATTCCAAATCAATGGTGTACATGGGCTCCAGTATCGTGAGGGAACAAATTGTGTATGAATCAATCGTTGGTGACCGGTTACCATGGGAGTACATCTCCTCACGATGCTCCATTGCCTTGTGGATCAGACGTTTAGGTCAAAGTATCCGGGTGTGGCCCTTTAAGGAAACCACCTGCTTCGGTTTAGGCACCTTGGCAGTATCACAGCCCTCACACAAATCTCATTTAATTTGTGTGGCGCATATGTATCTGGTACCCGTTTGTATCAATATTTATGTTCAAATAAATAAATCTAAAGTAGAAAAAATTTCAGTTTGATTGTCTAACAATCCAAAAATCTTAGACTTCACTTTAGTCATTTCCTATTACTCAATATAACTTTTAAGATTGACATATTTATTCTTCCATCATCATGTCAGTTATTAATTAGATATTGTTGATTTGTATACTTCCAAAAGATAGGGATCAGTTGTATTTATGGAGCAGATATGTGTAAAATTATGTTTACCTAGTGCGTAGGATTTCTATGTTCATTAAATAGGCTAGATGTATACTTGATAAATTTACGTCTCTTTGGAAGAACATTTATGCTTTAAGAAAGTAAGATTTGATTGGCCAATTAGCCTAAACCGAGTATCAGTTATGGCATTTCCTCCCTGTTTTCATTTTCTACTCTGAACTCATTGAATATCGACTGTTTGAATAGAGTATATTGTCTAGACTGTACTCTGATTCACTGTATTTGTTCAGGGATCGTATATCTAGTATAATCCAACATCAATCTCTCTGTAGTGTATCGATTGAGTATGCAGTCTAATGTAAATGTAATATCAGTTGCCGGTTATTATTATTATTACTACTTAAACACATAAATATTGATACAAGGAAGCACCAAATACATATGCGCCACACAAACCTCATTTGATTTGTGTGAGGACTATGATGCTGCCAAGGTGCCCAAACTGAATCAGGTGGTTTCCTTAAAGGGCCACACCCGGAGCCTTCGACCTAAACGTCTGATCCACAAGGCAATGGAGCATCGTGAGGAGATGTACTCCCATGGTAGCTGGTGACCAATATAAGGTTCATACACCATTTGTTCCTTCAGGATACTGGAGCCCATGTACACCATCGATTTGGAATCAGGGTTGTCTAACTCACATAGGTAGGTTTCCCGTGTCCAACAACCCGGTAAATGCGTCGGACATTCGCTTTTCTTCCTCTCACTTTCGTGAACAACACCCCATCACGAGAAAGCAGTGAGTAGGACTTCCCTGTTAGAGGCTATATACGCGTGGTCATGTGAGAGCATTTCGGAAGGGAGAGCGAACTCTTCCCACTCTCGGCCGTACCAGGGCATTTGGGGGCGTTGCAAATTGTAATAATGTATAATAGTAGTATAGTTCGGCATCAGAAGATATTTTTATTCTCCTGTTCTATCAATTTAAAGTCAGTAAATATTTATACATATCTAGATGTATTTAAATCTTTGTTTTTCAAAAAATAGGTTTTATTATCCCTTATATCTGTATTTGGAACATGTCTTCAATATGTATCATGTCGTGTACCACATCATGAATTATATGAATTCCCTCATTATATAGCATTGGATACACGTTATGTTATGCCAGATTTATGTTATAATATAGGATATAATTATGCTATACCATCATTAAAAAAATATTTACCAAATAAACAAAAATCCGGTTATCAATTATGTAAGTTTAACTTTTTTTGCTAATAATTAACATATATTTATATATAGATTTATATTTGGTCACACCAAAAACGTGGCATAAATCCATCAAGTCACTGACAAGTGAACTGAGTCATATTGGTAGGTGTAGACTACCTGGTTGGGATTCACGAGATGATAACAACCGATGGTTAGGGATCTTGAATAACATGGCTCAAAATCGTTTGCAATGACGAAGGTGCATCCACTCTTTGTGTTCTACCAAATTCTAATCTTCTGAATTCTTCATATCCCTATCCTTTTTCTCTTTCCAAATTTATTTCATTGGATTGTACTTCTTTATTAACATCTTCAAACCCTAATCTTTCGGATTACTGCTTATACTCTTACTACTTCTATCACTATGTCATTTGAATCGACAATTGCATCTCTGTGGTATGACAACTCGAACTGATGTACGTACGTACAAAGTTCTACGTTGTGACTAAATTACTGAAAAGTAAAGTAAAATTGGCTCAAACAAGGGCGTGATGAAAGTCCAGATAGGTACTTTTTACAACCTGTAATATTTTCAATATCTCTAGTTTAAAAGAGTTAACAGGATACTTATCCTAATCTCATATTTTCATAGTATGATATGTGCTACTTATGTAGACAGATATAAGTAGTATGTAACATCAATCGAAAGTGGAATGCCTGACAGCAGAATGTTAAGAAGATCGAATAGAAGAGAACAGGAACAAAGAGTGATTGGTATGGAAATGAAGAAACAACAAAGTCTGAGATAATTGATGGATATTTTAGAAATAACGTATTGAACGTATAGTATTCACATTTTACCAAATAACTCCGTAATTTTATATTTGAAACGCATCTGGTTGCCTCTTACCTGTATTCCGGTTAAGTACAATACGATTATAACAATAAATGTGTATAAATGTAAGAGACTAAATAAAAACAAATGCCCTGGTACAGCCGAGAGTGGGAAGAGTCCGCTCTCTCTCTCGAAATGCTCATGGCCACGTATATATAACCTCTGCCAGGGAAGTCATGCTCACTGCCTTCTCGTGTCATCACTGTTGTTTACAAAATTGAGAGGACGAAAAGAGAATGTCCGGCGTTTGACCGGGTTGGTGGATGTGGAGGATCCACCTATGTGAGTTGGAAAACACTGATTCCAAACCAATGGTATACATGAGCTCCAGTATCGTGAGGGAACAAATTGTGTATGAATCAATCGTTGGTCATCGGCTACCAGGGAACTGCATCTCCTCACGATGCTCCATTGCCTTGTGGATCAGACGTTTAGGTCGAAGGCTCCGGATGTGGCCCTTTAAGGAAACCACCTGCTTTAGTTTGGGCACGTGGACAGTATGCAAGCCCTCACACTAATCAAATGAGATTTGTGCGGCGCATATGTATTTGGTGCTTCCTTGTACCAATATTTATATGTTTAAATAAATAAAATAAACATTCCATAGTATTGATAATCAGTTGAAATATCCGTTGCCAAGAAATAAGCAGTTATATAATCAACAAACGATCATAACGAGTAAGAATTATATATAATGAATAAACCTCTGTTTGTGAGGTATAAAGGTTACTGAAATAGAAGGTAGTTGAAAAAATGACGTAAACAAAAAAAAGAATAAAGTTACGGGATTTTACTGTGTGGTTAAAATAGAATTTCCGTTGTAAAGTAAAGAAAAATCGATAAGAGTTTCCTTTTTGAAAAACACGTCTTACAGGTTTATGACGCTTGATAACAATCAGTCAGCTACAACGTAGGACGAGGCACATTTATGCATCGGTCCAAGTTGCCGTACCTCGTTAGCACAACTTGATAATAATAGCCTCAGTATACTTCAGAAAGCTACAGATTTGAATGTTTAGTGATCACTTTGAGAAACTTTAAAGTATCAACTTGATATTCTGTATACAAAGGGTTTTCTGGAAATCACTCTACTAAATATGCTTACTTTTCTTGACGGAAGGATTTTGAGAATGTAGTGACTTTACTTCGCTAATCATTCACCTCGATGACTGTTATGATATAAATCGCAACGGTGTTTAAATTCAAAAGGCAAAGAGAAGGGGCAACTACAGTTTATTGGTGGATAGCTCAGACAGAGAAATGAAAACAGATATGAGAAGAATGAATAACAACTAGATAGAGCTAGAAAGGAAGGCCCAGGACAGAGCGGGTTGGAGGATGCTGGTCGACGGCCTGTGCTCCATCGAGGGTAACAGGCATAAATAAGTAACCACAGACCACAAGGTTATAAGCACATCAAACGAATTTACCGCTGAGAAGTGAATCAATATATGCGAGCAATTACTTAGGCAAATTTACAGTCAAACTGTGTAAGGGCGCAACAAGGCGAAACAAAAGCTAATAATAGGATTTGAGTACGTAATATACATGGGAAAGAGAATGAATCGTCAAGTGAAATTTAAACAATTAACATTTTAGCTCGAGTCTGTCATGTGCTCTAGTCATCATAACAGTACAAAGAAATATGCGAATTGCTATTGCTCAGATATCATTGTCCGTTAATTAAGGTAATAAAGGGGTTTAACCAAAATTAACCATAATCGAAATTGGTTGTGCATTGACATTCGGACTGGTTATTTAGTAAAACGATATTCCAATGCTAAGTTAATCAGGATCAAGATATCGAAGTTTTAGGCTTTTTTTGTGCAAAATTTAGACAGTACTACGACGACACTTCTAATTAATGTTTAAGGTATTTAGGATTGGCAAGTAAAAGTCTGTTTAATGGCATAACTCTGGTAAATGAGACATAGTTGTGTACAATTGATATCTTTCGGTCCATTAAAACTCCCCAGTTGAGATTTTAAAAATCATGCTTGGATTGTTATCCAACATATCTCACATCAGATTCAGTGGCGAATCTGTTGTAGTTTTCCCGATTACACGTAGGATTCACCTTTTCTAATTGGACTAAATCTGTTTTTATTGTTTTTCTAACTGAGCTATATATTTTGATCAATATCACTTTTGTTTATATATTGATTGATTGAAAATTAAACTTTTTCTCTTCTATTTGATAGTTTTACCATTCCAATTTATATGATGCATGTATCCTATGATTGTATGAAAATTTCCATCTGTTAGAAGTAGAAAATTTTAATATAGAGGGGGTTTATGATGATTACTGAGTTTAGATAGATCATACCATAGATTGATCATAGTTAAATAACTACTGAAAATTAATAAGCACCGGACAACTACTTTGTCTTAGTATGCGCTCAGAAGTCCACACCTGCAAACCTACTGGGGGTCAAAATTGAAATTAAATCCTGAAGGGGAGGTTTAACCTTTAAATCATTGAGCTAGCTTCCAGTGGTTCACATTTATAACTTCACTCTTTACGATATTGCGTGTGATGTGAAAAATACAATTCAACAGTCTCCGAAAACCTCCGTTACTCATGGTCATCATATCCTAACCAGCCACCAGTTTCGAAAGGTAATTCTCAGAGCTCCAGTGATATTTCATGACTAGTAGAAACGACTCGGTAATGTCACCGGTTAATAATGGAACGTCGAGATGTAATGTGCTGTTTGGTGGTGGTTCAAAAAAAGACCTTGGACTTAGTTTTCGCGTTTTTTAGCCCTTGTCAGCAAGATGTATGTGTAATCTTGAAGGAACTAGTGCCTTCTGACAAATTCAATCTCGTTTCATCCAACTTTACAGTCATAGACTTTACTATTGTGCTCTCCAGCCCTCTATCAATCAGCACTTATAAAGATTTATAATACATAACTTACTTTTGCCTGTTACTCCCAATAGAGCATAAGCCGACGACCAGCAATCTTCAATCCACTCTGTCCTGGCCCTTCCTTTCTAGTTCTGTCCAATTTTTGTTCATTCTTCTCATGTTTATCTCCATTTCTAGGTGTAATGTGTTCTTTGGTCTTCCTCATCTCCTTTGGCCTTCGGGATTCCATGTGTGGGCTTGTCTTGTGACGCAATTGGGTGATTTTCTCAAAGTGTGCCCAATCTACTTCCATCGCTTCTTCCTGATTTCTTCCTCCGCTGGATGGAATCTGGTTTGTTGTCTCCCACAGTAGATTGTTGCTGATAGTGTCGGTTCAACGGATCCGATGTATCTTGCGTAGACAACTGTTAATAAACACTTGTATCTTCTGGATAATGGCTTTCGTAGTACTCCACGTCTCCGCTCCATACAGTAGAACTGTCTTGACATTTGTACTGAAAATTCTGATCTTGGTGTTGGTTGACAGACACTTGTTTTGAGTTCGAGATGTTGTTCAGTTGTGAATATGCTGCTCTTGCTTTGTCGATCCGCGCCTTTACATCTGCATCAGATCCACCATGTTCATCAATGATGCTGCCCAGATATATAGAGGTTTTGTGTAACCGACAACAAGCAGTTGCCCCTCGGGTACTACGGTCACGCTCTCAGGTCACTAAGACCAACTCTAATCCAATTTCTTTCTCAGGTACCTCTAGGAGAACCCTTCCACGGTGTGAGCAACCGGGAAGTGATAACCATCGCCATACCTCTAACAGCACTCAACACCACTTTATTTATAATGAAAATAGATTTTCTGAAAATATCAAATTGTTTCAAATTCATTCTCTTTCTAAATTGTACATCCATTCATCATATGTATATCTTTCTTTTATTTTTTTTTATCATTATAATTAGCTGCTATCGGTTTAAGAACACCTTCTCGGTCTATTACATCATTATATTTACTTCAAGAATTATATCAATCTCGATTTGATTTAGCTATATGGTCAAAAAAATATTGTGAAACTAAATGGTCAACAGTACAAAAAAATCTATGGAAATTACATATGCCTTATCCATTACATTCAGATGATACATTACCATGTTCTTATATAAATCTATTTGGACCAAATTCTATATGTGGTTTAATGTATTATCAAATATGGCGTAAAGTTCTCATTGAAGATATTCTACATTCATTAACTGAAGTTGGTTGGTTAACATCTGATAAGACAGATTCAGAAAAGGTGATTTATTTTCTCTTCATTATAATATTAATGTATATTCATAATAAAGGAAACTTTAAATTATGTATTTCGATGTAACAGGTGAATAAAAATTTCTTACCATAGTTGAAAGAGTGAATCAATTGAAGCTAGACGACCATGGAAAACCTGGAAGCATTGGATGGCTGTTTCGCCCTATTGTGGGACTCCACAGCAGTGCGTATCCACGACCTCGCCTCTCGAGATTCGAACCCAGGACCTACCAGTCTCGCGCCAGAGCCCTTAACAGATAAATCACTGAGTCGGCATCGATGGTGTTTATATCTAACTCCAACCAATACACTCTATTTAATTCTTTCTGTGTCTGCGGTACATTACGCTAATACAATGATACAATAATAAAGCTTGGATGGATGACCGAGTTGATGATACCCCTAGATTGGTTACTTCAACGGTACACTATACAAAGACTAGATCATCTTATATCAGATACCCGATTCACCACCATAAATAGTGGATCAGAATAATGCTGGAAAATAATTTATTCCATGCAGTTACGAGCAGTCAATCTCAGAGAGTTCGGAGTAAAAATCCTTAACAGGAAAGGAAATCATATATTCAATAGTTAGTACGCTGAGTACCAGTTTGTCCACATATCAGTACCTTGGCTAGTTGATATTTAAAAAACGCAAAGTATAAATAAATAAACCCCCTGCGGATTAGATGGATAAGCAATAATTAATTGATCTTATCACACTGCAGTTTACATTTTAAACAATCATATTTAGTAATATCACAGTTAACTCACGAACTGACACTGAGATAACAGCTGAAGAATCATCTTCCAACAGTCCCCTACACTAGTCATCATAGCGCGTCGTGGCAATCGGTGTTCAGGCATACGTAACACATGGCCCAACCATCTCAGTCGTTGAAGATTCATCACCTCATCAACTGATTTACCATCGTTCCCTAATACCCTGCGTCTAACTTCACTATTACTTACCCGGTGATCCCAGCAGATGCGAGCAATATTTCTAAGGCATCTGTGGTCAAATACTAGTAACCTACGTGTATCTTCTACTCTTAATGGCCATGTTTCACAACCGTAAAGTAGAACAGAGCGAACTGATGCGCAGTATACTCGTCCTTTAATTGATAGACGGATATCTCGTCTTCGCCATAGGTGACGTAAGTTGGCAAAAGCCAAACGAGCTTTTCGAATCCGTGCAGTGATTTCGTCAGACACCAACCCATTAGGGCTGATCAGACTTCCAAGATAATTAAAGTTGTCGATGCGTTCGACTACTTCACTCCCTATCCTTAGTTCAAGTGTTGACGCAGGCCAGTCCTGGAGTAACAATTTACATTTGGATGGGGAGAAACGCATCCCAAACATCCTGGCATTATTACTGAGTTCCAACAGAAGACTCTGCATTTTGCCAGCGTCTTCACCAAACAGGACTATGTCATCTGCGTATTCTAAGTCGCTTAGTGGTCCCCCTGGTAGAAGATCAATTCCTGTAAATTCAGTCGAAGAGTGTTATTTCCAGCAACAGGTCTATAATGAAGTTAAACAAAAATGGGAATAGTGGACAGCCTTGACGGACACCACTTGAGGTTGTAAAATCATATGACAGTTCGCCATAAGCTCTCACTCGACTAATAGTGTTCGAGTAAAGAGCCTTCACAAGGTTTATGTACTTCTCAGGTACACCTTTCAATGACAGACACTGCCACAGAACCTCTCGGTGTACAGAGTCAAATGCTGCTTTCAAGTCAAGAAAAACTACCATTGTCGGACGCCGATAAGCGTGTCTGTGCTCTAAAACTTGACGAATGGTGAATATGTGGTCGATACAGCCACGACCAGGTCTGAAGCCAGCCTGATTTTCTCGTGTTTGCAGTTCACGAGTCTTAGTTAGGCGCCCGATAATTATTGAGGCTAATATTTTAGATGCTATGTTGGTCAGACTAATCCCTCTATGGTTATCGCAGGATGATTTTGACCCCTTTTTATATATTGGGACAATCAGTGATTGTGACCAGTCGGATGGGATTACATCCGTCTCCCAGATTTTAGCCAGAATATTAGTCAACCTAATCGCTAAAATTGGACCACCGTATTTAAAGACTTCTGGAGCCAATCCATCTTGACCAGCTGTTCTTCCTCGTTTCAGATTACCTATAGCCTTTTGAACTTCAAGTAGGGTCGGGGGGCCTACTTCAATGTTCCATTCAGGTTTTCTAGGAATAGTGGGTAGTTGTGCAGTAGCTGAAGGCCAGCTAAACTGCTCCTTAAAGTGTTCCGCCCATCGTTCTAAACGTTTGGGTTGAGAGCAGATAAGGGTTCCGTCTTTTTCGGAGATTGTCTCACTTACACTTGACTTCTTAATTCCAGTTTCTTTTATTAGTCTGAATAGTTGCCTGGTGTTGCCTACAGCCGCTGCCTTTTCCATCTCTTTTGCTTTCGTTGCCCACCACTGCTCACGATCGTTCCTTAGACTTTTAGTTAACCTAGATCTAATTTCTTTACGCTCTTCGTCATGTTCAGAGCCTGATGAGTTTACGCGAATCCATCAGTGAAATAGACTTAGAAGAAATCCATTGGTTTTTTGGAGCCCTATGGTTTAAATGACTAATAGATGTAACTGCTGTTTCCACAGCTGTTCGTGTGTCTTTCCAAGCAGCATCTGTGTCAGTCTTGTTTACAGAACTGCCTAGCTGTGAACTCAGTTGTTTCTGGAATTCGCATTTGGCTTTCTCGTCCTCCAGTTCAATCCTAATGGGTCTTCTTAGTGTAGTTTTCCTGCGTCCATTGAGGCGCAGACATGCGCGCTCGTATTAAAGTGTGATCAGAGTCTAAACAAGTATTCCAATACGAGCGACAATCTTCTATTGAGCCTCTCCAACGATGACTGATGACAATATGGTCTATTTGAGTCCATCGTTGGTTTGGTGCAGGTGGTCGCCATGTTAGACGATGTCTATCCTTATGTTTAAAATTAGTGCTTGCTAAAAATAAACGATTGTCTGAGCATAGTTGCAACAGACGATCACCATTATCGGTTCGTTGAGCCGGAATACTAAAACACCCACCTAAATGTCTTTCTGTTTGATTCAAGCTGCCTACCTGGGCATTAAAGTCACCCGCTATGAGTACTATGTCTGAGCGCTTAGCTTTCCGAAGAAGCTCAGAGAGCTTTCTGTAAAAGTCATCTTTCACTTCATCATGGCTGCAGTCGGTGGGAGCGTAGGCAGAAACGACGAAAAGGCAACGACGTGTGTCCCTATCCTTCCGAGTTCTTACGGAGCCATTTAGCCGGACAGCACACAGGCGACTGTTAACGGGGATCCATTCTAGTAGTGCCTGTTCTGCCCTTGTACTTAGTGCTATACCTACACCTGCAAGTCCGCGAGAACTAGCCAACGGGTCGCCAGATACACGGAGGGTGTATTTCGTCGGCTGTCCATTTTGGCGAGGTGAGGTCAAGTGAATGACCACACTGGGATCCTGTATGCGTGTTTCGGAGACACAGCATACATCAATGGTACGAGATTCTAGGGTTTTAGCTAAGGAGGCCTGTTGACCGATTTGACTTAAAGTACGTACGTTGAAGGCTCCAATGTGTAGTTTGGAGCGAGGTTTAAGTAGACCTGGGACAGCGTTTCGCGCACTGGAATCGTTGGCCATGGTGACACTTGAGGAGGAAACCGGAACAGGAAGTTTAGTGTTGAAAGTCAAGGTAGAAGGAATAGTAGGAATTGAAGAAGATTGATTATGAATACAGTGGTCTTGAGTGCTGTTAGGGGTATGAGGCCAGTTGTCACTTCCCGGTTGCCCACACCGTGGAAGGGTTCTTCTGGGGGTACCTGAAAAGGAAATTGGGTTAGAAGTGGTCTTAATGACCTGAGAGCGTGACCGCAGTGCCCAAGGTACAACTGCTTGAGGTCGGTCACACACTACCTTTTTGTGGGTAGTTTTTGTGTTAGCTCCGTTCATCAAAAAAAACCTTACCGCCGGAGACGGATATCCGTGGGATAAGGCGAGGTGTGCATTTTTAGGGTCGACCTTTTCTAACCCCACCCCTCCTTGTGGGAAGGCAGCATCGCTGTCATGCTGGTTGTCTGAAGGAAACACCTTACTGCTTTCACGCCTCTGTACAGTCGACAGTACGACTTCGCCTTCGGACCTTGGGTTTGCTGCTTTTAGTCTCACCGCTCTTCAACCGACCTGTCTGGCATTGTGGGACCTCGAGGAACGATTGTTCCAGCCAGCATATCTCGATTGCTTCATCACGATAGGCAAGCCCGACCACCACGTCAAGATAGCAGCAACGGTCGGGTTCAGATCTTGGGATGGTTATAAAACCTTTAAGCATCGATTCGGAACACAATAACACTAACACTTTCTAACTTCAATCTTGTAACTATTTTACATTACTTATTTCTAAATACCATCGATATATAACTGTCTCAATTCCGACTTGATTAACTTGAAAAGTCGCATTTTTTTCACCAAAGAGTCAAAAAGTCAATTTCGAAGTTAGTCAATCGTGTGAACACATTAGTGGAATTCTATTGTGCTACCTTCTACCAAAACCTGAATGCTATTTATCCAGTAGCATATTGGATCCTAGGTTGGTATGTTTTGCTGAGCTGTCGTTGATGAAGTCAGAATAACCATGTGATTGTAAACAAGGTGATCTTGAGTGCTAGTCAATTAGTGATATATTTATACTCTTTGAATTACATCTTCAAACCCTAATCTTTCGGATTACTGCTTATACTCTTACTACTTCTACCACTATGGGATTTGAATCGACAACTGCATCTCTGTGCTAATGTAGTATGACAACTCGAACTGATGTACGTATGTACGAAGTTCTACGTTGTAACTGACTGAATATGACAATCTACTCAATGGTCATTTTATTTAAAACTATGAAGTCCTACCTTGATCTTGAGTAATGTTACAAGTATGTAGGCTACTGTAGTTTCCTGGTTGTCTACACCACGGAATAATACTTCTTAAGATGCTTAGAAATGGAGTTGTATTAGTAGTAGTAACCTGTGGTCGTGATTGTAGAACCCAAGGACCAACTAGTTAAGGGTCGTTCACACAACCGTTTGTGATACGTTAGCTGTATGCTTTTTTAAAACCTTTCCACCAGCGACGGAATGTATGCCATTTTTAAGGTCAATCAATACTACTTATTTCTATCTTCAGAAGTAGAGTTAATTTACACAAAATAATAAATCCCACTTTTTCTATCAAACGATTTTTAACTTTCTTCTGTAATTGCACATTTTCGTAATATGGTTGACATTTCTCTCCTAATATGTGCTCATTGTAAGTGTGTGTTTAATTAAAGTATATAAAATATAAGTGAAAAACGGTAAAAATGTAAACAACTTTTCGATATATTTCATTGAGGAGAAAAAATACCATTCTGTTGACGTTTCCTTCCATATATTGTAAATGATTTTCAAGTGTTTTACAACTATCATAAGTAATAGTATTGTATCCGAATAATCTAAACAGCGAATGTCCGGCGCTTTAATCGGGTTGGTGAACACAGAAAGTCCACCTAGGCTAGTTGGAAAACCGTGATTCCAAACCAATGGTGCACATGGGCTCCAGTATGCTAAGGGAACAAATGGTGTATGTACCTTATGTTGGTCACCAGCTACCATGGGACTGCATCTTCTTACAATGCTCCACTGCCTTGTGGATCAAACCTTTAGGTCAAAGGCTCCGGGTGTAGCCCCTTAAGAAACCACCTGCTTCAGTTTGGGCACCTTGACAGTATCACAGCCCTCACACAAATCAAATGAGATTTGTGCGGTGCACATATATATGGTGCCTCTTTGTACTAATATTTATGTGCTTAAATTAATAAATAATAACCATTAAATTTCAATTCAACATACTTACTTACGTACTTCTGTTACCCCTCGTGGAGGAGCGTAGGCCACCCACCATCATTCTCCATCGAACTCGCTAAATCAGCATAGTGAATGAAAATTGATACGTGGAAAACTGAAAACATCCAAATGATGATGATCATCATCATTATCTCAGCACTAATAAAACACATAAATGATTTATTACTCAATAGTCACAAAGTCCATATAATCTAACTGTTAATGTGTGTATTGATCAAAATTCAAAATATCTTTTAGATTGCCTACAACTGCTACATGTTCAGTCATGTAACCTAGTGATTTTAACTGCAGTTTAATCTATAGAATTCATTCAGTGTTTAGAATCAGACAAAATATGAGACATTTGTTTTTACATATAGTGAAATCTAATGCTTGCTGTATAACATAATTTATATTTCTCATAGATGAAATCATGAGTCCATTGAATCTAGACCACCATGGAAAACCTGAAAGCACTGGACGGCCGTTTCCTCCTATTATGGGACTCCTCAGCAGTGCACATCCATGATCCCGCACTCGCGAGATTCGAACCCAGGACCTACCAGTCCCGCTCCATAGCACTGAACTGATAGATCACTGAGCCGGCATCCAGTGGTGTTAATGTCTAACTTCAACCAATCCACGAAGTTTAAGCAACCGTTCGCCAGTTCTTTTCAGTGAGTTTTTATCTCACAACAGACGCGTAATTCGTTTTTGTATACTTATATACTCGTGAACGAGCATCTTGATTACTTTTTTTTATTATGACGACTGTGACTACTTTTGTACTTGATTTTCTCTCTCTCAGTGATTTGACTATAGCATCTTTGTGAGTAAGAACAGTGACTGTGTGGTTAAGGTGTTCGAATTCCGGGTTCGAACTCTACCTACTTTGGTTTCAGCCCTCATGTTTAGGGTGTCGCTTTTACCCAAACACTTGGCAAATAAATAAATTTAAATTTCGATATAATAGCTCTTTGACCTTATTCTTCTCTGCTTTTTTTTCTAATTCCTAGGTATCAGAAGTTTTTAAACGCTTTCGAGATACATATTTAACTTACGGTAGTGCGATTCCACCAGCTGAATTATTCCGTCGTTTTCGTGGAAGAGATCTTAATCCTCAACTATTTTTAAAGAAGATAGAGAATTCAATGGAATCTCCAGAGATACCTGTAATATCCGAAGATCTTTCACCTATACTAACCCGTTGATACTTTTCATACATTTCATTCTTTTATACAATTCATCATGTACACAGTTACTTAAGAATTACATTTTATCAATTGCATAGAATTATGCTTAACACTTTTGTACATTACAATACATTTTCCTTAAATGACTGTAACGTAATGTTTAGTGTAGATTGTGGAAAACTTTGTAAAATAGTCTATAGTTTTCACTGGAAATTTGTATACTTTTGTTTACAAAATCCTCTGGATCCAATCAAATATTGTGATTTAAATAGATATCATTTTGTCATTATGGAATTGTGATCAACAATCATAAGTCTCCTAGGTATTTTATGTTTTTTTATATGAACTACATTAAACACTTAATAAACATTGTTAGTAGCGTTTGACAATGCTGTAGCCCATGTAAAGTATTCAATTTGAATGTCAAGATGCTCACCATAAATGCAATCTGCGTTTCTTGAAATTTTGCTGTTTCATTCAGTGTTACATGCTTCTATAGTATTTGTAACTTCTCCGACAGTGAACCTCAGGTTAAAGCTATAGGTTGTTTTACCAGTTTTGTAACCTTAAAGCAACTCATATTATGAAATTGACTGGTTGCTTTTTCTGATGACAATATATTATAGTTGTGATTATGTGAGAAGCCAGGCGTTATTTGTAGTAAATTCAGAAATGTAATAAACTTGTGCCCTGAAAACAACGCGTACGCCAGTTTCGTTCCAAACGTCAGAATCTCCGTAGCCGTGCCTTGGAGAGGTAATGCTGACAATGAGAAACGAAGGAGAAGTAAGGCACTTGGATATGAGTGCAAAACAATGCTTAGCATTCTGTAGTGGAACAGACAGAGGTATGACAAATTAGTAGATTAAACTCATACTAACTCCTGCATTTAGAGTGAAATGTGGTTAGAGTCTCTAGATAAGAGAATACAGTAATAAAGAACTGAGTTGTGGTAAGTAGCAAGATGGAGTAGGTCCAAATAATGAAAGACAATTCGAAGCTAAAATAAAGAAGGCTGTTTATTAGGATAGTAGTGAGCGTCCGTCGTGACCGGCTATAGAGGAACGGTATCAGTAGGTCCAGTGAGTTCTCTAACTGGACAATTTAGGACATTAAGAGCTTTTGATCGGTGAAAGTTAAGCAGCACACATAAGTTTAGTGAGTTGCCTGTCTATGAACTGCACTGGAAATATGTTAGTTATGGCATCTAAATGCAATTTACGCAGTAGTATTCAAAACCTGAAGCATAATTATTCATAATCTCTCTCTCTCTCTCTCTCTATATATATATATATATATATATATATATATATATATATACAATGAAGGTGCAAGATTGCAGTCCCTTCCGATGGCCGAAATAGGTAAGTAGATGTATATATGTGACCACGTACGCTTTGAATTTATCATCACACGGCGAAAATATACCGTGCGTACACAGATGTTTCTGAAAGAATTTGTCTTTCGTAATTCTGTGAACAAATAAATCGTTCTACTCTGGATGAGTAGTTTTTGTGGTTGATAATAGTTCTTATGGATAGTTTATGATTTTCCATCTTAGTAGTCTCTAATTGCATTGAATTTTATTAGTTTGTGGTCCAATGTGTGAAACACAATAAGTGGTTGTGTGTATCGAGAGAAAGACTCAAGAAATACGACTATCCAGTGGTTACAATAGGGGGATACGCGTATATACCAACAAAAATAGGAATAGTAAAGAAAGGTGTTACGACTGCAACATGTACAATGTGATATTACAGAGGCTATCGATAGATCAAATACTTGTGGTTTGTGATATATCCATTAGGTGCTAGTTGGTTATTTATTCTCAAGTTATAATGTTAGATGGTTTAAGTAAGCCTCATCGAACATGTGGGAAACTCCGAGTCGGTTCAAAACGCAGTTTTGAGAATATTTAAATCGAGTGAGCATTTGACTTGACCCGATGTCTACTAATAACCTATTCCATAGGCTTGCGTAGAATATGGATAGGAAAGTTTACCTTAATGTATTTGATGTTCTCGTTATCTTGAGAACAAAATCATGATTCTGAAGGTCATAATTTCTATCATTGGCAAATTTTAAAGTATCACAGTTTAGTGCTGCTTTATCACATGCAATTTTGAAACGTAAGGTAAAGTTTAATTCGTCCATGCCATGAAAGATCCACTTTTTATCTTCCACACATCATTTATATGACTGGTCAGGAGTGAGAAGTTTTGTAAATTGGATTTGTACTTTCCCAATCTTTTCGGCCTATAAATCGCATGCAACTAAGGGTAATCGAGGAGTATTCCGGCAGGGAACGAATACGTATCTCATAGAGAGTTTCTTTGGATTGCTTTAAATGGAACTTACGATTGATAAATCCAACAAGACAACGAGCTTTTAAGGCTTGAGATGTAGCCTGTTCAGTGAATGAAAGACTTTCAAAATATTTCATTCCTAAATCGTAGATGCTACATTAGTTGTTTAAATCCCAACTTGCTCAACCACAAAGTGATCTACGGATTAAACGTGCTGACATACTTATAAACAAATTTTTCGGTATTAGGAGAGAGAATCCACTCATCACATAAGCCTTGGAATTTATGCAGACCTTTTTGTATTATACATCTGGCATTTAAACAGGACCGTGGATCGAATGCAAATACTGCTTTAAGGTCGTCAGAAAATGGACATAGGAATTACGGATTTCGACGTTTTAGTTGGTTTAGAAGTCTATGATAATGCTATTTTACTAGGGTTACTGGCCATAAATTGAGGTTGGGTGGGTAGAGAGCTCATTCAACAGGGTCTGAGTATATATTTATTTTAAACTATTAACCGAGTTGACACTAGAATCATGGACTATAGGTATAGAATGTAAAACGAGGATAAGGTGTTTGTTAACTAAGATAGTAACCACTAATTGAATATTTGTTTCAGTTATTATTTGAAATGACATTCAGTTATAGAAAATGGACTGAAATTGCCACCCTAGGATCCTCAGACTCTTTCGATAGTATGCCCCTGACGAAGTTAATGGAGCGTGCTTCGGTACAGGACTTATCAAAACCCACGCGTTTTTGTCCAAACCAAAGACTGCTTTTCTAAGACTTCATAATCACTAAACCAATCAGGGATATTGCCTAACAAAATTTTCTGCCACTCTTAGTGAATAGCGATCATGCTGTTTTGTAGTTCGTGTCTGGATGTTGGGACATAATATACCCAAAAGTGTGAAGAGCAAACACATAAGACATTCTGGAATGCTCTGGAACAAATGACTTGTCGTCAAATACAAGCTTATCATCAATATTGATTTGTGAAGACTATTAAGTTTTTGATTGAGATCGTGGCTATTTTAAACAATGTGGAAAGGCATAAACTTTCATTCAGGGGAAAACATGGTTTCAGGAAAGGCTTATTGTTATTCATAAATCTGCCGCAAAAGGTAGAGATATTCTCACAGATGCAATTTCAATAGATCTAAGTAAAGCCTTTGACAAGGTCTCTCAAATGAGTTTCAAATTAAAGCTGAAAAGTTTCGGGATCTATTATGAGATCAAATACTAGATAAGTCACTTACTCAATGATAGAAAACAACGAGTACAGGTAAATAGAGCTCTGTTAGAGTGTGAACACGTAAGTAGTAGCGTTCCTTAAGACGAAATCCTCTTAACTGTAATCTACGTAATGACTTACCGACTGTGGCAAATTTGTTTGTTCTACTCTTTTCAGATGAAATTAAAGATCCATATAAATTTTATCAGATAGAATAATATCACAGGATGACTTAGAGACCAAAATGATAAGAGGTTTCTCTGGACTATCTTGTAAAATCAGATTGAGACACCTCGACTTATTTCGGCTATCTTACTGAAAGTTACGAGGTGATCTGTTTACCGGAAAATATAAAATCAGCATTTTTTATTGATACATTCAAAGCGGGATTAAACTCCCATGGTGTTATAAACTGAAAGGGTTAATGTAAGTCTACAGACCATCTGTGTTTGCTACTGAATACAGAGGAAAGAAAATTGATATTGTTTATTATTATATATTAGGGACCACTTCCGCATTAACTCGATCATATCGGAGGCGCATGTAAGTGGTATGTGTGAGGTAGTATGTTGTACAATTAGGTCTAGAAACGGGTTAGTGACGATAGGAGGAATATATCGTAGTCCGTGTTGTCTCGCTGACGACTTTATCCTAAAACACGTCTGTTCTTGGAGTGAAGCAGAATGTTGTCTCATCGTTAGAGACTTCAACGTACCGCATATAAACTGGATGGAGCTCACAGCTCCAGGTGGGGGGTTCGATAGCGTCCTTCTGTCATCAATTATTCAATGTGCACTTGTACAATGTATCGTTAAGCCAACGCATATAGACTTGGAACATAATCCGTCATTGATAGACCTTGTCCTCACACACCACTGTGAAGATATCGTCGACATTCAACAGCTTCCCCCACTGGTGAATAGTGACCATGTCGTACTTTCCTTTAAGTTCCGGATACATGGTATAGAATGTGCATCAGCTCCACCCCGTCCTAATATCTGGAGAGCTAATATTCCGGCAATAAGGGACTATGCTATCTCAATTGACTTGTCGGTCGATGCTGATGGATCGATTGATGATGCATGGAATAGGTTTAAGTCTACGTTCGAATCCGTAACTCAACCGTTTATCCCATGGTCAGCACGTAAGTTATCATATTGCCCTCCATGGATTAATAAGGAAACCCGGAAGCTGTTGAAGCGTAGGAAACACTTCTGGGACTTATTCTTGTCAACAGGTCAGACATCATTTAAGTGCGAATATAAAAAATCCGGAATATATGTAAAAAGACCATAGCTAAATCCCGCACGGCTTACGAACGACAGTTGGCATACGATAGCCGTACCTGTCCGAAGCGACTGTTTTCGTATGTTAAAAGGCGGACGAAACGTAGTGATGGTATCCCCTCATTACTGTTAAGCGAAAATTGAGCTTTATTGGCTGAATCTGACCTAGCGAAAGCGGAGTTATTTGCTAACTATTTCAGTGAAGTCTACTCTACGTGTAGTGTTACAACTACTTGTCCCGTTGACAATGAGATACCAGCCATAGGACCTTTACACGTGACAGAGGATATAGTTCTTCCTTTGATAACTAACCTAAAACCTTGTAAGATACCGGGCCCTGATGGGTTACACCAACGTTTGCTGCCGTCGCTTGCGGACATTATCTCAAGACCGCTCACGATGCTCTTCAACATGTCCTTTTCACAGGCTCAACTACCTAGAGACTGGAAAGACGCCATAGTTAGTCCTATATTTAAAGATGGTCAGAGACGGATAGTATCTAACTACCGGCCTGTTAGCCTGACCAGTATAGTAGTTAAGTTACTTGAAAAATTAATTCGGGCTAAGCTACTGAGCCACATAGATTCGTACAATCTGTTAACTCCCAAGCAAAATGGGTTTCGTAACAAGCATTCATGCTTGACTAACTTACTCATTGCGAGAGAGGATTGGACAGCTTCCCTAGACAACGGCCAGTCTGTCGACGTGATATTCATAGATTTTAACAAAGCGTTTGATAAGGTTTCACACTTAGGTCTTATGCAAAAGCTCTCGAGCTTTGGTATAACAGGCGCTATACAGGAATGGATAGGAAGCTTCTTATGTGACCGCAGACAGAGAGTGAGAGTCAATGGAACTCTATCCGAATGGAAACCGGTCAAAAGTGGTGTACCCCAAGGCACCATCTTGGGCCTTTACTTTTCCTTCTGTATATTAATGAACTACCTTTATTACTTAAGTCGTCGACGTTATTGTTTGCGGATGATGTTAAAATCTGGAGAACAATAAGAAATGAGACTGATCGTTGTTATCTGCAAGCAGATTTAGACGAATTAGTTAGGTGGGCTCATGATTGCGGCCTGGAAGTTAATTCCAGGAAGAGCGTGTTCATGCACATAGGGCACGATATTAGTTACCACTATACCATTAATGGTACATCTCTGCCACGCGTTCATGCGCATAAAGACTTAGGAGTAATTATAAGTCACGACTTAAAAACTACTATGCACTGCAATGCGATTGCTTCCAAAGGCTATCGCGCGCTATGGTCGCTTCGCAGAGCATTTAAATGCTTTGACGAGGATATGTTTCGAATTTTATATCCCACCTATGTAAGGCCACACTTAGAATACTGTATCCAAGCAGCTAGCCCTTGTCTGATAAAGGATACTAAATCGCTTGAGCGTCTCCAGCGTGTAGGGACAAAATTAGTAGAGGGTCTTTCCAAACTCCCTTACGATGAGCGTTTAAAATGTCTAAATCTTTTCCCCTTATCTTATCGTAGGACACGAGGTGACCTTATACTGGCATTTCGTATCTTTAATTATGATCTGGGTGTTAATATGTCTTACCTTTTTGCTCCCTCCAGCACTAAAAATCTCCGGGGTCATAGCAAGAAGGTTCTGAAACCGCGATCTAATAAAATAAAGGTGGGGTCCCGTTTTTCTCATCGAGTGGTCAATGAATGGAACGCTTTACCAGAACAAGTGGTATCAGCACCATCAGTGAACATTTTCAAAAAGAAGCTGGACCTTCACTGGAAGGAAATCTGTCAGGATTAACACATGTTCATCAATCTACTATCCTTATTACTGAAGACTGAAGACTGAATTCAACCTTGAGTTATGCCCAACTTTTTGTATATCAAGGTAATATTTTGAGTTTACCCGGGGACTCTACAATTTGTGTACGACCGTTGAGCGCCGCTTAAGTAACTTTGAGGATGTCCACCTACTAAATAGGATTAAACAAGCGTTATGTGAGCAGTAAGATGGATTCAGCACCCTTCACTAGCAAATACTGGTCACGTTGCACATCAATTTGGGCTGCGGACACGGCATACAGTATGTATCTGCTTCACCCTGTCCCAATACCTGGCAAGCTAACCTCCCGGCAATCAGAGACTGTGCTATTTTAACAGGCTGTTCGGTCAATGCAGTTTAATCGATCGAAGACAAGTGGGATAAGTTTAAAGCCACATTCGAATTCGTGACATAACGTACATTTCATGGTCAACATGTAGACTATCACATTACCCTTCATGGATTAACAAGGAAACCTGAAATCTGCTCAAGTGTAGAAAACGCTTCTGGGACTTATTCTTATTAACAGGCCACGAATGATTATGTGTGAATACCGAAATATCCGAAATATGAGTAAAAGGGCCATAGGCAGATGTCGCACCACTTACGAAAAACATTTGGCATGCGATAGCCGTATCTGTCCGAAACGATTGTTTTCGCACATTAAATGTAGAACAAGTCGTGGTAATGGTATTCCTCTATTATTGTTGCACGAAAATTCATATATACTAGCTGAATCAGACGTGGCCGAAGCTGAGACCTTATCAAACTGTTTCAGTGAAGTCTACTCTACGGGTATTGTTAACAATACTTGACCTGCACATGTGACTAAGGAAATAGTTCTTTAATTGATCATTAATCTTAGACCTGGTAAGATACCGGGCCCTGATGGGTCACATCCACGATTGCTGTCATTTCTCGCAGACACTATTTCTGGACCACTTACTATGCTGTTCAACATGTTCCTTTCTCACACTCACCTCCCCAATGTTAGAAAAGATGCTATAGTTAGTCCTGTATTTTAATGCTGCAGTATATACAGCCGTTTGGACATTATTAAAAGGTTTATCGGGTCGAACTGGTTCTCTACGATAGATGAGGTAGGTGCCTAGCTAATTTTCATCTGAATCCATCATTTGACTTTGGATTTAAATGAATGAAAACTGCAAGCCACCTTTCCCAGTGCTGGTGAAGTGGACGATGTTTTGGAGCAAACTGTCTGCTCGAATCTGAGGGCGAATTTCTACTACTGCCGAACATACTGTATATGTAATTCAGTTTATTTACAAGTTTTAAGAAGAAATACTGTGAGATGTTCCTTCGCGCTAGGAATTTAATTGTTCAAGAAAACCGGAAAACGCAAACATCTATAATGCAGTTTATGATGTTCGAGATCGGAAGTTGATAAAACGCTACCTAATGCCTTAGAGTATTGTGTTACAAACAATCATCCGACTGGCCTATAATGGAAGGTTAGGCATACTAGACCTAGGTTAATGGAGGTTACCTTCTCTTCACCACAAATTATAGCTCCCACTCTAAGCGTTTCACGTAGACACGCCAGATGCCACCTGTAATTTACATGTATCCGTATAGGATCTTACTCAATAGAAGGAATCAATCATTTAACCGGCGGACTATGAAGAACCAATAAATGTGGAAGGGGCATAGACCACTCAGTCACAAAGACGTGAGTAGGTAGGTTCCTGGTTAGTTGGTCGTCGCCCACGTATTTCGTTTTATTACTGATAATACGTTCACTTCGTTAGCCCATTATAATAAGCCATTCCTATTTTATTTTGTATAGGTGTTTGCAAAATAATATATTTCTATATGGCAACATCAAGATGGATTAGGCATTTAAGCTTATTCTTGGAATGGACAGGTCATGGTGTTCTATGGATAGGATTTGTTTTAATTTGGCTTATTACATTGTTAATTGATAATGCGCATGGCATTAGATCATATTCAGCTTTGGGAAAAATATGGAATTGGAGAAATCCTTCTATTGAACAACAATCTAGCATTGTAATCAATGAAAAAATTGCTAAACCATTCTGTTTACTTATTGCCTTATTATTCGATGCAATAATGGTCGGTTTAATTAAATCTATATTTCAACGTCAAAGACCTAAAGATAATAATGATTCAGATATGTTACTCACTATTAGTATTGATGCTTGGTCGTTCCCTTCTGGTATGTAAGGAGTTAAATTATATTCTTTCCCATGTTTTCTTACAATTTCATCTTTATTTAGAAAAAAGGATGTGATCGGATTTATTTTTCTATATAACCAGAATATGAATGAAATTCATTTTGCGTCCTGTCATTTTATTTTGAACTCGACACCTCAAGTTTTTCGCATGGAAAAAGTGACAGTGCTTGCAACACTTGGTCTCCAATCGACTCGATCTCGTATTCGAATCCTGGTGCAGTCGAATGCTCTACCACTGAGCTATACTGCCCCAAAATGCTCTTGTACGTCCGAGAGTAGGGAGAGTCCGCTCTCCCCACTCTCGAAATGCTCTCACATGGCCACGTGTATATAGCCTATGCTAAGGAAGTCCTACTCACTACCTTCTCGTGGTATCACTGTTGTTTACGAAATTGATAGGACGAAAAGTGAATGTCCGGCGCTTTAACCGGGTTGGTGGACATGGTAAGTCCACCTAGGGGATTTGGAAAACCCTGATTCCAAACCAGTGGTGCACATGGGCTCCAGTATCCTGAGGGAACAATTGACGTATGAATCAATCGTTTGTCACTGGCTACCATGGGACTGCATCTCCTCACGATGCTCTACTGCCTTGTGGATTAGACCTCTAAATCAAAAGCTCCGGATGTGACTCCCTAAGAAAACTACCTGCTTCGGTCTAGGTGCCCGGTAAGTATTCCATCGCTCACACAAATCGAATGATGAAGTGTGACAAATGTGTATTCAGGGTCTCCTTCTGTTCAGATATTAAAAATATACTTATAGAGTTGAGATCATCAGTCAATTGAAGCTAGACCACCATGGAAAACCTGGAAGCACTAGACGGCCGTTTCGTCCTATTATATTACTCCTCAACAGCGCGCATCCACGACCCCACCTCACGAAATTCGAACCCAAAACCAGACGAAACGGCCGTCCAGTGCTTTCAGGTTTTCCATGGTGGTCTAGCTTCAATTGACTCATGATCTCAACTCTATGAAATTACTAAAATCTCCACCAAACCCCTTCTGATAAAAATACACTTAATTTATGTTGATCATTCCTGCTTAATGTTTCCCCTTTCTTTTCCCTCATTAAATTTAGGTCATGCTAGTCGATCAACAATGTTATTCTTTTTAATTTCTCATCTTTGGCTATCTGCATCTGCATTATGGTTAACATTGTTATTATTTTGGAATTTAATTGTGTGTTATTCACGTTATGCAATGCATCGTCATCATTTTATTGATATTCTAGCCGGTTATGCATTAGGTTATATAGAATATTGGTTAATTATACAATTGAATGATAAATAAATGGATCAGTTAGGCAACTGTGTGTGTGCATCGTGGAAACGGCGGTGGAAACAACGTTAAAGTAACATTAGGCAGAGGTTAATGGTGAATGTATAAACAATATTTTACATCTTCATTCAAATTCATTTGTCTCTGTGTATATTTGTGTGTGTATGTGTGTGTATCTGTTAGTGTTTGTGCAATTACCCCCTTTGTCTTAATGAACAATAAAAGAAACACAAATGATTGTGCAATCAGATCCTTAGGTTCCTATTTTCTTTTTCACGAAAATACTTCTCTCCCTACATATTTTTTTTATTGAAAGCATTAAAATGTACCGATTGCCTTTTGTGATTACTCAAGATAATATGTATTACTTTTATTTTACCATCCCAACTTTTCCTGTGATTTAACCTTTTGTTTTTATAGAAAAAAGCATTGCTTTCTGATCAAAGACTTTTATTGTTTCTCTGAAGAGCTGTGATATGCTTGAGCTAATTAAATTTTCTCGGTAAACAAACGAAGGACAATGACAAAGTGACACGATAAACTAATCTAATCCGTCGTCCCAGGCCCCGCTAACTAGAGGAAGAAGTCCAAGGCGAAGTAGGAGAATATATATTCCGTAAGCAGCCGAGTGCAAGCGAATCATAAGGGGAAAAACTCAAACGTATATATACAGCAATAAATTGGCATTGGGCGGCATTACAAAATAGCACACTCAAAGATACAACGAACCAATAGCATTTAAGATATTTTAGAAGTGGGAAATACGACTTGAAGGCGAAAAGAGCGCTTTTGGCGCGAATACAAAAAATTCGAAATAAAATTACAAAAGTAAACCATTTGTAGTGCCGCGATTCGTTAATCGTTTACTTCGAGAACCGTTATAATTCTAATCTTAACGGCGCGTAAAATCAGAAGACAAAGGATAGCAGCAACTACAGTTTATTGTCGAATAACTCAGGTCAGAAAATTAGCAACACCTGAGCGAATAATAACTAGCGAGTAAACAGGCGAATAAGCGAAAGAAGCGAACGAGGCGGAAATGACGCAGTGGAGATGGCTGGTAAGCCAAGTCGAGAGCGAGGCGAAAGATGATGCGTATTGGAGATGGCTGGGAAGCCAACCCAATTTAAGCAAGCGTTGATCAACATTTATAGTCGGACAAAAATGAGTGACAGACATACGATGAATAAGATTCGAAGTGTACACATATATGCTCATATAAAAGTATAGTCAAGGTTAATAAGCAAATGATTAACAAGATCAAAATATGACTCATAATGGATAAGCGAATTGGCTTGGCCAGCAACTAGAATAAAGTATATGGGCTTAACACATAAGCTGATACTACACATTTACCAAGTAAGTTCTGGGGTTTTGACATCCCCAACATGCTGTAATTTCTCATTGTATAATAGTTAAGAAAGAGAAGCAGCTAATTTACCTCTAAACAACGGTTCCGAAAGGTATAAACGTTAACTTACTTTACGTCACAGAAGCTTCAGTTGTGCATAGACAAATAGTCCGTTAAATTTCTTCATGTGGATTGTCAGAATATTGTAATTGATGTCAAACTGATGGATCTGACGCTATATGCTACAGGATAGATGACATAATTCATCTATATTGTCTTTTGTTAGTGCATACTTGGAAAGAAGCTTCGGCTTCATTGATAACAATATTTTAGATTTCACAGTGTTTACGAAAATGATCAAATTTAAAATAAGGTAAAACAAAGATAAAGTGGTTAGAATAGTTACCAGAGCAAATAAGTTAAAACATTGAGTTATATTGTAGTGAATGAGAGCACGAGTGGGTACAATCGAATATAGTTAAGCACAAATTACAGACTATCTTACTGAGATCTGATAACCATACAGTTAATTTGCAAAATAACAATCAATTATCTCATTCTTGACTGTTCCTTCTGCGAATATCAGTCCGCCTTCTCTGATTCCATTCTTCATGCATTTTCATACCGATTGATTTTCGTTCCTGTTCTTTTCTTATCGATCTTCCACGAGGATATATTCTATACCTATACTACTTATGTGGATATAAGTAACCCACACCACAGTATGATTAACAAACTATATATTATCTTGTTAAAGAACTTTCTAAATTTTTGAGATGGTGAAGATTTGTAGCTCAGGTGGGTGATTTTTATGTTGGTTTGTTCTCTGAGCTGGATGGTTTGGTCGTGGAGCTTTCATCGTCCTTCTGAACGACATCATCAGCACAAACTTCGGGTAGAAGTGAACACTTCACTGATGATGTCGTTCAGAAGGACGATGAAAGCTCAACGACCAAACCATCCAGCTCAGAGAACAAACCAACATAAAAACTTTCTAAATTTTTATTACGAGTCGGATATTGATATTAGTTAAGTAAGAGTATAGAGAGTAATCAAGTAGTTATTCGAGAACAGGAACTTACGCCTGTTACCCCTCGTCGAGGAGCATGGGTCACTCGCCAGCACTCCATCCAACTCTGCCCTGGACAATCCATTCCAGTTGTTACCCATCATTTTCATATCTCTTTCTATTTCCCGATCCAGTGTGTTCTTCGGCCTTCCTCTTTACCGCTTCCCTTCAGGATCCCAGGTTAGGGCTTGCCTCGTGGTCCAGTTTGGTGATCTCAGTGTATGTCCTATCCACTTCCAACGTCTTTTCCTAATTTCCCCTTCAGCTAGAATCTGGTTTGTCCTCTCCCATAGGAGGCTGTTGCTAATGGTATCCGGTCAGTGGATGTGAAGCATCTTGCGTAGACAACTGTTTATAAATACTTGTACCTTTTTGATGTTGGTTATAGTAGTTCTCCACGTTTCACCTCAGTACAGTTGGACTGTATTGACGTTTTTATTGAGGATTGTGACTTTGATGTTGGCTTGCAGACAGTTGTTTTGAGTTTCAGATGTTCTTTGATTGTAGGAATGCGGTCCTTACTTTGCCAATCCTCGCCTTTATATCTGCATCAGAACCTCCTTGTTCATCGATGATGCTGCTGAACTGGTACGTGAAATATTCCATATCTTACAGAGTTTCGCCATCAAGTGTTGTTGGCTTAGTGTTCGCTGTGTTGCATTTTAGGATTTTGCTTTTTCCTTTGTGTATGTTGAGGCTTATTGATGCAGAAGCTGATGCTACACTACTTGTTTTAATCTGCATTTGTTCGTGTGTATGGGATAGGATGGCTAGGTTATTTGAGAAGTTCAAATCGTCTAATTGATTCTGAAATGTCCATTGTATTCAGTGCTTCTTCTGAGATTTAGTATAGGCAGAAAATGTAAGGAAAATTTTGAAACTTTGGGATTACTGAAAAAGCGGGGGATAATAAATCACTAGTAAACATCTCTCTTATCCTCTATATTCATAAGGGAGTTAAAGAAAGCAGTTGTACAAATGGCTTCAGCTGCAAATGATATATTATGCAGGAAATTCGGCGGAGTGCATTGAATAACTTAATATCTTGTATCGATGGCGTGATGACGTTTCAAGAGAACGGCACTGGATTTGAGTTATTGAATGAGTTTTAACTCTAAGATGCAGGCAAATTCATTTGACGAGTATCAGATGGGACGAAATGTGCATCCTGGGTTGCACTGAATGGCATCAACCATCTCTGCTTTTAGTGCCAATTCTGTTGTAAATGGGAAATCAAACTGTAATTTTATTTGACAGAAAAATATAAATTGGCTATTGGATAGTTTTTTATAACCGACTGCTTATAACCAAAGAGCGTTGGGTAGTTTGTGGTAGAACGCTTTGCACAACAGTATCTTGGGATTCTGGTTAAATTTAGGATGGGTGCGTGCCTCATTAGTGAGATACTTTGGGCTCAAAAACTGACCTATGATTACTCTTAACCCACTGGATAAATGGACACGATCACGAAGCGAGCGATATAGGATGACGAAAATTAGCATAAAATATGAAAAATTGTTAACTGTATCACAATACAGATAAATAATTTGTAACCCTAGAGAAGTGACACATAAAGTGTTAACAAGGAGGTTGCAGCACGATTCTGGGGTTATACTACTGTCGTTCCATACTAGTATAGAACTATACAATAATGTGCACTCATGATTCCACAGGGGATAAAAAAAAGACCTTTAAGGCAGTAGCATCTCTTTGTTCTCACCCTTGCCTGAAATTTAATATTCAGTCTTAAAATTACTTACTTAGTCAGCTAACCTTAAACGCTACTGATGATAGGATCCATTTAGATTTGTCATTAGTTAGGCCTGCAAAGCTATAGGACAATGATAGAATGATCACTAAGCAGTTGATAAGATTCACA
Organism: Schistosoma rodhaini; assembly: GCA_944470415.2. Classification (NCBI taxonomy): domain Eukaryota; kingdom Metazoa; phylum Platyhelminthes; class Trematoda; order Strigeidida; family Schistosomatidae; genus Schistosoma; species Schistosoma rodhaini. The sequence continues at coordinate 85,003,661 of OX104044.1, forward strand.
AGTTCAGTATCCTTGCTTAAATCCCATTAGTTTGTGGTTCATTAAGACTAATATTAAAACAATTTTCGGTAAAATATTCAATTTGTTCATTTTTTTCGCTTATCTTAATCAAACTAAGCATGATTGTAGATGTGAGATGGTTGAGAAGATTTGTAGCTCAGATGGATGATGTAGGTAGAATTTCGTTCTCTGCGCTTGTTGGTCTTAATCGTCATGATCGGAAAAATAGGCTGCCAGTCATATGCGGTAAAATCGAAATCGGTCACTTCCTTCTGAATTTAGTGATGATGTTATCCAGGAGGACAATGTAAGCTTCATCGTTAAACTATCCAGAAACTCAGTTAAAATGATCATAGATCGATTGTGATAGAGTATCTCATAATTTTCAGTTACAAAGATTGATGCTAATAGTACTTCAGTTTCTCTGTATCTGCAACAAAATCAATTCGTTAATACCATTGGTTATTGGCTCAGTAGCTTATGTTAGCTGTGCGAGTTTTAAGCTATTGGGTTCGAGTCCCTGCTTTGAGGTCGTGTATGTGGACTGCAGAGATAACCAGTATTAGGATTAAACGGCCTTTCATTGCTTTCAGGTTTCTAATGGTGATCTAACTAAGGTCGGTTAGTGATTTAAACCATAAAAATCAAATCATACGTGATTCTACTGTGTACCAATGAATTTCGGAATAGTTTTTTTTCTGGAATTCAAACTGCTTATGAAAGAAATGAACTGAAATTTAAGTAAAGCACTTTATTGAGTTATGATGAAATTGAATACAATTACTGTAATCCATAGTAGACAGATGTGCAGGAATCCTAGATTCGTGGATTCTTGATGATTCCCAAAAATTCCTTACGCCTACTACTCCCAATGGAGCATAGACCACCGACCAGCATTCTCCAACCCACTCTGTCCTACCCCTTCCTTTCTAGTTCTATCCAATTTTTGTTGATTATCCTCATGTCTGTCTCCATTTCTCGGCGTAATGTGTTCTTTGGTCTTCCTCTTTCCCTTTGACCTTCAGGATTGCATGTGAGGGCTTGTCTTGTGACGCAATTAGGTGATTTCGTAAAAGTGTGCCCAATCCATTTTCAGCGATTCTTCCTGATTTCTTCCTCCGCTGGGTGAATCCGGTTTGTTCTCTCCCACAGTAGATTGTTGCTGATAGTGTCTGACCAACGGATCCGAAGTATTTTGCGTAGACAACTGTTAATAAGCACCTGTATCTTTTGGATGAAGGCTTTCGTAGTTTTCCACGTCTCCGACCCATACAGTAGAACTGTCTTCACATTTGTATTGAAATTTCTTACCTTGGTGTTGGTTGATAATTGTTTTGAGCTCCACATGTTTTTCAGTTGTAAGTATGCTGCTCTTGCTTTGCCGATCCGCGCCCTCACATCTGCATCTGATCCACCGTATTCATCAATGGTGCTGACCAGATATGTAAAAGTTTCCACATCCTCCAAAGCTTCTCCGTCAAGTGTAATTTGATTGGTGCATATTGTGTTGTATCGGAGAGTCTTGCTTTTCCCTTTGTTTATGTTGGGACCTACTGCTGCTGAGGCTGCTGATAAACTAGTCTTCATCTCCTGCATTTGTTGTTGCATGTGTGATAGAAGAGCTAGATCATCTGCGAAGTCTAAATCGTCCAGCTGCATCCTACCTGTCCACTGTATCCCGTGCATTCCTCCAGATGTCGACGTCTTCATGATCCAGTCAATCACCAGGAGAAAGAGAAATGGTGAGAGTAAGCAACCTTGTCTGACACCGGTCTTTACCTCGAATGCGTCAGTGAGTTGTCCTCCATGCATGATTTGGCAATTTAATCCATCATAGGAATTCCGAATGATATTGACTATCTTCTCAGGTTCGCCGTAGTATTGAACGCTAACCAGAAAAATAATTCCCAACAATTATTCAAAGAAAAAGCTTTTTCCTAATGACGTAATATACCAAGTATTATTTATTTTATTAAACCATTTTAGGAAATTCACACACGCATACAGGACAATTTTGTTTCTCAAATCGTAACAATAGAAGTTTAAGACCGAAAAAGAGTTGTAGCTCAAGAGGTTTCAGCTTCGTTATTGTTGCATTGTATGAATTAGCTACTGAACCCTGAAAAATTACTTCCGTTTATTTCAGTGAATGTAGATATTTGTAGAAATGAATTCAACTAGAAGAATGTTGAAGACATAAAAAAGAGAACTAACGTGCAGTTCGCTCATCAATCAATAGATCAATTGGAACAGATACCAACTATATACAGATCAGATATATGAAGATCAACCATGAATTCAGAGTTTCGGTTAGTAAAGAACCTAATGAAAATGAATAACTTAAAATTAAAGTATTTAGTTCAAGGAATTCACCATATGCCCTGGTGGGGAGTCAGTTCTCCTTCTCAAAATGCTCTCATATGGCCACACCAATATAACTACTACCAGGGAAGTTATACTCACTGCCTTTCCGTTCCAGATGGTGTATGAATCCATTCTTGCTCACCGACTACCATAGTACCGCATCTTTTGACGTTGCTTCACTGCTTTATGCATTAGATCTCTGGGTCGAAGGCTTGAGGTATGACTGTCTAAGAAAATTGCCTGCTTCAGTTTGGGTGCCCGGTAAGTATTCCAGTCCTCACATAGTTCGGTGCCTCCTTAAACAAATATTTATATGTTTCAATAAGTAATTCATCAGAAGAACTTTAAGATATTGTAAGCAAAGATGGATAGTGGCTAGCAGTGGAATCCAGTTTGATGCTCGTTTCATCCTATTTGGGTTTCGTCAGCCAGATGTACCTGCATCTGGGTTGATGTTCACTCTGGGACTCGAACCCAGTACCTTTCGCTTTAAACGTCATCGCGTTATCCCCTCAGCTACTGAGTCCTGATAGCCACTTGCTTGTGCGATGGTCTTGAACTTTAAGATAGTCTATTTGTGACATAAAACCCCCATCAAAGTCTTATCTGTTAACAATTAGAATTTCTCAATGTATAACACATAACTGTGATGAGTTTTTTTCAGGCGCCAGTTTCATATGAATATCAAATTCCAACTTTAAATCTATGAGAACTTTCTTAATAAATTTTTATTGTTTTTTAAGCTTCTGGATGAGAATATGTGAATTTTAGGAAGGAAAAGTTTCGACTGGAAATTATGAGCTCTATTATTTATCAAAAAAATTCGAAATTTCAATCACTATGGCAAAGCAAGAGCAGCATACTTACAACTGAAGAATATCTCGAACTCAAAACAATTGTCAACCAACACTAAGATCAGAATTTTTAATACAAATGTCAAAACAGTTCTACTGTATGGGGCGGAGATGTGGAGAATTACGAAATTCATCATCCAAAAGATACAGGTGCTTATTAACAGTTGTCTACGCAAGATACTTCGGATCCGATGGCCAGACACTATCAGCACTAAGTTACTGTGGGAGAGAACAAGCCAGATTCCATCCAGCGGAGGAAGTCATCAGGAGGAAGAGCTGAAAGTGGATAGGACACACATTGAGGAAACCACCCAACTGCATCACAACGTAAGCCCTCACCTGGAATGCTGAAGATCAAAGGAGAAGAGGAAGACCATAGAACACACAACGCCGATAAGTTGAGACAGATATGAGAAGAATGAACAAAAGTTGGACAAAACTAGAATAGGAAACCCAGGACAGAATGGTTTGGAGGATGCTGGTCGTCGGCTTATGCTCCATTGGGAGTAGTAGGCGTAATTAAGTAATGGTAATAATACTGTAGTGAACAAGAAAAAAATGGAGAGGGGAAAGTTTTCATAGACAATGTAAAGATAGAATTTCAGTGATTTGCTGTCAGTATTTTGTTCACATTCATATGGCCTATTCAGTGGATTTGATAATATCGATTTTCTTATAGTTTATTAAGAGTATTAATACTGAACTGAAAAACAAAATGCTCATGGGGAAATGCATTTATTTCAGCGCGATCTGTGAATTAGAAAATGTCTATTTCATATTATGCATAGTTGAAATCTTGAGTCATTTGAAACTAGACCACCATCGAAAACCTGGAATAACTAGACGGCCGTCTCGTCCTATTGTGCGACTCCTCAGCAGTGTGCAATCACGATCCCGCCTCTCCAGATTCTAACCCAGGACCTACCAGTCTTGCGCTAGAACACTTGACTGATAGACCACCACTACTTGAAAAAATCTCTCAGTTTCACTATACGGATTGTCTATTTCAGGTAATCAGTCATAGTATAATCCATTATAACTTCATTCCTTTTTTAAGTATACTTAACTAACTACTTGTCAATAATAAGTAGTTCAATCATATCTGCAACTTTATCTCGTTTTAACTCACATATTTCAAGTTCGTTTCTTTACATGTTATTGCAGATCTTTCTTATTTTCCTGTTTAATTTCTTTCATCATCCTGTTCTCTAAAATACTGTTAATTTCGAACTGTTCGTATATTTTTATAAAGAGCTTGTGCTGGTATGTCTCAAGTGACTCGGTAATCATGTAGATACAATTCTTTTGTTTATAATTTACATATTCAAATAAAATAATGAAAAAAATCCCACAAGCATAATGGAACATAGAATTGTATAAATATCAATATCACAAGATTAAAAATTAAAATATACATGCGTAAATAATCCTATTGGCGGCTTGTTTGAATGTCTGGGCTATTTGTTCCTGCTATCTAGATATTTCAACAACCTGCTCAGGGGTCTATAGGCTAAGTGCTCTGGCGCGAAACTGGTAGGTCCTGGATTCAAATCTCGCGAGTGCAGGATCGTGGACGCGCACTACTGAGGTGTCTCGTAATAGGACGAAACGGCCGTTCGGTGCTTCCAGGTTTTCCATAGTGGTCTAGCTTCAATTAACTCATGATTTCAATTATCTAATTCTGTTTATTTAATACATCATCATGTCAATTAATTGCATAACCTATTCAGGGTCAACTTTGTGAAAAGTGTACAACACTTCGTTGTACAAGTTGCGAAAGGTTCAATCAGAAATATCGTAGTTTCTGGCAATATACATTGAAAAGGATGTACATTATTATTAAGATGTCGATTGACTGGACTGCTAACTTCGAACTGGTGATCACTCAATATTTATCGTCAGGATCGACCAAGAAATAAGAAACGGAAACTTTTCGAAATAGATTTCGCTGAGAATTCTATTGTTATTGTTAATTGTTAACGCCTGTTACTCTCAATGTAGCATAGGCCGACGACCAGCTTTCTCCAACCCACTCCGTCCTGGCCCTTCCTTTCTAGTTCTATCCAATTTTTGTTCATTCTTCTCATATCTGTCCCCATTTCTAGGTGTAATGTGTTCTTTGGTCTTCCTCTTTCCCTTTGACCTTCAGGTTTCCATATGAGGGCTTGTCTTGTGACGCAGCTTGATGACTTCCTTAATGCGTTTCCTATCCACTTCCAGCGCTTCCTCCTGTTTTCTTCCTCCACTGGAATCTGGTTTGTTGTCTCCCACAGTAACTTAGTGCTGATAGTGTCTGGCCATCTGATCCGATGTATCTTGCAAAGACAGCTGTTAATAACTCCACCTGTAGCTTTTATGGAGTTACTGCCGGTCCCAAGCGGAGGTAAAGTAGGAGGGTTGGGTATGGGGTTAGCGACCCCATCCTGTAGAAAACCAACTCGCTAAAAAACGCTTACCTGAGAATTCTACATTCTACTGGTAATATAATATTGAATAAAGCCATTAAAAATCCAAAAAAACAAGATTTCAAAAACTGAATTTTTTTTTGTCGACATTTAAGTTTGTATTTGAAAAAATTCCAGAACATGAAACTGTTCACTGGCGTCATTTAAAATAATTTGAATTTGAAAAATAATCTGTTAATTATCAGTTCAACAAGGTCATACTTTTATTTTTATCCATAGTGACTGTAACCAATGAATAATTGATACATTAATGGATTATGAAAACTCCGCCTGTAGCTCCTCCGATGGGGCTACTGTCGGTCTCAAGCCCGAATAAATGAGGAGGTTTAGGTATGGAGTTAGCGACCCCATCCCGTAGAAAACCAACTAACTAAATAAACACTAAGCAGTAAGTAATTGATTATGAAGATAAGTATTAGTCAATTTGATTGTGTGATGCTAGAATTTGATGACTGTTAGTGATTATCATTTCGTTGAACTGAAAAGTTTTTAAAACACTCTAGTTTCTGTGTATAATTTTCCACTAGTATTAATAACATCATATCTTATCTAGTTTACGTAGAATGATCAATTGAAAACATTGAACAAATTATAAACAATGATGGATATTGGTGAGCAGAGGAATCCAGGAAGCGCGTTTCATCCTATTTGGGACTCGTCGGCTTGATGTACCTGAATCTTAGAGTTGATGTTCACTCTGGGACTCGAACTCAGTACCGTTCGCTTTAATTGCCATCGCGTCATCTACTCAGCTACTGAGTCTTAAACAAATCGCCAACCGTTGTACTCCACTGGTCACTGCTTCTCACTAGAAATTCAGGAAATATCTCTTGAAGTCAGTCACTAGTGAGCATATAATTATCACCAGAAGGAGGCTTTGTGGAGATGTTAGTAATGTTATAGTTGAGATCATGAATCAATTGAAGCAAGATCACCATGGAAAACCTGGAACCTTAGTGGTCTAGTGGTTAAGCGCTCGCGCGCGAGACTGATAGGTCCTAGATTCCAATCTCGTGAAGCGGGATCGCGGATTCGCACTGCTGAGGACTCCCACAATACGACGAAACAGCCGTCCAGTGTTTCCAGGTTTTCCCTGATGGTTTAGCTTCAATTGATTCATGATCTCAACTGTAAAAAAAGTATCATTCTTCAAAAATTTCCCAATTAAACACTATCATTTGATTTTTAAAAGCTAATCAATCACCATCGTAACAAAATATTCTTCTATCTGAATGTCTAACATTAGTTTAAACAATCAGATTAGATCACCATCTTTCAAATAAACAATATGGTTAAAAGTCGACTAGACCAAACAACGAATAACCTGTATTTTGAATGATTGCCTTAATTAATCATTCATTAAATATCACCAATTCATGGGAAACAAGAAATAAACGCCTTCTATAAAAAAAGATGTTTAGATTATAAAAGAATAATACGTAATAATAATAATTAAGCCATATATCATAGATTGATAAGTTACCTAGGTGAACATTTATTTACCGTTCAGAGGAACAAACAAAAATTATAACTTAATAAGCAAAGATGGATAGTGGCCAGCAGTGGAATCCAGGACGCGTGTTTCATTCTAATTGGGACTCGTCAGCTAGATGTACCTGCATCTCAGAGTTGATGTTCATACTAGGACTCGAATCCAGTACCGTTCGCTTCAAAGGCCATCACGTTTTCCACTTAGCAACTAAGTCCTCGTAACCACCTGCTTGTACAATTAGGTGAAGTTTAAATTCACTTGGTATTGTTTGTTTGAATCTTCCCATTGAGGTTTAGGACTGAAACTGGTCAGTCTCTTATTGGCATATGTGCATACTGTTCATATTGCCTTGATATAGCCTAAAGTCACAAGCATTATAAGCAAAGATAGATAGTGTCGAGCAGTGGAATCCAGGACGCACGTTTCGTCCTGCTAGCCACTATCCATCTTTGCTTATATTGCTTGTGAATTAAAACAATATCGAGAAAATACGCACAATATGCACATATGACAATAAGAGACTGATCAATTGCCGTCCTAAACATCAATCAGAAGATTCAAGTGAAACAATTCCGATAGAATATTAAAAGTATGAAAGACAAAACAGTGACATTGTAAAGTCACTTCAGTAAGTTAATACGATCACGTATAAAATAAATAGAATACTAGACTGATCTCGGATCAATTACGATCTACGAAAGTTTCATCGTAGATCACAGTATTGCATAATTTGTTGACATGACTCAAAATCGTTTGCAATGGCGTAGATGCATCTACTCTTTGTGCTCTGCCAAATTCTAATCTTCTGAATTCTTCATGTCTCTATCTTTTTATTCTTTTCAAATTTATTTCATAGGATTATACTCCTTGAATAATATCTTCAAACCCTAATCTTTCCGATTACTGCTTATACTCTTACTACATTTGAATCGACAACTGCATCTCTGTGTTAATGTGATATGGCAACTCGAACTTCGTACGTACGTACGTACAAAGTTCTACGTTGTGATTGACTGACTGACTGACTGATAACTTGTTGACAAAGTAATTTTCTTGTAATAAAGGCTCTTTATAACACTGGATTTTCATAAAAAAGATACCCAATACTGTGTTACTACTATAGACTATTACCTTTCTTTCTTTCTTTCTTTCTTTCTTTTGGCTTTATTACATTATACATCATTCAATAAATCATTTCAAATATCACATCAAGGACATTTGAAAATGACAAAATGTTCACCTTTTTTTTACCGTATTGATCTATTCTAATAGATGGATTTGGTAATATACGAAAAAAAGTCATCTATTAATAAATAAAAAAATTAGTCTTTGTTCATCATCATGATCATCACATGATTTTAATGTGAAATCATCCATAGTCTAGAGACTAATAGACAAAGGGATAAAGGGATAAAGTGAGAGAGAAATGGATAGATAAATAGAAGGGATAGATTCTTTTAAACTATTTAAAACGATTTTAGTAGTAGTGAATAACTTAAGAGAAATTATTTATTTATTTTAAACACACAAAGTAGCACCGAATACATATACGATGTACAAATCTCATTTGATTTATGTGAGGGCTATGATACTGATCAGGTGCCCAAACTGAAGCAGGTAGTTTTCTTAGGGGGCCACACACTGAGTTTTTGATCTAAAGTTCTGATCTACAAGGCAATGAAACATCGTGAGATGATGTAGTCCCATGATAGTCGATCTCCAACGATTGATTCACAAGCCATTTTTTCCCTCACGAACTACGAAATACGAAAGCCATCATCCAGAAGATACGGGTGTGTATCAACAGTTGTCTACGCAAGATACTCCGGATCCGTTGACCAGACACTATCAGAAACAAGCTACTGTGGGAGACAACAAACCAGATTCCATCCAGTGGAGGAAGAAATCAGGAAGAAACACTGGAAGTGGATAAGGCACACTTTGAGGGAATCACCGAATTGCATCAAAAGACAAGTCCTCACATGGAATCCTGAAGGTCAAAGGAGAAGAAGAATACCATAGAACACATTACGCCGAGAAATAGAGACAGACATGAGAAGAATGATAGAACAATAAAGGAAGGCGCAGCCAGGACAGATTGTGTTGGAGAATGCTAGCCGGCGGCCTATGCTCCATTGGGAGTAACAGGCGTACGTAAGTAAGTAGTTAAGTAAGTAAGTAACTAAGTAAGTAAGTAATGAATACTGACTAGTACAGTTCGAATTACGTTGGTTTTTCTCCATCAGTTTGTTCATATGAAATGTGTCAATTTAACTTGATACATTATTTCTGTCAAGTACTATATTATTTAAGATCTATAGTTTATTTATAAATCATTGATATCATATATATATATGTATATATCAAGATACAATGTCCCATGTCTTTTATACTTAAATAAATATATTACTAATTAAGTTACAAATTACAACGTTACTTGGTAAAATACAAAAACCATGCTATGATACACTATTTGCAATATGTTCTTCAATTGCCTCAGACTTCATTGTTCCTGGATTTCCACACAAGTTACTTTTTATTTCTGTTCTTCTTTTCTTGATCTTCTCAATCTTCTGCTGTCAGATATTCTATTCCTTACTCACCATATATACTACTTATATCGATATCAGTAGCTCACACCACACTCGTCCCCCTTTTTAATAAGCTGTTCTCACAATCTTTCTGATCGCCGTACCATTGTCTCCTTTGGTGCTGTTCGTGACTCGTGCTCATGATGTTCCTGAAAACATCTCTGTAGTTGACTGGCAGTTACACGCTTCTGCTTGTCTTCTCTCCGGATCATGTAAACTGGGCCGCGTCTCTCCGTGATAATGTACGGTCCCTCCCATTTCGGGATCAGCTTTCCTAACCCTGGTCCACCTTCAGTGTTAGCTCTCCGTTGTCTACACTTTACCAGGTCCCCCACTCTAAACGGAACTCCTGTGATGGACTAAACTGCCGAATGGTCCATGGAGGATAACTCACCGACTCATTCAAGGTTAAGAATGGTATTAGGCAAGGTTGCTTACTCCCATTCTTTCTGTTTCTCCTGGTGATTGACTGGATCATGAAGACGTCAACATCTGGAGGAATGCACGGGATACAGTGGACAGGTAGGATGCAGCTGGACGATTTAGACTTCGCAGATGATCTAGCTCTTCTATCACACATGCAACAACAAATGCAGGAGATGAAGACTAGTTTATCAGCAGCCTCAGCAGCAGTAGGTCCCAACATAAACAAAGGGAAAAGCAAGACTCTCCGATACAACACAATATGCACCAATCAAATTACACTTGACGGAGAAGCTTTGGAGGATGTGGAAACTTTTACATATCTGGTCAGCACCATTGATGAATACGGTGGATCAGATGCAGATGTGAGGGCGTGGATCGGCAAAGCAAGAGCAGCATACTTACAACTGAAAAACATGTGGAGCTCAAAACAATTATCAACCAACACCAAGGTAAGAAATTTCAATACAAATGTGAAGACAGATCTACTGTATGGGTCGGAGACGTGGAAAACTACGAAAGCCTTCATCCAAAAGATACAGGTGCTTATTAACAGTTGTCTACGCAAAATACTTCGGATCCGTTGGCTAGACACTATCAGAAACAAGCTACAGTGGGATAGAACAAACCAGATTCTATCCAGCGGAGGAAGTCATTAGGAGGAAGAGCTGAAAGTGGATAGGACACACATTGAGGAAACCACTCAACTGCATCACAACGTAAGCCCTCACCTGGAATGCTGAAGATCAAAGGAGAAGAGGAAGACCATAGAACACACAACGCCGATAAGTTGAGACAGATGTGAGAAGAATGAACAAAAGTTGGACAAAACTAGAATAGGAAACCCAGGACAGAATGGATTGGAGGATGCTGGTCGTCGGCTTATGCTCTATTGGGAGTAATAGGCGTAAGTAAGTAAGTAAGTAAGTAACATGATCAGAGGTCAGCACAAATTTTAAATATATATGGAGGTAAAAACGACTTATGAAAAAATTCAACTTGGAATAAACACACTAGGACAGGTTGATTATACAAATGCCTGAAAACATTCAGCACTGTGTGAAGTAGATGAGAAATGCTTTAGTTCAAAGCAACGAATACAACTGCGTAATTGTATTATCCGACACTTAGAGAACACAATATTACCAAAAACTCTCTATTACATTAAAATTAATTGTATAATCTTAGCTCAAATAATTACGTGATAACGTTTCTGGCTCTGGAGTTGGTTAACATAGGGCTACATCTTGTATGAATCATTAGTCCCTTCATGATTACAGGCACACCTTATCGATAAGCGACAAATAGCACTAAACTTAGTTCCAGTGTATACTATCCACTACCTCCATTCTTTGTATTGGATATGCATTCGGAGAGTATACTACAATGAATCATAACAGTGGCTTTCTAAAAGAACTCAACTGTATGTAAAAGTTAATTGAATGACATTTTTATTCTATCTATTTATTAATTCAATGAAGTATTGACCAATCTGAACTGATATAATGTGTCCTCAACCAATAATTGTTTACTTTAATCAATTTATTGATGGAACAATTACTAATTAAATGACCTGTAAAACATGTTCCTTTTATCATAAACTACCATGTTACCTCATGTAGACAAAAAAAATCTATCTAAGATGGACAAAAATTAATTAAAACTTATGCATTAACTAAATTATTGTCATAGTAACTTAGATATTAAATAAATTTGGAAGCACTGGACAGCCGTTTCATCCTATTATGGGACTCCTCAGAAGTGCTCATCCACGATCCCGCACTCGCGAGATTTGAACCCAAGATCTATCAATCTCGTGCACAAGCGTTTAACCATTAGGTCATGATGGTCTAGCTTCAATTGATTTATGATTTCAACTATAAAATTACTAAAATCTCCACAAACCTCCTTCTGATAATAATCAAACTAATACTGAACTTATCATAAAAAGATGTAAATCTATTCTTTACAGGTTTCATGTTTATCAATTAATGACGATGATGTAGTACATTCTTTTATCATATTCTGTAATCCAAAGGATTATTTTTACAGTGAAGCAAACGGTACTGGGTTCGAGTTTCACAGTGAATATCAACTCTGAGATGGAGGTACATCCAGCTGACGAGTCCCAATTAGGACGAAACGCGCATCGTGGATTCGACTGCTAGCCATTATCCATCCAACAACAAATGGATATGTACTTTTATTTTATAATAACCTCAAAATTGAAATTAATCATTGTTTTAGTAGTATTAAACCATATGGCTTATAAATGACAATTGTATTATACACATATTGATGAATACAATTTTCATTATCCTATCATTCTGTTTAGAATTCTCAGCTGATTTATTGAATAAGCTACTTATATGTGATCACAAAATGACTGAATGTACATGGAGGTCAAGTTCAAAGTAAGGAAAATTGTATTTTCATAGTTGAAAGCGTAAGTCAATTGAAGCTAAACCACCAGGGAAAACCTGCAAACACTGGACGGCTATTTTGTCCTATTGTGGGACTCCTCAGCAGTGCGTGTCTACGATCTCGCCTCGCGAGATTCTTACTCAGGACCTTCAATTGACTTACTCTTTCAGCTATGAAAATACTAAATCTCCACAAAAACCTCTTCTGATAAAAATTGTATTTGATACCGTTAGCTTAAGGAAATGAAATTACTACAAGATATGAAGGAAATCATCTTGAGCTGAATTTATTTATATAAATAATAAAATGAGGGAAAAATTTAAAAGTTGTTTTGTCAAGGTATTAAAAAACAGAAGTTGGTAACTATAATCCTACCAGAAATTGAACCTAGAACCTTTAAGGATCTTTTGATGAAACTGATTCCATGAAGTAAGACACACATTCAGTAGTCTACCCAACTTCCTTTACTAGCAGATCTGAAAGTCATGCGTTATATTGCTAGTGGCTTTGTAACCACTCACAGTTAAGTTTCAAACAGATGTTCAATGTAAAATTCCACTTAGTATTGTTTGTTTAAATCTTCCCATTGATGTTTAGGACTGCAACTGGTCAGTCTGTAATTGGCATATGTTAATACTGTAGGTATTGCCTCGATATGGCCTTAATTCACAAGCATTATAAGCAAAGATGGGTAGTGGCTGTCAGTGAAATCCAGGACGCGCATTTCGTCCTATTGGCTATCAGGACCCAGTAGCTGAGTGGATAACGCGATGGCGTTTGAAGCGAAAGTTACTGGGTTCGAGTCCCAGAGTGAACATTGACTCTGAGATACGGGTACATCCAACTGACCAGTCCGAAATAGCACGAAACGTGCGTCCTAGATTCCACTGCTCGTCACTTTCCATTTTCGCTTACAGATGTTCAATGGTTATTATTTTTCAATGATTTTTCAAATGATATCAGTTCATAAATAAAATTATCCAACTTCAAATCAAAATAAACCCAATAAATCTTTTACTTAGTTAGTTACACCTGTTACCCCTCGTGGAAGAGCATAGGCTGTTCACCTACATTCTCCATCCAACCCTATTCTGGACAATCCTTTCCAGTGGTTTCCAGTTGTTATTCATTCTTTTGATGTCTGATTCTAATTATCAGTTCAGTGTATACTCTGGCCTTCCTCTGTTTCATTGCTGTTCAGGGTTCCAAGTTGACGCTTGTCTCGTAATGCCGTTTGATGATTTTCGTAATGTATGTCCTATTCACTACCAGCGTCTATTCCTAATTTCCTCTTCAACTGGAATCTGCTATTTCTCTCCCACAGTAGTTTGTTTCTAATGATGTCCGATCAACGGGCATTGTGTATCTTGCGCAGAAAATTGTTTATAGACACTCATACTATTTTGACGATGGTTGTGGTAGTTCTCTAAGTTTCAGCTCCAAGTAGTAGAACTATCATGACATTCGTACCGATGATCGTGAATTTGATGTTGGCCTGTAGACATATGTTCATCAGTTGTATGAATGCTTCTCCTGCTTTCTCAATCCTTACCTTTACATTTGCATCAGACCCTCTTTGTTTATCAACGATGTAAACACATAATCCATTAACAAATAGTCCAATTAAACAAAACAAACTGCTACAAACGCACTTTTTCCCCCAGCTAATCACGTGAAATACACTTTGACTTTCACTGGCAATTCAACTATTGATTTGACCTTGTATACTTATCAACATTACCATCCTTATGTAAACATTGTATTATTCCTATACATGATATTGGATTACTTGATAAAGTGTTTATACATTTGTTTATTTTATGAAAAAAGTACATTATTTCGAACTGTTACATCAAGTGATAACCATATTGATGAGATAATTGTGAATGTTTAAGTAATAAGTTTAATTTCAAAAGTCAAACATAAGTTTGAAGCAAGGGTACTGGGTTCGAGTCTCAGAATGAACATCAACTCTGAGATGCAGGTACATTCAGATGACGAGTCCCAAATATGACGAAACGCGCGTCAATCTGGATTCCACTGCTAGCCACTATTCATCTCTGCTTAAACATAAGTTACGTTGTGGTGTGGTCTACTTATATTCATATAAGTAGTATATGATGATGGTTAGACATAGAATGTATTTTGGCAGTAGTCCGATAAGGAAAGAACTGAAATGAAATGTAAGAACAATCGAATTCGAGAAGACGGACTGACATTTACAGAAGGAACAGTTAAGATTAAGACAATGGATTGATAGTTTGCAAGTTAACTGTTCACTGTATGGTTATCAGATCTTAATAAGATAGTTTGTAATTTGGGCTTGAATACGTTTGAATGTATCCAGTCGTGTTTTGTTCACTACAATGTAACAATCCGGTGGTAACAGGAAGCAGATAATTTTTCCATGGACCTAATGTTATTATCCTGAAGTGAATTATGAATTGTACCTTTGGAGAACTATTTATGAACCCATATGATATGTATATTTTTTATTGTATAATTGTCAAGTAACTAAACTATTCATATTAGCATCCCTTTTATTATAAGCTTTATTTTGACCTATAGACTATTACTGTACGATTTACCATTCCTGAGTTATACCTAGTCTATTAATTACTGTTCCCTCCTATTCACAGCCACATTTAGCTGAATCTTGTACAAATGTTATTTTTCATTTTTGTGGTACGATGTGGTCAGTTTGTTTGGTATATAAACTCAATATGTTTGAAATACAACGATTCATACCGCAGAAGCTGTTATTGGTGTTCTGCACTTAACTGGCTGGGCTAGGCAGAAAGCAGGACCGATACGTACTCTAGACTGCTCGTACGGTTCCCGTGTGTCACTATTCCAATCGATAATTCGCTGCTCTCTGATTGGCGGTCTTATCACATCATACATTAACTAGGCATTCACTCGGTTACAAGTTATAACATATATATGAAACCCATACATTATATGATTATACATATATATAAACCCAGTATGTTTGAGGATAATGATTCATAAACAGAAGTTTTTATTGATGTTTTGGACTTAACTAACTGGGCTAGGCACAAAGCAGGATCGACAAGTACTCAGTGCTGCTCATACGGCTTTTGTGCATCATTTAGCGATCAATAAATTCGCTCTCCTCTCATTGGCGGGAACCAGTACGTTCATATATTAAATACGGTATGCACGCATATAGGTGAATATTGCATATAAGAGAATGATTTTCATTAGAGATTTCATTTCATTCATTTAAAACTATCTGTATATATCTTCTATGAATATGTCACTGTAGTTCATCTCAAATAAGTAAGCTGAAAGTTAGCAATGAAAATGAATTCCTTTGTGAATATTTGGAACTTACATACAGCGTTCATCCAGCCAATGAATGGAAAAGAGCTTTGAAAAAACACTTAGTACTACATGGTTGCGTATCATCCTATTGACTATATTCTTACTACTTTATTCACTTATTTCCTTTGTTATTATTATTATTATTATTCGGTTAGTACTCAGCTTATATAGGTATGGCAACTTGGACTGATGAATATGTTTGCCTGGTCCTACGTTGTAGCTGACTGATTGACTCAACTTATATTGGATATTTATAAACAGTGTTGATTAGTTTTCGATGATATTTTTTGGGACGCATACTATTTAATCCATTACATTATGACTGACTTATACATCAACTGTATATACAACAAATACAGACGAAGACAACTCATGTAGTAGCAGTCTATCCCTCAATAGGCCCTAACATACACAAAAGAAAAAGCAAGATTCTCGAACACAACACGAAGAACATCGACCCAATCTCACTTGATGACGAAACTCTGGAAGGTGTAGAAACATTCAAGTACCTGGGGAGCAACGTTGATAAACAAGGAGGATCGGATGCATATGTAAAGGAGAGGATTGGCAAAGCAAGGGCAGCATTTCTACAATTGAAGAACATATGGAACTCAAAACAACTGTCAACTAATGTCAAAGTGAGAATCTTCAATACGAACGTCAAGACAGTTCTACTGTATGGAGCTGGGTTATTGAAGCGGATATGAAAAGTATGAATGTTAACTGGAACGAACTGGAAAGGATTGCCCAGGATAGGGTTGGATGGAAAATGCTGGTGGTCGGTCTATGCTTCTCTACGAGGGGTATCAAGGGAAGTAAGTAAGTAAGTATATATAACAGTGGACATTGATATCCATCTTACTAAAGCCATTGTTAGTTTTCAGAAATAATCTGTCCAACTACTATCACTACCGTTTACATCACTTTAGTTTAAACATTTGTCTGACTAAACAAGTAAATGAACTTATATACACAAATAAATAGCTATCTAAACTGATTAGTTATATGGAAAACATGTTGAGTGTTTGGAGAAGAAAACAATGGGTTAGAATTATGAATTGACATTAACTTCGAGATGCAGATATATTTAGCTGATGAGTCCACCATTGGATGAAACGTCATCTTAGATTCCATGATTAGACATATTATATTCACTCTATATATAACTTGACATACATTTGGTTTTTCTTCTCATCACTATTAAATGTTAGATATAGTTTTAAGGTCAGTTCATTAGTTACTATTGTTGAAAGCATTCAAGTATTAGTCATTGAAAGAAAATAATATGAACTCATACATAATGTATACTCATAAAATGGATTGTACCCTTTGGAACAATGAGATAAGAATTATTTTAGTTTGTACATTATCATTATAAAGACCACTCAGTAACTTAGTGAATAACGCGTTAGTATTTGAAGCGGTAGGTAATCGGTTTGAGTTTCAGTCTGAACTGAGACACAGATGCGGCTCAGTGGTCTACCGATAAGTGCTCCGGCAAGAGACTGGTAGGTCTTGGATTCGAATCTCGCGAGTACGGGATCGTGGATGAGCACTGCCACTAAGGAGTCCCATAGTAGGACAAAATGACCGTCCAGTGCTTCCAGATTTTCCATGGTGGTCTAGCTTCAATTGACTAATGATTTCAACTATGAAAAATACTGAAATTTTCACAACACCTCTTCAGATGCATCTGACTTTAAAGTCCCAAATATATGGTAATATTTTTTAAAAACTTTCACTGTGGTGTCTGCTGTTGACGTCGATAGATATGAGTAGTATGTATCATCAATCGGAAGTGTGGAATGTCTGGTAGCATAAGGTTGAGAGAATCGAATAGAGGAGAATAAGAACAGAGAGTTATTGACATGAGGACGAATAAACAACAACATCTGAGACAACTGGCTGACATTTTGTAAACGAAGTAATTACTGTATGCTTCTCATATTTTGCTAGGATGTTCTATAATGTTATTATTATATCGATTGAGTGTGTTCTTGCTCAGTTGATATATGACGTAATAAGACCGCCTATCAGAGAGTAGTGATCTATCGATCGGAACAATAATACGCAAAGCCGTATGAGCAGTCTAGAAAAGTTGTCGGTCCTGCTTTCTGTCTAGTCTAGCCAGTTAAGTCCAGAACACCAATAACAGCTTCTGCAATATGAATCATTATTCTCAAACATACTGGGTTTATATACCAATCAACCAGACTATATCGTACCATAAAATAGAAATTAACATTTGTACGAGAGTTAGCCAAATGTGGCTGTGAATGTGGGAGGCAGCAATTAGTAGACTAGGGATAACTCAGGAATGGTAAATCGTATAATAATAGTCCATAGGTCAAAATAAAGCTTATGATAAGAGGAATACGAATATGAATAGTTTAGTTGCTTAACAATTATACAATAGGAAATATACATATCATATTAGTCCATAGACAGCTCTTAAAGTTACCATTCATAAATCTCCACAGGATATAACAGTTATATTAAAATATATTTGGTTGTTCTCACTTGTGGTCTTGCTTACCACACCACTAGTGAACAAAATTCAAATCACACTGTTACTTGTAGATATCTTACAACAGTTATTCATTTAACTTATTAAAGGTTAGCGTTTTTTAGCGAGTTGTTATTTACGGGATGGGGTCGCTAACCCCATGACCAACCCTCCTTCTTTACCCGTTCTTGGGACAGGTAGTAGTCCCCGGAGGAGCTACAAGCGGAGTTGTTTTAATTTATTCTTCTAGAGTATCAACTGTTAAGTGACAGGATTCAAGATGAGCCTTATTGTCCATTATGACAGATTGTGCTCAAATCCTGCATAATTTGGATTTCAAATGTGTCAATCATGTTTATTTTATGTTAGTCAGTTTCAAATATATAGCTTGTCCCAGAGAGTACCAACCTTTTAATGAGATGATCTTAATTGCATTTTTCTTAATAGAGAAACGAAAACATATAGATGACATTCAGTTGTTCTTCAAATAATAAATTGTATTACACTGGAAAGGATTGTCCAGGATAGGGGGGTTGGATGGAGAGTGCTGGCGGGCGGCCTGTGCTCCATCATGATGGGTAACAGACGTAAATAAGTAAGTAAGTAAGTAATTCCAGATAGGCTTATCTACTCGTTCTTATTGAGTCACATTTAGACTTTGTTAATTATTCGCTTGTTGATCCTGACTAGGAATATGAATATAGATCCACTCTTGGCTTACACGCCTTCTCCATCGTGTATTATTTCGTTTCACTTCATCCCTCTGATTGTCTGTCTAGATCAATGAGTGTACAAAATATTACTTACTTACTTATGCCTGTTACTCGTAATGGAGCATAGGCCGACGACCAGCATTCTCCAACACACTCTGTCCTACCCCTTCCTTTCTAGTTCTATCCAATTTTTATTCGTTCTTCTTATATCTGTCTCCCTTTCTCGGCGTAATGTGTTCGTTGGTCTTCCTCTTTTCATTTGGCCTTCAAGATTCCATGTGAGGGCTTGTCTTGTGACGCAGATGGGTATTTTCCTCAATGTTTGTTCTATTCACTTCCAACTCTTCTTCCTGATTTCTTCATCCACTGAAAACTGGTTTGTTCTCTCCCACAGTAAATTATTGCTGATAGTATCTGACCAACGGATCCGAAGTATTTTGCTTAGACAAAATATACGCATTCCCGAAAATCCATTCTCATATTCAACTTATTTTAATCCCGTTATTCACTTACATAATTCAAGTCCATTATGATATATGAGAATTAGTGGCATGTATATTTTCAATAACAATCAGAAACGATCTGACTTGAGTCAAATTCCAGGCCATTAAAAACCCTCACATTATAAAAATAGATAATTTTTCCCTATTTTTTTTCATCATAGTAATTACGTGAACATTTTATTTGTATAAACAGTAACCGGTCACATTACCTGTATGTAGTTATAGAAACAAAGAACTTGTTTCCATGTGTAAGACAAACATGTCCCTGTGACATGTTTTTTTTTTCTTTTTTTTTTAAAGAAAAGGGTTAATTCCATGAAGATGAATTTTTATCAAAGTTGCTGGAATGTACACAAAAATATTTATTATTGTTATTATTACTTATTTACCTAGTTACTCCTGTTACCCCTTGTGAAGGAACATAGGCCACCCACCAGTATTTTATATTCAACCTTGTCCTGGGCAAACGTTTCCAGTTGTTATTATGATACTGTCATTAAAGAAAAATAATCAGATTTACTAATTAATTAACCAGGATACAAAAAAAATTTTGAAAAGTTTGGATGATTTATTTAGTCATATGATTTTAATAGGATTGATTTCAATAACAATGTAGTTACATAATCAACTAAATAGAACCCTATTGAAAATATAAAAACGGTAGTTTCTTGTTTACTAATCGTGGATGCGCACTGCTGAGGAGTCCCATAATAAGACGAAACGGCCTTCCAATTCTTCCAGGTTTTCCTTGGTGGTCTAGCTTCAATTTACTCATAATTTCAATTATGTTTACTAATCGTTAGTTCTATACATCCATTAAATGTCAAAGGAGTTAACACAGGAACTTCAGGTGATAATAAAAGAACGTTAATTTCAGACAACGAAGTTGGAATTCAGTCGCCTATAATTGAAATTCTGGTCAATTTAGATATAATACTATTTGAAATTTACTTAGTATTGTTTGTTTTTGAATATTCCCCTTGATGTGTTAAGACTGCAACTGGTCAGTCTCTAATTGACATATGTGTATACTGTGCGTATTGTCACGATATAGCCTTATTTCACAAACATAGTAAGCAAAGATGGATATTGGCTAGCAGTCGCAATCTTAAAACATCAATGGGAGGATTCAAACAAACTATACTAAGTGAATTTAAACTTAACCCTATCGCACAAGCAAGTGGCTATCAGGACTCAGTGGACGAGTGGATAACGCAATAGCGTTTGAAACGAAAGGTACTGGATTCGAGTCCCAGATTAAACATCAACTCTGAGATGCAGGTACATCCAGCTGACGAGTCCCAAATAGGACGAAACGCGCATCGTGGATTCCACTGCTAGCCACTATCCATCATTGTTTTTTTGTTAATCTATTGATATTGAGAATGTTAATTTCAACCAAATCATAGAATTTTTTATCATAACTATTTTCTTCTTGCAAAATATAAACCTATGTATGATATAGAATGTTTTTAGGCTGGATACCATCAGCAACAACTTATTGTGGGAAAGAACAAACCAGCTTTCAGCTGAAGAGGAATTTAGGAAAAGACGCTGGATGTAGATAGAACATGAATATGGGAAATCATGAAACTGCATTACGAAGCTAGTGTTAAATCGGAACCCTGAACAATAACGAAAAAGAGGAATGCCAGAGAACGTACTGAACTTAGAATTAGAATCTGGCATCAAAAGAATGAATAACATGTGGAAACAACTGGATAGAAAATAAATTTGTTTTATTCTTAAATCAGATTAATTAGCCAACAAAACAACTAGAGTAAATATTTGTCGGGGGTTTTTTACGATTCAATTAATTTTCCTATCTAGAAGTTATTCTTGGTTAATATGAGTGAAGCGATATCATTAAATAACTTAATGAAAAGATAGTTGCAACCGAGAGATCATTAGATACTTCTGATATGCGATTGACATATTTGCACAATATCAAATAAGCTACAAATTCAAACTAGAAACGATGTGTGAGGAGGATCCACAAGTGAAGTTGAGGAAGCTCTAAGAAGCCCAGAAGGAGCCGGACATATTCCATCCAATCAGCTTTGGGAAAAATATTCTAGAATCACTACATGTAACCACCCTATTGGACAATGCTGATAACTCCCTGTGTGCGGATTGGATAACTATAATGATGATTTCGTTTCTTATAAAAACTATCAATACCTCACAATTTTGTATCATAATCGACACTGTTTGGAATAACATTCTTTCCACTTGTCTGCTGTCTTCTGATTTGTGACTTGAGAGGGTTCTAGCGTTCGAGTGCTCAAGTATTAAGCGACAGACTAATAAATCCAAGTTTGAGATATAACACGATGATATCACATTTTTTTATCCTATAAATGATTTAAAGCATGAATTCTGTAAATAGCTAAGATGTTTGAACAGCTTATGGAACTATAATTATTAATGCTGGTTTTGTTCGTGTATTCAAAAAAACTATTGTAGATCGTGGATATGCACTTTTGAAGAGTACCATAGTAGGACGAAACAGCCATCTAGTTGATATGACTTTAGAAAAGGCCGTCGCAAATTTGTTATGACTTTATGAAAAAAACACGAGACGTATGCTAATTCGTTATTGACTTTATGTCCGGCTTTTTATTACGTGAATTATCTACTAATCGAATACGACTTGTCTATTCTTAGCACTGTGCCAAAATCAATGACGTTCAACTTGTATGAGCAGTCTAGCGTCCTTATTAGTCTCTTGTCCGCCTAACCCGTCCACTTGAGTCCAAAACACCAATAGCAGCCTCGGCAATACGAATCGTTTATTTCAAGCATACTCGGTTTATATAGCAGAGAGACAGACCGTATCACATCATAAAATAGATAATAATATTTGTACAAGATCAAGTCAAATGTGATTGTGCACGTGGGATACAATCATCAATAAACTGAATATAATTAAGGAACAGTAAATCGTATAATAATAACAATAATCTATAGGTCAAAATGAAGCTTATCATAAGATGAATCTAGATATACACAATCTAATTGCTCAATAGTTAAGCAATAAGAATATACATAGAATAATCGTCCAATAATAGGCGTCGGGAGTTACCCATACTTATGTCTTCGCTAGGATATAACACCTCCCCTTTTTTTTTGAAGATTCGAAGTTTATGTGCTGATTTTTTTAAAAAAAAATTATCTATACCTTGAAACCCTTCAACATTTTCCTTCCCCCCTCCCCAAGAAATAATGTTAGATTCATTGTAGTCTATCATCAATGGACTCATGAATTCAATTATTAAAAATGATATCCATCTAAATAAACTATACAACAGTAATGGTAACATTTTCAAAAAAAAAAGTACTCCTTATTGATTGTACAACTAATGTACTACTTAATTACTCGTTTTTTTTTCATCAATGGAACAACTATGTAATTAAATGTGAACTTTGAAAAAAAAAGAAGACAAACAACAGTTGGTTAGTACATTCTATAATACTCATAGTGTGGTGTGGTCTACTTATATCTATATAAGTAGTATATGGTATGGGTCAGACATAGGATGTATTTTGGCAGAAGACCGATGAGCAAAGAACTGAAATGAAGCGCAATCGTCTGGAAAATGCATGAGCAATGGAATAAGAGAAGAAACAGTGAAGATTGAAACAATTGGTTGTTAATTTGCAAATTGACTGTATATTGTATGGTTTTCAGAATTTACTGAGATAGTCTGTAATCTTTGCTTAAATACATTCGATTGTCCCCAACCAGTGTTTTGTTCACTACATTTGGTGTCGCTGCCAACCGGGAGGAGGAGGGGTGCTGTTCTGCGGACGCCGCTGCGGGTCTAGAGTTGAGATGCTTGTTGGGGCAGTCTGATGCGGAGGGGTGGCGTCGAGTGGAGTGTTCTGGCGGGGCGGCGTTGGCTGTAGTGGGTGCTGTCGACGGAGAGTAGCAGTGGGACGTGCGGCTGCTGTGCGGACATCGGATGTAGATGGCTCAGCAGGCCGGTGGAGTACGGGTGTTGAACGTCCCAGGTGCCGGGTGGATGCGTAAGTTGGTGCCCCGGCAGGTCGACGGAGCTATGGAGGTCAGCGCGCCGCAGACTCGACATTCTGACGGAGAGTTTGGCACAGACTGCAGTGAAAGAGGATAGTGGCGTGGCGAGCAGAACCACCGCATGGTCGAATGCTTTAAAGGGGGGACGAGTGTGGTGTGGTCTACTTATATCTATATAAGTAGTATATGGTGTGGGTCAGACATAGGATGTATTTTGGCAGAAGACCGATGAGCAAAGAACTGAAATGAAGCGCAATCGTCTGGAAAATGCATGAGCAATGGAATAAGAGAAGAAACAGTGAAGATTGAAACAATTGGTTGTTAATTTGCAAATTGACTGTACATTGTATGGTTTTCAGAATTTACTGAGATAGTCTGTAATCTTTGCTTAAATACATTCGATTGTCCCCAACCAGTGTTTTGTTCACTACAATAGTTTTTTGTTTTGTTTATATATTACCGTTTAATGGTTTTATGGTTTGTTTGTTCATTTCATTTGTTATTTATATAATATCAACATTTAAAATTACTTTTAGGTCACACGAAGTGAACTTAATCACTGATTGGTTGATTTTACAAAAAAAAAATGGAATAATTAAGCGTTTTCTGATTGGTTCATTTGGTTTGAAATTTTGAAGTTTCTATGTTAAATATTTTTTTTTTGAAAAAAAAAAATTAATGCGACAATTGTCTATAAACCTTGTTACCAATGTCAATTTAGACAATGGTATTTATATAAGTATACGTATATGTCTTCCGAAGAGGAAACTATAGTTGGATTATATAACCATTTTCAAAGTACTAGTGATCATTATTGAAGAAAATACATAAGTATACACGGATTTACAATAGACAGTGTTGATTTACTAATTGACTTGAATAACAAGTAAGTTTATATTCATACAATATTGTGATTATATAACTAGTAGAGTAGTGAAATGATTATGATTTTTGCATACTGGAATACTTTTTTTCTTTTTCATTTAAACATTATTGAAAATAGGTTATTTGATAATCTTATGTAGTTGGGTATCTAACTAAGATTTACTTACTTACTTACTTACTTACTTACTTACTTACTTACTTACTTACTTACTTACTTACTTACTTACTTACTTACTTACTTACTTACTTACTTACTTACTTACTTACTTACTTACTTACTTACTTACTTACTTACTTACTTACTTACTTACTTACTTACTTACATCTGTTACACTTCATTGAGGAGCATAGGCTGCTCACCAGCATTCTCCATCCAACTATGTCCTAGGCAATCCTTTCCTGTTCGTTCCAGTTGTTATTCATTTTTTTCATATCTGTTTCTATTTCCCGGTGTAATGTGTTCTTTGGTCTTCCTCTTTCCTGATTTTCTTCCTGATTCAAAGTTAGGGATTGCCTTGTAATGCACATTGGTGATTTCCTCAATGTATGCTCTATCCACTTTCGACGTCTTTTCCTAATTTCATCTAAGAAATTATACTTAAAGTATTTCCCATTTATTACTAAACTCGAGATGATTAGTAGTTATTCAGAAAATACTACATGAATGAGGAAACACTTATTGAGTAACATGAAAAGAACTATCAAGTTATGAGAAGGGGTGTTTTGTGGACATTTTACCAATTTTATATAGTTGAAATCATGAGTCAATTTAAATTAGATCACCATGGAAAACCTGGAAGCACTGGACGGCTGTTTCATCCAATTGTCGAACTCCTCAGCGGTGTGAATCCACGATCACGCCTCACGAGATTCGAACCCAGGATCTATTAACTATATAAAATTACTAAAATATCCACAAAACCCCCTTTTGATAAATTCAATTTTATTATTATTCTCTTTGATAATGCAGCATAGAAACAAGGTTTCTTGATCATTTATCTTTCTATTCATACTATCTAAATGTTGATTTCGAGATGAGACTATTTTATAATTTAATCAAGGGCTATTTTTGTAGTGAATGAGAATACAATTGGGGACAAACGAATGTGTGTGAATACAAAATAACAGAACGTCTTAATAAAATCTCAGATCCACGCAGTAAATACTTCATTTGCAAAATGTTAATCGATTGTCCCTAACTTCACTGTCCCTTTAATTCCACAACAATCATTCTCTGTTATCGTTCTTTTTTTTACTTTATTAACCTTCTGCCTTCAAGCATTTCACTTTTGATTGATGATATATACTACTTATATATGTTGACATAAGTAACACACATCATACTGTATCAATAAAAGGAATTGAATTTTTATAATATAAATGGTTTTGAGATGGTGGAGAAGATTTGTAGCTCAGGTGGGTGATTTTTATGTTGATTTGTTCTCTGAGCTGGATGGTTTGGTCGTGGAGCTTTCATCGTCCAAACACTTGACTTCTACCCGAAGTTTATGCTGATGATGTTGTTCAGCTCAGAGAATAAACCAACATATAATTGATTTTACATCATAGCATGGTAAAGATTATTTTCATTACATCACAGTCAAAAAATAAGCTAGATAATACTGAACTCCTGTCTTTTTTTGTTGATAACTTACTACACATGCACATCTTTAATATTACCAGGATGTAAATCAAGAAATTTAAAGTTTTTCACTATGAACGATACCTTGAAAGTATCGCATTTAGAACTAAGTCATATACATTTCTAACTTTACTTAATCAATGTCACAGTGAAACATTTATTGAATGTTACAGAGATATGCTGTATGATTTCTAGCATTGTTGGATTCTCATGTCATTGCCTCATTCATGTGTTAAACAGTTTTCATCGATGACACTGGATGACCATCGTGTTGTAAATCTAGTTATTTGAAGTTAAAAATGTATAATGTTTGATATGCTTAACCTTCAGACCTCTTAGTTGACATTCAACTGTGTTAATATCTAACTTAATATTAATGTCTAGCTTAAATCGACTCATGATTTTAAATCTGAAAACATCACAGTCTCCAAAACGTCTCCTTTCTGAAAACGGAAATTAATTTTTTTTCTTACTTGGATCGTTCTTTGAGTGAATTTTCACCTTTGACATATGTATAAACTAGGGAATTGGTATTTTTATAAGGTCAAATATATACGATTTATCCCGACCATAATGTTGATGAACACTCTAAAATTGAAACATCCAGTTTATTCAATATCCAAACTGTGATGTCTTGACCAAAGTCGTCGCTAATTTGTTGTGACCATACAAATTAACCAAGGACGTATCCTAATTCGTTATTTGTTTTTATTTCCGGCTTTTATTACGTGAATTATCCACCAATGGAAATACGACTTTTCCGACCTTAGCACTGTGGCAATGAATGACGTTCAACCGGTATAAGTAGTCTAGTGTCCGTATTGGTCCCTTGTCCGCTTAGGCCTTTCAAATGAGTCCAGAACACCAATTACAGCTTCCGTTATGCGAATCCTTTATTTGAAGCATACTCAGTTTACATATCAGACATACAGACCGCATCACACCATAAAACAGAAAATAATATTTGTATAATATCAAGCCGAATGTGGCTGTGAACGTGGGAGTTAATAATCAATAAACTGAGTATAGTTTAGGGACAGTAAATCGTATAATAATAATTCATAGGTCAAAATGAAGCTTATAATGAGATGAATATAGATATACATAATCTAATTACTCAATAGTTAAACCATAAGAATATATATAGAATAATCGTCCATTATTAGGTCCTGGGAGATACCCGTACTCGTGTCTTCGCTAGTATATAACACAAACATAGTTCTTGTTTGAATAAAGTGAGTAGTGTATCAACAAAATTTAAAAGCTGAATTCATGAGTCTATTAAAGCTAGACCACCATGGAAAATCCTGAAGCACTGGGTGGCCGTTTTGTTTTAGTGTGGCAGGCAGTAACTCAGTGAATAAAATAGTGGACGATAGCGAAATTTCATGGATCGGTTTAAGTTAGACATTTACACCGTTGGACGGCGGCTTAGTGGTCTAGAGGCTTAGCGTTCACGTGCAAGACCGAAAGTCCTGGGTTCGAATCCCACGTGCGAGATTATGAATGCTCAGTACTGAGGAGTCCCATACTAAGACGAAACGGTTTATCATGGTGGTCTAACTTAATCAATTCATGAATTCAACTATATAATTACTACAATCTCCACAGCACTCCCTTTCTGATAATAATTCTATCATAACTACCAAACATTTTAAGAACGCAACTATGTAGACCGTAATCCCATGAACATAAATCTTATCATTTATCATATAAAGCTACATTATTGATTCAATCATCTAACGAGATATGATTAACATTCCCCCTAGAAATTAATCGCTTTCCCTTCTTTTCTTAGTTTATTCTGTCCATGTTGTATCTAGGCTATAGTCTATATAAACAACTATGGGATTATATGAAGGAATGTTTGGGAAAATGTTGCGTTCTTTTTTTTTAATAGTTGACATTCAAAAGTTTTATTGATTGTTATATGATATGTAGTTTGATTTTTCATTTTATTGTACCTACTTTATGTATATTTTTTTATCTTATTTTTAAGTGACTACTTATAAAATGGTATTATAAGTAGTTGAATAATCATATGAGATAAATTAATCATTATGAAAGTGATAAAGTGTATATTCCAGTAGATATTAAGTTAAATAGTACTTTCATAATTGTAATCATGAGTCAATTAAAGCTAGACTAACATGGAAATCCTGAAAGCACTGGACAGCCGTTTCATCTTATTATGGGATATCTCAGCAGTGGGCAACTATGAAAATATTAAATTCTCCACAAAACCCCTTCTGATCTATAATCATATGCTTACTAGTGATTAACTTCAAGGAATGTTTCCTTGAGTTCTAGTGGGATGCAGTGACCAATGGAGTTCAACCAATTCTGTTGTAGAGATAAAAATTCACTGAAGACAATTGGTGAACGGTTGCTCAACTTCGTGAATTGGTTGAAGTTAGACATTAACACCGTTTGATGCCAGCACAATGGTGTATCGGCCATGTGCTATGACGCAAAACCGGTAGGTTCTGGTTTCGAATCTTGTGAGTGAGGGATCGTGGATGCTCACTGCTGAGGAGTCAAACAGTAGGGCGAAATGTTCGTTTAGTGCTTCCAGGTTTTCCCTGGTGGTCTAGCTTCAATTGACTCATGATTTTAACTATGAAGAATACTGAAATTTCCACAAAAACCCTTCTGAATATCTGTTTCAATATAACATTACAGAACATCCTAGTAAAATCTGGGAACCATAAAGTAAATACTTGATTTGCAAAATGTCAATCCATTGTCTCAGATGTTGTTGTTTATTCGTTTCTATGGCAATCATTCTCTGATCTCATTCTCTTTTTTTCGATTTCTTGGATGTTATGCCACCAGACATTCCACTTTTGATTGATGATATATACTACTTATATCTGTCGATATCAGTAACACACACCACAATACAACATGTAAGTAGTAAACAGGACATGAAAGTTATTTCATATTTCTTTTTTCTGTAAACAGTAAAATATAGTAAAAGTTTGTCCATGAAATCAACTAAACTTTAAGACTTAATGACCACAAATGTTATGACTTTATAAAAGACGGCCGTAGGCCAATTTGTTGTGGTCTTATTCCCGACATTTTATCATGTAAGTTATCCGCCAAACAGAATACGACTTGTCTAATCTTAACACTGTGCCAAATCAATGACGTTCAACTAGTATGAGTAGTCTAGCGTCCTTATTCGTCCGTTGTCCGCTTAGCCCTTTCAAATGAGTCCAGAGCACCAATTACAGCTTCTGCTATACGAATCCTTTATTTCAAGCATACTCGCTTTATATACCAGTCAAACAGACCGCATCATTTTGCGGAAATAAACACAAGTCATAGAGAAATAAAGGATAATACAAAGGATAGGACTTATGAAGTAAGTAGGGGTAATCACAAATATTTCATATTATTAGACAATAATAAATGGTGGAGATTTGTGGCTCAGGTGGATTATTTTAATGAAGTTTTGTTCTCTGAGCTGGATGGTTTGGTTGTCTAGCTTTCATCATCCTTCTGAACGACAGCTACCCGAAGTTTATGCTGATGATTTTGTTCAGAAGGATGATGAAAGCCACACGATCAAACCATCCAGCACAGAGAACGAAAATTCATCACAATAATATATATTATTGATTGAATTAACTGCCTGTATGATATACAAAAGTAATTATTTATGTAATTACTTAATTAATTATACCTATTACCCCTCATGGAGGAGCATTGGTTGCCTCTTCCAAAGTTTCTTCATCAAGTTTGTGATTAGATTGGTATGTTCTGTGTTGCATTTGAGAATTATTTGTATAACTGTAAATATTCAATGATTAAACTTAGCGTAGAAGACAGCAATCTGTATTATCTCTCTACATGATAAGATGATTGTTGTTTTTAATTTCAGTTTAAAAACCTATAAGTATCAGTCTTGTCATGAAACATAAAAACTCCAGGTTCAGTCCTCAGTGTAATTATGAATCGTCAAAGCTGATTAGCTAGAAAGTATGACACAACAGTAGAAGTGGACAAGTTTGACATTGATCACTACTCGCTACTTAGTCATTGTAAATTTCTCAGTCCTATATGAGATCTGTCACTCCTCGAATACTTCAGTGGTAACGTCTCATATTGTGGAATTAAGTAATGACGGCTTGAATAAACCAGTAGGTAACAATTCCTTCAGCTATGTCTTACTGATGAGCGCTGACTAGAATGTTCCCAGACCAATACCTTCAACGAACTGATATCTCAATATAATACACCCAATCTCAAGTTACTTAGATTACTGACCACATTCCAACTCAATTGTTAGGATCTAATCATTAGTAAATTATTAGAAGAGCATGACATTGTTCACTAAACAATGGTCGATCAATGTGAATGTGACAACCGTTCAACACTAACTTATTATAACGTTAATTTGTAACGGTCAATGATACAAATTTGCTTGTCATCGAACAGTTTTGAAAAATCTCTCTTCATGTAGCTTAATACTCTTAATTCAGTTAAAGAAAATATGATTTCCTCATAAGTAATTGTCTCATCAGTGACAGCGAGACTATAATTTATGTACGAACAAATCAGATATATGATAACACGTCATGGATTTTGGCAATATAGATGATGTTAGTTCGTGATAAAAACCCTAAATTTAATTCCTAACCTTAACCATCATTTGCAAATCACCATTCTATTGACTCACACTAGTTTATAACTATTATTTGATCCTAGATATTGAGTGGACACTCTCAAGATCACTTCAGAGTCTCTCAAAGGTCGTCCATAGATTATAGTCTTACTTCAATGACATCTTTTTTTTAAAAAAATGTATAAATTACCTTGAAAAAAAGGAAATACAATATCAAATATTGGAAGCTGAAAGTAGATAGCGGCTAATTTTATCTTCCTGTTTACAGGAAAGCTAGGGGCGGCCAGACCAAAACGTGGCACAAACCCATGAAGTCACTGACAAGTGGACTGAGCCATGTTGGTAGGTGTAGACTACCTCGTTTGGATTCGCGAGATGATAACAACCGATGGTTAGAGACCTTGAATGACATGGTTCAAAATCGTTTGCAGTGGCGAAGGTGCATCCACTCTTTGTGTTCTACTAAATTCTAATCTTCTGAATTCCTCATGTCTTTATCTTTTTCTCTTTCCAAATTTATTTCACTGTACTATACTCTTTCAATAAAATCTTTAAACCCTAACCTTTCCGATTACTCATACTACTTCTACCACTATGGGATTTGAATCGACAACTTCATCTCCGTGTTAATATGGTATGGCAACTCGAACTGATGTACGTATGTACGAAGTTCTACGTTGTATCTGACTAACTGATTGTTATTCCTTGATTTAATACAATTATCCATGATATATACCATATATTGACTTTTTCTTTCCTTTTTTTTCATGATTTACTTTCAAGGTATGGTACTAGAATTTGGTCTTGGATTTTTAGATCGTTTAGCTGGTGCTAAAACTAATGCATTTACACATTTAGAAGATTTAGCTGATAGATTAAATCATTTTTTTAGTTGTGCTATTATACTTATGTTATCTGGTGTAACAATGGCTAATGTATATTTTCTTAGACCAATTGCATGTACATTACCAACATCACCAGATAATAAATTTAATGAATTTGCTGAATCTGTATGTTGGGTACGTGGTACAATAGCTATACGAGAAAATGATCAAATGCCATTAACCGATGAAGATTGGGAGAAATTACGTGATAAAGCTGATATGTGTAAGTGGTTAATGTACATTTATATGGTATTGTTCTGTGGATTATTTGACATTTGTTCCTTACTGAAGTCAGCTAACAGAATTTTATAGATCAGTGTTTCAAACATGTATGTATGTATGTATGTATGTATACTTACTTAAGCCTGCCACCTCTTATGGAAGAGAATAATCTGCCCATTAGCACTCACCATTAAATCCTGTTTTGGACAATCCTCTACTGTTCTTTCTTTTCATATCTGCTTCATATTCTAGGTGCAGTGGGTTCTTTGAACTTTCTCTTTTCTGCTTCTCTTGAAGATTTTATGTTATTGCTTGTCTTGTGATGCAGTTTGATGGTTTCTCTGATGTATGTCTTATGCACTTCTAACATCTTTCCCTAATTTCCTCCTCAGCCGGAAGTTAGTTTGTCCTCTCCCGTAGTATTTTGTTGCCGATGGTATCTGACCAACAGACATCGAGTATCTATGTAGACAACTGTTTATAAATAGTTGTACCTTTTGGATGATCGTTGTCATAGTTTTCCAAGTTTCAGCCTAGTACAGTAGAACTATCATGACGTTCGTATTGAAGATTAATACAAATAATACTCACTTTATTCAATGGCGTTCATTTGATTACTGAAAACATTTCCCAGTACGAAATATGCGAAATTGCAATAAAATTTCCCTGTTTACCAAGGAGTTAACATGTAGATATCAAAATTGTATGCAAAGAAAATCTTTTAAATAATGATTACTTATTATTCATATTCATCCGTAAATGTTGACGATCGATCTTACCCCATGATATCACTTTCAAATCTAATTATTACACTTACTTATTTACTTAATTACGCCTATTATTCTCAATGGAGCATAGGCCGCCGACCAGCATTCTCCAACCCATTCTGTCCTTCTCCTTCCTTTCTAGTTCTATCCAGTTTTTGTTCATTCTTCTTGTGTCTGTCTCCATTTCTCGACATAATGTGTTCTTCGATCTTCCTCTTCTTATTTGGCCTTCAGGATTCCATGTGGGAGCTTGTACTGTGATACAGTTGGGTGATTTCTTCAATGCGTGTCCTATCCACTTCCAGCGCTTATTCCTGATTTATTCCGCCACTGGAATCTGGTTTGTTGTCTCCCACAGTAGGTTGTTGCTGATAGTGTCTGACAAACGGATCCGATCTATCTTGCGTAGACAATTGCTAATAAACACCAGTATCTTCTGAATGATGGCCTAGGCCTCCGCCTGTAGCCCCTCGGGAATTACTGCCGGTCCTAATGCCGGATAAAGGAGGAGAGTTGGGCATGGGGTTAGCGATCCCATACGATAGAAAACTAACTCGCTAAAAAAACGCTAACCAGAAAGAATAATTCAAACCATTATTACACTTAATGTGTGAATTCTCTCGTTTCTGTAAAAGACAGATGAAGAGATCTATCTGATGAAATTTATACGAAGTTTGTAGACAATTCCCATCAATGATTGACATCAGGTTGATAACATTTATATAAGTTTGATTATTAGAATTTAAGAAATAGATCCTTTGTTATGATGGAGTTTAGATCAGTGAATATGGCTTTTAGATCATCTTTAACTTTTCACGATCTCGATCATAAACATCATATTCACAGTAATTAAGTCTGCCAAAAAAGGTCATCAGAAATAGTCTAATTACTCGTTTAAAGCTTAGCTAAGAGCTGTTCATTATAAATTTAAAGTTATCCAGTATCTGGGCTGACATAATCAAGGGTAACCAAGGAACACTGGAAAGCTGTCTAATTTTCTGAAGTGCATAGATATTGTTATTATTATCATCAATTATCAGAAGTAGTTTTGTGGAGATTTAGTGTTTTCGTAGTTGACATCATGAGTCAATTGAAGCTAGACCACCAGGGAATACCTGGTAGTATTAGACGGCCGTTTCGTCCTATTATGGGACTCCTCAGCAGTGCGCATCCACGATCCTACCTCCTCGCGAGATTCGAACCCAGGGACTATCAGTCTCGCTCCAGAGCATTTAACCGATAGACCACTGAGCCGGCATCCAACGGTGTTGCTGAGGAGTCCCGCAATAAGACGAAACGGCCGTCCAATGCTTCCAGATTTTCCATGGTGGTTTAGCTTCAATTGACTCATGATTTCAACTATGAAAAATTATATTTGAAACTAAAAATCAAATACAATTGAAGTGGTGAAAAGTCAAGTGAGGGAACCAAATTATAATAAGCACAGATGGATGATGTCTAATAGTGGAATCCAGAACTCACATTTCGTGTTTTCTTTGGGACTCATCAGATTCACATACCTGCATCCCAGAGTTGATCTTCACTCCGGGACGAATCTCAAATAGGACCAAAGGCACGTCCTACATTGCTGTGCTAGCGACCATCAATCTCCTCTTACAATGTTTGTGACTAAAGGCAATATACAGTCAGTCCTAACAGGATTCAAATATGCCAAAAGGAAGCTGATCAATTGCTATCCTAAAATCAGTTAGAAGACCCAAACAAACAAATGAAAATCCACACTGGCTTAGTGAAATATGAAAACCATACATTAAATACATCATTTACATATCTTTGCGTTAGTCTTTTCACACTCCATTATTCTTCGGATTCTTTTGTTATTTAGACTGTTCTCGGATTTCCTCCTTCTTATTTTGATTATAATCTTTTGCTGCCAAGCATTCTACTTCCGATTGGTGTACTTATATCTGTCAGTATAAGCAGCAGACACCATACAATCATAAGTTATAAGTGAGGATATTTTTATCGCAAGAGTGTAAATATTTTCTTAGTTAACTCAGCTTACTTATAAGTAGTTGAAGTAACATTTCAAAATATCGTCTCTGTTTAATAGTATTATTCGTGGATTACAATATTCGGAGAATACAACCAAAACCGCCTTGTTGTTTCTTAAATAATCTTTACTTTATAACAAGAGATAATCACAATTAGGCTGTAAATGTACACAAATTTATATGTAGTATGAGTAAAGCTGTATTCCTGACTGAAGAGAGATTGTTCAGTCAACAAATAGTAGTAGTATTCAACAAAATATGTGCTGTTTTTTTTCATGTCTAAGTAACATACAGTTTGAACTTTATCGGAAGAAGTAGAATATGTGAAGAATATCTGGAGAAAGAAAGTGAATTCCAAAAAGTACAATTAAAAAATTTCAGTTCAATGAAACTATTCATTACTGTGTAGTGACCTGCTTTTCTCAAGGAGAACGCAATTGGTATAATGGAAACAATTATTATTATAACCAATTGTACCAGCGATTGTTGTACTGTACTCGTTGTTGTTTAACTGTATCAAAATCACTTCTCTTTCGATCTTCTGCCTTGTTCGCTTGAACTTTCTTACGCTCTGCCTTTATTTCCTGTACTCGTTGGCACGTTTCGGTATTCTTTCGATAACACGAGATCGCCAATAAATATACTTTATCTGGATCAGTTACTGCCTTCTGATTTACCAGCTATCAAAGGAACCAAGTCGTTTACGGGCGCGTAATCTTACTGTAGTGGTAATCATAGTCATTCGAGACTCGACGCCATCTACAACTGTAACACTCTGATGCTTATCCCACAAGATTTCAAATAAACTTACTTATGGAATATCACCATACAAGATATTATACTCTCATTTACTATATAGGTGCATATATAAACTATACATTTTACAAACACCAAGGGTGATTAGCTAATACATCATATGAATATGATCACACCAAGACTTGATAAATCATGTTTCTGGTAAAAACCAACTATGTAAGTAAAGATATGCAGATACCAAGTTGGTTTTAAGAAATTGATAGAAATTTCTTAACCATTTCTCTGCGTTTGAACAGAAATGAATATACAACAAAAATACCAGTCTCTGACAGCTTTTGTTATCCATGGTCAGTGTTTTGAAAATCAATATATTTAGTGAACATTCCTTGAAGTCATAAATTAAAGTAAAGCACTCTTGGCCAAAATCTAATATATATATATATTCAGCACAACCAGACCTTGACAACAACCTGAAGGCTTTACATAAATATGAGTCACCCTAACATATCGTAGCTCTAGAAGAGCTACAGGCGGTGCGAGGAAACAATACGAACGTCAAGACAGTTAGTCCTACTGTACGGAGCTGAAACGTGAAGAACTACTACAACCATCGTAAAGAAGGTACAAGTATACATAAATAGTTGTCCTCGCAAAATATTCAATATACGTTGACTAGATACCATTAGCAATTACCTACTTTGGGAAAGAACTAACCAACTTCCGACTGAATAGGAAATTAGGGAAACATATTAGAAGTGGATAGGACATAAATCAAAGAAAACACCAAATTGCATCACGAGGTAAGACCTAACTTGGAATGGTGAAGGGAAGCGAAAAAGAGGAAGGCCAAAGAACACATTACACCAGGAAATAAAAGCAGGTATGAACAGGATGAACAACAATTGGATAGAACTGTAAAGCCTTGCTCAGGACAGGGTTTGATGAAGAATGCCTTTGTGCGACCTATGCTCCTCCATGAAGGAGTAACAAATGTAAGTAAGTAAGTCACCTAATGAGAAGATAAAATGGTTGATAATGTGAACAAAATCATATCAGTAATTACTTAACTAAAGTTTATTCATGAGTTTCATTGAAGTTCTTTCACTTATACTTAATAGTACCTTATTTGTTTTTTCTTTTCTTCTCTTTTTTTTTCTCTCTTCAAATAGCTTTCTATCAATGGGTCCCATTTTGTTTATCCATTCAAGCAATGTTATTTTTTATACCCCATTTAATATGGCAACTATTAACCACACATATATTAGGTATCAATTTAGAAACTATTTTAGATATGGCATATAAAGCAAATACAGCAGATGATTATATTAAACGATCAAAATGTGTTGAATCCGCTGCCTATCAGTTATTCCGTTTATCACGTCAACATTATTGTACTTATTATGAATCATCAAAATTTCCTAAAAAATTTCCATACTACTATTCATTTAAAAAATTCTTTCTTATTAATAAACATATCGGTAATTATATATCAGTAGTATATATTTTTATTAAATTATTATATTTATTAAATTTAATTGGACAATTATATATTATTAAAATCTTTCTCGGTTACCATGGTAACTTATTCAAATTTGGCAGACATTTATTATTTACATTAAAAACAAAACATGAATGGATTGAAAGTGAATTTTTTCCAAGACAAACTTATTGCCCAATACAAGTACGTCATCTTGGTACTAAAAATAATAAATTTACAGCTATATGTGCATTACCTATTAATATGTTTAATGAAAAGATATATATATTTTTATGGTTATGGATAGCCATTATCACCATGGTAACTATTATTAGTATCTTAATATGGTTAATACGTTTAAGTATAAAAAAATATCAAACTACTTATATTTATCATTATTTAGTAGTATCTATACAATCACAATTATTAGATAAATATTATAATCATTCATTAGATTGTATGGGTTGTAATATCCAATTACATAATCATCATAATCATAATAAGGATATACGTATTGATTATTTTATTAAAAAATTTGTTAAAAATGATGGTTATTTTTTAATACAAATGATACGTGATAATATTGGTGATATTGTTACTGGGGAAATATTAAATCAATGGTGGCATATGTTTATTGATTATTATAATGCTTATTTAATAAGGAAAAAACAATTAGAACAATTAAGTGAAAATAATGATAAACAAAATATGAATGAAAAACAATATGGTTTTATTAATATACCATTAACAGATAATGAAATTATGTTAGATACAAATTCAAATAAATCAAATACTAATTTTGTTTAAATTAATGACAACAACAAATTAAATAATGGCGGTAACTTTGTTTAAATGATATTCGATTTTTCGAGTGCGGGAAATTTGAATTTTTTTTTTTGATTGATACATTAAATTTAGGAGAATTTATATCTTATCGAACTTTTTTTTTATTTATGAAACGTAATAAACTTCCGTTAAACAAATTATATAATCATGAATAAACAAATCATATTATCAATCATAATGTTTGAATTAATGTAATGCTACTGACAACAAATTGAATGATGGCGGTAATTTTGTTTAAATGAGGATCAATTTTGTATGCGCGGGAAATTTAAATTTGAATTTTGTTTTTGATTGATACCATGAATTTAGGACTATATATATATATGAAACTTTTGTTAAATAAATTCTGTAATCATATTATGAACCGTCATGTAGTTGATCATTTCATCTTATTTCATTTCATTAAAAGATTCTTCCTTTCAAAGATTATTTATAATAAAAATTGTATTCTCATAGTTATTTTAGATAGTTTAAACAAAATATACTTTAGTATATAAATTCAATGTGGCTAACTTTATTAATATTGATATTAATAGTATATTTGATCAAGTGGAGTGGAAGACAATTGATAGATTGCTAAGTTGTACAGTGGATGGATATAACATTTAACATGAATGGAATGCCACTAGTAATAACATGAATACTAGATTATGTTAAATTTTATCAAGATGAATTAGGTTTGAGTCTCACGTGTGGGATGGTGGATGAGCACTACTGAGGAGTCCCATAGTAGGATGAAATAGTCATCCAGCCTTTACAAGCTTTCCATAGTGTTCGAGCTATAATGGACTAATGGATTCAACTATTAGATTAATAAAATCTCCACAAAACCCCTTGTCTGATAAAAAAAAGGTTAAATTAATAAAATATTTCAATGAAAATATAAAAAAAAGTCAATTAGAATAATGTTGATCTTAACAATAAGCTGATTACTGATTCTATGGGTGAACTCAACAAATATCATATCATTGATTTCTAGGACAAAATACAAATCAAAATACAAATACAAATCCCTTATACATCCAATACTATTTTATCTTAGGACTGCAAATATTATGTCACTTAGACTAGTGATCAGAATGTAGGTTAATAGATGGAACTAGACTACCAAGAATTGTTAAATAAGTAATCACTATGCAATAAATGTGAATACCTCAGTCTCATAAAGCATGAGTAGAATAACTGCAATGTGTCTGGCTACGGTGATAAGTAGTACAGCTTTGAAAACCACAAGAAGCTACAGTTTTCGAATAGTTTTGCATGTCCTACTTAATGAAGACTACCATCAGTATGGCTAACTTTAATAATATTGATATTAATAGTATATTTTGATCAAGTGGAATGGAAGATGATTGATAGATTGTCTAGTTGTAACGTTTAACATGAATGAAATGTGACTAGCAACAGTAGTGCGGTCTACTTATATCCATATAACTAGTATATGGTGATGGTCAGACATAGTAAGTATTTTGGCAGAAGATTGATAAGGAAAGAACAGGAATGAATCGCAATTGGTATGAAATGCAAGAATAATGAAATCAGAGAAGATGGACTGATATTTGCAGAAGGAAC
Source organism: Schistosoma rodhaini (assembly GCA_944470415.2). Classification (NCBI taxonomy): domain Eukaryota; kingdom Metazoa; phylum Platyhelminthes; class Trematoda; order Strigeidida; family Schistosomatidae; genus Schistosoma; species Schistosoma rodhaini. The sequence continues at coordinate 85,043,079 of OX104044.1, forward strand.
AGTTAAGATCGAGACAAGTGGTCGTTATTTTGCAAATTAACTGTTCACTGTATGGTTATCAGAATTTGGTGAGATAGTCTATAATGTGTGCCTTAATACAATCGATTGTCCCCACCCGTTTTTTGTTCACTACAACGTGATTACTGGATCATGTTAATATTATCACGATGAATTGGGTTACCATTTGGTGATGAGTACTGAATGAAAACCTCTATCTTTAAATGTTGTAGTAATTCATTTTTCTCAATTATCACCCTCAATAGAAACAAAATGAACAGTTGCTTATCTTTTTTCATTTTCGACCAAGCCTTACGATTAAAGGATCAATATATTTATTCTTATCGTCTCAATTATTGTGGTTAGTAGAATTATAATATACGTATACCAAGTAAAGGATAAAGTTATTAATCATACTTTTAGCAAGTATTCAACGTGAATGAATAATCTGTAACGCGAAACAACTCACCAATATAAATAGTTCTGTAAGTCTTCTACACTAATGCTGACCTAATTAGTTTTACTGGAAACAATGTAGCCGAAGAGTTTCGGTTACGCATACGCATCAGGTCGTTAGTGCGTACGCCATGCTACACATCGCTCGTGACAGCCAGCCAGCTTAGATCACATACTTCTCGAGATGCCGACTATTTTCTAAATGTACCTTCGAAATCACTCATTCCTGAATTCTGGTTTGACTAGATCTGGGATCTTTCGATTATAAAAATGTTACAGACAAAGGCATTTTCAAGCCCATAATATTCGTGCCGTCTTTAAATCTATTTGAAAAATATGTGTGTAAAGGATAGAGTAATAACAAAGTCAGTGAACCATTGTTGAGACTTACGTATAAAATTTAAAGTGAGATAGGCAATTAAAGTATTGAGACTGAGATAGGATAAAATGATAAGGTTACATATGAACACTATATTCACAAAAATTTCCATAGGAACGTAGACAAAATTGGTGGTCGTTATAATCTGGTTGTTGGTTAAGGTTGTAAGAACGAAAGAAATAAAATAAAGGATTTTCGTATGCGTATGAATGATTAAAAAAATATACCTATTCATTTTTTTAGCTGTGCTAATAAAACGCGAATATAAAACACTAGATTATCCACTGTGACCTCTGATATGATGTTGATTGGTAAGGTCTTGTTGATTCTGTATTCCATATCTACAGAATGAGACAGTATTAAACCTTTGATGGATTGCTTTAGTCCTTCACCTAGCCACATTGTATAAGTTTCAAGATTGTGATTATGAGGTTGCCATGTCGTTCTGCCTATGAACTGTATCCACAGTTAAATGTAAGAGTTACCGTGTAGGTTGACGAGCGTGAAAGCTTATCCATAACTTAGATCAGAATTATATATTGGTTTCAGACCAGGCTCGGAATGTTCAGCTTTAATATAAACAATTCCATGAAGGTACTTTCACCGATGAATTATTGTAAGGTCAAATATTTGATGAAATGTATGTCACAAAAATTGGTTCTTAAAGAAATATGAAAGTCCAAAAATCCAAAAGAAGAAAATAGACCATATTTACCAACAGAAATAATCTCTAATTAAATAATGCGTTTGGGATTCTGAAGAGAAATATACTGTATCTGAGTCTCGGTGTAAACATAAACACTGAGGTGCAGGTAAATCAAGGTGACAAATCTCGAATATGACTACACAAGCATTCTGAATATCATAGCTAACCACAATCCATCACTGCTTAAAATAATAATATAGAGACGATCAGAACAAGATACACATATTCCAATAGAAATCGGTTGATTGCGGTCATTAACATCAACAACGGGAATATTCGAACAACCATTAAGAAATTATGTGCTTGCGTATGTCCATTCTTTTGAAAACTCGTTGTCTATGAATGACTTAAAACGATTATCATAGTAGAGCGTCACATTATCTTGATAATGATCACTGTTCCGAGGCAATCTGAATAGTCCCAAGAAGTTGTTCTTTTCCACGAAGTGACGAACTTGTATAAGTGCAGGAATTCTGCCACCTCTATCAAAGGTAAATTCCTTATGATCGTGCTGATAAATTTTATGTTTATCTGAATTCTTTGGCAAAATGTTTTCTCCCAACGATGGTGAGAGACCAGCTAAAAGTTCTAACAACAGCGAATCAGCAACACGTAGTGTATTTATTGAGAATGGAGTTTTCCAACGACTTCTCCAACATCTCAAACGAAATATATCTTCCAGTGGTAAGAAGTGTGACCAATATAATTGGCAAACAACTGCCAACTGAGCTAGTCCAAGCGACTTCTCAGGAGTCCTTAAAGAGGAAACTTGACTTATTCTTAAGGACTAAGGATAACATATTATTATGATTTACCAAATTCTTTTTTCCTCTATTATCGTTCATATACCTAGGTTTTTGCCTGGAGGTATTGGTGATCCACTGCTACTAGACACGGAAGCCCGTTAAGTGAAAGCTTCTTCTATTCCGTCCTCAACCATTCGAACCATTTGAACACTAGGGCTAGGTTTCGAAAATGGCAGTGACTGTCATAATTGTTGTGATTATCGTTGCTTTTGTGTATTTGCTGTATCAAAAGCATTCTTGGTCTACTTTAACTTGAATTAATCCAGTTAAGGTTTGAAATTTTATTGAAAACTTTGTCTCGTGGTTCCTTCTTTTGCATATACTCTGACGCTTGTGCTATTATTGTGATCATTTTGTTTTTTAAAACCTAATCTGATTACAATGGTTGGTAGTTCATTCAAATTTGGACAGCCGAACTGTTTATTCCCCGTAGATGAAGGGATGCAGTGCGATGAATGCAAAAAATGGTACCACAAGATGTGTACCCGTCTCAGTCCAGCTGCATACAAAAGATGTTCTAAGCCTAACTCTCACTGGCTTTGTATGTTCTGCTGTACTAACAAGACGACATTAATCCAGGAGGCTATGAGCCTATTGGCTCTAGCCTGTAAAAAGAAAGATAGTGGGTGCGCTAGTAACGCAAGCACTGACAGTGAAGACTGTCAGTGTTGTAAGTGCTTTTACAAAACGCGCTGAACAACCCACTCTAATTAATGACAAAGTGAAACTTCTGTTACAACAAACGAGGAGTAAATCACCACATGGTATTGACATGAGTAATCATGTATCTTTAGTAGAAATTGAGGACCCGGATAAAACCGTCACCGTCCCCAATAGTCCCAATGCAGCTGCCCTGAATGACCAAAAATGGACCGCAGTAAAGAGGAAAAGAAAAGGAAAAAAGCTAATGATAAAGCACACTTGGTTGACAAGCCATTGAGGAACTCACAGTCTGAGTCACTCAATGCATTATCGCACTCTGATAGAACGGCAGATCATCATCCTAGTGCGACTGAGAGGAATTTAATATCATCGAATATTATTGTGAGTAAATTGCCAGAGTCTAACGATCCAGATCCTAAGGTTAGACACACCCATGACTTAGAGAGGCTCGGAAAATATATCCGTAGCATATTTCCAGATAACAATAAAGGTGTTCAGGTCAAAAAATTAGTTAGAATAGGTAAAAGGGCCGATGACAGTGTTCTACCCCGACCGTGTAGACTCCTTAAGGTAATCTTAGGGTCGGAGAAACAACGTAACCTTCTGTTAAGTAACGCTCGAAGTCACGACAACTCTGACATTCGAGTTAGACTGGATATGTCTCTTGAAGATAGAATAAGGAGGAAGACGGCATTAGCTGAACTAGAAGCCCGTCGACAAAACGGTGAAGAAAATCTCCGATTGGTGGGTTTTCGAATAGTCAGGTCTTGGAAGCGAATGCTACCAAGGTCTGTGTGGATAGGTCGTTCCCCCTAGGAGTTTTATACGCCAACGCCCGTAGTCTAAAACATAAATTCTACGAGCTAGGAACATTAGTGGACAAATTAAGACCACTCATTGTAGCTGTGACAGAAACATGGTTAGTCCATGACTTCGATATCACCCCAGAATTATCCGGATATCATTGTTTATGAAGTGAAAGACATAGATGCAGGAAAGGAGGTGGCGTCCTTCTATACATAACCAATAGTATAAATATCCGCTCCTCCGTTTGCGAATCCCATGATAGTGGAACTAGTGAAGTCATTAGCTGTGAACTCACTGTCTGATGTTGTACATTTGCACTCGGTGTCATCTATCGCAGCCCAATCTGCTTAGCTGATGACTTTATTTTAGAGCACATTCGGCTATGGAGTGCAAATAACAGATGTTTGATACTAGGAGACTTTAATGCACCTGACATTAGTTGGACTGAGATGACCACGAAATGCTCTATAAACTCATTTGATAGCAGGCTCTTGGAAACAGTAATGGAACATGCATTAGTACAACATGTATCCAAACCTACACGTTTTGGTGTAAACCAAGGTTCTTCTGTGTTGGACTTGGTAATTACCCATGAGACTGAGGATATTGCCAACCTAAATATTCTTCCCCCGTTATTAAATAGCGATCACGCTGTTTTATCATTCACGTTTAGAGCTAGCGATATGGTATACGATCAGATTAAGCCTCGCCCAAACATATGGAGAGCTAACATACCAGAAATTCAGGATTGTGCTACTAAGATAGATTGGTCAGTAGATACTAGCTCATCAGTTGATGAGGCGTGGTCTGTATTTAAAGGCAAGTTTAGTGCAGTCACATCCCCGTTCATACCACACTTGGTGCCACGTAGACCGAACAATAGTCCACCGTGGATGAATAAAGAAGTTAAGAAACTCCTTAGGCGTAGAAAAAAACACTGGAACATGTTCATCTCTACTGGCTTAGAACAGCACAGATCTAGTTATCGTAAGATTAGAAATAATTGTAAAGCGTTAATTAGTAGGACTAGACGGTCATACGAAAAACAATTGGTTAGGGATTGCAAACATAGTCCCAAACGGTTATACTCGTATATAAAGAGGCGAACTCAGAGAAGTGATGGAATACCATCACTTTCGATACAAGAAAATCCGTTAAGTTTGGCAAGAAATGATACCGAAAAAGCGGAAGCTTTTTCGGAATATTTCAGTAAAGTTTTTTCTACCAATAATGAGGAACGATCACCTATTCATTGTGATTGTGGCGACTTGTTGATGGACCCTGTAGTTATTAAGAAAGAAACTGTTTTAAGCCTACTTCAGCATCTCAAACCTGATAAGTCTAGTGGTCCTGATGATATTCATCCTCGGATGCTGAACCCTTAGCGATGCTGTTCGATATGTCCCTACGGCAGTCCAGATTGCCCAGAGACTGGAAGGACGCAATAATCAGTCCGGTGTATAAGACTGGGGGTAGGGATTTAGTTAGTAACTATCGACCCGTCAGCTTAACTAGTGCAGTTGTAAAACTAATGGAAAAAATTATTAGGATGGCTGTTATAAACTACGTGGAAAGACATGATCTTTTGTCAAAGGAACAACATGGTTTTCGAAAAGGTCTATCATGTTTGACAAATCTTCTCATTGCAAGAGAAGATTGGGCTGAGGCAAAAGATCGCAATGTTCCTGTAGATGTCATTTTCATAGATCTAAGTAAAGCCTTTGATAAGGTTTCCCATTCTGGTCTTTAATTGAAACTAGAAAGTTTTGGAATTCATTATGCAGTCATAGACTGGCTAAGTGACTTTCTTCATGAAAGGAGACAAAGAGTAAGAGTAAATGGAGCTCTCCCATCGTGGGAACCAGTGAAAAGTGGAGTCCCCCAAGACATTATCCTAGGTCCTTTTTTCTTTTTACTTTATGTAAATGAATTACCAACTATAGCTAAGTCATCCGTCCTACTATTCGCCGAGGACATAAATGTTTGGAGACCCATATATAGTATGTCAGACAGAATAGTATTACAGGAAGATCTTAACTCACTAGTTGCATGGATGAATGGGTGGTCACTAGAAGTAAACCCTAAGAAAAGTGTTGTGATGCAATTAAATAACTACGATGATTCGTATCACTACACAATATGTGGACTAGTGTTGCCCAAAGTAAGAAACTATAAAGATTTAGGAGTCATACTAAGTAATGATCACAAAACAACCAGTCACTGTAAGGCTGCTGCTGCAAAAGGCTATAGGGCATTATGGTCTATTCGTAGATCTTTCCGGTATCTGGATGGGGAAATGTTTAGATTATTATACCCAACTTTCGTACGGCCACATTTGGAATATGGGATTCAAGCAGCGAGTCCTTGTTTCAAATATGAGGCGGATATGTTGGAACGAGTCCAACGCCACGGGACAAAAATGGTAAAAGGCTTATCTAGTCTATCTTATGAAGACAGACTGAGACACCTCAACTTATTTCCGTTATCTTACCGGCGAATACGGGGTGATCTAATATTGGCATATCGTATCCTGAACTATGACCTTGGTACTAACATGTCCTATCTATTAATCCCGTCTAGGGCTGAGCATTTGAGAGGACATTCAAAGAAAGTCCAAAAACCGAGATCAAATCGTCTACGTCTGGAGTTTCTTTTCTCTCTCACCGAGTAGTGAATTACTGTAATTCTCTACCAGAACACGTAATATCAGCACCTTCTGTTGATATATTCAAGACGAGATTGGACCTCCACAGTGTAACAAACTGCAAGGATTAAAATAGGTCACTAGACCTCCTATCCTTATTACTGAAGACTGAAGACTGAAGGTTTCAACTCATTCAAAACTGTGCGTTACCGTCTGGTTCCGCCTATTGGATTGTTATAATCGTACGCTTATGTCATTGTTAACCACTCTTTCCCTCCCAGATTATATTACTAAATTTCACACTTCTCCAGCACATAACGTATGTATTTGTATATACCTCTGAGCTGGACACAGTCCTGCCGAAGGTTGAACATTACATTTAGTGGTAAAAGTTGGATACGGTTTGCTCACAGCCCGACTAACGTACATTATACAACAGCTGTCCCACTATATAAAACATTATCCCTAGTCACAAGAAACTCAAATACTGCAAGCATTGGGGATAGTGGTTTTTCGGTTGGGGCAGTTGTATATACTATGTAGTCTATACTATTTAAAATATATAGTCTAAGAATAAATGAGACTTAAGTCTCATGTATTCTTAGTTGTGGTTGTCGAGTTGACTTGGAATTGCGCTATTGCTGGCTGATGTCGATTGCCTTAATTTCTAATTGATTTCATTGTATGTGACCACAGTTCTATGCTCGCTTTTCTTCTCCTTAATAACTTCGAGTAAGAACGCTATTGTGCACGTCCCCTCAGCACCAAAAGTACTTTCCGAGAGGACATAGACATGGGGTTGTAGACTCGTATGTCATATCCAAGTCTACCTGACAATTCAGGATATCAGCGGCACCCAGTATCTCATTCCATGTCTTGAAATCACCAGGGTATAACAGTGTTTGATAGTCTGGAGTATTAGAAAGACCAATAATAAAAAAATCAGAGGAGAACTGGTTCAAGCATTGAGCCTGACGACGCCCTACTTGTCACTGAAAACCAATCTGACAGTAGAAATTCTGATGGCTTGTAACCTCCTGGTTGGGATCCGCGAGATGATAACAACCGATGGTTAAAGACTTTAAATGACATGGCTCAAAATCGTTTGCAATGGAGAAGGTGCATCCACTCTTTCTTGTTCTCCCAAATTCTAATCTTCTGAATTCTTCATGTCCCAATTTTTTTTCTTCAAAATTTCACTAGATTTTACTCCTTGAATAACATCTTGAAACCCTAATCTTTCCGATTACTGCTTATACTCATACTACCTCTACCACTATGGGATATGAATCGATAGCTGCATCTGTGTGCTAATGTGGTACGGCAACTCGAGCTGATGTACATACGTACGAAGTTCTACGTTGTGACTGATTGATTGACCTGTTTAGGTAGTCTAAGGACCTCATTATGTACCCGATTTTACTCACAGAATTTACTTTCTGACAGAGGATGCGGTTCCGCACCGTTTTGAATGATGAGTGAAACATAAGAGGAACCAAATAGTCGTATTTTAGTTAGAGTCCATCTATTTCAGGCCGTCCACATGTTTTTGCTGCATGATATATTTGAGAGGAAACATTGTGAATCAGGAAGAATATAAATATCTGGAGGATAAATTCAGAGGGATTCATTTACCATTGCCACTGTTTAGTTGACTTTTTGTGAAGGTTGAACATTTACGTTAGCCTTGGTAGTACTGCAGGTGTTTTTCTTGTATCCTTTTTATTACGAACGTTTTCATCATTTCAGGTTATTGATGGACCCAAATAAAACTTAAACCTCTTCGTTCCTAAGAGCTCTTTCCTACAATCCGACGCAGATACCAATCAATATTCTGCTGTTTTTAGCCATCGATATTAAAAGTCTGATCTTTGACTTATAACCAGGGAAATTTCTATTGAAGCAGTACTAGTAGAATTTGTGTTGCTTATGGCTGTCCAGTTCACTATTTTGTCTCCAAATTTGGGCTCAGGGTGACTTAGTACAAATATGGTTGATGTACTGAATAAATTAACCTTTGAAGTAAGTTCTGCAAAACTTTGGATGGTATAGTGTTAAAATCATAAAAATGAATTTCATACTAGTACTGTTTTTCTCTTGCAGGAGAGGAACGAAGAAAGTTTTGAGGATTATACAGCTGTGACTGATTGGGAAGTGTGAGTTACAACTGCTCAAATTTACTATCTGTAAATTAGTTTCTTCATTTTACCTATCAATGTAAAGGTGACGGGAGCTCCCAAAATACCTTATTTCAGATGTTTAAAGCACCCCTTGAGTAGCATAAAATTACATTGCAATCCTTACTAGCTTCGGATACAAAATGGCAGTCAGAAAGTGACAGTTTGTTAGGTTGTGACTCAGTCACCCAAGTAGTTCAGGGGATTCATGAAAAGCGTGTCACTCAATTTTAGTACTTATTATTAGTGTGATTGTGTTACTGTCAATGAGACTGAAGCATGTAAATGAAGCCTGTGAACTGTCTAAAAAGAGTACCTCAAACAGTCAGGCTAGTACTTAAGTGTCCCAAGTAGTCGCTCTATTAGGTCAACAAACCATTATTCATACACAGTGCTGTTAAAGGTATGAGGACAGTTATCAATTCCCGGTTGCCCACACCGTGGAAGGGTTCTTCTAGAGGTACCTGAAAAGGAAATTGGGTTAGGAGTGGTCTTAATGACCTGAGAGTGTAGCCGCAGTGCCTAAGGGACAACTGCTTGAGGTCGGTCACACACAGCTTTTTTGTGGGTAATTTTTGTTTTAGCTCCGTACTTGTTGGCTCGCTAATGCCCTGGTACGGCCGAGAGTGGGGAGAGTCACCTCTCCCTCTCGAAATGCTCACATGGCCAGCGAATATATAGCCAGTGAAATCCTACTCACTACCTTTTCGTGGCGGGGGTGTTGTTTACGAAATTGAGAGGACGAAAAGCGAATGTCCGGTGCTTTAACCGGGTTGGTGGACAAGGCGAGTCCACCTAGGGGAGTTAGACAACCCTGATTCCAAACCAATGGTGTACATGGGCTCCAGTATCCTGAAGGAACAAATGGCGTACGAATCAATCATTGATCACCGGCTACCATGGGATTGCACCTCCTCACGATGCTCCACTGCCTTGTGGACTAGACCTTCAGGTCAAAGGCTCGGCGTGTAACCCCCTAAGAAAACCACCTGCTTCAGTCTGGGCAACTGGGCAGTATCACAGCCCTCACACAAATCGAATGAGATTTGTGAGGCGCATATCTATTTGGTGTACTCTTTTAACAATATTTATGTGTTTAAATAAATAAATAAATAAAATCCGTACTTGTTGGGATCTGACCGCCGGAGACAGATATCTATGGGGTAAGGCGAAGTGTGCATTTTTTGGGTCGACCTTTTCTAACCGCACCCCTCCTTGTGGGAAGGCAGCATCGCTATTGTGCTGGTTGTCTGAAGGAAACGCCTTACTGCTGTCACACCTCTGTGCAGTCAGCAGTACGACTTCGCCTTCAAACCTTGGGTTTGCTGCTTTTAGTATTACCGCTCTTCAACCAATCTGTCTGGCATGGTAGGACCTTGAAGAACGATTGTTCCATCCAGTATAGCTCGATTGGTTCATCACGATAGGCAAGCCCGACCACCACGTCAAGGTAGCAGCAACGGTCGGGACCATTATTCACTCCTATTTGTGATCCATTATTTTCACAGTACGTTTGTCAACGACCGATAAGAGTGAATAGTGGTAGGCAACTTGTTTATCTTTATGATCGTCGTTAACCTGGATATTTTGGATGGTCTGGTGATGCTATTTTTTGTCTGGAACCAATTAGGTGACCGGAAGTTCGGATCCGTTATCTATTAATTAAGTACTTTAGTCACCAATAAATTTCCATGATTCTATTGGATGAATAACTTACACATTTCATTGTTATTACCTTGTCCATTTCTCACATTTCAGTTTTACACAAGAACTTGAAAATGTTTTAACCAGTTGGATGATAAAACAGGATACTGAAGTCGTAAGTTTCACTGATCAAGCTTTTTAGATATTTCCACAATTATCTTGTCGTTTACCTTTCTCCTATCATTATTTTCACTATGAATTGTTTTGCATTGATAAATAATGTACTGTTACCTCACATATTCCATGTTATGTCTGTTTGTCTGGGTGAAACTGATGTAGAGGATATAAATAGTATGGGAAAACGTGAGACGTCGGGATGTTATAAACTAGCTACTAAATAACGATTTACTTCACAGTACTTTTCTTTTTATTGAATTATTATGAAAGCCTTATCTGTAACAATGAAAAAGAATGTACTTAAGTAGGCAACAGCATAATTTATACATTTCTGTTCCACATAAAGTTTGGAATTGCTATGTACTAATTAATTCAACATGTAATAAATCTTTTGAAAATTTTCATACACTCAAAAACTAATCATGCGTTTGGGATAATTTTTGTATATCTCCATTTGTGGCAATTATTTTCCTCTTAATGTTTAGGAGTGAGCAATCTAGTGCTTCTGAAAAGCACTTGATTTTCAGTCACTGATTTCGGGGTTACAAATCGCACTTCTTTATCAGCTGGATAGTTGTAGCTTAACTTTTACTATCTTGACAGATGGTTGGACTTGGTTACCGCGATGACCTCGTATGACTATTTTGACTGAAAAACATGTTCCTTTGAGTTTTACCCTGTCAGGTATGTCAATTGGAGGGCATTAAAACTAAAATGTCCGATGGCGGGGTTGTGCTTCTGACTGCACTGTGTGACGACAGTAGGATGTTCCCACAGAAAAATCAATATTTACTGCCTGTAACAAAATGGAGGAGGTCCAAATAGGTCAGCCCTAAAAATAACACCGTCGCAGTTGTAGTTTTCAGAATACAGGGCTGCGACATCAAGGACTACTCACCAAAAGGCCATATGTAACAGGCTCTGGGCTGTTCAGTCATGCTTTTAGGTAGTCAAAACTTCTACTAATACATTTCCGTATTTAGGTCTCTTAAGAAGTATCCTCCCACGGTTTGGGAAGTCAAGTAGTGACGACTGCCTACACAACTAACAGCACTCAAGGCTATCTTGTTCACGATTTATTGATCAAATACTCACTTTTAGTCTGGTTTCAGAACATACTGACGCCCGGCTGTAGCTGTACTCCTTGACCTTGGGTTATCACTTGACTCTGTTGACTAGGAGGTTCTGTGATAATATTTGTCATTGAAAGCTGCAGTAAAGAAGTACATAAACCTCTTAAAGGTTCTGCTCAGATACTTGGTCGAATCAGAGCTTATAATGAATTGTCAGCCTCAAGTAATGTTCTTCATGGTTGGCCAGTGTTCCCATTTTTGCTTGATTTTGTCATAGATTTCCTCTTAGAAATAACGATTTACTTAAATAAATCAAAACTTGGTAATGATACCTACAGATTCACTTAAATGTTCAGGATTTAATCTCCTACTAGGAGGATAACTTATCGAATCTGTAGATTACGTTATTTATTTATTTATTTTATTTATTTGAACACACAAACATTGATACAAGGAAGCACCAAATACATATGAGCCAGTAGCAGTTATTATTGATCCGTGTAAGGGTTGTGATACTACCCGGGCACCAAAACCGAAGCAGATTACCTAGTCCTATTTGATAAAGATGCTGACAAAATGCATTGTTTTTATCATCCTAAGCAACAATGTAAGCATGTTTGGAATGTTTTTTTCCTCTAAATACAAAATGTCACTTCATTAATGGTCTATGTCATCGCCTGTTTATGGTAGTGAGTGAAGTAGTTATGTGTATTGACCGCCTGATTTGTCTTGCAAGTCTCATCAGTCCCCATGGGTTGGTGTTTGACAAAATTTTGCTACGAACTGACAAAGCTCAGTCGATGTTTGTCATCTTGCATCACTTGTGACACAGGTGATATATCCGTCTTCCAATCGAAGGGCGTGTATTTTGGGCAGCAGTCCTCTTGTATGACTTTATGGATATAAAATATGGTCTTTAAAACCCTGATTCCAAACCAATGGTGCACATGGGCTCCAGTATCCTGAGGGAACAAATAGCGTATGAATCAATCGTTGGTCAACGGCTACCATGGGACTGCATCTCCTCACGATGCTCAACTGCCTTGTGGATCAGATTTTTTGGTCAAAGGCTCCAGGTGTGGCCCCTTAAGAAAACCACCTGTCTCGGTTTGGGCATGTAGGCAGTATTTTAGCCCACACATAGATCAAGTGACTTGTGTGGTGCATATGTATTCGGTGCCCCTTTGTACCAATATTTATGTGTTTAGATAAATATAAATATATAAAAATAAACACCACTGAGGAGTCCAATAATAGGACGAAACGGCCGTCTAATGCTTCCAGGTTTTCCATGGTGGTCTAGCTTCAATTGACTCATGATTTCAACTATGAAAATATAAATAAATTTAAATAGTTGTTATTATACTTATTTCTAATGTGATTAACCATTTATTTTTAGTCTTCAGTTTGTGGACGTCTTCAATTTTGTGGAAATTTAAAATTTGGCGAGAGGATCTTCAATTTAAATTACTATAAATCTTGCATTGAATCTGAAAAAACTAAGAATTCAACCCATACAATTACATCTGAAAGTGGTAGGTGTATAGTGTCTTCATTCAGATTATTCTAGTTCCGAGAAGCTATGTTCATGCTATTACTCCCATGCCTGATTTCAGTGGACGATTTATTATTCCATTATTCTGGTAAGTTTTGTGTTTAATTCTCTGCAGGTTGAGGGTGTGTGGGGATAAGGGAGTTTTAACCTGGGAACAAGGTGCCTATCTTGTTCTCTTTAATTTTCAATGATTTGTTTTAGTTGATGTCAACTGATCATAACTGTTAATTTGCTTTTATATGACATTTGGGTGGCTTTTGAGCAACGCCAAATTTACCGTGAGGAAATGCACCTGCTTACTAGGGTCGAAAAAGTGTTATAAATTAGTGTGGAAAATCAGAAGTGCAATTTAAAGTTGAAGGTTAGGGTTAGATATTACAATTAGTGTTTTCATCACAAACTGACAGCTGTAATGCCATAATGCTATTTAACTATATGGATGAATGGATTTTACGCCAAAATCCAAGACTCACTATATTAAATCTAATTGTTTCGTCCATAAATTACAGTCTTATCGAGATTTATTAATTACTATAATTATCCTAAAATGTGTTAAAGTCCTTTGAATACGACATTTCATAGGAAGATATGAAATCATACTTGCTCATACAGGTAACTTTCAAGGTGTGATTGTGAGATAATAACTTATACTAACTACCACGAGGAAAGGTACGTAGAGAATAGACTAAATTAAAGAAGTCAAAGTGGACATGTCATACAAGATCGATTTTTAAGAAATCTATGTTGCGTATCATTGATAAATTATTCAGTCAGTAAATAGTTGGAGAGTTCATCACTAATAATTCTTATCATAATCCTCGAGATAACTGGAGTAATATTTATGGAGCGATAACTGTTCATGTCAGTCTTATCTCCAAATTTGTAATGTGGTATGATGTACGTTGTTTTCCAACAGTAAGGGTAAGAACCTGATTCCATAGAGAGAGTAAACAGCTTTAAAAGAAGTGGAATATCTGGACCACTATACTTATAGAGAAATGATTAAATCTCGTCTGCTCCGTAACTTCTTAAAACCGTAAGGGTATTTGTAACCTTACTAATTTTCAAGCATGTGAAGGAGATAGATTTTGTTGAGTTATTAGTCACGCATTTAACTCTTGAAACAGCGCCATTTATGAATTCTTTGTCAATTGCCAAATTACCACTGAAAAGGTCTGCTATAGTTTTAGAGTCGTATGTAAAACTGTTTTTATGCAGGATGCATGGTATATCAACATTTTGCGTTAATTTAGCGCGTTTATTAAAAAGGAGAATTAAGTTTTGTACTTTTTAGCTAGTAATAAGTGCTAATACCTCCTTATTAATGGCTTTTAACCTATGTTTCTCTTTCATTTGGCTAAAAATTATAGTTGTTTATGCAACTGCTGTAAAGTCGTTTGACTTAAAATAACGTTTCTGTAGGCGTCTTAGTTTATGACGATATTTAGCTGGTATATATAATTCGTATGGTTTACTAAACCTGTACGTTATAATTGGTGAACAGGAATCTAGACAAGAGTTAACGGTCAAATAGAATTTGATGGCATCCATGAGACTACTATATGAGAAAAATCCATCCCAGTCTGAGAGTTTGTTCAGTGAGCGCAGGAGGTCCCATCATACAGCTTTTTGCATTCGTAAATTGTTCTTGCTTTAGTCAATTACTATCGTATAACACGTCTCTTCTTCTTCTTCTTCTTCTTCTTCTTCGTTGTTTCTTATCTTTTCATGTTCGATAATATTTAGGTTTGGTTTATCTCATGCATTCATTTTAAAACCTGATGATGGCGAGATTAAAGGTGGGACACGACTTAGTTTATTACTTAGTTCAGTTGAAATGGCTGTTTATGCAACACGATGGTGAGTTTAATGAGTGTAAAATGTATTTATTGTTAACATCTTTTCTATTGTGAAATAACTTCAGAATCAACACATATATTTGTCTGATTCCATTTAGCTCAATAAAATAACCACTTATTCAAGTATCTGATCAGACCCCTTTCTTTAGTAGAATATTTTTTCAAAGAATTGATTTTAGGGGGGAGGTTGAACCTATCCTTCCTGTTGCCAACTATACATTCAATATAGAAAATAGTCTATATCCATTTAGCATACATTTCGTCTACGGCAAACTTCTCACAATTCCTACATTTATTAGTATTTACGAGAAAAAGTTAAGTGTAAAGGCTTCTTACATCAACATATATTGTTTCCTATTATGACAAATTACCAGGTACAGACTCGTGTAAATGGTTTTAAGGTACATTTTAATTGTGATGGCTAATTATACTGCCCGGTCACCGAGACCTAAGTAGTTGATGCAGGATTTTCAATGATTTGTTTGCATTATATGTTGATTAATATTGTCATTTTTAGGTTGTTCATATCTGTGAAGAGAGTCCACAAAACGAATGAATTCATAATATTATACTTTAATTGTTTTTGGCTGGAATTATATTCACTATGACAAGGAGTGGTTTATCACATTTTCTTTCCTGTACCTGTACATACAGATCAAACCTGAAGTGTTTAATTATAATAGACTTTATAAAATGAATCGAAATTGGCGCTCATTGTTTGCTAATATTATTTATTTATTTATTTGTATAAACACATAAATATTGGTACAAGGAAGCACCAGATATATATGCGCCGCACAAATGTCATTTGATTTGTGTGAGGGGTGTGATACTGCTCAGGCACCCAAACTGAAGCAGGTGGTCTTCTAAGGGGGCCACACCCGGAACCTTTGACCTAAAGGTCTGATCCACAAGGCAGTGGAGCATCGTGAGGAGATGCAGTCCCATGGTAGTCGTTGACCAACGGTTGATTCATACGCCATTTTTTACCTCAGGATACTGGTGCCCATGTGGAGCATTGGTTGGGAATCAGAGTTTTCTAACTCCCCTAGGTGGATTTTCCGTGTCCACCAACCTGGTTAAAGCGCCGGACATTCGCTTTTCGTCTTCTCAACAAAGACTATCTTTGAAGGAGATTATTTTTTAACGTTTCCCTTTGAATTTGATGTCTTTTACTATTAGTATTATTACTTGCATTAGTATAGTCCTGTACCAGTTTTGGTGGAACATTATGGACCTTCATATTTTGGTTTGGCTGCTTCATCTTGCCTTAAATCAAGTGATTATACGAATTATCTTCATAATAATGTCAACAATGTATCATCGTCATTGTCAACTTCCAATCGTATTGGTTCATTAAATATTGATTTTACTAGTTGCCGTATTGAAGGTGAAATATTAGCGAATTGTACACATCTTAGTGGGTTAAAAGAAATATTCCTTACTAAATTGGTGAGTAAGTTGTGTTTTAAACATTCTGTCAATTTCCAGGTAGTATTTGTTTCTATTACCTGGGCATAGAAAAACTACTAACTGGTATGGATTTGGATTCAGTCAGCCATTCAACTACAACGTAGGACCAGGCATATATATGCATCGGTCCAAGTCGCCATACCTCATTAGCACAACAATATTAACTTAGAGTGATACATTATGCACACCAAGACTGTGAGATAGCGACATTTACAGTTGAGGAGAGCAAGTAATACTAATACTAGTGATAATAATATAAGTATCAATAGCTTTGAAAATAAAAGGAAACAAGAAATGTAGTGCAAATTGATAAAGCAGAAAATCCGTTGACTGAAAAGTATAGAAAAAGATAATGTTAGGGATTTAGAGGATGATGAATGTATCTGCCTCACTGCATCACGTTTGTTGTGCATCCATTACAATTTATTGCAGTTAACTGTATGTTGGGGAAGGTACTTCAGAAGTAAACTTCCTTAAACTCTAGACTTCTGAATAATATGTATAATTGGTGAACATTCTCCAAGTTTTGTATGTCAACATGGAAACGTTTCTAAAATAACTTTCGAAATCCATCTATTTAGCAAGAACACTTTATTATTGCGATTCAAGCAAGGTTTCGTTGAAAGCTAGAATTCAAACAACTCAATTATTTATAAATGTACTTTAAAACGTGTTCGTTTTGTCGAACTGATTTTTTGATGTCTTTTTTATTGTACAGGGTTATCCTTGGAGTGTGAATTATCCTGTTCCAAAGTTAGATATTTCAGCCAGATTCATATATCGTCTACCATCATGGTCTTCATTACGAGGTAAGTTGTAAACGTGTCGTATATTATATTCACTTACTTATGCCTGTTACCCCTCGTGGAAGAGCATATGTCGCCCCACCAGGATTCTCCATCGAACTCTGTCCTGGGCGATCCTTTAGAGTTGTTTCCATTCGCTATTCATTCTTTTGATATCTGCTTCCAATTCCCGACGCAATGTGTTCCTTAGTATCTCTCTTTTCCGCTTATAGCTCTTCTGGGGGTACTGCCGGTCCCAAACCCCGGGTAAAGGGAGAGGATTGGGCATGAGGTCAACAACTCCATACAACCTTATTAAAAAGCGCTAACCATAATAAACAGCTTAAACCGTTACATATACGTATTACTTACTAAATAGTCTGTCTAGTTAAAATCAACTCAGTGCCAGTGCTTGTATTTGCTTGGATAATTTATTCGTTTTATTTTCAGTTTTAGAAATTTAGATTGATGGTCTCCCCTTGGTAGTAAATTGAAACCAGTGTACGTACCTTAAGCAGGAACTTTACATCCTGCCGCTTGATTTTTCAACGGTCAGCAATTTCATAGTTGTTACTACGTCTTTATGTAGTCACTCTTAGCCTTCTTCCAGCTTACTCATGTGCTGACCAATATTACATATCGGGCGAAACCAATGAATAACGGTCTAGTCCCTAGTATAGAACTACACGGCAGTACAAACCCACTGTTCCTCGTATGGTCGAACTAAACTATTTTCTTGGGGAGCCGATATCTATAAGCCACGACGGAGTTGGATGAAGAGTGCTGGTGGGCAGCCTATGCTCCTCCATTAGGGGTAACGGGCATAAGTAAAGACGTAAGAAGTGAATCCGTAATTTGGCTCCATCTTTGTAATTTTATGTTATGTTGTTATGTTGTTGTCTGTCATCGTCATAACTAAAACATGCGTTCTCGGTTTTGTTTCTTTATTGTTAAAAATACAGTGGACTATCAGAATACTAACTCATTAATATTCTCATTTGACTTATTACAAAGGACTTCAATGAATCTGTGAGTTTGTAGTTAATTTTGTTCACTTTATCTTTCTGTTTGTTTATTTGAATGCTGAAATGGATTCTCACGAGTCAAGTTTCGATTTCAGATAATTAATTTATTTCCTCCCAATCCCTTCACTTATTAAGTATATTTTAATGTTGGTTGTGTTTTACTCTCTAAGCTGGATGATTTCATTTTGTAGCTTTCACTGTCATTTTAGTCGGCATCATCAGTCTTGTACTTAAAATAATAGTGATCATTTTCAAATTAGTTAACGAGTACCGAAATAATATGTACTCTCCACCTACCTACATAGTTCATTTTAACAGTCAGTGTTTTCACCAACTGATACTGTATCTTGGTTCGACTCCCCTTAGCTTTCTTCCAGTTTAATCCTACACCAGCCATCATCGCACATAGTCGGTGGATGTTCATGTGTAAGGTATGTCCCAACCATCTCAGTCGATAAAAATTCTCCACTACGTCAGTCTATTTGGCATCTTCGCCTTGTATTCTGTGTCTAACCTCGAAATCTCTAAATTGAAGATCCTAAGATACATGAGCAATGGATTGAAGATACTTATGATCAATTACTAGTGACCAACAAATATCTTCTATTTTTAGAGACCATGTTTCACACGCATATGGTAGAACTAAGTGAACTAATGTTCATTTTACGAGTCATTTTGTTAGCAGACAGATATCTCACCTGCACTATACGGGATTGAGAGAAAGGGGTTTAACGTCCGACAAAATGTCAGCATCTTAGGCATTTACAGGACGTCCAAAAAATGACTAATATTCATAGGACCTTATTTTAGATAAGTACAAGAAGTAGCGTTTAAATACATTGATTAGGTTATTCTGTTTAATAGTCTTAATAAACTCTTTAAAGTGGTTTCCGGCGAAATGACAACACGTCTACAGAAAGCTTTATTAACTCCTATCATCTTTTTCGATTTCATCTAAACGGAGCTTGAGAAGACTACTGGGCAGTGGACTTTATAAGATATGGAAGTTCAATACTAATAAAAGGTTACTGTTTTTCTATACATGTAACATTTTACCATTATCGTTTTCTCTCTCGTTAAATAGATCGTTTAATTTAGCTACTACTTGGCCGTTAGTACCTAGCCATGCAATCACTGAGAAACCGTCATGGAAGTAAGTTGTATTTTGTATATATATCAATGATCGGTCTAATCAGTAAACAACAACTACATTGTCGAGTTTTTATGAAAAATAAACATTGAAATAATGGGAAGCAGTGACCAGTGGAGTTAAACCATGTCTGTTTTAGAGATATCAACTCACTCAAGACAATTGGTGAACGGTTGCTCAAACATCGTGGATTGGTTGAAGTTAGACATTAACACCGTTAGATAAGGGCTCAGTGGTCTAACGTCCAAGTGCTCCGGCGCGAGACTGGTAGGTCCTGGGTTCAAATCTCGCGAGTGCGGGATCGTGGATGCGCAATGCTGAGGCGTCCCACAATAGGACGAGACAGTCGTCCAGTGCTTCCAGGTTTTCGATGGTGGTCTAGCTTCAATTGACTTATGATTTCAACTATGAAAATATTGAAATAAAAGTTATTATAATTTTTTTTAATTACTTGGTTTTAATTCGTGTTGTTTCGATGTCTGTTTTTCCAAGTCTTTGACCTACCTAATTCGTCTTTCATTTGTTTTTACTTTTACTTTGTAGATCATTAAAACCGGAAGGTGCACCAATTTGTCAATTACAATTATGTGCAAGTAATCCATTCGCTGATAAAATGAGTATGCTTTCATTTCGTATTTGTTTAAAAGAAAATGTTTAATTTGAGTTATTAACTTACTAGATGACATAAGTAAAATCTGATTTAATATTTTGAAGCAATTGAATGGTAACTATTGAGTAACAAACTCGAATCCTAGCTTCTACTATCATTGACTTCAGATGGTTGGCTTGTTGTAGTGAGATAGTGGGTTTGTATTAACAGCAATGGGTTCCAAGATACTTTTACGGACATGTTCATTCTTAAAATGGCCTCTTCCGTTGACTATGACTGGCCAATTGTTATGCTGGAAAAATAATGAAATATATCGATACTAAAGTTGATATAATCCTACTTTGGATACTAAATATTAGATAATCAGTTTAGTAAGGCTAAATACTAGTTCATTAGAGTATGTGATAGATCAATAGACTCAACAAATTACGGTACTTGATCATATGATATACTCGCCCCATTTTTTCAACCAACGATGAGAAACCACATATAGGCTAGAACAAGAGCTTATTAACACAACACGGCCCTCGAATACTCTGGTACGGCTAAGGGTGGGGAGAGTCCGCTCTCCCTCTCCAAATACTCTCACATGGAGACGCGTGTATAGCCTCTGCCAGGGAAGTCCTACTCACTGCCTTTTCGTGGCATCACTACGAAATTTAGAGGACGAAAAGCGAATGTCCGGCGCTTTAACCGGGTTGGTGGACACGGAAAGTTCACCTAAAATAGTTAGAAAACCCTGATTCCAAACTAATGGTGTACATGGGCTCCAGTATCCTGAGAGAACAAATGGCGTATGAATCAATCGTTGGTCACCGGCTATCATGGGACTGCATCTCCTCACGATGCTCCATTGCCTTATGGATTAGACCTTTAGGTCGATGGCTCGGGGTGTGGCCCCCTAAGAAAACCACCTGCTTCAGTCTGGGCACCTGGGCAGTATCACAGCCCTCACACAAATCGAGTGAGATTTGTGAGGCGCATATCTATTTGGTGTACTCTTTTAACAATATTTATGTGTTTAAATAAATAATTAACACAATATAAAACAAACAAGAAATGGAGTATAATTGGAACGAAACTGGAATCAACTTTCCATATAAGATTTCCTCTTGTATTTAATGTAGCCGAATAGTTCTGTCCTCAGCTACTGACTAATCACAGCTTCCTTTCACTTTATGTGTTATTGATCAAGTGATACCAATATATGAGTGAAGTTGATAGAAGACTATGTGTTTGAGGTGACGTATCGCTCGTTATCGCACTCTCTGTTCGTGTTATTCTTTCACAATTTAACCTTCGATGCCTTTTAAGTTTTACCAGAAACAACTTTAGGTGCTTTTGTTCAGTGGATGAACTGAGTAGCTTTGTGTTTACATTACTCATCTTCTAACTAATAGGTTGTGCGTCTGAACCTCATCTATATCAAAGAAGCTTGGTCGTAGTACATACTATCAGGACTCTTATAAAACAGTGTGATACAGAATCGAGTAGCATGCAATGGTGGTAATAAACTAAAAGAAAACGCGTTTAAAGGGTATAAATCAAACCAAACAATATCAAATATGAGATAATATTAGTACTTAAAATCTAATGGAAAGTAAGAAAAAATAGTGCATCCGTGGCAATGTAAATCGGTTACGAACTGTGTTAACCAAATTCATAAATACCCAACCATGAAGATTTATACTTCTGGACTGAGTTCTCACTTACAGTCAATAATTTTATCTGATCACTACTAGCTTCAACATTATAAACTCAAATATAAACTTCTATTATGGTACATAGTAGGAAGACATTTAGTCATGTTTTGATTTATTATATTCGATATTTGTTCGTATCGGATTAGTTAATGACTACTATCAAACTGACGATTTGTTAATAGGTGGATTATTGTTACACTTTATTGTTTCAGGTGTACGAATTCAGCGGTTCTTTAAAAGTTGTTCTAAATATGAACAACCTGTTCATCAAATGACTGATATCTCATCAAATAATCCTAGTAAGCACAATGTTTTGTATTACAATAATTTTTCTTCTAATATTATATTCATATTGTTTTTAAACTATAAAATACTTAAATATGTACACAGAACTACTGATATAAACTTTTCAAATGGTTTACTTATAACCTTAATGAAATTGTACGACAGTTAGGCTGATCTTGAAATATATACACTTTGACTGGACGGTATGAAAGAAAGCTGAAAGCTGCAAAGGGCTAGCTTCTATTGGTCCTTCACGACTCCCTGGCTGGGGTCCAAGAGATGATGCAACAGTGGCTAGAGATGTTATCAGATATGGCTCAGAATAGAAGCCAGTGGCGAGCCTTCTGTAACCTTCTAACTTTCTTAACTGAAAGAGTCTTCCGGTTGTATATTTCAGTCCCCCTTTTTTTCATCCTTTCTCTTCCTATTTTCATTATTTTGTGTGGCGCATATGTATCCGGTGCCCTTTTGTATCAATATGTATGTGTTTAAATAAATAAGTAAATAAATAAATGACTGGACGGTTTGATTTCATAACTTTCATTGTCTAATATTCTTACATTCAGATTGATCTTTAATTACTAAGTTGTATTGGCTTCATATCCACGCACGATTATCATTGCACAAGAGTCAGTCAGTCAGTCAGTCAGATACAACATAGGACCAGGCACATATATGCATCGGTCCAAGTTGCCATATCTCATCAGCACAACAAGATGAACACCGGATTCATAGAATTAGTTAATTTAGTGGTGGTTATATATGAAGTAATTTTAATCTCAAGGTTTAAGGGAATATAAATAGTGTATACACCTACGACATTGTGATCAATTCTGAGCCACGTCACATAGAGTCTCCAACCATTGGTTACGATAGTCGCACGGACCCCAACCAAGTAGTCTGCATCTGAAAACATGGCTCAGACTAGAAGTTAGTGACTTCAAGCACTGATGCCACGTTTTGGATTGACTGCCCCTAACTTTTTTCCAACCATCCCCAATACTAGTCAGCATGGCACGTCGTGGTAAACAGTGTTCAGGCATACGTAGCACGTGGCCCAACCATCTCAGTCGATAAAGATTCATGACCTCATCAACTGATTTACCATCACCACCATTGCACATAAGGCAAGTACTCAAATCCTTTTATATATAGACGATGATTTAGATTATACGTAATGAATAATGTAAGTTTTTAGTTGTTGAAAGAATTCTTTACAATATATACTTGATATATAGTTAAACAATGTGACCAGCTGATAACTACTGTTCACTAGATCGACTTATTATCATTAAATAAACTGATTAACAGACGACAAGACAACCAACTAGTAGGATGACTGTTTGATAACTTCTGCAAGCAAATTATGTGGAAACAATAAGCTCAAACTTGAACTTGAGGATATGAGATTTCGTCGGCCACTCAGTTACAAATGAAATTTTAAACCTGACAATCAGGCTTAGTTCTTACTCATCAAATCAGTCTCACCCTATTTGAAAAAAAAGTGGTTTAGAATCCTTTGATGATAACACTAAGAGGGTAATAATATTCCATTTGACTGCTCGTCACATATTTCTAATTTTTCTTTGAAAGTCATGGTAGCGTTTTGTATATAGTTTACAACTGGACTATATTTATGTAAAAAGAAAGATATGGCTATTTCATTACTCGATTGTCTTGTCGACGAATTGTTATCTATCGTTACAATTGTTATATATTTGGACGACTATACAGTCAATGATGCAATTAAATCAAACTGCTAACTGTATTCGTATTTTGTCTTCCCCCATAAATAGGTTTTTAACTCTAACGCTAAAGAACTGTAAAGCTAAGAGAAATTAGGAATTTTTTCATTATGACTCCAACTAAAACAGCGATATATGGAATTTAGCTGAATTTTGTTTCGTGTTATATCTTGTGGCCGAGTGGATGCCCAGTTAATGTATGACATGATAAGACCGCCAATCAGAGAACAGTGAATTATCGATTGGAACAGTGACACACGAAAACTGTTCGAGCAGTCTAGAGTGCTTATCGATCCTGCTTCTTTCTAGCCCAACCAGTTAAGTCCAAAACACCAATAAAAGCCTCTGTTGTATGGATCATTGTATTTCAAACATACTGAGATTATATACCAACCAAACAGACCACATTGTACCAATAAAATAGGAAATAACATTTGCACAAGATTCAGCCAAATGTGGCTGTGAATAGGGGGAACAGTAATTAATAGACTAGGGATAACTCAAGAATAGTAAATTGTATAATAATAGTCTATGAGTGAAAATAAAGCTTATGATAAGAGGAATACGAATATGAACAGTTTAGTTACTTAACAATTATACAATAGGAAATATGCATATCATATTGGTCCATAATTAGTCCTGAAAAAGTTACCATTCACAATTCTCTTCGGGATACAACATTTTGTTATAGCGTAATCCCTCCTTGTGCACCAGTGATCGATAAGTTAATGTGTCAATATGAACTCAAAGAGTTCCGTCTAGCTTATCACTAGACGCCCATAAAATTCATATCGAAGCTAATTCCAAACATGTATTAGTTGAATACATATTTTTTATATGGATTTCTGTCGTTTTTGTCATGAATTTTCAATGTATCAAATCAATAGTCCCGTATGTTTTATGTTGTTACCATTCTATTAAATATTTTTGTTTAGGTTCCGTCCTATCAAGTGATTCAGTCGTTCAGTTTCTACTAGTAAGTAGTAGTAGTAGTAGAATATCCGTGTATTTTTTTTGTTATTTAAAACATAATTGTTTAAATTAGTTCCTCAAACTTAACAATCTGGATAGGTAGATAAAGAGATGAAGCCTTCAGTTACAGTATGCTTAACTATTAAAATAAATTTGTTGTTCTTAGGTAATATCATCGATCATAAGTTTGTTTTGGTAATGATTGCACACTCATCAACTACAATTCTTTGTATATGTCCATGAGGATGTTAGACGACTTTCTGTGTTTGATCATCGTTGTCTCTGAAGGATTTTGTGGAGTCTTGTTGAATTTTTTTTATAAGCCAATAAATAAAAATAATTAACAATGACTTATTATCAGCAAACAGTTATAGATTAGCATTCGTGTGACTTTGTATACAATCACTAGGTGCCAAAGGTTTTAGATTATATTTTACTTACTAAATTTTATGTAGTTAAGATCATGAGTCAGTTGAAGCTAGACCACCATGGAAAACCTGGAAGCAATGGACGGCCGTTTCGTCCTATTATGGGACTCCTGAGCGGTGTGCATCGACGATCTCGCCTCGCGAGATTCGAACCCAGGACCTATCAGTCTCGCGCTGGAGTACTTAACCGACAGACCACTGAACCGGCATCCAGCGGTGTTGATGTCTAACCTCAACCAATCCACGAAATTGCGCGAACAACTTCCATTGTACTGAGGTAGATATCTGTCTCTATCTGACATGGATTAGATCCACTGGCCACAACTTCTCACTAGAACTCCAGGAATTACCTCATGGAGCCAGCCAGTGAGTGTATATCTCAGAATATTTATCTCTTCCAAACTTCTAATTTAAGAAGTCTGTGCGTAGTTATTGCGCTACTATTACTTCATGTCACTTTTCTAGTCATTAACTTTAGCCTTGCTGTATTCAGTGTGTTACTATGAGATGTACAAATTCATGGTTCTTTCAGCTTATACTTAGAAACTAATCACTTTTCCGACTATCCAAATGTATTTCTAAACGTTTACTGTATTTTTTAAAACACTTGTTTTTACTCACTTTTATGGGAGATGTACAACCTATAGCAATAATTAATACTGCAACATTCTATGATATGGATTATAACAGTGAAAATTCATCGCATATCTGTCATTAATGTATATATTTCAAACTGCGAGTCTCTCATCATTAAGCATAGTTAGGTGGATAGGTAAAACACCGGGCTCCATATATAGTGTCAATTACTCTCTACCAAAAAGAAATTGGACGCAGCCAATTAGCTATACAAATTTCACTGTTTATCAAGAAGGATCTTGAAACAGAACTAAAATAATAAATGTACTCAAGCAAACTACATCATGCGTACTTAGCATAATTTTTCAAGACAAAAACTATGCTGTGAGATAGCTTTAATACTCAAGATCACTCCGCTGATGTTTGCGATTGAACTAATGTGGATCAATATGGTTTTATTGTAAAAGTTAAAGTCATTGGTAAGATCTTTTTATTCCTTACTACCTGCTTGTATGATCTTTTAACTTCACCGATGACCCATTTTATTAATATTTAAGACTTAGTCGGTGTGAAATTCATCATTTTTAGTATCTAACATTAATCAGTTCATCAAGCAGTGGTTATAATGCATAGCCTAGTATTCTGTCTAACGTTGCACAAGTATATATGGATTCGTAACTGTGGAGCCTGGAGAAGAATTTATCAAAAATCATTGTTTTTGAATAGTCCTGGAGAATTTTCGAATTCATGAAACTTAGTTAGTTACTTACTTACGCCTTTTACTCCAAATGGAGCATAGGCCGCCGACCAGCTTTCTCCAACCCACTCTGTCCTGGGCCTTCTTTTCCAGTTCTATCCAGTTCTTGTTCATTCTTCTCATGTCTGTCTCTATTTCTCGGCGTAATGTGTTCTTTGGTCTTCCTCTTCTTCTTTGACCTTCAAGATTCCATGTGAGGGCTTGTCTTGTGATGCAGTTGGGTAATTTCCTCAGAGTATGCCTAATCCACTTCCAGCTTTTCTTCCTGATTTATTCCTCCACTGGGATCTGGTTTGTTGTCTCCCACAGTAGGTTGTTGCTGATAGTGTCTGGCCATCTGATCCGAAGTATATTGCGTAGACAGCTGTTGATGAACACTTGTATCTTCTGGATAATGGCTTTCGTAGTTCTCCACGTCTCCACCTCATACAGTAGAATTGTCTTGATATTTGTATTGAAAATTCTAACATTGGTGTTGATTGACATGAAACTTAATGGATACCCTAATAATCTGAAAGTATTTAAAGGAGCACTTGAATTATAGTGTAAAACTGAATAAAAATGTAAACTCTTCAGATCTGGAGAATGTACTTAAGTTGGAAACTGTTATGAACTCCATCACTGGTAAGATAAGTAAGCGAATGATATCCAAGAAATCATGTGTTTATATACAGTATCCCTGATAAGGTGTCACTTCGACACTTGATATTAGTAGCTAGCCATTTGAAAAGCTCATGCCGGTGTATCAGTTTTAATAAAAAAGAACACACCTAGAGTACCCATATTTTATCTTATTAAGATTTAATTCTCATTGCGCTTCTGAATAACTTAATCAAATTTACATGAATTGATAATCAAAGACTTACAAGAAAGGGCATGCTATATGACAAATCGAGAAGAGTGACGAAATATTGGGCTGTCATTAATTAATATGAGGTTTACTAGTAATTCATTCATTCTTTTAGTTTAAATCATGGACTCAATCATTAACAACCAGGTCTGTTAACGGATGGCTAACCTGTAGGTAGGTTTTGAGTTCGAACCGCAGCTAGTTCATGGATATACATTGTTGTAGATTCTTATACCAGGATAAATCAACTGTCCAATGCTTTATTGTTTACAGTTATTGTTAAATTAAACTTAATTTATGATGCCAACTGCCAAGTCCAACAATTTCTACTAACTCTCCTATGCTACTTATTCCTCTGAATTCATTTACCTTGTTTTTAGGTATAAAATCATTTTCGTATTACATTTAGCCTAGTATTTTTTCACTCAATAATATCATGAATTTTCTTTTGTCTTATTGTGCTTTGCTTGAAGTTTCTTTTTCCCGATGCTGACGCTGAAGGTGTTTGTAATAAAGTTCTTCATAATGAATTAACATTATCTTTTGGTGATCTATCAATACATGAATTATTAATATGGAAACGTCAACCGATTATGAATTCTTCAGAAGTAAGTTAGTATTATGTAATTCAGTTTATTAACATAAATAATGAAAATAAGATCCTTCAATTTTCTAAGAGGAAAAATTAATACGATAGATATGACCAATAGAATTTTTTTATTAAGCGCTTCTGTCAAAACAAATGTCAACTAATATCAAAGTGAGAATTTTCAATACAAACGTCAAGACCAGTCAATTCTACTCTATGGAGCTGAAACGTGGAGAACTACTACATCCATCATCAAGAAGATATAAGTATTTATAAACAGTTGTTTATGCAAGATACTCAACATTCACTGACCGGATACTATCAGCAACAGCATTTTATGGGAGAGGACAAATCAGCTTCCAGCTGAAGAGGAAATTAGGAAAAGACGTTGGAAGTGGATCGGACATACATTAAGGAAATCACCAATGTGCATTACAAGGCAATCCCTAACTTGGAATCCGGAAGAGAAGCGGAAGAGAGGAAGGCCAAAGAACACATTACGCTGGGAAATAGAAGCATATATGAAAAGGATGAATGTTAACTGGAAAGAAGTACAAAGGATTTCCCAGGACAGGATTGAATGGAGAATGCTGGTGAGCGGCCTATGCTCCTCCGCAAGGGGTAACAGGCGTAAGTTAGTAAGTAAGCTTTAGTCAGTCAGTCATATATATGCATCGGTCCAAGTTGCTTTAGTATCATCAATTCAAGGAACAGATAATTGTACACATGGAACTTTATGATTTACTGTACAGAATTATTCTTATTTATCCTGTTAGAATAGTTTTAGCCTTTTATCACAATTTTGGTTGGTGATTGCTGGTCGGCGGCTAATGCTCCATTGGGAGTAACAGGCGTTAGTAAGTAAGTAAGTTTTTGACGACTAATGACAGTGTAACAGCATATATATCGTAATGATAACAATTTTAATTTAAGTGTGTTGATGAACGAATCATCAACAATTACAATCTTTGATATGTTTAGATAAGCGATTTGTTATGTCCCGATAACAATAGTGAATGGTAACTTGGGACCAATGTTATGTATATAGTTTTTATCGTATATTTGCTAAATAACTAACCTATTCATATTCGTGTCCCCCTTATTATAAGCTTCATTTTGACTCATAGACTATTATTATACGGTTTACCATTCTTGAGTTATCCCTAGTCTATCCATTTCTGTCTCCCACATTCACAGCCACATTCGGCTAAATTTTGTGCAAATGTTATTTCCTATTTTATTGGTACAATGTGGTCTGTTTGGTTGGTATATAAACTCAATATGTTTGAAATACAATGATTCATACTACAGAGGCTGTTATTGGAGTTCTGGACTTAACTAGCTAGGCTAGAAAGAAGCAGGATCGATAAGCACTCTAGACTGCTCGTACAGTTTTCGTGTGTCACTGTTCCAATTGATAATTCGCTGCTCTCTGATTGGTGGTCTTATCATGTCATACATTAACTAGGCATCCATTCGGCCACAAGTCATAACACGATTATATGGAAGTATAATCTGTAATTACTTCGATTCTTAAACATGAATAACTTAAGTTTGTCAAAATTTATGGTATAGTATTTTCTTCTGAACAACTTTGAAACAAAACTGAATCAATTATTTATAATGTGACCCACTTGATGAAGACAGGAGATTGTTTACAAAATAAAGTTTTCTTAATTGATCCTCTATCTTTTCATGAATATTTGAACAAATCAACCTTACTAGAAGTCATCTTCCTTCTGCTTGTGAGAAGCCAATTTCTCTACAAATGTAGATTGTTGTTGTAAAGCGTCTTATTTATTGTTATTCCCTAATGTATACTCAGTAGTATTGTAGTGTGTTCTACTTATATCTATATAAGTAGTGTATGGTGATGGTCAGACATAGAATGTATTTTAGCAGAAGATCGATAAAGAACGAACAGGAATGAAGCGCTATCGGTACGAAAATGCATGAACAATAATAATCGGAGAAGGTGAACTGAAATTTGCAGAAGTAACAATCAAGATTGAGACAATTGATTGATAGTTTGCAAATTAACTGTTCATTGTATGGTTATCAGGATTTAGTGAGATAGTCCGTAATTTGTGCTCAAAATACATTCGATTGTCCCCAGTGGTGTTTTGTTCACTACAATATAACTTCATCTTTATACCTGAAATCGATTGCTTTTCATTTCTTCAACTTTTTTGAAAAACTTTTTACCTTAAAACGACTCGACTGAACCGCTGCTCTCATTCATGAATGAATTACGGCTGTTTATTAATTCTTTAACATACATACAAGAAACTTAACTCTGTTGTCAGATATCTTAGGGAGTTTAATCAAATCACACTTTCGTATATTTCATCTAGTGGAGGTTAGATACACAGAATAAAAGTCATTTGGTAAATAGACGCTGTTTAAATAATGAAATCAATCAACTCAAGAATATATAACTCATGACAGTGTACGTGAGCATATGTTCAACCAAGGAATCACAGTAAATTATCTTCTAAGAAAAAACTCAAATGAACAGATCCATTTGATTGTAATTATACTCTAAAATTTTAATATTTACCTTCATTTATTTCTCTCTGAAATTGTAGAAACAAAAATTCGCTTCTATTTTTGGTTTACCAAATCCTATTTCATTAATACATCGTTTAGCTGTAATTATTGCTAATCTACTTGTTTATAAACATTATGAATTCAATGATTGTTTACTATTGATTAATTCAATGTTCAATGAATTATACATTGAATTACAACTTCGTTATGATCGTTTAATTTGTTTACCAGTACAAATTTTATATGAAGAAGTATTCAATAAATTCAATACCAATAACAGTAATGAGATAATCGAAGAAGAAGAAGAAGAAGCATCAGTGGATGAAAATATGCCACCATTACATGCATGGAATCATAGTTCAATTCAGTTAATTAATGGATTAAAATTTAAAGATTGGCCCATTGATTGTTACTATAATTTGGATTGTATTTTGCATCGTTTTAATGGGTGCATTTTGAAGGGTATATTATTTCGGGGGATTATTTGTTTTGTTAGTTTTTTTTTTCGTTTTATATAAATGTTAGTGTGCTTGTTTTGTACAAAAGAAGTTGTGTAAAGACCGACTAAACAATTCGATGAACATTACATACTTACTTACTTACGCCTGTTACCCCTTGCGGAGGAGCATAGGCCGCTCACCAGCATTCTTCATCCAACTCTGTCCTGAGCCTTCCTTTCCAGTTCTTTCCAGTTGCTATTCATCCTTTTCATATCCGCTTCTATTTCCCGGCGTAGTGTGTTCTTTGGCCTTCCTCTCTTCCGCTTCTCTTCCGGATTCCAAGTTAGGGATTGCCTTGTAATGCACATTGGTGATTTCCTTAATGTATGTCCGATCCACTTCCAACGTCTTTTCCTAATTTCCTCTTCAGCTGGAAGCTGATTTGTCCTCTCCCATAAAATGCTGTTGCTGATAGTATCCGGCCAGTGGATGTTGAGTATTTTGCGTAGACATCTGTTTATAAATACCTGTACCTTCCTGATGATGGCCGTAGTAGTTCTCCACGTTTCAGCTCCATACAGTAGGACTGTCTTGACGTTCGTATTAAAGATTCTGACCTTGAAATTGGTTGAGAGTTGTTTTGAGTTCCATATGTTCTTCAATTGTAGAAATGCTGCCCTTGCTTTGCCAATCCTTGCCTTTACATCTGCATCCGATCCTCCTTGTTTATCAACGATGCTCCCCAGGTACTTGAATGTTTCCACCTCTTCCAGAGTTTCATCATCAAGTGTGATTGGGTTGGTGTTCTCCGTGTTGCATTTGAGAATCTTGCTTTTTCCTTTGTGAATGTGAAGGCCTATCGATGCGGAGGCTTCTGCTACATTTGCGGTCTTCATCTGCATTTGGTCGTGTGTATGAGAGAGGAGGGCTAGGTCATCTCCGATGTCCAAATCATCTAATTGATTCTGAGAAGTCCATTGTATTCCGTATTTCCCTTCAGATGTCGAATTCTTCATAATCCAGTCAATCACTAGAAGGAAGAGGAATGGGGAGAGTAGACAGCCTTGTCTGACTCCGATCCTTACTGGAAATGCATCTGTCAGCTGTCCTCCATGCACCACTTTGCACTGTAGTCCATCGTATGAGTTTTGGTTAATCTTGACAATCTTTTCAGGAACTCCATAGTGTCGAAGAAGTTTCCATAATGTTCTCCTGTCCACGCTGTCAAACGCCTTCTCATAGTCAATAAAGTTGACGTATAGTGATGAGTTCCACTCAACTGATTGTTCAACGATGATCCGTAGTGTCGCAATCTGGTCTGTGCACGACCGATCCTTACGGAATCCAGCCTGATGATCCCTAAGTTCAGCGTCTACTGCGTCTTTCATCCGATTCAGCAGCACTCTGTTGAAAACTTTTCCTGGTACTGATAACAAGCTGATACCTCTGTAATTCTCACATTGGCTCAGATCTCCTTTCTTTGGTATCTTGATGAGATATCCTTTTTTCCAGTTCGTTGGCACTGGTTCCTCTTCCCAAATCTTCTTGAATAGAAGGTGAAGCATGTTTGCAGTTATTTCAATGTCTGACTTCAGTGCTTCTGCTGGTATATTGTCAGGTCCTGCTGCCTTCCCATATTTGATTTGTCTGATGGCCATGTTGACTTCTTCGATCGTTGGTGGAGTGACATCTATTGGAATGTCTGTGTGGGCTGCTTCGATGTTCGGTGGATTCAATGGGGCTGGTCTATTCAGCAGTTCCTCGAAGTATTCTGCCCATCTTTTCCTCTGTTCTTGAATCAGTGATTGTCTTTCCTTCTTTGTCTTTGACTAGTCTCTCTGGTTTGCTATATCTCCCTGCCAATTTCTTCGTTGTATCATGTAGTTGTTTCATATTCCCTTCTCTTGCAGCCTTTTCCGCCGCCGTTGCTAGTTCTCCCATATATTTCTGCTTGTCGGCTTTAATGCTTTTCTTCACTTCCCTGTTTGCTTCTGCGTAGTCTGCTTGTGCTTTGACTTTCTCTGCTCGTGTTCGGCTGTTCGATGAACATTTCTCCGAACAAATTTAGATTAATAGCTTCATCAGTCAATTTATAATTTATGTCCTACTTTATGGCAGTGAAACATGGTCGGTAAGAGTAGAGGAAATTCGTAGGCTACTAGTATTCGATCATAGGTGTCTTCGAAGCATTGCTCGTATATCCTGGGACCACCAGGTAAGTAATGCAGTTGTTAGGAAACGAGTACTAGCTAGGGATGGCAAATCGATTGATGAAGTAGTGAAACTTCATTAGTTGAGATGGCTGGAACATGTGTTACGTATGCCCGACCACCGACTGCCCCGACGTGCAATGTTTCATGGTGTAGGAGTAGGTTGGAAGAAAGCTAGGGGTGGCCAGACCAAAATGTGGCAAAAATCAATGAAGTCACTGACAAGTGGACAGGGCCATGTTGGTTGGTGTAGACTACCTGGTTGGGATTCGCGTGATGATAGCAACCGATGGTTAGAGACCTTGAATGACATGGCTCAAAATCGTTTGCAATGGCGAAGGTGCATCCACTCTTTGTGTTCTACCAAATTCTAATCTTCTGAATTCCTCATGTCTTTATCTTTTTCTCTTTCCAAATTTATTTCACTGTACTATACTCCTTCAATAATTTCTTCAAACCCTAATCTTTTGGATTTCTGATTATACTCCTACTACTTCTACCACTATGGGATTTGAATCGACAACTGCATCTCTGTGCTAATGTGGTATGGCAACTCGAACTGATGTACGTACGTACGAAGTTCTACATTGTAACTTGCTGACTATGCATACAATCGGTTATGTTAAAATTATTATTAATTATGTTTGATTCATTGAGGAAAAAGGAACATGATCTTATATTTTTATTTTCAAATCACAGCTAGAGAAAGTCATCAACACCAAACATTAGAAGTCCAAAGTGATGATGATGATGATGACGACGATGGTGATATATATTTTGATGTTTCTGATCAAACTTCTCCATCATCTCATGATGAAGTTAAGTCGGCTCGTGCGAAAACGAATTGGTTAGATGCATGCTGTAAGTGATATTATAAAAATTTAATAAATAATTGTGTGGTTGATGCACTCGATTTGATTTATAAATTTGAATGACACTACAATCTATTTTCGGATATGGGCGCTGATAATTAAGGGATTTCAGTAGAAATCAATAGTTTAGGTCAGTAGTAAATCTTCTTTTTAAACTCTTGGATCGGCTTCCTAAACTTTTCTAGTAACTCCCAGGCTAAATCTACACGGCAACTTGAATACGAGAAAAAGGCGTGAAATTAGGAAAAAACGCTTTACTCCAAAGTTAGTTTATGTACAGAAAATCTAGGTTATTTATAGAATTTCAGATGACCTTGAACTTCTGGAAAGTTCTGTAACTCTTCTAAACACAGTATCAGGTTGCGTAATGTTCCAATCATAAATGTGATACGTGACTTTTCACTTTCTAGATGTTTCTTAGAAACTTCTATTCAATGCTGATGGGATGTTTCTTAAGGTTTTCAGGTCCTCTTTGGTCTTTTTGCAAGGGATTTTTTGAGTCTCTACAACATTTAGTCTATGAAGTAAGCATTTTGTGTTCCAGATTTTTGTAATCTTCCTACTATGTAGTCAGAATGATCTATCCTTGTGTTAAACCAGCCAGTTTAGACTATTCGGTCACTTCATCATTGTTATTTTACGTAGCTCAGATATAATTATAATATTATATCTTCGAAGTTATAGATAAGCCTTTTTTTCCGATATTCCATGCCTCATTATAACATAAGGATCTTAGGAATAGAAATCATATTTTGGCTTGGTATCCTATCGTTTGTCATTGTTAAATCACAGGACACATTACAGTATCACCTTGTTAAAAATTTGGGGTAATGAAGGCGTAGTTGATGAACTCGGGTTTCAATGAATAATTGATAAGTTACACATTCCGCTCTATCTACCTTAGTTTTTGATTAGTCGAATAACCCGTACACAACATAATTCGAGTCTGGTTAACTAAATCTGGGCTTGATTACCGAAGTACATTATGTATTTTTCTCGTACCAGTAAACAATTTAGTTGATTTATGAATTACGGAACGTTGGTAGTCTCACTTAAATTTGACAAATTCATACTTAACAACTTTATGATTCTATCCATGTTACTTCCAGTGTGTATAACTGTAGTGTTTTGTTTATTTATTAAGCACTGACTACTGTTACTACAATCATTACTGATCTCTTTTTTGATTTCTCTATCATTTTATAAATACATAATTACTAGCTAGAAATGATGCATTATCGGAAGCAGAAACTATACTTGATTGGCTTAAGTCAAGGTGTTTACTTGATCATTTACATTCACTTCTGCCGCATATCATACTGGAATGTATGTTTACATTTCATTCTTTAGGTAAGTTGATATGATAATTAGGTTTCCTTGTTTAACCGATGTTCTCAACCTGATTTTATTTTGGTCAGTGTTACTATTCCTATTAACTGCAGACAGACAGTCTAATCGATCATGTGAAACAACGATCCCATTTTTAGCCATTGATAGTCTGAATACTTGATCATAGATGAGAAAATTTAGTAGAATACTGGTTATATTACAAATTTTCAGTTTGTTTCTCATAACATGATAGTGATCATTTTTGGTCAATACCAACTGCGAGTATAGGTTAACTATCACAATGCATTTTTACTGATGTGCATTTTTTCCCAGGGAATTTGTAAATAAAAACGGTGATTTTGTATTCCGCTGTCTGTAATGTATCTCTATCGTTATCTGTCGTTTACGTGTCTTTTGCGAAATTGAGAGGACGAAAAGTGAATGTCCGGCGCTCTAACCGGGTTGGTGGATGTACAGTGTCCACCCAGTTAATTTGGAAATCCCTGATTCCAAACCAATGGTGCACATGGGCTCCGGTATCCTAAGGGAACAAATGGTGTATGAACCAATCGTTGGTCACTGGCTACCATGGGACTGCATCTCCTCACGATGCTCCACTGTTTTGTGGATCAGACTTTTAAGTCGAAGGCTTGGGGTGTTGCCCCCTAAGAAAACGACCTGCTTCAGTTTGGGCGCCTGGGTAGTATCACAGCCCTCATACAAATCGAATGAGATTTGTGTGGCGCATAAGTATTCGGTGCCCCTTTATACCAATATATATTTGTTTCAATAAATAAATTGGGTTACTTTTGACCATCTCATAAGACTACTTCTGATTGACCAATTTTCATTTAAGTTTAGGTCCTACTGGAGAAAATGCTAGAACAAACTGGGATTTAGAATTAAGTCTATTGAGTCAAACTTACTAACTAAACTTCTCTGCAAATACGTTATTCTAGTGATAAATACTGAAAATATATGAATTTTAACTTGTGAGATATCTGGGGAGTAGTTACACTTTTAACCAATAGTCTAACAAGCAGTGTATCCTTGGGTTTATTGAGGGAGTATTAAAATGACAACCCTTACTACTAATCAGTCACAATGTGTGGTTGTATTAAATGGAATAATTATTGATTTATAAAAGTCAATTAAGCTCTATTTCGACGTAGCTTACGTAAGGAAGACTATAGGATAATAGAAAGGAGTTGAAGGAAAGTTAAAACAGAAGACTGAAATATGAAGAGCAGAATACAAATGAATAAGTTTTCCGTTGCGACAAAAACATCAACGTCGTGTCCTCGGGTCTCTTAAGTATTTGTATATAATCATACTACTAAGTAATACTAAGTAGTGTACCGTAACTTACTAAAGTAGGGTAAGGGGGGGGAGAAAAAAATAACTACATTGTAGAACCAGGCACATATATGCATCAGTACAAGTTGCCACACCTCATTAGCACAATAAGATGAATACTAAATACATAAAAGCAATTTATTCAATGATAGTAATATATAAAAGAAAGATTGAATATATGGATATGATACATGGAAAAAGAATTAGATCGTAGAAACAAAAATATAAAACAATTTTAATCTTACAGTTTACGGTAAGACAGAGTGTATACACCTATACTATTGTGACAGATTCTGAGCCGCGTCACCTAGAGTCTCCAAACGCTGTTTACTATGGTGGCGTGGACCCAATCAAGTAGTCTGTAACTATCCAACATGGCTGAGACCAGACGTTAGTGACTTTATGGACTGATGCTGCGTCTTGTTTCGGCCGCCCCTAAGTGAGGAAAAAATAATGTCAAACTTTCTGCAAAACAGAGTCAACAATATCTGCAGGTCACCTTATTTTTAATTCAGTCTTACATACGATGTTAACTTGTTATTACTTAGCCCGTCACCTGTCTTTAATTTGTTAATCCTTCATAGTTAAGGAAATGAATGATTCCTATATTTCAGTGCTCTTGGGCACATGTGCACCAAGGAGAATTCCTCACCCTACTACCGTGGTCCACATATTGGAGCGATCGATTATTATCACTGACTGCACCATCAGGCTCTATAGTTATAAATTCATGTTTGTTGCATAGCACTAATCAAATAACGCGTTCATAAATGAAATGAGATCATATTATATGTTAAGATAGTGAACTGTCGTATCTGTTACGGCTTAAATACATCCACACTGTCTTCCCCTCGATTTGAAACGTCATATAGATAGGTGGGAAAATTCGTTGCAAAATGTCAAGTTACCAATAATGCAGTTAACTAAATCTTGTGAATATAATGCATGTTTAGGTGGAAATGTTATGTCAAGTAATAAAATCATGGGAATGTAATATGTCTTTAAAGTAACATGGCCATTAAGAATTGAAGATACTTGCAAGTTACTAGTATTTGACCACAGATGTCTTAAAAATATTGCTCGCATCTTCTGGGATCACCGGATAAGTGATAGTGAGGTGAGACACAGGGTATTAAGGAATGATGGTAAATCAGTTGATGAGGTGATGAATCTTCATCGACTGAGATGGTTGGATCACTTGTTATGTATGCCTGAACACCGATTATCACGACGTGCTATTCTGACTAGTATTGGGGCTGGTTTGAAGAAAGTTTGGGGCGGCCAAACCAAAACGTAGCATCAGTGCTTGAAGTCACTAACTTCTAGTCTGAGCCATGTTGGCAGATCATAATGGCGTAGGTGTATACACTCTTTT
Source organism: Schistosoma rodhaini (assembly GCA_944470415.2). Classification (NCBI taxonomy): domain Eukaryota; kingdom Metazoa; phylum Platyhelminthes; class Trematoda; order Strigeidida; family Schistosomatidae; genus Schistosoma; species Schistosoma rodhaini. Next base: position 85,081,102 of record OX104044.1, read on the forward strand.
TCTTCCCTTAAACCTTGAGATTGAAATTGCTCCATAACTTTCTTCTTTCCTGTACTATATCCTTATATACAACCTATCTTTTATATATTACCACTACTGAGTTAACTATTTCTATAAATCCGGTGTTGATTTTGTTGTGCTAATGAGGTATGGCAACTTGTACCGATGCATAAATGTGCCTGGTCCTACGTTGTAATTGACCGATCGATCACAATATAAAGTAATATTCTCACAAAATTTAATGTTATAAAACTTCTTTAGGTAAAATAGTTTTAACATAGAATAATCACATGATTATAATTTATGCTTGAATAATGTAGCACACCAAATAAATAATCCGGACATATTTAACTCAACTACCCTTTTTAAACCATTAGGGAGCATGATACTGAGAGAATGTTTGGGGTGCAAACCGACTTTAGTCTTTGGATCATATCTTCTTGTGCTGCTTCATTACCTGGTAGATTAGGCCTTTAGGTCGAATACTCAAGGGTGTCCGTTCACTCAGAAAACCACTTGTCTAGCTTTGTGTCCACAGTAGTAACCCAGTACTAACGATGATCATGTATGACATAGTGAGTACTCTATTGGACAAATTATGTGCATTTCAAAGTGCGAGCCACTGGATATCTCGCTTAAAATTGCTGTCTTACCGATGAAACATGGATGATATGGGTTTGACTTTCTTTGGCATTTTTTGTAAACAATGTTGGGATATAAAGTTCTGGAAGAATCTGATGTTTTGTGGTAATTGTGATTTATTGACTGTTTTTCTTTCGTTACATTTTAATATGTTTTATTTCCTTTTCACATCTGTTTTATTTAGTCCCTCATCCTCGACTGTCTAAATGGTATTCGTCTATGCTTAAAAAACTTGATCAGGAAATCTACGATCTATTGAAAATCCATTCCTCTAAGTCAGCAAATGTGGACACAGTATCAAAAGTCACAAAATCTGTAAGTTATTTATTTATCTGTTTTACGAAGCACGTTTTTCTCGCCATAAACAATTAAATTTTGTGTTTGTTCCCAGTTGTCGTTTCAGTTGTTATGATGGTCTTATTAAGTACATTGAATTGAATACAGTATTCGGCATGTCTGATAGCCAACACGCTTTATTGACCAGTTGCTTACTGGCTAACCAGGATGCCATAAAATATCCGACCAACATACGTAATGTAACTTACATGAGAGCTCTTAATTCTCAAGAAAAGATATTTATTTAAATTATCATTATAGTGTATATAATATTGTTACAAATGAAGTACCCAATAGAAACATGTATATATGATGTAATGTTGCCACTTTTCAAGGTTTACAATACTATTGGAATGTAAGAAAGATTTCAGTAATAAATGTTGTTGTGGGAACTCTTCCAATAGGTCATAGTAATATCGATTTTATTAGTCTCTCCAACGCCCCAATATGCCCTGATATGGCCGAGAGTAAGGAGAGACCGCTCTCCCTCTCGAGACGCTCTCATATGGCCACACGTATATGGCCTCCGCCAGGGAGGTCCTACACACTGCCTTCTCGTGGTAGGGTGGGGTGTTGTTGAATGATATCATCGAAATAAGAATTAACTTTAATGACCAGTCTATCCATTTATGCCACAAAATGAAGTTTGTTGTATCTTGTGAGTAAAGTTGATTGACGAGTAACGTCAATTGAAAGCTAGACACATAGATTGTTTTATATGGTAGCTGTTCGTGATTGCATAGACTTTTATCTAATAAATTGTGAACATATAAACTGCACAATGAAGTATGATATGTTCACTAGTGGTGACTAGTCTAAAATAGTGTACCTAAATTGCGATTGAGTAATCGTGACCTGTACAGTTCAAACAAGTTTTAAATGCAAAAGTAATTACTGACAGTAATAGATAATGACTATATGTAATATCCGAAATTGAAATAGGTTGATGTGTCTACTCATTAACCAGCTTCAAGTTATAAGTTTCAACTACTTAAAAGTTTAGTGTTACATTGAAACAGTTGTCCATTAGTCCCTAATTATGAATAGTTGTCTGTGTAGAGCGTGTAATTTGATTTATATTCAAATAAAAAATAATTGCCGATAATCAATACGGTTAAGTAAAACAAATCTTCAGTTCATTTGCTTGCGCTGTAACGTAGCAACCAACCAAGGGAGAAAATCAAGATCCGGATATACAACATAGTGAGCTGCGATCAAATGACGCCTGATGCAGAACCTCTGGAACAGATGAAAGGTATTATGTACTTGGGCAGTATCATTGATAGACAAGGAGAATCTGATGCAGATTTGTAGGCAAGGATCGACAAAGCAATAGCAGCATACCTACAGTTGAACAATATATGGAACTCAAAACAATTATCTATGTGAGATGCTTCAGATGCATTGGGCAGACAACATCAGCAACCACCAACTGTAGCTAAGAAAAAACCAACCTGTCAAGATGCTGGAGGTGGTTAGGAGATATATTACAGAAATCATCAAACTATATCACGAGGCAAACCCTAATTTGTAATCCTAAAGGCGAAAGGAAAAGAGAAAAATCCAAGAACAAATCGTGACGAGAATTGGAGGCAGACATTAAAAGAATGGACAGCACTTGGCGACGACTAGAAAGTAGAGCTCAGGAAAGAGTTGGTTAGATATTCCTGGTCAATGATTTCTATTCCACGAGGTGTAACAAGTGTAACTTCACTTAACTAAGGACTTAACAACCGAGGAGAGAAACCAGAATCTTTAGATGTCTACATGAACGCGTTATACTCATATCAGTGCTTTAGTATCTAATGATCTACATATAAAATTTCAGTCAATATACATTCGTAATTTTACTGAAGATTGAACTCAAGACATTCATGTCTCGTAGAGAACATATAATTACTAAACCCATTACTTTGATGTTAAGTGTTGTCACAATTGAGATCAATCTATAACGACTTCTATTCGATTATTCGTATACTTCTGTTACTCCATAAAATTACTGTATTTCTTTGTTTGTTTGTTTTTTGAATTTCAGTTTCCATTATCAACATTTTGTGATATCTTAGAAATTATTGCAGAATTTTCAATTCAACTCACGTGTTTCAATGAATTAATTTATAATGTTATTCTTTGTGGTAAGTTTTAATTGAAAGGTAGAATTATGTAGTATATGAATGAGCACTTGTTATTTTGAAAAATTCCTAACCAAATCCAGCCATATTACTTACGTCTGTTACTCTCAATGGAGTATAAGCCGCCGACCAGCATTCTACAATCCACTCTGTTCTGAGCCTTCCTTTCTAGTTCTATCCAAATTTTGTTCATTCTTCTCATGTCTGCCTCCATTTCTCGGCGTAATGTGTTCTTTGATCTTCCTCTTTCCGTTTGGCCTTCAGGATTCCATGTGAGGGCTTGTCTTGTGACGCAGTTGGGTGATATCCTCAATGTATGTCCTATCCATATCCAGCGCTTCCTTCTGATTTCTTCTTCCGCTGAAATCTGGTTTGTTCTCTCTCATAGTAGGTTGTTGTTGATAGTGTCTGACCAACGGATCCGAAGTATCTTGCGTAGACAACTGTTAATAAACATCTGTATCTTCTGGATGACGGCTTTCGAAATCCAGCCACATAAATACTGGTTAAGATGCTTATGTGTAACTGGAAAACGAATTCAAATAGATAAATGAGACTATGCATATAGAGGTATTCGAGATACAACAATGTTTATTCGAGAAATAATATAATCCGTAATATCATGGGTTGATTAATTAATGAACTCGATTAGGATAGGACGTTTTGCTTCAAGTTCGATAGTACATGCACGAGCTGAACGATATGAGATTCAATTCTCAAATAAATGAAGGTAATCTATAAGAGCTCCATCGCACTCACGTTTCTTGTTAGTCGGTAGTCGTAAGCAAGGTATCTCTCCCAATTTGATGAGAATAGATGCTCTCTCTGTAGGCTTGAAGTAGATCATGCTCCCTAACTATTTATTTATAGTCAGTCAGCTACAACGTAGTACCAGGCACATATATGCATCGGTGCAAGTTACCACACCTCACCGAATTCACAGAAGTAGTCAATTCAATGGTGGTAATATATAAGAGAAAGATTGCGTATAAGGATATAATACAAGAAGAAAGAAAGATATGAAGCAATTTTAATCTCACGGTTTAAGGAAAGACAGTGAGTGTATACACCTACTTTATTGTGACGGATTCTGAGCCGCGTCACCCAGAGTCTCCGAACACTGTTTACGATAGTGGCGCTTACCCAATCAAGTAGTTTGTATCTACCAACATAGCTCCGACCAGAAGTTATTGACTTTATGGACTGATGCCACGTTTTTGTTTGGCTATCTCTAACTGTCTTCTAACCATCTCCAATACTAATCAGCATTGCTTGTCGTGGTAATCGGTGTTCAGGCATACGTAACACGTGGCTGAAGTTATTTATAATTTTGAAAGTTATGAAAATATTGTTTATTCTGTTCCCTTGATCTGAAAGTGCGTAATTAATACGTGTTACTACACTAACCTTTTTGTATATCTGTAACGTAAAATGTCGTTGACTTATTCAAACGTTTATACATTTGTTTCTATTTATTAATCTCTATGATGTTAGTGTTAGTTGCTTTAGGTGAAATTCTTGTGATTACCACTGATCGAACTACAGCATAAGGATTCGCTAAGAATATCTTTATTCGAGATTTATGAAAGTTAGCATTCCAAAGACAATCGTAATTCTGACTATAAAGTATTGACTATTTGCATTGGTTCTATAACTGACATTTCAATGGGTCCACAAGAAACGTATGATCTTTATAGCATTATCGTGCAATCCAAAAAAGCATAATATTAAAAGCATCTTTAAAATAAGTTTCATCATAAAATGATGCCAGTTATAGTAGAAGCATTAAAAAAAGGATAGTTCCTGATAAGTACTAACTCAGAGTCAGGATCCAGTTATTGCTCTTTATTTATTTATTTAAACTCATAAATATTGGCACAAAGGGGAACCAGATATATATGCACCACACAAATGTCATTTGATTTGTGTGAGGGATGTGATACTGCCCAGATGCTCAAACTGAAGCAGGTGGTTTTCTTAAAGGCCCCACTCGGAGCCTTTGACCTAAAGATCTGATCCACAAAGCAGTGGAGCATCGTGAGGAGATGCAATCCCATGGTAACCGGTGACCAACGATTGATTCATACGCCATTTGTTCCCTCAGGATACTGGAGTCCATATGCACCGTTGGTTGAGAATCAGGATTTTTCAACTCCTCTAGTTGGATGTTCCGTATCAACCACCCCGGTTAAAGCGCGGACATTTACAAACTGATGCCGATGAAAGTTAATGTTTTAATATATAGAAGTATTTCCATGTAGCAATAGTAATAATATTAACCAAGTATACATTTGCTTTTTACTTTTGCACAGATTATAGTTATATGTTAGATTCGGATATATTTTTAAATTTTCTATGTAAATTATCCAATCATGTTATTCTGTTGGAAAATATAACTGGTCAATTAAACTCATGGTCACCTAGTTTAGGCGGTTGGATTAGTTTGCCTAATACTACTACTGCTACTGCCACTACAACTATTGCTAACGGGAATATGAAAGAAACTGAACGTGATATGATTTTAAAATTTTTGAAAATGTTATTTGATAAAAGTATACCTGTAAGTTATGATTTTATCTATTATATTAGATCATTGATATGAGACTATTAATTCACTTGGTATTGTTTCTTTGAATCTTCCCATTGATGTTTAAGATTGCAACTGGTCAATCTCTTATTGGTTATATGTGCATACTGTGCATATTGCCTCGATATAGCATTAATTCACAAGCATTATAAGCAAAGATGGATAATGGCTAGCAGTGGAATCCAGGACGTGCGTTTCGTTTTATATTCGCGACTTGTCAGCTGGATGTACCTGCATCTCAGAGTTGATGTTCACCCTGGGACTCGAACCCAGTACCTTTCGCTTCAAAATTCACCTCATCACACAAGCAAGTAGCTATCAGGACTCAGTAGCTGAGTGGATAACGCGATGGCGTTTTAAGTGAAAGGTACTGAGTTCAAGTCGCAGGGTGATCAACAACTCTGTGATGCAGCTACATCCAGCTGACGAGTCCCAAATAAGATGAAACGCGCGTCAAATTGGATTCCACTGCTAGCCACTATCCATCTTTGTTTATATTAATAATTTTGTTATTATTTTTCCATATATTACGCTGAAGAACATACACAATTGACTTACTACGGTGAATCAACCTTATGTGGAACTTTAGAAGGTTATAAATAAAACAGGCTATTGAAGTATGCCGACTACGCTCTCAGTGTTTATGTCGTTGTTTAGTTTAGAAGGACGATCATATATGTATCTATGATTTTTGTACAATTAATTCGGTTTGACAATTATAGCGTCCTAATCATTTCAGTCTTCTGATTAGGAAACCTATAGAAAACATGTATATGTTAATTAAATGTCGTAGAACGTGACAGAAGCTTGATCACAATTTCGCTTAATTGGTGTCAAATAAGACGTTTAGCGGATATGGGTTCTATTTGAAAGAAGGCGTTTCACTGTCATAACCTACAAGGATAACGATAGGATATGGCGTATCTTATGTTAAACTTTGAGACTTTTAGTATTGTGAAGGTTCAATCTCACATTTGATTATATAAACATCCAGGTGTTAATACTACGTGTTGTCCTAAAGAATTCGAGTAATTCATAGTTCAATTTGAGAAATAAACTCCGTCACTTAAATAGTTTGATCTTGTTTGAAAATTCTTTCCCAAGTTATCGGATCATCCAACCACAAATCACAATTATAATAATTATCTTACCATAGTCTTTTAGCTCAAAACCAATTTCTCCCAATTAGTTCATTGACTTAGGCCCTAATTAATATCACCCGATAATTTTCATCGAAACATATATGTACTGATGTTTTCTATCTTGTTTTTTTTTAATTCCTCCCATGCTCATCTTTTTACAGAATGAACTAAATTCAACAGGAGAAGGAAATTTTCAATTTACCAGTATACCACAAACATGGTTACCACCTGATCGTCCAGTTGATCTTAGACGTCCAAATTATGAATTATATATATTCTATACTGAATTACCTTATCCAAATCAATTAACTAGTCGATTAGGTTCACATCGTTTATATATTGAATTATATTATGATAAACAATCATCAAATTATAAAACTTTATTAATGGCTGGTAGTTTTAGTCATGATACACAATTTTTTTAAATTTCAAAGTGAGTCTCTTTAAATGTAACGTTATTTGTTACTTGGTTACTTTTACTCTTGTTGTTTGTTGTTGTTGTCTTCTCTAGTTTTCTTTTTTTTTTGTTTGTTTTGTAAACAAAAATTGATTTTACGATCAATAGTTTATAGCTCAGAAGTGGGTTACTTTCCTTTAGATATATTCCCTTATGCTTATCGTGTATATCTGTCTTAAATATCATCGTATTTCTTTCTTTACTTCAGTTCTTTAATGGATAACTGGAAGTTTTATTCTTATTTGTATCATATTTTTGCACATTCCTTATGCACTACTGATATGATATAAAAGGTGTTTTGTAAATCTACAAGATGCTTTATTATTTATTTATTTATTTAAATATATAAATATTGGTACAAGAGGGCAACAGAACTCTTTCAGTTAAGGAAGTTATAACCACTCATTATGAAGAAAGTAAAAGAAGGTTACAACGGGATCGCCACTGGCTTCTATTTTGAGCCATATCCGATAACGCCTCTAGTCACTGTGTTCCACCATCTTTCGGACCCCAACCAGGGAATCGTGAAGGACCAACAAAAGCCAGTTCTTTGCAGTTTTCTTTCATACCACATCATATACTGACCACCTCTTCTTTTTCTCCAAACAATCTCAGCGTCGGTAAATAATGCACGATGTAGAATTCTCTGGGACGACAATCGTAGAACATGTCCAAGCCACCGAAGTCGATGTTTCAAGACAGTGACACCAATTGGGTTGTCGTCGTTCTGCCCAAACACACGATGCCGAATCCCAGGTTTACAAACATGATGTTGCCACTGTGTGTGAGCAATCCTTCGGAGACAACGATGTTGTAGATCCGACCTTTTACAGCCAGATTAACATCACGAAGGCGCCAAAGGTGGTCTAGATTTGCATAAGTCGCTATGGTTTTCACTATACGTGAATTAATCTCATGACTCACGCCATCACCAGCACTTATGCAGCTACCTAGATACACGAACTTCTCGAGTACTTCAATCTGCTCACCATCCAGGGTGAGTACAGGGTCAGGGTCGTGCCAGTGTTGTAGAAGTACTTTACACTTCGAAGGTGCGAAACACATGCCACTAATTCTCAAATGATTAAGTGAGGATTGCATGCCTTGGGCATTATCGCACAGTAAGACAATATCATCCGTTTACTCAATGTCGAGAAGTCTTTATCCAGGGAAGAGATCCACACCGCCATTCTCTACATCAATCAGAACTGTTTCCAGAATGTCATCGATGGCAAAGTTGGAGAGGAATAGTGAAATCGGGCAGCCATATCTAACCTGCTGCTTGAATGGAACAGTGCAGAGAGATGGTTTTGTGCCATCACTCTGCCTGAGGTGTTTGTATATAGGGCTTTTAAGATGTTAATGAAGTTCACAGGCACACCCTTCTTCAATAGACAATCCCAGAGAACAGTCCTGTCCAACGAATCGAAGGCAGCCCTGATGTCAATAAACACTACGATTGTTGGCCTGTGATAAGTATGACGGTGTTCTAACATTTGGTAGAGAGTGAAGATGCGATCAATACATCCTCGACCAGAACGAAAACCATCTGCTTAGCTAATAATAGAAATTAAACATTATGAGGTTTGGTTGAAAAGAATTAATGGATAGATGATATCTATCAGAAAATGTTTAGGCTAAATTTCTAAAGAGAAGTAAAACATAGATACATCTGCTTTATTAAGACTGATTCTTTCACCGAATACCTTTGATCGTTATTTGTGCCTATCTGAATGAGGTAGTCTGCAGGATGTACCTAGGTAACATATATGTCATCCACTTCGATTGATGAATATTCACCTGGTTCGATGCATGATAGTCTTCTTATTATAATAGAAAACAAGAAAAGGGTATTTATTCCATTGATCTTTCAAATTACTCACTACTAATAAATTCCTAATATTCTATATTGTGTATATGGGAAAAAAACGGTTTATCTCAGTCCGTTCATTCGATGGATAAATACTGTACATTGAAGAGTAATTTTTATTAAAGATTCCATGCATTCATCTGGAGTAGACTGCTATAACCAAGTCAATGTAACTCAGAATGAAAAGCACGAATAGCTTGAAATTTGGGACTTGAGTTAAAAAAATTGGTAAAGACGACACTATTATGCAGTTGTTATCCACTAAATGGATAGAGAGTGTTGGGTACGACACAGTAAAGATAACGGATAACCTCAAAGTTATGACTTAAGACCGCTGATCAATATCACGTTTTAAATTCACCAATTGGAATTTAGAATATAATTTTCTCTATCTTGCGCTTGATATTCCGTTCACATAAACTAGCGTCCAAACCTTCATGAATTGTTCATTCTGACGTACACGGTTAACTGGCCTGCCAATCCTAAGCCTTCCTCTTACCCTCAGTCTTAAGAGAAGGCAGCCTCTTTTGGTAATATATTCCAAGGACATGTAGGTTTATATACAAACCTATTGAACTACAGTCGCACCATAAACCAAAAACTCACCATTATACATATGAAACCTCATGTGAATAGAACAAGTTGTAAGTCATAAATTGGCAACAAGTTACTATTAAGTTTCATAATGGTAAATAATGCGTTGAACGAGACCTTACAATAAACGGAATATATAAACGTAATAGTTCAATAACTATACAACATAATAATAAATAGTAATTCGGAAAATGTTTTCTAAAGTTCCTGCCTTTACAATTTCCGTCCCGTACATCAAGATCCTAACTTCGCTCCATCTACTGTCATTCGAACAGCATGCTGGTCGTATGTATGTGAACTTGTTTATTCAGAAGTAGGATAACATTCTAATACATTAAGAATAGAGAATATTTTTAGAATATCAGAATTGGATCATAGATGTATTCGAACCATCATTTGTGTATTTTGAGGCCAGTGAGTGGGCAATGATGAGGTTAGTTAAAGAGTGATAAGTAGAAGGGATTTTGTTTGATGAGGCAGTAGGTCGAGATCTTCGATACATGTGTTGCGCGTACCCGATTACCTTAACAGTTTACGTTGTCTGACTTAGAAGTATGCTGGAGGAAAAGAGCCAAAACAAAAATTAGTCCTTGAAATCATTGACTGTTAGATTGAGTTACGCGAGAAGTGTGGATCTCCTGGTTGTTACTCGACCATTATCATAACCAATAGTTGAAGACTGTATTATTTGGCTCAGAATCATCAGAAATGAGGGTAGTGCATTCGTTTCTTGTAGTCTTTTAGTCCCTGAATACCTTGTGCTTCTTTTTTAATTCTACTACTTACATTGTTACTATTTCTACTACTCTGGCATTTGACTTGATAATGTCATCTTACTGTGCCGATATGCAAGAACTTGAACCGACATAAATATGTATCAGATTCTACATTCCATATGACTGAAAGACATTTTTAAATGTCGAGTGAATTAGTGAGGGATAAAGTGTAGCGGTTTTCGTTAAACAATTATGTAAATCTGAGATTCGTTAAAATCGTTTGAACATTATACAGTTAAAGTCAACCCAAGACGATAAACCGTATATATATTGTGTTTATATGTATGAAATGGCCAAGACTTTAAACGCTGTAACAGAAATTATTACAACTCTAGATTTTACAAATAGTTCGTTTAGTGGTTGGATTTATGAATCGACTTAAGCTAGACCACCCTGAAGGTACTGGACGACCGTTTCTTCCTAGTATGGGACTTTTCTGCAGCGCGCATTCACAACCCGTTTGTTCATTTTAATTCAAGAAATCATAAAAACTGAATTCATTTTGTTTCACATCATACCTAATCATTGTAAGCGAAGATGGATAGTGGCCAGCAGTGGAATCCAGTTTGACACGCGTTTCGTCCTGTTTGGGACTCGTCAGCTGGATGCACCTGCATCTTAGAGTTGATGTTCATTCTGAAACTCGAACCCAGTACCGTTTGTTTCAAACGCCATCGCGTTATCCACTCAGCCACTGAGTCTTGATAGCCGAAATAGGACGAAACGCGCGTCAAACTGGACTTCACTTCTAGCCACTATTCATCTTTGCTTACCATGCTTGTGAATTAAGGCTATATCGAGGCATTACGCATAGTATGCACATATACCAATTAGAGACTGACCAGATGCAGTCCCAAAAACATCGATTGGAATTTTCAAACAAACAATACTAAGTGAATACCCCATCATTGTTTCACTTTTAAGTCATTTATTGTTAAACCTAAACGGAATCAGTAATTGGATTTCACGCTTTTCTTTAACAACACTGTTGTTGCCAGTAGTAACCACCTAATCAAATGAAGCCTATAAACATTTTACAAACTTATTAAGGAGATAACTACGCAGTAACTATGATTTTAATGATGATTACTCTTAGTAATAATAATGATAATAGAAGTAGTAGCCTAAGTGTGACTATTGCCACTGCTGACATTTTTCTTGTAAATTCTTCATTTGCATTTACATGTCTTTTAATGATGTTATTGTTGCCATAGTAACAGCTTTTATCATAAGAAATTAGTTCTCTGCTGTGTTTTTTTTTGTTAAAATACAGTAGAATATTTTTCTATGAAAGTTATTCAGCAAATGAAGTTGTTTAAAGAATCTGTAGTTGATTATACATCTGATGATTAAGAGATGACAAGAACAAACCATTGAGGGAAATGTATAGAAATATATGTGGATTGTTTAATTAGCCTGCTGAATTAAGGTAAATATTGTAATTGAGTAATGATTGTTTTCATTTTTGAAAGCGTGAGTCAATTGAAGCTAGACCACCAGGGAAAACCTGGAAGCACTGAAAGGCCGTTTCGCCCTATTTTGGGACTCCTCAGCAATGCGCATCCTTGATCCCGCCTCGGGAGATTCGAACCCAGGGTCTATTAGTCTCGCGCGCGAGTGCTTAACCACTAGACCAATGAGCCGGCATCCAACGGTGTTAATGTCTAACTCCAACCAATCCATGAAGTTGAGCAACCGTTCACCGATTGTCTTCAGTGAGTTCCTATTTCACAACAGACGTGGTTTGAACTCCACTGGTCAGTGCTTCTCACTAGAGCTCCAGGATTTACCTCTCGAAGTCAGTCACTAGTGAGCATATGATTATTATTATCAGAAGGGTTTTTTGTGGAGATTTATCACTTTCATGGTCTAGCTGCTCTAGCTTCAATTGGCTCACGCTTTCAACCATCAAAATACTAAATCTCCACAAAAAACCCTTCTGATAATGATCATTCATTTTAAAGAATATACTTAATTGGTAATGCAAAGCTGTCAATGAATTTATATCAAAAGGCAAGAGAACTGGTCAATAATGAAATTCCTGTATACCTAGTGTGAAAAAGACTCCCAATGAACTCAAGAAGGCTTCAGAAGAGCCGAAGATGTTTCATCTAGTCACCATGTAGGAGAACATTCCAGAATCTCGACGTGTAGCTTCATTATTGGACAAATGCGGATTTGATTACTTTAATGATGAATTCATTTCTACTAAAAATTATAAATACCTAAATAATTTGTATCATATTTGACTGGTTGTAATAAGATTCCCTTCAACTCATCTTCTAACTTTCAACTTAGGAGTTTCAATTGTTCGAGTGTTAAAGTTGTACACGGTATAGCAGAAATTCAAGTTTTAGATATATAACACCCTGCACTGAGACACACGTGTAATGTTTGTTTTTGATATTTAGATGTGATTTCTTGGCGATTATTCAAAGCGCTAGATGGCATTCATTATTGAATGATATTAGATAGAATACCATTGAAAACAATCGAGCATTGGACAGTTAGGGACTTTACATTAAGTAGTATGCACGCAATATAACTTCACTAGCAATTCTGATGTGCTGATGATGTCGTTCAGAAGGACGATGAAAGCTCCACGACCAAACCATCCAGCTCAGAGAACAAAACTTCATCAAAATCACCGACCTGAGCTACAAATCTTCTCCATCAACTTCACTAGCGATTAGTCTCAGGATCTTCAGATCTCTTAGCAAACGCCTAACTATTGTAAGATGGTGGCATTCAATAACTCACCTCTCGAACTTCAATTATATTATGCATCACTTAAAACACGAATGACTGTATTATAGAATTTTAATGGGTCATTCACCAACTTATGAAATTAAAGTTAATTATCGTGCTTCATTCTTTCCTTCTTCTACATTAGACAATAAGATGTTTTAATTCACTTTACTTATATTGAAAAGTTTACATGAGGTTCTACAGATAAATGTCTTGGATTGGATATAATTAGAGGAAATGATTAGTTAGTTTGACATCCAATTTACCACACAGTGATCACAAATGCCCTGGTACGGCCGAGAGTAGGGGTGTCCGCCTCCCTCTCGAAATGCTCTCACAATGGCCACGGGTATATAGCTTCTGTCAGGGAAGTCCTAACCACTGCCTTTTCGTGGAATTACTGTTGTTTACGAAATTGAGAGGACGAAAAGGGAATGCGACCCTTTAACACGGCAGGTCCACCTAGGGGAGTTGAAAAACTCTGACTCAAAACCAATGGTGCGTATGGACTCCAGTATCCTGAGGGAACGAATGGCGTACGAATCAATCGTTTGTAACCGACTACCTTGAGACTGTACCTCCTCACGATGTTCCACTGCGTTGTGGATCGAACTTTTTTGTTGAAAGCTCCGGATGTGGCCTTCTAAGAAAACCGCCTGCTTCCGTTTGGGCACCTAGACAGTATCCCAGCGCTCACACAAATCAAATGAGATTTGTGCGGCACATATGTATCTGGTGCTTCTTTGTACCAATATCTATGTGCTTAAATAAAATAAAATTGAACTGATAAATAGATATCACTATGATCTAAAGCTAGAATTTATTCATCTTTGAATGAGAAAATATTATCAAAAAAGAACTATTTTCTATTTCTTTTATATAATTGAGATCATGAGACCACTATGGAAAACGTGGAAGCACTGGATGGCCATTTCGTCCTATTATGGTACTCACTTTTGTTTAATGATTCAATCAACTTCTCACGTTATTATAATCTGGCCCGATTGAATGGACCATTATTGGCATTGTGTTTTATTATTTCAATTTTTATATAATGACAGTTTTAATTAATAAATCATTTAAAATAATGTTCTTTTAACATTTTTTCTGAAAAAAATTTGTATGAATATCAGTAAAGTGAACTATTTCATTAAACGTTATTGTATATTATACCAAAATACTTCGGATCTGTTGGCTAGATACTATCAGCAACATTCTACTGTGGGAGACAACAAACCAGATTCCATCCAGTGGAGGAAGAAATCAGGAAGAAACGCTGGAAGTGGATAGGACACACATTGAGGAAATCACCCAACTGCATCACAAGACAAGCCCTCACATGGAATCTTGGAGGCCAAAGGAGAAGAGGAAGACCAAAGAACACATTACGCCGAGAAATGGAGGCAGACATGAGAAGAATGAACAAAATTTGGATAGAATTAGGAAGAAAGGTCCAGGACAGAGTGGGTTTGAGAATACTGGTCGGCGGCATATGCTCCATTGGGAGTAACAGGTGTAAGTAAGTGAGTAAGTAATGGCTTACTTACTTACTTACTTACTTACTTACGCCTGTTACCCCTTGTGGAGGACCATAGGCCGCTTCAGATGTCGAATTTTTCATAATCCAGTCAATCACTAGAAGGAAGAGAAATGGGGAGAGTAGACAGCCTTGTCTGACTCCGGTCCTTACTGGAAATGCATCTGTCAGCTGTCCTCCATGCACCACTTTGCACTGTAGTCCATCGTATGAGTTTTGGATAATGTTGACAATCTTTTCAGGAACTCCATAGTGTCGAAGAAGTTTCCATAATGTTCTCCTGTCAAACGCCTTCTCATAGTCGGTGAAGTTGACGTATAGTGATGAGTTCCACTCAACTGATTGTTCAACGATGATCCGTAGTGTCGCAATCTGGTCTGTGCACGACCGATCCTTACAGAATCCAGCCTGATGATCCCTAAGTTCGGCGTCTACTGCGTCTTTCATCCGATTCAGCAGCACTCTGTTGAAAACTTTTCCTGGTACTGATAACAAACTGATGCCTCTGTAGTTCTCACATTGGCTCAGATCTCCTTTCTTTGGTATCTTGATGAGATATCCTTCTTTCCAGTCCGTTGGCACTTGTTCCTCTTCCCAAATCTTTTTGAATAGAAGGTGAAGCATGTTTGCAGTTATTTCAATGTCTGACTTCAGTGCTTCTGCTGGTATATTGTCAGGTCCTGCCGCCTTCCCACTTTTGATTTGTCTGATGGCCATGTTGACTTCTTCGATCGTTGGTGGAGTGACATCTATTGGAATGTCTGTGTGGGCTGCTTCGATGTTCGGTGGATTCAATGGGGCTGGTCTATTCAGCAGTTCCTCAAAGTATTCTGCCCATCTTTTCCTCTGTTCTTGAATCTCAGTGATTGTCTTTCCTTCTTTGTCTTTGACTAGTCTCTCTGGTTTGCTATATCTCCCTGCCAATTTCTTCGTTGTATCATATAGTTGTTTCATATTCCCTTCTCTTGCAGCTTTTTCCGCCAAGTAATGACTACTCTTCTAAAAAGACTATGGAAAGTTTTCCACTGAATGGATGTACGTATATAGATTAAGACAAGATTAACTATTGAATTAAATATACTTTTACAATCTTTGTTATTTTTGGCTAAAACACAACTTAGTCACAATTCTATATAAGGTTTAAATGTATAAACAAAAACTATAAAAGTTAAATGAATGTTATACTACTAGAGTATCTTTATTGCCAACAATTGGATAGACTATACTAATACATTATTATTAATTTTTTTTCTTGTCGTCTTAACAACTACAACAAGCTTAGACAAGAAATCTATTTATTCAAGACTATAAACAATCGATTATCATCACAATAAGTGACTAACTAACTAACTACCTAACTCAAATTAACCAGTTCATTATATGACACATAAAAAAACTCTTAACAACTAACATTAAAATTGTTTTTTAATCAATGAATTAGTGAATAGAATCGGATAAAGAGAAAAATTAATCTTATATAGTTAAGATCATGAGTCAATTGAAGCTAGACCATCATGAAAAATGTGGAAGCACTGAACGACCGTTTCGTCCTATTATGAGACTCCTCAACCGTGCGCATTCACGATCCCACTTTGCGAGATTAGAACGCAGGATCTATCAGTCTCGAGCGAGAGCACTTAACCGATAAATAAATAGTCATTTAATATAGCTTATGTAGATGATAGAAAAAAAGAGAAGCCTAGATAATGATAAACGCAGAAATATGGCTAACTCTTAACATGTTCGATGGTATTATAATCAAAATTGTCGTTTAAACGTGGTGAATAGCTTTTATTTATTTATATTATTCAATCACAACAGGATAGAATTTATCAATTATTAAGTTTGTGCATCTAGGTAACTGCATAAGTGCTGGTGTTGGCGTGAGTGATGAGATTGATGCATGTATAATGAAAGCCAGAGCAACTTATACCAATCTGGGCCATCTTTGGCATCTTCGTGATGTTAGTCTGGCTGTAAAAGGTCGGATCTACAACGCGTCGGTGACAGCAGTTTTGCTCTATGCTTGTGAAACCTGGCCTCTCCGAGTTGAGGATGTTAGACGACTCTCTGTGTTTGATAACCGTTGTCTCCGAAGCATTGCTGATATCCAGTGGCAACACCATGTTAGTAATGCAGAGGTTCGGCATCGTGTGTTCGGGCGCAGAGACGTCAATTCATTTGGTTTCACCATCTTGAAACACCGACTTCGGTGGATTGGACATGTTTTACGAATGTCGTCCCAGAGGCTTCCACGTCGTGCATTATTTGCCGACTCTGGGACTGGTTGGAGAAAGTGGAGAGGTGGTCAGTGTATGACATGGTGTCGTGGTATGAAAGAAATCTGCAAAGGGCTGGCTCTTGTTAATCCTTTACGACTCCATAGTTGCGGTCCGAGAGATGGTGCCTAAAGACATTATCAGATATGGCTCAGAATAGAAGCCAGTGGCGATCCTGCTGTAACCTTCTTTTACTTTCTCCGTTATAAATGGTTATACCTTCGCGAACTGAAAGAGTTCTTCTGGTTGAACATTTCTGTTTCCCCCCTTGTTACTTTTATTATTACACAAGCATACACTAGTCTGTCGTAATTATTGTTAGTTCTTATTTTTCTTATATGCACATTACCCCTTTTCTCTTCCCATACTCATCGTTTGGTATGGCGCATATATATCTGGTGCCCTCTTGTACCAATATTTATATGTTTAAATAAATAAATAATATCTTAGGAGGACTAATTCATATTAGTTTAGATTCAGAAATAGACATAGAACAATTTTTTTTAAAGTATATTTTCCTCAGGCAATATTTATGCACGAATATAAATAAACTGATCAAATCAGATAAGAACAAATCATTTTCAGTGGTCTATCAACTGTATTCCTTAACATTTCTTAAGCAGAGTTCGGTTTAATCTCTTATACTTAGAGAAACCTTTGAAAATTTGAGCCAACAATTCTAGTCTCTGTGTTCATCAAGAGTACCTCATAATAACATTTTGGTTTCTTTTACTTAACCAGATTAAATAGTTAATACCACGAATTCTCCATAATATCCAATTGTTTTTTCCCTCGCATATAAATTCTCATATAAGTGTAAATGAGTCACTTTGTTCATTTTCCTTTTTTGACCCCTTCCTTCCTTGTGAGAAGGAAGCATCGCTGCAGATGCTGGTTGTCCGAGGGAAACACCTTACTGCTGTCACACCCCTATACAGTCAGCAGTACGACTTCGCCCTCAGACCTTGAGTTGCTGCTTTTAGACTTACCGTTCTTCAATCGACCTGACTGTGCACGGTAGATCCTACAGAAACTTATGTTCCAGGCAATATAGTTCGGTTGGGTCATCACGATAAGCAAACCCGACCACTACGTCAAGGTAGCAGCTACGATCAAATTTATTTCACTGGATTATACTCTTCGAATAACATCTTTAAACCTTAATCTTTCCGATTACTGCTTATACTCTAACTACTTCTACCACTATGGGATTTGAATGGACAACTGCATCTCTGTGCTAATGTGGTATGGCAACTCGAACTGATGTAAGTACGTACGAAGTTCTACATTGTGACTGACTGATTGATTAGTTTAATTTTGATATTCTCCATACAAATGAATAGATATTATTGTATTCTACAGTAAAGCCTGTTATTCAATGAAATGGTTTATTCTAATTTGCAATCTAGAGATATTTAATATTCTAATACTCATAGCCTTTTTCCTGATGGCTAGCCCCGTACATGTGATAATTTCTTCTGCTGATGACACATCTAAATTGTTTCGAGCCTCTATTGTATATATAAAAGTAATCTTAGCTATTTACGTAGTCAAGACACCCGTTCCCGATTATTGAAAGCTTTGTTTACAGATTATTCTAAAAAATTACTACTAGCAAATATACTTAGAATAAGAAAGATCGTTTCAGCGAAATCATTTCGCTGAACCGATCTTTCCAATTTTACATCCAAATGGGTATATTCTGTTTACTTAAAAATCTAGTAGGGTTTAGTTAGTTGGGTCATTTGAAAACTTAGATCATTTGATGAAGCTTATTTGCCTGTTTACCGGATGAATTTATTCGAATAACACTTCATACACAATCGGGGATGTTTATGTGTTACTTACTAACAGATACATCATGGTCCAAAACGTTAGAAATCATAAGTCTATACTGTTTTCTTGACAGGAACACTAGTTCAGTAAAAGAGACTATCGATTGACCAATCAAATCTAAGACTTTTATAAACACCCTATGAGAAAAACGCACTCTATAACATATATGCAGGTATATTCAGCTGATGAGACCCGAATGGAATGAAACGCGCGTTTTCGATTCAACAGACAGTCATTGATATGGAATACCAATCAGAAGTAGACTAAGGAAATAGGTTAATCGATAACAATCAGAAGTAGCATAAAAGTCAAGTGCATTTCATTACGGTCAAAATGAGTCAATTTACTAAGGATAGACTGGTATACATATGGATGAGTATTTATGCATTTTATTCGATAGTCCAATACAATTTCTCGCTCAAATAGTCAATTGGTGGGGGAGGCTAGCGCATATATTACCGAGCATCAGTATCAAATTCAAGATGGTGTACGTTATAACAGCCGTCATCTATCTTCACTAATAACATATGTACAGTCCCATTAAATGTAATAACTTGAAATAACATAATCACCACAACAAACACATAAATCAAAAGAACTGGTTGTTAGAAAATGGAACATTTATTTTACAGTCAAACAGCAAAACATGTTCTCAAAAGAGAACAACAATTCTCATAAGGGGATTTCTGTCTTATTGTAAAACAAAAATGCAATTTGACTGGCCGTTTTATTTTTGGTAGAATTTTCTTGTTCAATTCTAAAAAAATTATCTCAATTCATTAACATCATGTTGCATCAATTACAACAAAGTTAAACATCCAGGACATGAATGAATGGAATCATGTAGAACAGCATCACATGAATGACAGAATATGAATTTACATTTAGGACATTGATATCCCTGTGATAAAAATAAACAATTAAATGAATTTATTAATTTCTTTTTTTAGAGAGAAAGGATATAATTTGTCAATTTAATTTGGTCAGGAAACAAATGAAACGGTGATCATGCAAGTAATGATTGAACCTGATAGTTAGTTGTCTGATATAATGAGATAAAAAGATTATATTATTGAGTTGAAATCCTGATTCAATCGGAGCTAAACCACCATGGAAAACCTAGAGGCACTGGACGGTTGTTTCGTCCTATTATGGGACTCATCAGCAGTCCGTGTCTATGATTCTGTCTCGCGAGATTCCAACCCAGGACCTATCAGTCTCATGCGCGAGCGCTTAACCACAAGACCATTGAGCCGGCCGACATCCAACGGTGTTAATGTCTAACTTTAACCAATCCACGAAATTGAACAACCATTCACCATTGTCTTCAGTGAGTTGATATTTCACAATTGTATTTACTGTGCATGTGTTTTTACAGTGATTCCATGTATTTCCATCTATGTGATATAACTGTGTGTAAAAATTATTATATAAATGATTTTATTTTGGAACTTGTTTAGAGATGTGTTTTAGGGGAGTCAAAAGATCTTTATTGCATCAGTCTTTCGTATTGTCAATTCGCATTACGGCAACTGTAGTGGTTCGCATTTCACAGTATAAGCAGTGTAATCGAGAAATTGCAGAGACTCCCTATTTTAAAGTAAAAGCAGTAAGACTGCATACTCAATAGATTCAGTACGCACATAACAGTGACGACTCATCAGTAACAGCAGTTGGTTATCTGAGTTCAACACAGGCTATGCGAATAAAACACAATCGACCACCGAGTTACAATAGTGCCAAATATAAGTGTCTCAATACTCATTAGTTAGTGAATGTACTGACTCACCATATTACAAGCCTACAATCACTTAACGTTTTAAAAATATTTTACACATGTTAAGTATTATTTTGTAAATAAGTTATTACTAAGTTACGTGAAGGGTACAATCATGTGAATTCACATATATAGCTATTATTGTCGTTTGTATAAATTTATTTCTTATTTCTATTCGGAAGTTATAGACGCCCCCGAAAATAATGCTTGACTATGTTGGAACCATCAAATAAGCAATGTTGGGATTAGATACAGGATATTAGAGAGTGAATCTTCATCGACTGTGGTGTAATACGCATGTCCAACCACCATTTACATCGACAACAGGATGTACGCTGGTGCAGCAGTAGTCTGGAAAAGTCATGGGTGGAGAATACAAGACGTGATATCAGTTCATAAAGATACTAATAGAATGAGCTGTGCTGGTAGGTGTAGACAACTTGGTAACTAATAAATGAAACCAACGGGTGATATGACTCAAAACCGATGGCAATGGAACAAAATTCATTCATACATGTTTTAAAACAATTAATACTTTTGATTCAGTGAATTCATTTTTCTTCTAGATCCATATTATTTACGCCTAATTTTCCAGAATGCTTATGATAATTTCAGATTTATCTTGTTCATTCTATCTCACTGTTCTGATATATTGTAATAGCTAGAACCAATGTAACTACACAAACTTACGCCAACGAAAGAAAGCAATAACAACCTGTTTCACTCTAGTTTTGGATTCCTTGGTAATGAACACTCAAATAGCTACAAAGAATGAAGCCTATAGTTTGTTACATAGTGCACAAATACTCATGTAATTTTCAAGTTAGTTACATTCTTAATCCCGACCGTTGATGCAACTTTGACGTGGTAGTCGTGCCTGCCTACCGTGATGAATCAATCAAGATATACTGGCCTAAACAATCGTTCCTCAAGGTCCTACCATGCCAGACAGGTCGGTTGAAGAGCGGTGAGACTAAAAGCAGCAATCCCAAGGTCCGAAGGCGAAGTCGTACTGCTGACTGTACAGAGGTGTGACAGAAATAAGGTGTTTCCTTCAGACAACCAGCATCCGCAGCGATGTTGCCTTCCCACAAAAAGTGGTAGGGTTAGAAAAGATCGACCCTAAAATTGCACGTCTCGCCTTATCCCACGGATTTCCGTCTCAAATTTCCTTTTCAGGTACCTCTAGAAGAACCCTTCTACGGTGTGGGCAACCGGGATGTGATAATAGCCCTCATACCTATAACAGTACTCAAGATCACTGACTGACATTTTGAATACAGTGATTCGATCAATGGAAGGAAACCAAGAAAACGTTCATCAACTTAAACTCTAGTATAAGAAATACTATTTGTTTGTGGAATATTAGATGCGTCAAGTAAGTTTCCAAATCATGCCGAGTTTTTTCTATCATAGTGAGTAATGCTTCATTCATTTTGTGAATAAGGTTACACATACATGATTGTAACTCCGCCTGTAGCTCTTCTAGAGTTACTGCCGGTCCCAAGCCCGGGTAAAGGAGGAGGGTTGGGCATGGGGTTAGCGACCCCATCCCGTAGAAAAGCTAACTCGCTAAAAAAACGCTAACCAGAAAAAATAATCCAAACCATTTAAACTCTGCCCTCCGAGTTGAAGGAATAATTATGACGTCTCATGATGAAAGCCGAAATTCTTCGGAAGTCACGAGACCGATGCACCTTCTAACAACCAGAGCAACACTCTTTATAGGTACATGGAACGTCCGGACAATGTGGGAAACAGGAAAGACCAGCCAAATAGCAATGGAAATGAGGAGATACAACTTGGCAGTACTCGGAATCAGCGAAACCCATTGGACACAAACTGGACAACAAAGGCTAGGTACAGCAGAGATGCTGCTGTACTCCGGTCACGAAGGGGAAAATGCTCCACACACTCAGGGAGTTGCTCTAATGCTGTCCAAAGAAGCACGAAATGCACTTGTGGGATGGGAATCTCATGGACCCAGGATAATCAAAGCATCATTCAGAACAAAGAAGCAAGGGATCACAATGAATGTTATCCAATGTTATGCACCCACCAATGATAGCAACGACGATGATAAAGATCAGTTCTATGAAAGGCTGCAATCAATTATAGAGAAGTGCTCACGAAAGGACCTCACCATCCTTATGGGAGATCTAAATGCTAAAATTGGAGTGGACAACACAGGATATGAAGATGTAATTGGACGACATGGACTAGGAGAGAGAAATGAAAATGGGGAGAGACTTGCAAACTTATGTGCTTTCAACAAATTGGTTATAGGCGGCACAATATTCCCACACAAACGCATACACACAGCTACATGGATCTCACCGGACCACACCACAGAGAACCAGATTGATCACATCTGTATCAACAAAAAATTCCGAAGATCAATGGAAGATGTGAGAACCCGGAGAGGAGCTGACATAGCTTCAGATCACCACCTGGTTGTGGCCAAGATGAGACTGAAGCTAAAGAAAGACTGGACAACTGGACAAACAGCACTACAAAGGTTTAATACAGCCTTCCTTCGAGATACTGACAAACTCCATGAATTCAAGATAACTCTCAACAACAGGTTCAAGGATCTACTGAAAGAACAAGAAACTACTTTGGAGGACAACTGGAAAGGGATAAAAGAAGCACTAACTTCAACGTGTCAGGAGGTTCTTGGTCCTAAGAAGCACCATCACAAGGAATGGATCTCTATGGGGACCCTGGACAAACTTCAAGAAAGGAAGAACAAGAAACTAGCAATTAACAACAGCCGAACACGAGTAGAGAAAGTCAAAGCACAAGCAGACTACGCAGAAGCAAACAGAGAAGTGAAGAAAAGCATTAAAGCCGACAAGCAGAAATACATGGGAGAACTAGCAACGGCGGCGGAAAAAGCTGCAAGAGAAGGGAATATGAAACAACTATATGATACAACGAAGAAATTGGCAGGGAGATATAGCAAACCAGAGAGACCAGTCAAAGACAAAGAAGGAAAGACAATCACTGAGATTCAGGAACAGAGGAAAAGATGGGCAGAATACTTTGAGGAACTGCTGAATAGACCAGCCACATCGAATCCAATAGATGTCACTCCACCAACGATCGAAGAAGTCAAGATGGCCATCAGACAAATCAAAAGTGGGAAGGCGGCAGGACCTGACAATATACCAGCAGAAGCACTGAAGTCAGACATTGAAATAACTGCAAACATGCTTCACCTTCTATTCAAAAAGATTTGAGAAGAGGAACAAGTGCCAACGGACTGGAAAGAAGGATATCTCATCAAGATACCAAAGAAAGGAGATCTGAGCCAATGTGAGAACTACAGAGGTATCCGTTTGTTATCAGTACCAGGAAAAGTTTTCAACAGAGTGCTGCTGAATCGGATGAAAGACGCAGTAGACGCTGAACTTAGGGATCATCAGGCTGGATTCCGTAAGGATCGGTCGTGCACAGACCAGATTGCGACACTACGGATCATCGTTGAACAATCAGTTGAGTGGAACTCATCACTATACGTCAACTTTATTGACTATGAGAAGGCGTTTGACAGCGTGGACAGGAGAACATTGTGGAAACTTCTTCGACACTATGGAGTTCCTCAGAAGATCGTCAACATTATCCAAAACTCATACGATGGATTACAGTGCAAAGTGGTGCATGGAGGACAGCTGACAGATGCATTTCCAGTAAGGACCGGAGTCAGACAAGGCTGTCTACTCTCCCCATTTCTCTTCCTTCTAGTGATTGACTGGATTATGAAGAATTCGACATCTGAAGGGAAATACGGAATACAATGGACTTCTCAGAATCAATTAGATGATTTGGACTTCGCAGATGACCTAGCCCTCCTCTCTCATACACACGACCAAATGCAGATGAAGACAGCAAATGTAGCAGCAGCCTCCGCATCGATAGGCCTCCACATTCACAAAGGAAAAAGCAAGATTCTCAAATGCAACACGGAAAACACCAACCCAATCACACTTGATGGCGAAACTCTGGAAGAGGTGGAAACATTCAAGTACCTGGGAAGCATCGTTGATAAACAAGGAGGATCGGATGCAGATGTAAAGGCGAGGATTGGCAAAGCAAGGGCAGCATTTCTACAATTGCAGAACATATGGAACTCAAAACAACTCTCAACCAATTTCAAGGTCAGAATCTTCAATACGAACGTCAAGACAGTCCTACTGTATGGAGCTGAAACGTGGAGAACTACTACGGCCATCATCAGGAAGGTACAAGTATTTATAAACAGTTGTCTACGCAAAATACTCAACATCCATTGGCCGGATACTATCAGCAACAGCGTTTTATGGGAGAGGACAAACCAGCTTCCAGCTGAAGAGGAAATAAGGAAAAGACGTTGGAAGTGGATCGGACATACATTAAGGAAATCACCAATGTGCATCACGACTCAATCCCTAACTTGGAATCCGGAAGGGAAGCGGAAAAGAGTAAGGCCAAAGAACACACTACGCCGGGAAATAGAAGCCGATATGAAAAGGATGAATAGCAACTGGAAAGAACTGGAAAGGAAGGCTCAGGACAGAGTTGGATGGGGAATGCTGGTGAGCGGCCTATGCTCCTCGACGAGGGGTAACAGGCGTAAGTAAGAAGAATACATGATTGTACTTTTGCCAAGTATTCGGAACCAACAGAATCGTTCAACGACAGCTCACTTTGTATGTCTACACCGTACATATTATTTATTAACAAGAGAAATATGTAATCTATCCATTAATACCAAGCACTAATTTTACAACACTTGGGGTACATCAAACTACTACTTCTTAAAATCCAAGCTTCTCATCTGTCTCGTCAGGTTCTATCTTCAGAGTAGGAATGCTAAGCTAGCATTTTGATAAAACTGCAGACCAGAAGCTGTGATTAACTATTGTTGCGTGTGGAAGCATATTTTTGCTTATTCGGTGGATAGCATACGAACTTAGGAAGGAAATACACCTATTGATTAAGAGCAATTGGGAAAAGATATGTTATCAAGGTCAGATTGACTCAATCGGATGGACGTTTAGTAGTTTGTTTTGTCATATTCATAGTCATTAAGTACAGTAGCTCGGTTCGTGGTATATTTATTATTAAACAAACTACGTATTAATTGATGCATTTTAATTCATTCCAAACTCACAGGAATTTTCGACGGTATAATTACATTACAACCAAAGCAAGCACGTGGTTGATGATTAGTGCTATCTGCTGAATCAATAGTTTCTTTTGATTTTTCTTGATTATCTAATGATGTTTCATTAAAACTACCACTACCATTTACTGGTTCAAATAAATCCAATGGGAATAAATGATGATAAGCACGAGCAAGATGAGGTGCAGCCACTAATGTTAGTCCACAAACATTACATTCAACTGGTAATTCACAATATGCAGAATGACATCTTGGACATGCATAATGTGGATTAGTAGTAGTAGTAGTATCAGTTTTATCATTTGTGGGTTTATTTGATAAATGACTGAAAGAGAAAAAAGTATTTCATCAATTTGTAGTTACTTTAAAGAATCATTATTAGCTAAGAGAATAATGAATGAAGAGCTGTCTTTGTTTTTAGAGTTTATGGTACTGCATCTCTTATACTAACTCCGCCTGTAGCTCCTCCGGGGGCTACTGCCGGTCCCAAGCCCGGGTAAAGGAGGAGAGTTGGGCATGGGGTTAGCGACCCCATCCCGTAGAAAACCAGCTCGCTACAAAAACGTTAACCAGTTAAAATTATTCAAACCATTTAAACTCAGCCCTGGGAGTAGAAGGAATAATTATGACGTCTCATGATGAAAGCCGAGTTCCTTCGGAAGTCATGAGGCAGATGCACCTTGTCCCTCTTATACTGTTTAGATACTTAAATATTTTTCCTATTTTTAGGTTCTTTAAAATACCTTACAAACTTAAGCGAAGACTTAAAAGTGATCAGATGTTAGACCTGTATAGAAACCTATGATATCTGATGATGAATGTCGTATATATACAAAGATTGTCTACTGTTTATGGTGCTACGATTTACACAGTCGATGATCAAACTCATCGATAACAGTCTCCATAGTCTGTTTAGTATTAATCATCTTCCTTAGTTGAAGTTATATGGCATTAATTGACTAACAAATCACAGCTATTCTGTTTTAGGTGGATTATTAGTTTAGAAAAGTGGCTAGCAATAAAATTCATGATATATGTTTTGCTCCTAGTTGAACTTATTAGCAAAATGTACGATTAAGATGTTCATGGAAATTCGAAAATTCGTAGATTTGAACTTCAGGCCGCTAATGCATGTACATTAATATAAACCAGTATCCGGACTTAAGATATTGTAAGCTATCATTTTATTTTTATTTATTTATTTGAACACATAAATACTGGTACAAAAAGGCACCAGATAAATATAGGCCACACAAATCTCATACGATTTGTGTGAGGGCTGTGATACTGCCCAGGTGCCCAGAATGAAACAGGTGGTTTTCTTAGGGGGCCACAACCGGAGCCGTTGATTTAAATATCTGATCCACAAGGCAATAGAGCATCGTGAGGAGATGCAGTCCTTTGGTAGCCGGTGACCAACAATTGATTCATACGCCATTTGTTCCTTCACAATACTGGAGTCCATGTGGAGCATTGGTTTGGAATCAGGGTTTTCCAACTCCCCTAGGTGGACTTTCCGTGTCCGCCAACTCTGTTAAAGCGCCGAACATTTGCTATCCGTCCTCTCAATTTCGTAGACAACATCCCACGCTGCTACCAGAAGGCAGTGAGTAGGACTTCCCTGTCAGAGGCTATGTATGCGTGGCCATATGAGAGCATTTCAAGAGAGAGAGCGGAATCTACCTACTCTCAGTCGTACCATGACATTTAGGGGCATTGAGAGATTGCGAATAGTTCAATGAGTATTCAACTAAGTCCATTTTCAAAAGTATGACATCATGATAGTACGTATAGGGAAATTTACAACCTAGTCAGATGATCAAATTCCATTGTGAATAAATCCGCTAACAAATTAATAGAAAACAATTAATGTTAGTCAACACCTACCACATACAACGTTTAACAGCGAAACGATCAAGATCAAAAGTTTCAGAATGTGGAAAGCCTAAATTAATAACAAAGAAAAGAAAGTATATTACAGAGTGAATGTGTATTATTTTTCATTGTCAAATTGATTCATTGACTCAGATAAAAATAATTGAAACTACACAAGCACTGGGTTAATAAAATATTAATTTATGTATATACGAGATTAAATATATGCTAAATCAACGTATGGAATTAGAATACCTAGACAACATAGTCCTGTTCAATGAAGACGCTGATAAAATGCAGTCTTACAGTAGTACTAAGAAATAATGTCAGAATGTTTGGGATGAGTTTCTCCCCCTCTGAGTCGTTGCTTCAAAACTGGCCTGCGTCAACACCGGATATCTGTTTCCGGTGGTAAAGTCCCAAAAAATACGGAGCTAACGCAAAAACTACCCACAAAAATATCGTGTGTGACCGGCCTCAAGCAATTGTCCCTTCGGCATTGCGGTCACGCTTTCAGGTACCTCTAGAAGAACCCTTCTACGGTGTTGGCAACCGGGAAGTGATAACTGCCTTTATACCTCTAACAGAACTCAAGATCACTGACTAAAAATTACCTTGATGTAAATTATTTCCTACGAACACGATTTCTTTGATGACAATAAAACGTCTATAAAAAAAATTTCATGTTCCGTTTTTCAACTTTACATGAAATGAAAAACATTTTCTATTCCAAAAATGATTAAACTGACAGCATAGAGCAACCCTAATGATGAAAATCACAACAAAATTGTATTCTATCATATGATGATTAGATAAATCACAATAACCACCGTCTTCATTGATTCAATGTGTTATGACAATAGATTTTGTGCAATTTTTATATGCAGTGTGATTAACAGAGGATTTCAACCAACTAACTCTATTATCAAATTAATTATTTTAGTTACAAATAAGTATGATATGCAGAAATACTAAATTAGTAGTATACTATTAGTAGTCAATATCATCTATCATATGGTTACATACAATGGTAAGTGAGTCATTCTATGACATATTTAATGAACAAAAAAAGTTTATCATTCGTTTATTACACAACCGAGAAAAATTCTAATTTTAGAAATCTATTTTTTTTATTATTTATTCAAGTGAATTCGGGAAACGTGATTGACTTTTAAAGTGACCTACAAGACGAATTGACATAAGCTGAAGAATTATAGCAGAGAAAGAAATATTAAACAGTTGTATTGTTCTGGGTGGGTAAGACATTAACACTGTTGGATGCCGGCCGACTCAGTGGTCTATCGGTTAAGTACTCTGGCGCGAGACTGTTAGGTCCTGGGTTCGAATCTTGCGGGTGCGGGATCGTGGATGTGTACTGCTGAGGAGTCCCATAATAGGACGAAACGGCTGTCCAGTGCTTCCAGGTTTTCCATGGTGGTCTAGCTTTAATTGACTCATAATCTCAACTATATAGTATTGTTCATTATTTAGAAACTCTTTTACAGTATGAATTCATAAACAAAAGATCGAACATAGGGCTTTAAAAGTTTCACGACAAATCAATCGACACTTTGAGATCATTCACTTAATGATCTAGTGGCCCCTATCCTCTACAAAAATGATCAGCTCATTAGGAAAAAAGGTAGTTATCAAACAATAAGATTGAAGAATGATCGCACCATATTGCTGATTGATTGAAGTGAAAAAAGAAGCGAACTACTTTGATTTCAATTAAGCGATTTAATAATAACAGTGTACTTCTACAGGACTGAGGGATTGATTTCGTGCTTAGTTACCCATATTAAATGTTCGCACTACTTACCCATACAATTACGATCTAATTACTTTTCTATCATTTCGAATTTGTTTTAACTACCTTAGATATCACTGTGGTAATGTCCTTATTTATTCAAAAGGTGACATTAAAGTAATTGGTATTCCCTTTCGTTTGTTGTTTGTCATCGATTTTTGTTCTGTTCCGTAAGTTAAGTGAACTATAGTAGATTCTATAACAAGTACCAGATTTTCCATAGTTACGATATAAACTCTTTACAATATCTTATGTAGATTGGTGCAGACAAAAACTTTCAAATGAAGATATATAATTGTTCATCATTGTTGGAGGAATTCGACCGATTCAACATTATTTATTTAAACACATACATATTGGTACAAGTGGGCACCAGATATATATGCGCCACACAAAAAAATGAAAATAGGAAGGCAAAGGATGAAAAAAAGGGGACTGAAATGTACAACCAGAAGACTCAGTTAAGTAAGTTATAACCACTCTTTATGAAGAAAGTAAAAGAAGGTTACAGCAGGATCGTCATTGGCTTCTATTCTGAGCCATATCTGATAACGTCTCTAACCACTGTGTTGCACCATCTCTAGGACCCCAGCCAGGTAGTCGTGTAGGACCAATAGAAGCTAGCCCTTTGCAGCTTTCTTTCATACCACGACACCATGTCATACACTGACCACCTCTCCACTTTCTCCAACCAGTCCCAGAGTTGGCAAATAATGCACGACGTGGAAGCCTCTGGGACGACATTCGTAGAACATGTCCAAGCCACCGAAGTCGGTGTTTCAAGATGGTGACACCAATTGAATTGACGTCTCTGAGCCCGAACACACGATGCTGAACCTCTTCATTACTAACATGGTGTTGCCACTGAATGTCAGCAATCCTTCGGAGACAACGATGATCGAACACAGAGAGACGTCTAACATCCTCAACTCGGAGAGGCCAGGTTTCACAAGCATAGAGCAAAACTGCTATCACCGACGCGTTGTAGATCCGACCTTTTACAGCCAGACTAACATCACGAAGACGCCAAAGATGGCCCAGATTAGTTCTGGCTTTTATTATACGTGCATGAAAGCCGACTCAACAACTCAGTAGTATTCAATGAAACTGCACATTAAATATTGTAATCATGTTCATTCATCAATCAATTATAAAGTGATATATTATTTTAAACCATAAACAATAACTAAATGATATAACTAACCCATTCGAATGAGATTGGCTTCAGTTTCAATCTTTGAAAGTAAAGAAAAACAAATAAAACCAGTTGTAATAACTATAACAGATAAACACCAGTGAATTTTGATTACGCAACATATTCAATCCTTAAAAAGAGCTACATTATAGCTTCAAATTACACAATATGATAAAACAATGAAATGAAGAATTCTTTTGGAAATATAAGTATGATTTATTCAGGATATGTATCCGGATTATGATACACTTCCTTCCCAGGAAGAACATCTTCCCTACTATCTGATGAAATAAATTTTCATAGTTGAAATAATGAATCAATTGAAGCCAGACCACCATGAAAAACCTGGAAGCACTGGACGGCCGTTTCGTCCTATTGTAGGACTCCTCAGCAGTGCGCATCCACGATCCCGCACTCGCGAGATTCCAAACCAGGACCTAACAGTCTCGCGCCAGAGTACTTAACCGATAGACCATTAACTTCAACCAATCCACGATGTTTGAGCAACCGTTCACCAATTGTGCTTCCAGGTTTTCCATGGTGGTGTAGCTTCAATTGACTCATGATTTAATTTATGAAAATACTGAAATACCCACAAAACCCGTTCTGAAAAATTTTCATCGAATTATTATTTGACCTTTACTGTAGGAGAAGGGGTTACATTTGAAAAGGTCAAATGAATACTGTTGAAAGATCAGCTATATTTTTTTGGTGTTAAATTCTAAGTAGGTTTATTTGTTTAAAGAAGCTTTGAATGTAAGTATCCAAGGCTTCTGTCGACTATTAAAACTTCAATTTTGTACATTTTTAAGTGAAATCCAACATACATTCTCGACTCGAATGAACAGAATATATTGATCCAACTAACCATTTATATCAATTTAACGGACTACTGTATTCCAAGTTAGTTTCAGATGAACTAAGAAAAACAAACATCAACTATTCAAAATCACTACAACCAAGGAGTTACAATGAAGTTGACCTATTTATTCCTACTTTATGTTTTATAATTTAGTCATCTAAAATGGAATTTGATGGTCAAACACTCCTTTTCATCCAATGTATGTGAATCACTTAGACAAATGTTGATGAATAATACTTCTAGCTAATTCAATTAAGAATGCATATAACATTTATGTTGTGTTCAACTAATCGATTATAATTATAGTGGATATGTTTAACAGTTCAAGTGACAGCAGTGCTTCTCGGGAACAAGCAATGTCTTTTAAGATTCTGCCTTCTTTTAGATGAATCGGTGATCTGGCAAAGTTATGCTTTAAAAATAAAAACCATATCTTCTAGTTATTGGCTTGCCTATCGTGATGACTAAATCGAGCGAAATTGGCTGGAACACGTGTTCCTTAACGTTCTATCATGACAGTCAGGTCTTCTGGAGAACGGTAAGACTAAATGAAGCAACTTAAGGTCTGAGGGTGAAGTCTTAGTGTTGGTTGTAACAGCGGTAAGGTGTTCCCCTCCGACAACCAGCATCTTCAGCAATGCCAACTCCTCACAACGAAAGGAAAGGGTTACAAAAGATTGACCTCAAAAATGTTACACTGAATCACCTTATCTTACGTATTTCTATCTGCTGCTGTAAGGCCTTTCGAAGTGAGGAGCTAACTCATGACCGGTCTTAAGCAGTTGCCTCATGGGCTCTGCAACCACAATCCCAGGTCACTAAAAACAACACTAATCCATCTTCCTTTTCAGATACCGCAAGAAATATCCTTCAACAATGTGGGCGATCGGGAAGTAACCACAGTCTTCATACCTCTATCAGCACCCGAGACCACCCTGTTGCTGGTCGAATCCCTCCCTCATATCTCAATAACCCTTACATCCACGCGACTTACCCTTCTCACTTATCTTAACCACCACGCGCCACAAGTGTTAATGATTTGAGTTCACAAAATGTTATTCTTGATCTCCTGAAACCACGCTCTAAACTACATGTTGAAGATTTTAATATTCAAACCATGTGTCAAATAGGACAACAGGCTATCATTCCCTCTAGAGATAACACTTTTATCGTCTGGTTTTCCAGCAGCTGATCTTCTACTAGGCTCGATTAGCTTTCGCCAACTTGTGTCACTTGTGGCATAGGCAAGATACTCTCCGCCAACCAATGGGAGAGTTTACTGAGAAGCAGGTCGCTTCATTCTACTTCGTGGATGTGAAAGATGGTTATTAAAAGTAGAGGATATCCGTAAGTTATTAGTATTCGATTATTATTAGTAGTAGTAGTTATTATTATTAGTTATTAGTATTCGAAGCATTACTCGTGTATTTAGGGATCACGGAATAAGCAATGTCTGGGTTATGAATAGAGTACTGGGTGAAGAATGGGATGATGGTTGGGACAAATGTTGAGTATGGCCAGTTCCTCATAAGCTTTTTTTGTTTTTATTTAGCCAACTTATATTTTCTTTTAGAGCCGTATCTTTGG
Organism: Schistosoma rodhaini; assembly: GCA_944470415.2. NCBI lineage: Eukaryota > Metazoa > Platyhelminthes > Trematoda > Strigeidida > Schistosomatidae > Schistosoma > Schistosoma rodhaini. The sequence continues at coordinate 85,114,311 of OX104044.1, forward strand.
TGCTTAATCTTTCCTATTACCACTGATACTGTTACTACATCTACTTCTTTGGGATTTGATCTGACAACTTCATATCTCTTTGCTAATGGGCTATGACAATTCGAACCGATGAACGTACGTACAGGTTCTACGTTGTGACTGACTGACTAACAATTAGTTGGCTGTCAATAATTTCGCAATAAAAACTCACATGATCACATAGATTCTAGGTAGTGTACTATACTGTTAAACATCAAGGTTGTATTCTTATTAGATTCTACATCTCTACTCCATAAATCGATTAAGATTAAAGGATACGAAAAGTTGAACTTTTGTATGCAGTGACCTCGGTACATACAGAATCATACGTTATTACCATGGTGAATATTTACCTTTTTTTAACCTGAATGAGTTGAACTTAAAATATCTCTAAGATACAAACTATTTCAACATAATAATTAAACAATCTTTATTTCGTACTCTTTAATATTAACCAAAGGGGAATACAAACTCTTATAGATAAGAGGGGGTTTTGTGGAGAATTTAGTATTTTCATAGTTGAAATCATGAGTCTATTGAAGCTGAGGAGTCCCATAATAAGACGAAACGGCCGTCCACTGCTTCCAGGTTTTCCATGGTGCTTTCAGTCAGTCAGCTACAACGTAGGACCAGGCACATATATGCATCGGTCCAAGTTGCCATACCTCGTTAGCACAACAAGATGAACACCGGATTCATAGAAGTAATTAATTTAGTGTTGGTAGTAGTATATAAATTATAGGTTGTATATAAGGATATAGTACAGGAAGGAAGAGAGATATGAAGCAATTTTAGTCTCAAGGTTTAAAGGAAGATAAAGAGTGTATACACCTACGCCATTGTGATCGATTCTGAGCCATGTCACCTAGAGTCTCCAACCACTTATTACGATAGTCACGCGGACCCCAACCAGGTAGTCTGCATCTGCCAACATGGCTCAGGCTAGAAATTAGTGACTTCAAACACTGATGCCATGTTTTGGTTTGGCCGCCCCTAACTCTCTTCCAACCGTCCCCAATACTAGTCATCATAGCGCGTCGTGGTAATCGGTGTTCAGGCATACGTAACACATGGCCCAACCATCTCAGTCGATGAAGATTCATCACCTCATCAACTGATTTACCATCGTTCCCTAATACCCTGCGTCTAACCTCACTATTACTTACCCGGTTATCCCAGCAGATGCGAGCAATATTTCTAAGACATCTGTGGTCAAATACTAGTAACCTACGAGTATCTTCTACTCTTAATGGCCATGTTTCACAGCTGTAAAGTAGAACAGAGCGAACTGATGCGCAGTATACTCGTCCCTTAATTGATAGACGGATATCTCGTCTTCGCCATAGGTGACGTAAGTTGGCAAAAGCCAAACGAGCTTTTCGAATCCGTGCTGAGATTTCGTCAGACACCAACCCATTAGGGCTGATCAGACTTCCAAGATAAGTGAAGTTGTCAACGCGTTCGACTACTTCACTCCCTATCCTTAGTTCGAGTGTTGACGCAGGCCAGTCCTGGAGTAACAATTTACATTTGGATGGGGAGAAACGCATCCCAAACATCCTGGCATTATTACTCAGTTCCAACAGAAGACTCTGCATTTTGCCATCGTCTTCACCAAACAGGACTATGTCATCTGCGTATTCTAAGTCGCTTAGTGGTCCCCCTGGTAGGAGATCAATTCCTGAAAATTCAGTCGATGAGAGTGTTATTTCCAGCAACAGGTCTATAATGAAGTTAAACAAAAATGGGGATAGTGGACAGCCTTGACGGACACCACTTGAGGTTGTAAAATCATATGACAGTTCGCCATAAGCTCTCACTCGACTAATAGTGTTCGAGTAAAGAGCCTTCACAAGGTTTATGTACTTCTCAGGTACACCTTTCAATGACAGACACTGCCACAGAACCTCTCGGTCTACAGAGTCAAATGCTGCTTTCAAGTCAAGAAAAACTATCATTGTCGGACGCCGATAAGCGTGTCTGTGCTCTAAAACTTGACGAATGGTGAATATGTGGTCGATACAGCCACGACCAGGTCTGAAGCCAGCCTGATTTTCTCGTGTTTGCAGTTCACGAGTCTTAGTTAGGCGCCCGATAATTATTGAGGCTAGTATTTTAGATGCTATGTTAGTCAGACTAATCCCTCTATGGTTATCGCAGGATCATTTTGACCCCTTTTTATATATTGGGACAATCAGTGATTGTGACCAGTCGGATGGGATTACATCCGTCTCCCAGATTTTAGCCAGAATATTAGTCAACCTAATCGCTAAAATCGGACCACCATATTTAAAGACCTCTGGAGCCAATCCATCTGCTCTTCCTCGTTTCAGATTACCTATAGCCTTTTGAACTTCAAGTAGGGTCGGGGGGCCTACTTCAATGTTCCATTCAGGTTTTCTGGGAATAGTGGGTAGTTGTGCAGTAGCTGAAGGCCAGCTGAGAGAGAGAGCAGATAAGGGTTCTGTCTTTTTCCGAGACTGTCTCACTTACACTTGACTTCTTAATTCCGGTTTCTTTTATTAGTCTGAATAGTTGCCTGGTGTTCCCTACAGCCGCTGCCTTTTCCATCTCTTTTGCTTTCGTTGCCCACCACTGCTCACGATCGTTCCTTAGACTTTTAGTTAACCTAGATCTAATTTGTTTACGCTCTTCGTCATGTTCAGAGCCTGATGGGATGAGTTTACGCGAATCCATCAGTGAAATAGACTTAGAAGAAATCCACTGGTTTTTTGGAGCCCTATGGTTTAAGTTACTAATAGATGTTACTGCTGTTTCCACAGCTGTTCGTATGTCTTTCCAAGCAGCATCTGTATCAGTCTTGTTTACAGAACAGCCTAGATGTGAACTCAGTTGTTTCTGGAATTCGCATTTGGCTTTCTCGTCCTCCAGTTCAATCCTAATGGGTCTTCTTAGTGTACTTTTCCTGCGTCCATTGAGGCGCAGACAAATGCGCGCTCGTATTAAAGCGTGATCAGAGTCTAAACAAGTATTCCAATACGAGCGACAATCTTCTATTGAGCCTCTCCAACGATGACTGATGACAATATGGTCTATTTGAGTCCATCGTTGGTTTGGTGCAGGTGGTCGCCATGTTAGACGATGTCTCTCCTTATGTTTAAAATTAGTGCTTGCTAAAAATAAACGATTGTCTGAGCATAGTTGCAACAGACGATCACCATTATCGGTTCGTTGAGCCGGAATACTAAAACACCCAGCTAAATGTCTTTCTGTTTGATTCAAGCTGCCTACCTGGGCATTAAAGTCACCCGCTACGACTACTATGTCTGAGCGCTTAGCTTTCTGAAGAAGCTCAGAGAGTTTTCTGTAAAAGTCATCTTTTACTTCATCATGGCTGCAGTGGGTGGGAGCGTAGGCAGAAACGACGAAAAGGCAACGACGTGTGTCCCTATCCTTCCGAGTTCTTATGTAGCCATTTAGCCGGACAGCACACAGGCGACTGTTAACGGGGATCCATTGTAGTAGTGCCTGTTCTGCCCTTGTACTTAGTGCTATGCCTACACCTGCAAGTCTGCGAGAACTAGCCAACGGGTCACCAGATACACGGAGGGTGTATTTCGTTGGCTGTCCATTTTGGCGAGGTGAGGTCAAGTGAATGACCACACTGGGATCCAGTATGCGTGTTTCGGAGACACAGCATACATCAATGGTACGAGATTCTAGGGTTTTAGCTAAGGAGGCCTGTTGACCGATTTGATTTAAAGTACGTACGTTGAAGGCTCCAATGTGTAGTTTGGAGCGAGGTTTAAGTAGACCTGGGACAGCGTTTCGCGCACTAGAATCGTTGGCCATGGTGACACTTGAGGAGGAAACCGAGAGAGGAAGTTTAGTGTTGAAAGTCAAGGTAGAAGGAATAGTAGGAATTGAAGAAGATTGATTATGAATACAGTGGTCTTGATTGTTGTTAGAGGTATGAGGGCAGTTATCACTTCCCGGTTGCCCACACCATGGAAGGGTGTTCCTTGAGGGATCTGAAAAGGAATTTGGGTTAGGAGTGGTCTTAATGACCTGAGAGCGTGACCGCAGTGCCCAAGGTCGGTCACACACTACCTTTTTGTGGGTAGTTTTTGTGTTAGCTCCGTTCTTCAAAAAAAAACCTTACCGCCGGAGACGGACATCCGTGGGATAAGAAGAGGTGTGCATTTTTAGGGTCGACCTTTTCTAACCCCACCCCTCCTTGTGGGAAGGCAGCATCGCTGTCATGCTGGTTGTCTGAAGGAAACACCTTACTGCCTTCACACCTCTGTACAGTCAGCAGTACGACTTCGCCTTCGGACCTTGGGTTTGCTGCTTTTAGTCTCACCGCTCTTCAACCGACCTGTCTGGCATGGTAGGGCCTCGAGGAACGACTGTTCCAGCCAGCATAGCTCGATTGCTTCATCACGATAGGCAAGCCCGACCACCACGTCAAGGTAGCAGCAACGATCGGGCCATGGTTCTTTAGCTTCAAATGACTAATGATTTCAACTATGAAAATCTTATAGATAAGTTCATTCACCCTGAATACATAAGAGAAAAGATGAGTAACGTATTAACGTTTGAAACGACAGGTATTGTGTTTGAACCTCAATATGAATACAAATACTGGGGGTTTATGAATATTCAGATGATTAGTACCGAAAATAGTAAGAAATACAAGTCCTGGATTCTACTACTAGTTACAATTCAATTGTACTACAGCTTGTAATTAAATGGAGATATCTAAGCAAACAGCTCAGGATGTACATATGTGGTATGACAACTCGAACTGATGTACGTACGTACAAAGTTCTACGTTGTGACTGATTGACATATGTTAACAGAGACCGATAAAAGATTTAACACTGAATATCAACAACCAGAAATTGCAAAACCTTAAAAATAACCATTAGTTTAAAATTATAAAATCTATGTTACATGAGTAGGAAGCATATGATATGCCATGTACGCTTTGACCTTAATGTTGATTGAGTTCTATCGACCCAATTGTAATGTAACCATTAAACGTAAATGACTAAACAGCACGTACACTATGTTTTTAATGTTAGTGGCTTGGAAACAGTCAGTAGGAAATCGTTAATCTAACTTACGTACTACTTAGTACTCATCAACAAGAATTACCTGAATTATTGGGTGGACTGGTGGATTGTTACGGCTTAGAACTAGGGTCAGTATATTCTAGACGTTATCATTAAGCTATTCCGGCTGCGACTAACTTTTTAATATGGAACTCATGTTTCTATCTTCTCTGTTGGAATATTTTGCAAAATAAAAGTGTAAGGATGGCTCGTTGGTAAACTCTAGGAAGCCTTCAAGAAGTCCAGAAAGAGCCGCAGACATTCCATCCAATCACTGCTAGGAGAATATTCTAGAATGTCGACGTGTAGCTTCCCCATTGGATGGATAAGAATGACCCCTATTTGTTTATTGGTTGTCTGAAATGATGATTTACTCTCAGTCAAAAACTATAAATACATGAGATTTCTGTACTATATTTTGACACTGTTTTGGGGAATAAAGTTCCTACTTAATAGTCTTCTGTCTTGCGACGTTGCGGGTTCCATCGTTCAAGTAGTCCAGTAGCACGCGGCATAGTAAGAATCAAAGCTCTAGATATAACAGAGAGTTTTTATTCCCTTAGAATATATTCGGTCAGTTAGTCAACAGTTTATAATCACTGTCAATCGACATTAGGTTATCAGTCTCAATCGACCACTTCAGTTATCCTAATGGTATTTGTTCCATCATAAACATAATAGCTCAAAACTCCACAGATAAATAAAGATCCAACAAATGTAGACCCTTGAGTATATATATATATGCAATGTTTTTAAATCTGTTTGAGAATTACAAAACTTACAGCGGCTACTGGAGGTGGTACTAAATCTTTCAAAACATTTTTCAAATGTAATTCATCCATGATAACATGAAATGTTCCTGGTGAAAAGCATATTGAAAGACATTAACAGAATTTAGACAAATAACAATAATAGGACTTTCATAACTGCAAAATTGAAAATTATCGGATAAAGATGACGCTTCAGGATGATTTCTAAAAAGAATTTTTTTTATGAGGTTTTAATTCACGAGTAAAAGTTGTCGACTGCGTATGTACGACACATAACAATCATATGTAGAGTGTCTTGGTAGTTAAGACGTTCGACATTAAGATCCAAGTCCCGTTCCAATGACTTCGGTTTGTTCAGCCTAGTAGTATCACTACTCGCAACGCAGAAAGTACTTCTCAAAGCCGTGTATACGAATCCATAGTTGATGGTCTATACAAATGGTTGGTAAAGTTGAGTGCAAACTAAATTAGTAAGTAGTGCGTTGAATTTCCTCAAATTCGTGGGTTGTTTTATATTTAGCATTACACACTTCGACCTTGCTTGTGGGCGGACAACTGTTTTCAATAACTTCATAATTAGGCTCTACAGTTATAAGTCCATGATTATGATATTTTACAAAGGTAAAAATAAGGCATATATTAATGAATTTGACAATACTATATAATAAACATGATGTATATCTACATATTCCTCTCATGGTTGGATTTTCACTCCCTCACAAACTTTACTCTTTTTATTAAGTATCTTTTCCCATAATTAGTTGTTTCACCTATCAAGCTGTGTCAGATCTGCTTGTATATTATTAATAACTTCTAAATTATACTACCCCCCGTAAATAAACCTTAAACAAATGCTGACACCAATCGGTAACTGATGCGGGCCCGATCTAGAGGCTGTTATATTGATGTATTGGTTCGGCTTGCATATCTTGATGATCAAAACGAGCTATACTGACTGGAAAACTTGTTTGTTTAGGTTCTACTATACCGAACCGGGTTAGTTGGAGAGCTAAAAGCAGTGACAAAAGGTCCGATTACAAAATCGTACTTCTGGTTGTACTGTTATAACAGCAACTAAGTGTTTCCTTCAAATAACCAGCATCTACACCGATAGTATTTTCTCATAATAGAAGAAAAGGATTAGCAACATCCAGAATAAAATGACCACACCTTGCATTACGCTACAGGTTTCCAAAGGTAACTGTTAGGTCTTTTGAAGTATGGGACCAGTGCAACAAAAACTTCCCACAAAAATACCATCCTACCAACCTCAGTCAGTTTTACCTTAGAAGCTGCGGCCAGGCACGCAGATCGTCAAGAGACTAACCCAGTTTCATTTCCAGGTCCCTAAAGAAGGATTGTATACCCATGATCTGAGCAATATGGAAGTGATAACCACCCCTATACTTCTAATGATGCTTGGTGACTGGACAAGAGTGGAACTCGATTATGCTAAAAGTCCCAGAACAGGTAGTCTTACCGAAGATAGAACGATACATTAGAAACATTCTGTCCTAAAACGTACCACAACCATCCATATCTAACAGATCTATGGAACCATTTGTAATGCTTGGAAAATATATAAAGCTCATATTTAAAATGTGAATGGCCTAAAGCAGTTGTCATACGAGTTCTGTCTTTAGGCTTGGAGATAAAAATAAAAAGATTATGAATACTGTTTTTAACAGTACTGATCCCAACTCCCCTTAAGTTTATCGTGTTCACCATATTGTCAAGTATTCTCTTACTACTTCATTTTATTGTCTCGTAGTCATAAGTATAGTGCATCAACGACAGAAGTAGTTGCCCATAAATTACCAGATCTGAAACAGTACAAACTCTCAAGGATAGGAATACATACACACCGTTGTTCATTCATAGATTTCGTCTTTACCCCCTTCTTCCAGATGAAAACGAGAGTGAAAAATGAAATCTATCATGCATATATCCATATAGAAAGAACTTTTGCAAGCTTTTACAGGTTAGTTCCAAATACATTTATAAGTCAACATAATATAAAGGTGAATATACTTAGTATTGTTTGTTTGGATCTTCCCATTGATGTTTTTAGGACTGCAACTGGTCATCCTCTAATTGGCATATGTGAATACTGTGCATATTGCCTCGATATAGCCTAAATTCAAAAGCATTGTAAGCAAAGATGAATAGTGGCTAGCAGTGGAATCCAAAGCTATATAACTCGTTGAATATAATTTACAAACAAAACTATAACAACTTACCTTGTGTAAGTTGAGCAAGTGCACGATAAACAAATACTTCCACAGCTAATGATATCACAGAACAACGTATTCTATTCGATGATAAACTTTTAATAGTTTGATGAATATCACTTGGATCACATGTAGTTAAACTAGCCATTATTACTACAATTTCATTATGATGAATTGTATATCTATCATTAAGATAATAGATAAAGAAATATAAGATAAATGAATTTCTCAGCCATGAGATAACATGATTTGGAGAAGTGAAGAATTATGCTCACCTGTGAATAGGAAATTTAGATGTTTCAAATGAAGAATGAAACGGTGGCTTAGTAGTTAAGGCCATCGAGTTTTAGTCACTAAGTCGTATGTTTAAACACCGCTCCACTTATTTTAGTTTAGGTAACTATGTAGTATTACTAGTCATCTTAATAAGCGAGTAACTTGAAGTCAACTACATTAATAAGTCAGTCAGTCACAACGTAGAATTTCGTACGTACGTACATCAGTTCGAGTTGCTATACCACATTAGCACAGAAATACAGTTGTCGATTCAAATCCCATAGTGGTAGAAGTAGTAAGAGTATAAGCATTATGTGAAAGATAAGGGTTTGAAGATGTTATTGAAGGAGTATAATCCAAAAAAATAAATTTGGAAAGAGAAAAAGGATAGGGACATGAAGAATTCAGAGGATTAGAATTCGGTAGAACACAAAGAGTGAATGCACCTTCACCATTGCAAACGATTTTGAGCCATGTCATCCAAGGTCTCTAACCATCGATTGTTATCATCTCGCGGATCCCAACCAGGTAGTCTACACCTACCAACATGGCCCAGTCCACTTGTCAGTGACTTCATGGATTTATGCCATGTTTTGGTCTGGCCGCCCCTAGTTTTCTTCCAACCTACTCCTACACCAAAAAACATTGCACGTCGGGGGAGTCGGTGGTTGGGCATACGTAACATGTGTCCCAAACATCTCAACTGATGAAGTTTCACTACTTCATCATTCGATTTGTCATCCTTATCTAGAACAGGTTTCCTAACAACTGCATTACTTACCCGATGGTCCCAGGATATACGAGCAATGCTTCGAAGACACCTATGATCGAATACTAGCAATCTACGAATATACATTAATCTGTACTAGATGAGTTATGGGATGAAACAGATGTATGTTACATTTTAGCCTATACTCAATTAGTTGATCGCCAGTGAACTAAAACAAACAACAAATAATGGTAGTTCTACGTTGGGTGTTTTAAGAAACTGTTATTATCGTTCTCAACAAAATTCTAAAAGCTGACTTTAAGTAATCAAGAGACAAGATATACTATCACTTATATCAATGCAAGCAGACAAACATGATTGATTGGGTAAGTATCAATATTTTAAAGTGTGAGGATTCGAAGAATTCTAGAAGACACATCATATTCAGATAAATCTGAAATCAATAACCAAATCTATATAGATCTAATCTATTAATAAATAGTCAGAAGTTGAATGAACAAAATAATCACAAGGGAACATGACCAGTTCTTGACAAAGTCATTAGAACAGTCTGACATAGTATTGTTTGTTTGGATCTTCCCATCGATGTGTTTAGAACTGCAACTGGGTACTGGGTTCGAGTCTCAGAGTGAACATCAACTCTGAGATGCAGGTACATCCAGCTGACGAGTCCCAAACAGAACGACACGCGCGTCCTGGATTCCACTGCTAGCCACTATCCATCTCTGCTTACCAGTCTGACATAGTGTTTGTGAGATAATTTAAAACAATCGATTTTTCTTGAAGTAGGAGCTATCAAGAACTATACTAAAGGCTTCGAAACAAAACTGTTTAGTTCCAAAAACAAATAATGTAACTTATTCACTATGTACCGGTTCATTAGAAAATTTTTAAATCATACATAAGATTTGATGGAAAATGTTAATACCTAGTTCTTTACAAAACAAATGGATAGAATTTCAGAACCAAAACCTAATTGCTGGAAGCTGAATATTCTCACAAGGACTTTACTTATCTTGGATCTGTATTCCACATAACCACGACATGGTTTAAGTTCGCTAATTTTATTTTGCTGCAGAAAAGTTTGTTCCACTTTAATTGATGACCGTGAAACGTGGTATTCCTTGGTTATCAGTATTTTGCCTTCAAGGCATTTACTTGAGTATAATCAGATCACTGAATCAGCAGTGCTGAGGTTAAATACGGAGTATTAGGCAAAAATAGAAAGTCGGTTGATGAGATGGTGAACCTTTACTGATTGAGGTGGGTGATGCATGTATTGAATATGCTCGACCACCGCCTATTTTGACAAGCAGTTTGTTGGGATGAAAGTATGCTGGAGATAGATTATGTACGTCCAAGTAAGGAGGTGGTCTCAGTTCATGAAATCAATGACTATACATAACTGAAACACGTTAGCGAATTTAAGCTATTTAGTTGGGGCTCTAATGATTATTGAAATTAGTAGTTGAATTTATTGGGTCGTATGGGTTAGAGCATTCATGCTGTCTTCACTACGATCATAAATTTTAAACTTTCTTATTCATTCCTTCTTACATTAACAATGTTTTATTGGGATGTTTTTCTTATTCTTTTGCTTGTTTTCCGATTCTAAACCAAATTTTTTATCAAACAATATTTCCTACCATGATCACTTCAACTCTCTCTACTTAAATGATAGGACAACTTTTGATCGGAAAATTCTTCCGTTTTTTTAGTGTTAAAAACTTTTGTATCTAAGTAGCAACGAATGAGATAAAACTCAACAGAGAGAAAAAAACATAGTTTCCATCTCTAGCATAAATATTGTTTCCTTCACCCCCACCCCTCTCTCTCTCTCTCTCTTCGCATGATATGATGGGCTAATTTTGTGACGTGATAAATGTACGAAAAAAAATGATCCAAGAAAAACCAAAAAAATGGATGGTTTTCGTTATTTTAGCCTAAATCCAATTTATTTATGCTTGTATCCGTTCACGATTGAATGAAGATGTTAGATCATATTTTATCTAAAATAAAACCATCACATAAAATATTAATCCGATTGTACAAAACGAACGATACAATTTCAGAATTGAAGGAATGAAGCATATTTTGTAAGCTTATTTGCCCCCAAAAGCCCTGGTACGGCCGAGAGTAGGGAGAGTCCGCTCTCCCTCTCGAAATGCTCTCACATGGCCGCGAGCATACAACCACTGCCAGGGAAGTCCTACTCACTGACTTCTTGCATCAGCGGTGATGTTTATGAAATTGAGAAGACGAACAGCGAATGTCCGGTGCTTTAACCGAGTCGGTGGACACTGGAAGTTCACCCAGGGGAGTTGGAAAACCCTGACTCCGAACCAATGGTGAACATAGATTCCAGTATCCTGAAGGAACAAATAGCGTATGAACGAATAATTGGACACCAGCTACCATGGAACTGCACCTCCTTACGGTGCTCCATTCCCATGTGGATCAGACCTCTAAGTCGAAGGCTGTAGGTGTGGCCCCCTAAGAAAACCACCTGCTTCAGTTTGGGCACCTGGGCAGTATCACAGCCCTCACACAAATCAAATGAGATTTGTGTGGCGCATATGTATTTGGAGCTTCCTTGTACCAATATTTATGTGTTGAAATAAATAAATAATAAATAAGCTTATTTGACGTTTTGGGTAATGAATTGAAGTTGATTAGTTGTTCTTAATCAATCTTATAAAGGGTGCTAAACCAAATATACTTATCGCAGTGTTGGTACTAGAAGTGATATGGTGTATGCTAATTATACTGACAGATATAAATAGTATGTAGCGACAATCAGAACTGGAATGCCTGGCAGCAAAAGATTGAAATGAAGAGAACAGGTGGAAAATCGGAGAGCAATTCAAATAACAATAAAACTAACAACACCAACTTATGCATGAGAGAAGATACCTCACGTTGATTAGTATTCACTAGCACGAAGCCCAGACTTAACACTTTCTAATGATGGCTTTCAACCATCTAATATAAAACATACAATGTGCAGAATGTTGAATCAACTACATTAGTTGTCACATTGAGATTTGATCGACGGAATTCCATTGGCACTAAGGATACTGATAATACTGATACTAATTACTACTCAGTGATTAATCAGAAAACAACATATCACTTTCTTTCACTAATTAATTCAGCCTGTCATCCCAAATTCGAAATGTAGTCATGAGAGAGTATTTTTTTGTTTACTAAACACAATAAAATTCACATCAGTGAAGATTAGCAAAGCCCTGGAGAACGTTAATGGAAAACGGGAAAACTCAAACCTACATCTATATCACCTTATACCCATTTAACAAGTAAATAGCTACCTAAACTCAGAGGCTCAATGGATAATCTGTTGGTGTTTGAACCGAAAGGTGTTGGATTTAAGTACCAATGTGAACACCAATGCTAGAATCTCAATATGTCAAACCAGTGAATCCTAGATAGGACGAAATGCGAGTCCGGGATTTAATTGTCAGCTAGAACCTATTTTTACTAATAACAGTTATCTTTATCATCATAGGAGGAGGAGCAATTAAGAACTATAGAGAACTTCTCTTTTTTACCCAGTCACCGAGACCAGGATTCAATACTCAATATTTTTCTATACTCCATCAGTTTACATGATAGTGTAAATATGTTTGAGTAACTCCCAAGTCAGTTGTTTAAATGATATTTGTCAGAGATAAGAATTACATTACCAAAATCAAACTGTATTAACAACTTACTTTAATCTGGATTCAGCTAATAATAAAGCATTTTGTAAACTAGGTTCACCAATACAAGTACGTGTGTAAAGTGACTGCAAAGCGGCAAGATGTGGTCTAGGATTACCTACACTCAAAATGTTAGAATTCGAAAACACAGTAGGATTAACTGTACAAGTAGTTAGAAATTCCTATAACTTCAACATTTGTTACTAGATATGAAAATGTCAACACAACAGTAAACTCAAGGATAATCGAAAATTGAAGCAATTACTTCCTCACACTGTTCCCAAAATTGGTGATTAAGGGGTGGGGGGAGTCAGCTCTACCTCTCGAAATGCTCTCGCATGGTCACGCGCATACAGCCACTGCCAGGAAAGTCCTACTCACTGCCTTATCGCATCGGGTATGTTCACGAAATTGAGAGGACGAAAATTGAATGTCCGGCTCCTTAACCGGGTTGGTAGATACGGAACATCCAACTAGGGTAGTTAGAAAACCCTGTTTCCAAACCAATGCTCCACATATGCTCCAGAATCCTGAGGAAACAAATGGTGTATGAACCAACTGTCGGTCGCCGACTACCATGGGACTGCATCTCCTCACGATGCTCCACAACCTTGTGGATCAGACCTTTACGTCGGATGCTCCAGGTGTGACCCCTTAAGAAAACCACCTGTTTGGGTTTGGGCACGTGGGCAGTATTATAGCCCACATATAAATCAAGTGACTTGTGTGGTGCATACGTATTCGATGCCTCTTTGTACCAATATTTATGTGTTCAAATAAATAAATAAATCACCAAACAGGACTATCTTATCTGAGTATCCTATGTTAATATGTGGACCTCCTGGTAGGAGATCAATTCCTAAAAATTCGGTCCATAAGAACTTTATTTTCAGCAGTAGGTTTTGTGATGAAATTCAACAAAAATGGAGATAGTGAACAGCCTTCTCGAACATCACTTGATGTTTCAAAATCAGATGACAGTTCTCCATAAGCTCTGACTCGACTGGTAGTGTTCGAGTAAAGAGATTTCACAATGTTTATGTACTTCTGAGGCATACCTTTCAATGACAGACACCATCACACAACCTCTCAGTCAACAGAGCCAAATGCTGCTTTTATGTCAAGAAAGAACACGATTGTCGGAAGCTGATTACTATATTAAATTAATCAACAATCCTACATTTCTTATTATTAATAATTATCGACTGGCAATTGAAACCTAACTCAATGGCTAATTATCCATAAGATGAATCTCGCACTAAACCGTTATTAATAGGGATGAAAAACTGGTTTAAACAAGCAATCACGTAGAAACACAGTAACAATGTGCTTAACAGTGGAGTAAAAAAGTTGCTATTATTAGCACATTCGCCTATGAAGTAAAATATAAGAGACAACAGCAGTAATAAAATCACAGGATTTCTTTACGAATATGTAATTAGTTTTGTGAAAGTAAACTGTTTTAAATAATTAATACTTAGCCGAGTATTTACCTGTGCATTTAGTTTTGTGGGATAAAATCTGATAGCAAAGTCGTACTACTGATCGTAGAGGGGTGTAATGGCAGTAAAGCGTTACCCTTGGACAACGAGCATCTACAGCGGTGCTGATTTCTCACAACGGAAGGAACCGGTTAGAAAAGGTCGACCCCGAAAATGTTCCACTTCAGCTTATCCCACAGAGTTCCGTCTTCAGTGATATGGCGTTTTGGAGTGCGGAGCTAACTCGAAAACTTCCCATAAAAACGCAGTATATAACCAGTAGCAAGTACTTATACCCTGAGCTTTGCGGTCACACTCCCAGATTGTCACGGCAACTAGTAATCCAGTTTCTATTTCAGATCCCTCAAGAATAAATATCCTTCCATGGTATGGACAACATTAAGTGACAGTCACCCTCAACAGCACGCAAGATTATAGGAGCTACCAATATTACCATGCTGTTTCGAAAATAAGACGGATCATTACTTAAGCAAAATATCTATAAGTTGTAATTAACGTACGGCTAGAGATTCGCCAAAATCCTTACACCACATAAACGCTTCGAGATGAATTTATCAAAATATATGTATATAAAAAGACATGTAAAATGCAAAATACAAGTGAATCCGTAAAATAAAGTAGCTGAAATAATATTTAAACTGAGCATCAAAGGTAAAGCGGTAACTGCACTAATACAAGCGATTCTAAGTCATATCACATATTCTCTCCAATTATTGGTCACGATCATTAAGTGATTCCAGACTAATGTTAGTTTATATCTTCCCTTTACATCCAATCAGATAATCATTTACTTCATTAATTGATATCATATTACCCTGATTTGATATTGTTCATAGAATTTTTTTCAAACTAATCCTACACTAACCAGTGCTACATGTTATGGTATCGTATATACTACTTATGTTGACGGATATAGGTAACATGTGACACCAATCGGAAGTGGAATGTGATGTGTGTGCGAGAACGATAAAGATTGCTTGTCTGCTTGGTCAGCCATGTAGATAGTCTGACAGGTGTCATATAAGCTATATATTTCCCTATCCTTATTATTTATTATTATTGATTGATTGTTCATTTATTATTGGATTGTGTCAGTTTCGGTGTGGAAACATATTAACATTCTAGTCAGGCTAATCTCGTGTTCTTGATCTGAGTTGTGTTGAAGTCCTATAGAATAGACACTGGGTGGGAATCTAGTGTAGATATTCGTCTGAGATAAATTAACGTCCCATTCTTGTAAAAAGTAAGACAGACCGTTATAACAGAAAGCATGGCAGCAGAGGATTGAGAAGATTGAACTGAAGACAATAGGAATGTAAACAGGGAGTAATTGTCATAACAATAGAGATGAAGGAGTGATGAAGTTTGTAAGAGACAACTGATGAAAGATATCCAAATGATGTATTCAATGTATGGTTTTAATATTTTACGAAGAAACTGTGTAATTTAGCATCAAATAATAAATTTGGTTCCCCCCCCCCAATTGATTTCTCATTCACTATAATGGTATTCATTAGTGGTTGAATATGTTAACACATTCAGACAACCATTACAAACTACTTCAATTCAAACAAGGAAAGGATTTTGGATAAAATTGAAAAAGAAAACGTTTTCGGAGTATAATTAATTTGAATAGTTGAATTCATGAGTTAATTGAAGCTAGACCACTATGGAAAACCTGGAAGAATCGGACAACCGTTTCATCCTAGTATGAGACTCCTCAATAGTGCGTATCCACGATCCCGCTCTCGACCGTTCAATGCTTCCAGGTATTCTATAGTGATCTAGTTTTAATCAACTCATGAATTGAACTATTAAAATTACGACAATCTCCACAAAACCCCTTACTGGTATATATATAATCGTTGACTATCAATGCATTAAAATGAACAAAGAAAATGTGGGTTAAATCAATCATCACAGTTATGATATCACACTTAGATCCAATTTGTTTTTGGTTAACAATCAAAGTGAAAAACACAAAATAAAATCAATAATAATCAACTAGAGACAAAACATGGTGGTGTTTTTTGCTCTCTCTCTCTCTCTTTCTAACCTGATAATTCTGTTAATCGTTCAGCTCTTCGATCTGAAGTGACAATAATGCCTAATTGACTGATAGGATTTTGATCGAAATATTCTCGAACAAATGTACAAGCAGCCTAGATTAATCCAACCCCCCATAATAATGAAGAAAAAAAAACAAGCAAAAGGAAATCCACAATAGAAATCATTCTTTAACGGAGAAATATCAGTCAAAATTCATTTTATTAAATTAATTAGAAACTTTCGAAATACCCCATAAAGGTTAACAGGCATAAGTAAGTGAGTAATGATAAGTGATGTGAACAAGTAGTTAAACCTGGGAGAATAACTGGGAAATGGAACTTATTATTGTGTGTTTATTTAAACACATAAATATTAGTACAAGGAAGCACCAGATAAATATGCACCTCACAAATCTCATTTGATTTGTGTGAGGGCTGTGATACTGCCCAGATGCCCGAACTCAAGCAGGTGGTTTTATTAGGGGCCCACACCCCGAGCCTTTCATCTAAAGGTCTGATCCACAAGGCAGTAGAGCATCGTGAGGAGATGCAGTCTCATGGTAACCGGTGACCAACAATTGATTCATACGCCATTTGTTCCTTCAGGATACTGGAGCCCATGTACACCATTGGTTTGGAATCACGGTTTTCAAACTCCCCTAGGTGGACACTCCACATCCACCAACCCGGTTAAAGCGCCGGACATTCGCTTTTCGTCCTCTCACTTTCGTAAACAACACCCCATCCCACTACGAAAAGGCAGTGAGTAGGACTTCCCTGTCAGAGGCTATGTATGCGTGGCCATGTGAGAGCATTTCGAGAGGGAGAGCGGACTCTCCACACTCTCGGCCGTACAAGGGCATTTGGGGGCTATTATTGTGTAACTATCGTGAGTATCTTTTGACAATATTTTTTTTACTGGATAGGGTTATTAACCCTACGCTTACCTCTTCTCTTTTATTCCAGTTTGGGATCAACAGTAACTCTAGAATGGAACCAAATGGAGCTTTAGTATATCTTTCTTTATTAGACGTTACATATTCTTTGATTATTATGATTTCGATTAATAACATAAAGTTTAGACAAGATTGATGAATGACATCCGAAAGTTATTTAGATTCCAATCACCGAGATCATTTGAAATACAATATTTTTAAAAGTAATGTTTTTTAGATATTCAGCCCCTAATATCTGTTAACCTATTTCTTTAAATATTGACAAATACTCATACAGATTATTATGTAATCGAACTAAATAAATGAATAAATAGTATAATCCCCGAATGCCCTGGTACGGCATAGAGTGAGGAGAGTCCGCTCTCTCCCTTGAAATGCTCTCACACGGCCACGGGCATACATCCTCTGCCAGGAAAGTTCTACTCACTGCCTTCTCGTGGCAGGGTGGGGTGTTGTTTACGAAATTGAGAGGATGAAAAGCGAATATCCGGAGCTTTAACCAGGTTGGTGGACACGGTGAGTCCACCTAGGGGAGTTGAAAAACCTTGATTCCAAATCAATGGTGTACATGGGCTCCAGTATCCTGAAGGAACAAATGACGTGTGAATCAATTGTTGGGCACTGGTTACCATGAGACTGCATCTCCTTACGATGTTCCACTGCCTTGTGGACCAGATCTTTAGATCAAAGGCTCGGGGTGTGGCCCCCTAATAAAACCACCTGCTTCAGTTTGGGCACCCGGGAGTATCAAAGCCCTCACACAAAATATGTGGCGCATATGCATCTGGTGCACCTTTGTACCGATATGTATGTGTTTAAATAAATAAACAAATAAATTATACCGTCTTATATATACCTACTTATATGTAAATTATAATTTCTTATTTGTGATAAGTTGTGGTCATGTAATTGATGTGTATAATTGCTATGTCGGGGTAAATATTAAGTACAGTTGAGCCCTCAGAACAATCCTACCTAGAGTCATAGTTGATATTTTTATTGTATATTTACTAAATACATAATCAGTTGTATTTTGTATTACCTTAGTTGTAAGTTTTAGCTTGTTGTGTTTTAGTTTTTCCCAGGCCATTGTAAACTTATTACGAACCTATCATTCAACCCTTTTTCACTTGTAACGTGGTTGAGATTTCGCTTCCTGTTATTGTATGAGTAATTTGTAAATTCGACCTGTGTAATCGAACGTTGTCTGTTTGCTGAGTTGTTCTGTGTTCCGGCTATCGGGAAAGCAAGTGATGGAAATTGCATTCTGAACCAATAGTGAATTAGTGTTACTCTTATCTATGATTTCGTATCTATCGTATCTTTGGTTAGCCGACGGTCATTGATACTAGATAGACAGTTTAAAAGAGCTAACCAGTACAACTGCTCTCCTGTCTTATGTGCCGATCTCATGCGTCCCAAATAACATAAATAAAGAAAAATGTTTCTTTACACTGACACATACATAATGCTGTGAAACTGTTGACTTGATATGACCATACAATAACAGGAGGTGAATTTATTCGGTGTTTTCGTTTTCTTACTGGTCAGTGAAGAGTAGGCCAACAAGAATTAGGATACATAGTCATCGTTCAAAAGCCATCATGTCATTGGTTAAAGAGGGAGTCATTTGTTTATTAGACAGAAGCTGAATTAGTAATAAGCCAACTCTATGATAATAACCTCTAACTAGTAAGGATACAAACAAGTTAGGTTCATAACAACAAGCATCTACATGTATAAAGTATTGATTCACAAAGGTACGTGTACTTAGCTGATCATCGAATAACTGGATTTGGTTTAAGAAGAAGGTTATAATAAAATACGTGAACACTGTTGTAAACAGATCGAAACTCATATGAAATGGTTGTGCAGTGAGAGTTCGTATTGAAAAATCACCTTAAAGTTATCTCTTTTATGTAAGTTGTATTCATCCCAAAATAATGTCGTCTTGAGTACAATTAAAAACGAGAAAGCATTGGACCATTGTTGCATCCTAGCGTGAGGTTCCTAAGTAATCCTTACCCACTACCCCTATTAGGGACTGAACCCAATGAGCTTCGAGTCTCATCTCAAAAACCTGATCATTAGAATCATTGAGTTGGTAATTAATGATACAATTTCAACTTTAAACTATTCGAAATATAGAGTAACATTCATCCAATCCTGTTAGTGACAACAGTTTCACTTCAAACATGTTTGAACTCACCCCCTCCATCAGTTTTTCATAGTTTAGCATTTAACTCAAACAAGGCATTGAATATATATTTTAGAAATAGTTACTCACCTTTACAGTACATATTAAACGATTCGGTTTTAAATCTTGTTCATTCATTGCTTGTGATAGATCAATAATCAGGAATATATGCCTCATCTAGAAATAAAAAACGAAAAGAATTCAAATGTAAACATGGAATAAACTGATACTATATATAAGTGGTTAATAGTAGAGCAGCTTATAATGTATGCCTTATGTCATTATCCTGTATGAAGCCACTTATCTAGTAACAAGTTAATTAGTACATTTCAATAACCAAGGTTGAGAACTACAATTCAAAACATAAAGGTTCTCTTCTATTGCAGTCATTACACTACGTTTTTAACTAACCAGTATTTAGTTATAATATGGTATTCTAGTGAGAAGCAGTGATCAGTGGAGTTCAAAAACCAGGTCTGTTGTGAGATAGGAACTCAGTGAAGACAATTATTTATTTATTTATTTAAACACATAAATATTGGTACAATGAAGCACCAGATAAATATGCGCCTCACAAATCTCATTCGATTTGTGTGAGGGCTGTGATACTGCCCAGGTGCCCAAACTGAAGCAGGTGGTTTTCTTAGGGGACCACACCCGGAGCCTTTGACCGAAAGATCTAATCCACAAGGCAGTGGAGCATCGTGAGGAGATGCAGTCCCATGGTAGCCGTTGACCAACAACAGGTTCATTCGCCATTCGTTCCATCAGGATACTGGAGCCCATGTGCACCATTGGTTTGGAATCAGGGTTTTCCAACTCCCCTAGGTGGACACTCCACATCTACCAACCCGGTTAAAGCGCCGGACATTCGCTTTTCGTCCTCTCACTTTCGTAAACAACACCCCCGCCACGAGAAGGCAGTGAGCAGGACTTCCCTGGCAGAGGCTATATATTCGCTGGCCATGTGAGGGCATTTCGAGAGGGAGAGTAGACTCTCCCCACTCTCGGCCGTACCAGGGCATTTGGGGGCAAAGCCGTGCGCCGACCGGGAGACAATTGGTGAACGATTGATCAGATTTCGTGGATTGGTTGAAGTTAGGCATAAACACCATCGGATGCCGGTCTAGTGGTCTATCGATTAAGTGCTCTGGCGAGTGACTGGTAGGTCCTGGGTTCGAATCTCACGAGACGAGGTCGTGGGTGTGCACAGCTGAGGAGTCCCATAATAGGACGAAACGGCCGTCCAGTGCTTCCAGGTTTTCCATGGTGGTCTAGCTTCAATTGACTCACGCTTTCAACTATGAAAAATACTAAATCTCCACAAAAACCCATATTGATTAGTTGGCATTTATTAACACATAGTTATCTTAATCTAAATATTTTATGGCTGTTATTGCCTTTTGATAATACATCTCATTAATCAAATGAACGTTCAAGACTTCAATGTCAAGTTATCCAGCAAGTATCAAGGCTGATTATATTACAGTGGATATTGAACTCGAAGTGCGCACTGTATTGAATATTTCAACTATTTAGTTGTTATTCCAAGTTATCACAAAAATTATCTGATTGGAATATATCGTTATTATTATTTTTTTTTTTTATTAATACCAGATTAATTCTATAAGTTTATAGTCAACAGATGGTTAGATTATCGGGAAGAACAAACAACTTTCATAATTAATTGTTCACTTCAATATTCGTAAATGGTTTCCGAAATTACTTACTTACGCCTGTTACCACTCGTCGAGGAGCATAGGCAGCCACCCAACAGTACTCTCCATCCAACTCTGTCCTGGGCAATCCTTTCCAGTTCTTTCAAGTTAACATTCATCCTTTTCACATCTGCTTCTATTTCACGGCGTAATGTGTTCTGTGGTTTTCCTCTTTTCCAATTCCCTTTCGAATACCAAGTTAGGGCTTATCTCGCAATGCAGTTTGGTGATTTCCTCAATGTATGTCCTATCCACTTCCAACGTCTCTTCCTAATTTCCTCTTCAGTTGAAACATGGTTTGTTCTCTTCCATAAAACGCTGTTGCTGATAGTATCCGGTCAGTGAATGTTGAGTATTTTGTGTAGACAACTGTTTATAATTACTTGTACCTTCTTGACGATGGTTGTAGTAGTTCTCCACGTTTCAGAACCGTATAGTAGTACTAACTGTCTTGACGTTCGTATTGAAGATTGTGACTTTGATATTGGTTGATAATTGTTTTGAGTTCCATATGTTCTTCAATTGTAGAAATGCTGCCCTTGCTTTGCCAATCCTCACCTTGACATCTGCATCCGTTCCTCCTTGTTTATCAATGATGCTTCCCAGGTACGTGAATTTTTCCACATCTTCCAGAGTTTCGCCATCAAATGTGATTGGGTTGGTGTTTTCCGTGTTGTATTTGAGAATCTTGCTTTTTCCTTTGTGAATGTGGAAGCCTATCGATGCAGAGGCTGCTTCTACATTTGCTGTCTTCATCTGCATTTGTTCGTGTGTATGAGAGAGGAGGACTAGGTCATCTACGAAGTCCAAATCGTCTAATTGATTCTAAGATGTCTGATTTCTAAAATATTGTGCACAATTCATCATCCAACAAGAGTGAACAAAAGTTGGATAGAATTAGAAAGGAAGGCCCAGGACAGACTGGGTTGGAGAATGCTGGTCGGTGTCCTATGCTCCATTGGGAGTAACAGGCGTAAGTAAGTAAGTAAGCATCGGTAGTAACACAAACTTTGAATGGTTGTGTTTGAAATTCTGTTCAGATACAATAATGGATTAATAAATGGAGAAAACTTCGAATGTAGCTATTCCAAATGAATATATGATTATATAAGCGACGTCCTTTAGAAATCAATCACTCAAAAAACAATTTAAGTCTATTTCTTCGATAATAGTTTCTTAATTTTATATATACACACACATATAGACAGATAGAGAAAGAAACTAACCATTCCTAATCGTACAAATCCCGTAGATCCAACACCAAGACGTCTTCGTTTTTTTCTTATTTGTGTATGTGCATCGTGTATTAACTGTTCCAGTGTTGTCACCAAACGTCCTGATTCATCTTCACGAATAGCACTCCTTTCAATGATAATAATAATAATAATGTTACTTAATAGATCGGACTACTTCAAAAGTAAAAAGAAACAACTGATTGATAGCTAATAACTAGTATGGACAGTTCTAGACAAATAGATTAAAGAATACAAGATGGTCAATACGGACAATTAGATTCTGAATTCATTTAGTATTGTTTGTTTGAATCTTCCCATCGGTGTTAGGACTGCAACTGAATTAAGGCTATATCGAGGCAATACGCACAGTATGCACTTGTGCCAATTAAAGAGTGACCAGTAGCAGTTTTAACACATCGATGGGAACATTCAAACAAACAATACTAAGTTGAATTTAAACTTCACCCCATTGCACAAGCAAGTGGTTATCAGGACTCAGTGGTCGAGTGGATAACGCGATGGTGTTTAAAGCAAACGGTACTGGATTGGAGTCCCAGAGTGAACATCAACTCTGAGATGCAGGTACATCCAGCTGACGAGTCCCAAATAGGACGAAACGCGCATCAAACTGGATTCCACTGCTAGTCACTATTCATCGTTGCTTACATTTATATTCTGATTTAATGAATTGTAGAACGACTTAAAGATCCGAAATTAAAAACTGAATAGAATCAATTCTGTCCACTATTTTTATTTCTAAAATAACATAGTAAAGCTAATCATAGCGTTTGTTCGTATGTTCAACCGATAATGGGATTACTCAGATTTTGTTGATAGTATACAAAAGTTTTACAAGTCAGTTACACCTCCGTACAATTGGTAGTACGACTTCACCTTTGGATCTTGGGTTTGTTGCTTTTAGTCTTACCGCTCTTCAACCGACCTGTCTGGCATGGTAGGACCTTGAGGAACAATTGTTTCACCTAGTATAGCTCAATTGGTTCATCGCGATAGGCAAGCCCGACCACCACTCCAACGTAGCAGCAACGGTCGGGAAGTTTTACCAGTAAAGGTAACCAAGTATTACTATCGAATCCAATTTTTAGCACGGCGATTACACTTCTCTAGCTGACTTCCACTACTCTTAGTTCGCTTATTTTCTGTATGCTTGAAAACTATCCTTTAATTAACATACATACTGAGTTGTACCGTTTCAACTTATTCTTCCTACACTTTGTATTCTTCTCGTATTAACAGCTAATTGTTAAAGTCTTGTGTGTCAGCTTCTGGTATCGAGTTCACAATAAAACTATTCATTTTTGGAATAGATCAATCGTTCTTTTATTCACAAGTATTGTAGGTTAACCGCAAACCCCTAATAAACAGTCTTTTTTACCAAAAATTAACAATATTAAAGATCTATCAATTGATATTCATATAACTGTAAATTCATGGACTCCATACACATATACAACAATAAACTTGTTTACTAATTAAATATGTTCATAAAACATTGTTCTATCCATCTGTTTTTAAGAAAAGCAAGGAACTTAAACCTGGAAATACTGAATGGCCTCTTTGTCTCATTATGCGACTCCTCAACAGTATGATATGTCTTGCTAATTGAACACTATACTCGAATTTTAAGCTAGTCTCATAGCCCCCAAGCATTATCTACACAGCGACTTGAACACGAGAGAAAAGGTGCAAAATATGCGAGAAGTACTTTACTCTAAAGGTTTATTTATGTACAGAAAATATAAGGTTTTATAGTATTTTAGAAGTTGTTGGGTTTTCCCGGGAAATTCTGGAATCCTACTAAACATAGTAGCAGTGTAGTAGTAATCAGACAATCAGAAACTCTACATATGATTTGTCACTTTCGCGATGTTTCTCGTATAACTTCTACTGAACGCTGATTGGCTAAAATACCTCTTAGTGTTTCCTGAGCCTTTCTTGTATTTTGCGAAAAGTTTTCTGGATCACCCCAACACAGTAAGCGTCTACAACCTCACGATTGGGAATTCAGTTCCAAACACAAAGGTGCAGTCAAACACACATTAGTACTAAATAAAGTGTTGATTATTATCATCACTTCACCACTGAATTTCCAAACACCATTCAATCTGGTTATATAAGGGACAGTTATAGTTAATTATGAGCTATTATACTTGCATACTTTATTGATATGGGACATTAAGTGGACATAAACAAATTTTTTTGAATCTTTTCACTGAATACCGACTAATTTGTAGTATAGTTTACTTAAAAAAGGTTTACGTATATCTGAACTCATCTCAACATGGTTATAAATTAAAATAGACGGCACCACAGCAGATTACAAATAACCCGTTATTCTGTCTTCTTCCAAAGCTTTCATTGATTACTTCCCAATTTCCGTTGTCTTATTGTCACGGAATAACTGTACCATTCTATTTATTCCTACCTAATTGTTATTGACATTCGACTTTTAATTGAAAATTTGACCAGTTTTTTTTTTAATAGATATTATGAAATTTGTTAATTCCATAACTATATGTTCCAAATCATTCATTCATTCATTAATATCTTATATTTAATTTTCTTACTTATTTGAACACATAAATATTGGTACAAAGAGGCACCGAATACATATGCAATACAAAAGTCACTTGATTTGTGTGTGGAGTGGGATATTGCCCATGTGCCCAAACCCAAACAGGTGGTTTTCTTAGGTGAACACACCTAGAGCATCCGACGTAAAGGTATGATCCACAAGGCAGTGGAGCATCGTAAGGAGATGCAGTACCATGGTAGTCGGTGATCAACGATTGGTTCATACACCATTTGTTCCCAAAGAATCCTGGAGCCCATGTGCACCATTGATTTGGAATCAGGGTTTTTTAACTCCCTTAGTTGGATATTACGTATCCACCAACCCAGTTAAAGCGCCGAACATTCACTTTCCGTCCTCTCAAGTTCGTAAATAACACCCCTAATGAGAGAATGCAGTGAGTAGGACTTTCCTGGCAGTGGCTATGTACGCGTGGCCATATAAGAGCATTTCCAGAGAGAAAGCTGACTCTACCCACTCTCGGTCGAATATTAAAATTACTCCATCCACCTTTTAATTACTATTAACTTTTCATTATCATTTTTCATAAATACTTTCACAATTTGTAATGTTATTATCTAAAACATCACCGAGGAATACACCTATTGATGTATGAATGACAAATAGAATTAACTCTGAGGAAAATTCCCTTTTTAAAGAATTCATTCTCAATTCTGTACAATCGCAAAACATAATTTTTTTCTCAATGATAAACAATATTATATTTTGATAGTTGAGATAATGAATCAATCGAAGCTAGACCACCATGGAAAACCTGGGAACAGTGGACGACCGTTTCGTCCTACTATGGGACTCCTCAGCAGTGCGCATCCACGATACCGCCTCACGAGAATTGAGCCCAGGATCTATCCGTTTAGCGCACGAGCGCTTATCCACTAGACCACTGAGCCGGCATCTAACGATGTTAATGTCTAACTTCAACCGATCCACAAAATTGAGCGAGACATCTACCAGTGTCTTCAGTGAGTTACAATCTCACAACAGACTATAATATCCACAAAACCCCTTCTGATAATATTATATTTGTTGCAAAGAAAATCGATTTATTACTAAAAATAGTAACAAAATGGCTAAACTTAGTAAATGACTATTATTTCAACAAACATATTATTGATTGTCATTACGGTTGATCTAACTTATACCGGTTTCAAGATTTCAATGATATTGACTATTGAACACAGAAATCCTAACTGAATCAATCTTTCACCTTTTCTGTTTATAATTCCTATTTAAACAATAAAATTAATTTTAATGTTTAAATGGGAATTATAAATCAATTAAAGAAAAGCAAGGACCATATGACGATGAAAAAACTCAATGGGTTCTTACTTTA
This sequence comes from Schistosoma rodhaini, assembly GCA_944470415.2. Lineage (NCBI taxonomy): Eukaryota > Metazoa > Platyhelminthes > Trematoda > Strigeidida > Schistosomatidae > Schistosoma > Schistosoma rodhaini. Next base: position 85,140,736 of record OX104044.1, read on the forward strand.
CACCGTCAAGCTTGCGCTAATGAAATATGAGATCAATTTTCTCGAAAGCTGTATCGAAAGTAATGATTATCCTAAACTTTTCTGGAAGGCACTAAGACGAAACCACATTCATATAATAAATACGTTGAAAAGAGATCCCTTCGCTGAACTCCGTGTTTTAATTTTCTGTTTATGATTATTATTTTATCTATTTATTTAAACACATAAATATTGGTGCAAGGGGGCACCAGATATATATGCGCCACACAAAACAATGAGAATGGGAAGAGAAAAAGGGGTAAGGTGCATGGAAGAAGAAAAAAAGAAGGAACAGCAAGAACCACAAACAGTATGTTACTGTAATAATAAGAGTAATAATAGATTCAGATTCAATTAAAAGAAAGGGATCTTATGAAGAATATTTTCTCACTCTTTATTTCATCCATCTATTAAGGTTATCAATAGTAAGTCAATCAGCTAAGAAACAAAAACATCAAAGTCACACAATGATCATAAATGTAAGATAGTTTGTAATTTATGCTTAAATAGATTCGATTGTCCCCACCCGTGTCTTGTTCACTACATTTGGTGTCGCTGACAACCAGGAGGGGGAAGGGTGATGCTCTGTGGACGCCGTTGCGGGTCTGGAGTTGAGGTGCTAGTTGGGGCAGTCTGATGCGGAGAGGTGACGTCGAGTGGAGTGTTCTGGCGGGGCGGCGTTGGCTGCAGCAGGTGCTGTCGACAGAGAGGAGCGGTGGGACGTGTGGCTGCTGGGCGGTCATTGGATGCAGATGGCTCAGCAGGCCGGTGGAGTACGGATGTTGAACGAACCAGGTGCCGGGTGGATGTCGGATGTTGTCAGTCAGTCAGTCAGTCAGCTACAACGTAGGACCAGGCACATATATGCATCGGTCCAAGTTGCCATACCTCTTTAGCACAACAAGATGAACACCGGATTCATAGAAGTAATTAATTTAGTGGTGGTAGTATATAAGGAAAGGTTGTATATAAGGATATAGTAGGAAGGAAGAGAGATATGAAGCAATTTTAATATCAAGGTTTAAGGGAAGATAAAGAGTGTATACACCTACGCAATTGTGATCGATTCTGAGCCATGTCACCTAGAGTCTCCAACCATTTATTACGATAGTCACGCGGACACCAACCAGGTAGTCTGCATCTGCCAACATGGCTCACACTAGAAGTTAGTGACTTCAAGCACTGATGCCATGTTTTGGTTTGGCCGCCCCTAACTCTCTTCCAACCGTCCCCAATACTAGTCATCATAGCGCGTCGTGGTAATCGGTGTTCAGGCATACGTAGCAGGTGGCCCAACCATCTCAGTCGATGAAGATTCATCACCTCATCAACTGATTTACCATCGTTACCTAATACCCTGCGTCTAACCTCAATATTACTTACTCGGTGATCCCAGCAGATGCGAGCAATATTTCTAAGGCATCTGTGGTCAAATACTAGTAACCTACGAGTATCTTCTACTCTTAATGTCCATGTTTCACAACCGTAAAGTAGAACACAGCGAACTGCTGCGCAGTATACTCGTCCTTTAATTGATAGACGGATATCTCGTCTTCGCCATAGGTGACGTAAGTTGGCAAAAGCCAAACGAGCTTTTCGAATCCGTGCTGAGATTTCGTCAGACACCAACCCATTAGGGCTGATCAGACTTCCAAGATAAGTGAAGTTGTCGACGCGTTCGACTACTTCACTCCCTATCCTTAGTTCAGGTGTTGACGTAGGCCAGTCCTGGAGTAACAATTTACATTTGGATGGGGAGAAACGCATCCCAAACATCCTGGCATTATTACTCAGTTCCAACAGAAGACTCTGCATTTTGTCAGTGTCTTCACCAAACAGGACTATGTCATCTGCGTATTCTAAGTCGCTTAGTGGTCCCCCTGGTAGAAGATCAATTCCTGTAAACTCAGTCGACGAGAGTGTCATTTGCAGCAACAGGTCTATAATGAAGTTAAACAAAAAGGGGGATAGTGGACAGCCTTGACGGACACCACTTGAGGTTGTAAAATCATATGACAGTTCGCCATAAGCTCTCACCCGACTGATAGTGTTCGAGTAAAGAGCCTTCACAAGGTTTATGTACTTCTCAGGTACACCTTTCAATGACAGACACTGCCACAGAACCTCTCGGTCTACAGAGTCAAATGCTGCTTTCAAGTCAAGAAAAACTATCATTGTCGGACGCCGATAAGCATGTCTGTGCTCTAAAACTTGACGAATGGTGAATATGTGGTCGATACAGCCACGACCAGATCTGAAGCCAGCCTGATTTTCTCGTGTTTGCAGTTCACGAGTTTTAGTTAGGTGCCTGATAATTATTGAGGCTAGTATTTTAGATACTATGTTAGTCAGACTAATCCCTCTATGGTTATTGCAGGATGATTTTGACCCCTTTTTATATATTGGGACAATCAGTGATTGTGACCAGTCGGATGGGATTACATCCGTCTCCCAGATTTTAGCCAGAATATTAGTCAACCTAATCGCTAAAATTGGACCACCATATTTAAAGACCTCTGGAGCCAATCCATCTGCTCTTCCTCGTTTCAGATTACCTATAGCCTTTTGAACTTCAAGTAGGGTCGGGGGGCCTACTTCAATGTTCCATTCAGGTTTTCTAGGAATAGTGGGTAGTTGTGCAGTAGCTGAAGGCCAGCTAAACTGCTCCTTAAAGTGTTCCGCCCATCGTTCTAAACGTTTGGGTAGAGAGCAGATAAGGGTTCCATCTTTTTCCGAGATCGTCTCACTTACACTTGACTTCTTAATTCCGGTTTCTTTTATTAGTCTGAATAGTTGCCTGGTGTTGCCTACAGCCGCTGCCTTTTCCATCTCTTTTGCTTTCGTTGCCCACCACTGCTCACGATCGTTCCTTAGACTTTTAGTTAACCTAGATCTAATTTGTTTACGCTCTTCGTCATGTTCAGAGCCTGATGGTATGAGTTTACGCGAATCCATCAGTGAAATAGACTTAGAAGAAATCCACTGGTTTTTTGGAGCCCTATGGTTTAAATGACTAATAGATGTTACTGCTGTTTCCACAGCTGTTCGTATGTCTTTCCAAGCAGCATCTGGGTCAGTCTCGTTTACAGAACTGCCTAGATGTGAACTCAGTTGTCTCTGGAATTCGCATTTGGATGTTGGTCCCCGGAAGATCGACGGAGCTATGGAGGTCAGCGCGCCGCAGACTCGACATTCTGACGGAGAGTTTAGCACAGACTGCAGTGAAAGGAGAAAGTGGAATGGCGCGCAGAACCACCGCATGAACGAATGATTTAAAGGGGGACGAGTGTGGTGTGGTCTAATTATATCCACATAAATAGTATATGGTGATGGTCAGACATATAATGTATTTTGGCAGAAGATCGATAAGGAAAGAACAGGAATGAAGCGCAATCGGTATGAAAATGCCTAAACAATCAAATTATAGAATATGGATTGATATTTGCAGAAGGAACAGTCAAGATTGAGACAATGGATTGATAGTTTTCAACTTAACTGTTTACTGTATGGTTATCAGAATTTAGTGAGAAAGTCTGTAATTTGTGCTTAAATACATTCGATTGTCCCCACCTGTGTCTCGTTCACTACAAAACCTTTTCTAAATGGTTTATTGAATATTATCAACAGTTAAAAAACAACGTACCATGTTTTTTCGTAACCTGATTCCCATCGGAATTCTCGTTTACCACCACCACTGTCATGTAGCATAGTGGACATGAATGAAGATAAAAAAGTAGTATATGCAGAATCGTTGCTAACTTATTAGCACAAAACCTAAAATGAAATAAGATTTTTTAGAAAAGATTTGTATACACAAGATTTTCGGGATAATCAGAAGCACAAAAGATCAAATTTATAGTAATCCCAAGTGATTGAGTTGACTATCATAAGTGGCTTCTTACTACAGACGCTTTGTCCGCGACTTTGCATCGTTAGCAGCAACCTTACACCGTTTGACGCACAAAGGAAGAAAATTTTTATGGACTGCAGAGTGTCAACAGGCGTTCGATGCTTTGAAGACACGACTAAGCTCTCCACCCATATTGGCCGTTCCGGATACCTCAGCAAGCGGGGGAGAATTTATACTTGATACGGATGCCAGCTCATCTGCTATTGGAGCAGTTCTATCACAAGTGGCCCCAGATCGGCAAGAAAGAGTCATTGCGTAAGGTAGCCGCCGACTGGATAAGAGCGAAACAAGATATTCGACAACGCGTCGAGAGATGTTAGCATTAGTAAAACTCTTACAACACTTCCGCCATTATTTACTACGTAAACCTTTCCGTGTACGCACAGACCACCGTGCATTACAATGGCTCCGCTCCTTCCGCGAACCAGAGGGGCAAGTGGCACGCTGGCAAGAACGACTACAAGAGTTCGGCTTCACATGCGAGTACCGACCTGGAAGCCGACATACAAACGCAGACGCTCTTTCCCGCATACCTCAAACCGCAGGTACTGTTAATGCAATTCTTAACACAGCCCTAGAGATCTATTGGCCTTCCCTGCAAGCAGCAGACCCAGACATGCAGATTATATATCAAAGACAGTTACAGGGAAACAATAAACCATCCATGAAAGAGTTAAAGGATCAATCATTAACAACTCATCGTATTTGCACTAAATGGAGCAATCTAAAATCATATGGTGACACGTTATTCTTAATTAACGAAACGAGACAACCTCCATTGGTAGTACCACGGATAAAAGTTGAGAGCATTGTGGAGCAGGTGCACCGCGAACTAGGTCATGCAGGAGAACGAAGGACGGAATACGCGGTCCGCCAGCGCTTTTGGTGGCCATCCATACATGAAGATGTAGTGCAATTTTGCAAACGTTGTAACACGCGCTGCCGTTTCAAATCGCCTCGACAGACACCTCGTGCACTGTTACCTCCGATGGTGACCACAGGACCACATCAGCGGGTCGGCATAGGTATCATGGGACCATTAACAACAACAAAGAAAGGGAATCGCTACATACAGGTTATGGTAGATTACTTTACTGCGTTTGTATGTCGGCTTCCAGGTCGGTACTCGCATGTGAAATCGAACTCTTGTAGTCGTTCTTGCCAGCGTGCCACTTGCTATTATAAGAAGCATCCACAACCTCGCCTCGTGAGATTCGAACCCAGGACCCACCAGTTTCGCGCCAGAGCACTTAACCGATAGACCACTGAGCGATGGTGTTTATGTTTAACTCCAACCAACCAATCATATAATTGATTATGCAGAGAAAACTTTCAATCATCGAATTTTGGTCATATTCTTTTTTATGTGATAGTTTTAATGATGCTTTCACCTCTATGTGAATCAAAAAAGGTCTAAGGGGATGGGTTAGAATCTCAGTTTTGACCATTTGGAAGTTTTAACTAAGAGAGAACCCCTTTACAATGTTATTAATTATCTTCAATGATATTTGTAGAATGCAAGAAAACGGTAGTGGTATTAGTAGCAGTACGACAAATTGTATAATGATAATATATAACTGGCTATGCTATTGAACAATTAGTTTCCTAGAAGATTCAAATACTCGTCAGATGTCGAGGTCTCCATAATCCAATCAACCATAAGAAGAAAGAGAAAGCAGTTATCATACGACAATTTCTAACAACTCTAAGATGCTGGGAAAATTAATAACCGGTCAGAGAGAATTATAGTCTAATCCTTGCATACAAAATAATATTCCACTTACCAGAAATTACATACGTACAAAGCTATGATTAAAGGTTTCCATAGATTTATACAACAGTTAATCATTACAATCAGTCAGCTAAAACGTACGACCAAGCATATATATGTATCGGTCCAAATTGTCATACCTCATTAGCACAACAAGATGAACACCGCATTCATAGTAGTTAATTTAGCGGTGGCAATATATAAAAGATAGGTTGTATATAAGGATAATGCCCTGATACGGCCGAGAGTGGGGAGAGTCCGCTCTCCCTCTCCAAATGCTCTCATATGGCCAGCGAATATATAGCCTCTACCAGAGAAGTCCTACTAACTGCCTTCTCGTGGCGGGGGTGTTGTTTACGAAATTGAGAGGACGAAAAGTGAATGTCCGGAGCATTAACCGGGTTGGTGAACACGGTGATTCCACCTAGGGGTTAGAAAACTCTGATTCCCAACCAATGCTCCACACGGGCACCAGTATCCTGAGGGAACAAATGGCGTACGAATCAATCGTTGATCACCGGCTACCATGAGACTGCATCTCCTCACGATGCTCTACTGCCTTGTGGATCAGACCTTTAGATGAAAGGCTCCGGGTGTGGGCCCCTAATAAAACCACCTGCTTGAGTTCGGGCACCTGGGTAGTATCACAGCCCTCAAGCAAATCGAATGAGATTTCTGAGGCGCATATGTATCTGGTGCTTCCTTGTACCAATATTTATGTGTTTAAATAAATAATAAAATAAATGGGAAGGGAGAAAGTTATGCTGCTAACTTGATGTGGTGGTCGGGCTTGCCTTTCGTGATGAACCAATCAAGCTATACTGGTTAGAATAATCGTTCCTCAAGGTCCTACCATGCCAGACAGGTCGGTTGAAGAATGGTAAGACTAAAAGCAACAAACACAAGGTCCGAAGGCGAAGTCGTGCTGCTGACTACAGAGGTGTGACGACAGTAAGGTGTTTCCTTCAGACAACCAGCATAACAGCGATGCTGCTTTCCCACAAGGAGGGTTGTAGTTAGAAAAGATCGACTCTAAAAATGTATACCTCGCCATATCCCATGGATATCTATCTCCGGCGGTAAGGTCCCAACAAGTACGGAGCTAACACAAAAATTACCCACAAAAAGTTCGTGTGTGATCGACCTCAAGCAGTTGTCCCTTGGGCACTGTGGTCACTCTCTCAGGTCATTAAGACCACTTCTAATCCAATTTTCTTTTCGGGTCCATCAAGAAATACCCTTCCACGGTGTGGACAACCGGGAAGTAATAACTGCCCTCATACCTCTAACAGTACTCAAGACCACTGTTAATCATTACAACTAAAAACTAAAAACAAGGTACAAGTTTATGTACGGGCGTCTGTGGAGCAAAACATCATTTTCTAATTTACGAAAGTTAGCAATATTACATAATTGGTCAAAATGAAATAGATAGAGAACAAATTCCTATAAAATGAATCTTATTCCAAGAAAAAAAACTAACATACAAACATGAATGATTATACATGCATACTTACATATAAGAAGTAAATCACAATGTGAAACTAATTTTTTTAACGAAAGGCTTTATTTGGTATTTTGTTTTAATAAAAACTACAATCAGTTGAAAATATCGTTTGTTGTTGTGGTGGTAGTGATGGTTCTTCGTACAGAAATTATAAACAGTAACTCAGGTATATATATATATATATATATATATATATATATATATATATATATATATATATATATATAACTTATAACCAGAAGCCAAGGAATACATGAAACTAAATAAAACATTACAATCAGTTTATACAAATGAACGATACATAACTACCGGGAAAAATGTAAGGAACGAACAAGAAGAAGAATCTTTCTAAATAAATGAAAAATATATATATATAACTTGGTTCATTTATCAAGTGTAGCAACAACGTAAGTGAAGATACAATTAGACAATGGATAGATAGATAGGTAGATAGATAGATCGATAGTGTGTATACATAGATAAATAGATAGATAGATAGTGTGGATAGATAGGTAGATAGTGTTGATAGATAGATAGATTAGATAGATAGATAGATCGATAGTGTGGATAGATAGATACACTCACACACACACGAAATACTTGATATAGCAGTCAATGATATTACCACCCAACAATAACGTTCAAAATCCAAAAGAACTAAAGATGATATTGAATACAATGCAAACAATTGTGCCGTAAACATTCAATTTTACAATCAATATTCCTCATACTGATCTGTTCAACACATTTTTTTCTTCTCAATAAACGAATATAAATACAACCAATTGATGAAAATTTACCCCCCGAAAAAAGAACATTAAAAACCAATTAAAACTATCATAAACAATAAACTAAGAGAAGAATTTTCTTTTTCCTCTCTTTTTTTTCCCACAAAATTCAAAAAGGGTATCATTTGTAATATTGACAAATAGTTACTAACTGTTAGAATATGATGAAAGTGTTAAAAACAAACTATCATTGAGCAGTCAATAAAAGAAACAAACAAACAAAAAAAAGAAAAAAAAGAGAAAAACATTTTATATTATATACAACACTGATAATAATGAAAATGACATCCACCCTTTTTCTTTTTTCTCTTTTTTTTAAAAGAAAAAAAAAACTTATATTGACCAATCTAGTAACTTTTTATCTACATCATTATTATCACTATGATGATGATTATGGTATATTGAAGATTGAATATTTAATTGTTCCATTTGATGTATTTGTCTCCAATCAACTGGTTTATTTGAATTCATAATAAAACCAGGTAAACCAATTAAATCAAGTAGATTACGCCATATACCATGATCATATGGACGATTATATTTTATAGATGATATAGAACTATTACTACTATTATTATTAGTAGTAGTAGTAGTACTAGTAGTAGTAGTAGTAGTATTGTTGTTGTTGTTGTTGTTGTTGGTATTAAATTCAACATATCTATCCATATTAATACGTTCATTTGTAGTTGCATTTAACCATACCATTTGATAAAATTGTGAACAAAATAATAATGTTGTCCAAAATGAATAAAATGCACCATTGATAAAACAAAATGTAATCCATGGATTACATAATAGATATGACCATATAGTTGTAAGTAGATCTATGATAAATATAAAATAAGTAAAATAATGAAAAATGTAATATCATTAAAAGGAAGTATATTTATAAAATATCATATATTATAATCAACTTTCGAAATACATCTTATTTATTACTTTATCATTTGAACACATAAATATTAGTACAAGGGGCACTATATACTGCCCAGGTGCCCGAACTCAAGCAGGTGGTTTTCTTAGGGGACCACACTTCGAGCCCTTGACCTAAAGGTCTGATTTACAAGACAGTGGAGAATCGTGAGGAGATGCAGTCCCATGGTAGCCGGTGATCAACGATTGATTCACACGTCATTTGTTCCTTCAGGATACTGGAGCCCATGTACACCATTGGTTTGGAATCAGGGTTTTCCAACTTCCCTAGGTGGATTCGCCATGTCCACCAACCCGGTTATAGCTCTGAACATTCAGTTTTCGTCCTCTCAATTTCGTAAACAACAACACTGTCTTGAGAAGGCAGTGAGTAAGACTTCGCTGTCAGTGGCTGTATACGTGTGGTCATGTGAGAGCATTTCGAGAGGGGGCGGGCCCTCCCCATTCTCGGACGGACCAGGGCATTCGGGGACTAGTAGACGAAGCATAGTATTAATGATCAACTACTCTTTATAACAAATATCATAAAGCTCAATAAACACATATATAGGTTTAAACTCAATTGGTATTGTTTATTTGAATTCTCCCATTGATCTTTAGCAGTGCAATTGATCAGTCTGTAATTGGCATATGCGCATACTGTGTATATGGCCTTGATTCACAAGTATTATAAGTAAAGATGGATAATGGCTAGCAGTGAAATCTAGAACGCGCGTTCCTTCAGCTGCAGTCCTAAATATCAACGGGAAAATCCAAGTAATCAATACCGAGTGAATTTAAATTTCACCCCATTGCACAGGCAAGTGGCTATCAGGACTCAGTAGTTAAGTGGAGAGCGCGATGGTGTTTGAAGCGAACGCTACTAGATTCGAGTCCCAGAGTGAACATCAACTCTGAGATGCAGATAGATCCAGCTGACGAGTCCCAAATAGGACGCGCATCCTGGATTCCACTGCCAGCCACTATCCATCTTCACATATATAGGTTTGCTTATAAACAATGAAGAAGTTATGGATAGGAGGAAAACCATGACACGGTATCAATTAATTAGATCACTGGCTGAAGAACTACTAAGGCATGAGGCGAATCACAGACTAATTGGTTTGGATCTGAAAGCTAATTGTGACCAATGGTTGGAAACACTAGTTGACATGGCTCAAAATAGGCCAGTGACGTAGCTAAATTCATTCGTCATCTCAAAAGTCTTGAATTTCAATACTGTCTAATACACTTGAATAAAGAAAGAACAAATACCGTGGCAGGATAACATGAATTCATTTTGTGGATTCTCCTTAACTGCTTACAACATAAAACCCTAGTATTAATGATGAAGACGAAGTAAGTGCACATACTTCACATAGGAAACGTTTAGAATAACTTGAGTTAATACGTAGAGATAGAATAATACTAAGGGGCGATAATACAGAAGAACTAACATTATTTAAACATTCGCTTATTTATAGGCTAAACATACGAATACTCTAGAACAGCATGGAAGCAAGATTCTTCTTGAAATCAAAGCCCCCAAATGCCCTGGTACGGCCGAGAGTGGGGAGAATCCGCTCTCCCTCTCCAAATGCTCTCATATAGCCAGCGAATATATAGCCTCTGCCAGGGAAGTCCTACTAACCGCCTTCTCGTGACCGGGGTGTTGTTCACAAAAGTGAGAGGACGAAAAGCGAATGTCCGACGCTTTAACCGGGTCGGTGGACACGGAAAGTCCACCTAAGGGAGTTGGAAAACCCTGATTCCAAACCAATGGTGCACATGGGCTCCAGTATCCTAAAGGAACGAATGGCGTATGAACCAATCGTTGGTCACGGGCTACCATGGGACTGCATCTCCTTACGATGTTCCGCTGCCTTGTGGATCAGATTTTTAGGTCGAAGGCTCTGGGTGTGGTCTCCTAAGAAAACCACCTGCTTCAGTCTGGGCACCTGGGCAGTATCACAGCCCTCACACAAATCAAATGAGATTTGTGTGGCGCATATTTATTTGGTGCTTCCTTGTACCAATATTTGTGTTTAAATAAATAAATAAATTCCTTGAAGTCAATAACAGATTAATGTAATTAAATAAATAATATATTTGCAATATCCCAATGAGTAGAAAAATTAGATTTTCTGACGTTTCGTGACTCAGTGTAAGCCACTTCTTCAGAGAATAAATAACCAAATTAATATTAATCCAAGTTTAAATAGTACAACGGAACAATCAAAGAATATTAGGTGATCAATCAAAAACAGGTCTGAATAAATCACTGTCACGTCATTTCATTCCGGTCAAGGTGATTAATGTAATATTCGAAAATGATATTTAGAAATATGTACTAGTTAAGTAAAGCTCAGAAGTAAGAACTAAGATATTAGAAATTAGAATTGAGGTCATAGAAAATCTTACGTAATAGTCTCATGAAAACGAGGTCATCAGGGAAGAAAAAGACTGATAACTGTTACATATATGCAGTTTAAATCTTTTTACTGCAAGTTTCAACAAAACACAATAAATTTGAGCTTCTCTATTTATCGATTATTTTTAAAAAAACTTCGAAGCACCAACATAATATCTGTAGTGAACAGAACACTGGTTGGGAACAATCGAATGTATTTAAGCAAAGATTACAGACTATCTCAGTAAATTCTGAAAACCATACAATGTACAGTCAATTTGCAAATTAACAACCAATAGTCTCGATCTTCACTGTTTCTTCTCTAATTCCATTGTTCGTACATTTTCCTACCGATTGCGCTTTGTTTCAGTTCTTTCATCATCGGTCTTCTGCCAAAATACATTCTATGTCTAACCAACACCATATACTACTTATACAGATATAATTAGATCACACCACAATATCCACTTTCGAGCAAATAACGAGGAATCGCATTTTGGCAAACCTTCTCTAAGTCTAGTCTCAACTTTTGTGGAATATATTCGGAGATGCACGCGCCATAGCACAAACATTGAAATAAAACAAAGGGTTAATACTCACTATGTTTAGAAACTATATCTGAGGTGGCCAAACAACAGAACATGGGGCCGCATATCGCCATTTGGAAATACATGTAAAGACTGTCAGAAGACAACTTGAGAAACTCTAAAGCGAATGAGACTTTGTAATAAAATCTTAATAAAGGTCTGCGTTGAACATATTGAGTAATGCTTTAAGTAGGTCATCATTCACTGGACGGTATTCTGCTTATTGAAATTAACACACTAGTACGAAATGAGGCAATTGAAGCTAGACCATCATGGAGAACCTGGAAGCACTGGACGGCCGTTTCGTCCTATTATGGGACTCCTCAGCAGTGCGCATCCACGATCCCGCTCAGTGGTCTATCGGTTAAGGGCTCTGGTTCGAGACTGGTAAGTCCTGGATTCGAATCTCGCGAATGCGGGATCGTGGATGTGCACTGATGAGGTGTCCCATAATAGGACGAAACGGCCTTCCAGTCCTTCCAGGTTTTCCATGGTGGTCTAGCTTCAATTGACGCACGCTTTCAACTATGAAAATACTAAATCTCCACAAAACCCCTTCTGATAATACGAAGTGGTTAATTTCGTAAATTTAACCTTATTTTGCAAAAATTACACTCTGTTGTATTGTGTTGTAGTGTGACATCCTTGTCAGCCTATATTTGAGTCAAAAATGAGTCTGAGTATTTCACCCAATGTCTTTTATACTTTTTTATTACTAAAAGTAGTAAGTATAATAGCCATATGATGATCTCAGTTAAAGTATTAATAATCATATAGATTATATATAAAATACTCATGGTTGACCGTTTTTATTTAGGGCGAAACTACTATATTCAGCAATAACCATACACACACATACACACAAAAGATCCAACATAAGGTAGTATTATTATTAATGGAGGGAATTTCTAAACAAGCAACAGAAAAATTGTTGGATGTCCCATTTATAAACTGGAATTTAGTATTTGAGTAAATTAGCTATATGCTTTAAATTCAACCAGTGATGAAGATACAGCTATTAAAACAAAAGCTGAAATAGTATAAGTAGTAGTACCAGTGATGATAAAGATTAAACATCGAAAATATAATTAGCGAAGAGAGAATAAACTTGAGAAATAGGAAGTATAAAATAAATTTGAAATTCAAGATCTAAGAGAAGATAAAGAGAGAATGCACCTGCACAATTGAGAACGATTCTGAACCACTATCGATTTGTTATCCTTACCTATTACTGTGCGTTTAACCTTAGAAATGCTAACTTAATGATTCCAAAATATACAGGCAATGCTTCGAAGACACCTATGTCGAATGCTAGGGGTGGTGGTCAATAAGCACAACTACTGTAATTTTTATCACTAATTTACGTAGTGATGCAGACCAGCGCTGAAGCAACGTTCTGCATTCGGATAGAGTGAAACTCACCCCAAACATATTCATATTGTTGCTAAAGGTGGTCAGAAGACTATACATTTTTACCAGCGTATCTACTAAACAGAACCATTTCCTCTGCATATTTGAATTCAGTAAGTGAATCTCCTGATAGATGAACCTCTGGAAAGTCACACAATGAAAGGATCATTTATGAAGAGATTTGTATGACAAAATTAAATAAAAATGAGAAAAACCGACGATTTAGAAGAACATTCAGTCAGTAAGTCACAACGTAGAACTTTGTACGTACGTACATCAGTTCCAGTTGCCATACCACATTAACACAAAGATACAGTTGTCGATTCAAATCCCATAGTGGTAGAATTAGTAAGAGTATAAGCAGTAATCGAAAAGATTAGGGTTTGAAGATGTTATTCAAGGAGTATAATACAGTGAAATAAATTTGAAAAGAGAGAAAAAGATAAAGACATGAAGAATTCAGAAGATTAGAGTTTGGGAAAACACAATGAGTGCATGCACCTTCGCCATTGCAAACGATTTTGAGCCATGTCATTCAAGGTCTCTAACCATCGATTACTATCAACTCGCGAATCCCAACCAGGTAGTCTAGATCTTGAAGAACTCCACTTATACGTTCCGATGACAGTTCGCCATAAGCTCTGACATGACCAGCAGTTTTTTGAGTAGAGAGCATGTACAAAGCTAATGTATTTCATTGGTACACCTCCAATAATTGATCATGGTAATCCCATGAACTTCAATCATATAGTTTCTACCTATCCACAAGACTCAGATCGACAGTAAATAACTTCATAGATTGATTTCATGTATAATTCAACAATCCTTCGCTTTCTTATTTCGGAGGAGACATCATGAATCGATATTATGTATATATACACATAAAAACTTTATAAATAAACATACCAGTTTTCTCAGATGTTAATGATGTATTCGATAAACAACTAAATTCATTTTGCCAATAAACAATACTACCCAACATAAATAGATTACATGAAACACTGGTTGATAATAAATATATAATAAAATAAAAATGATTCATCATTCCAACACAATTATATATCCATGGACAATGATGATCGAATCGTGCTACACAACGATCACATGTTGAACAATGTTTTGATCTTAATGGTTTACGTATAAAACAAGTTGTACAAAAACGTTGTAATGGATTGATGGATAATATTGATGATGATGATGACGATGATGATGATTCTTCTTGATTATTATTATTATTATTAGCTAATGTTAAATTATTTGTATGAGTTAAGACTTCATCAAGTAATTGTGCAATAGTTTCTTGTTGACATTCTTTTTTAATAACATCATCTACGTAACCAGGATTTTTTGTACAACATAAAATAAATGTTGTCCATAGCATAGTAATAAAGAATAGAAACCAAAAATGTAATATCCAATAATTTGGTGTATGTAATGTAATATGAAATAAATATGTTATAGTTAATAACAATGTTGTACTTGTTGCTAAACTGAATAACATTACAGCCTTATTTGATTTTTTTTAAAAAAAAAAGAAAAGAAAATGAAAATAAACACATACTATGATATATACATAAAGAAACTGTTAATATATTAAGTTAAGATAAATATATTAAGCTAGCAGTGGAATCCAGGACACGCGTTACGTCCTATTCGGGACTCGTCAGCTGGATGTACCTGCATCTTAGAGTTGATGTTCACTCTGGGACTCGAATCCAGTACCGTTTGCTTTAAATGCCATCGCGTTATCCACTCGACCACTGAGTCCTGATAGCCATTTTGAAGCGAAAAGTATTGGGTTCGAGTCCCAGAATGAACATCAACTCTGAGATGCAGGTACATCCAGCTGATGAGTCCCAAATAGGACGAAATGCGTGTCAAACTGGATTCCACTGTTAGCCACTATCCATCTTTGCTTACCATGCTTGTGAATTAAGGTTATATCGAGGCAATATGCACAGTATGCACATATGCCAATTAGAGACTGACCAGTTGCAGTCCTAACACATCGATGTGAAGATTCAAACAAACAATACTAAATGAATATTAATATATTATATGTAACAAAGAATTAATTTTAGACATTCAAGAAAACATTGGCAAAATGAATTATGAATCATTTACGTGGTCAAAATTCGTAAACCCAACCTTTGGTGATATTGTTTTGTGTGCGCTAGCTAGTAATACGAGCAAGTCGGTCAAACCAGAGCAGATAAAGTGGTAGATAAACCTAGAAAATGGCTGTAAAAGGTCGGATCTACAACGCGTCGGTGACAGCAGTTTTGCTCTATGTTTGTGAAACCTGGCCTCTCCGAGTTGAGGATGTTAGACGACTCTCTGTGTTCGATCATCGTTGTCTCCGAAGCATTGCTGACATCCAGTGGCAACACCATGTTAGTAATACAAAGGTTCGGCATCGTGTGTTCGGGCGCAGAGACGTCAATTCAATTGGTGTCACCATCTTGAAACAACGACTTCGGTGACTTGGATATATTCTACGAATGTCGTCCCAGAGAATTCCTCGCCGCGCATTATTTGCTGGCGGTGGGACTGGTTGGAAAAAGTGGAGAGGTGGTCAGTGTATGACATGGTGTCGTGACATGAAAGGAAGCTGAAAAGGGCTGGCTTCTGTTGGTCCCTCACGACTCCCTGGTTGGGGTCCGAGAGATGGTGCAACACAGTGGCTAGAGACGTTATCAGATATGGCTCAGAATAGAAGCCAGTGGTGATCATGCTGTAACCTTTTACTTTCTTCATAAAGAGTGGTTCTTTCTTAACTGAAAGAGTCTTCCGGTTGTACATTCCAGTCCGCCTTATCTTTTCATCCCTCCTCTTCCTACTTTCATCATTTTGTGTGGCGCATATATATCTGGTACCCTTTTGTACCAAGAGTGGTTATAACTTTCTTAACTGAGTCTTCTGGTTGTACATTTTAGTTCCCTCCATCATTACTCTTCTTTTTATTCATTCCATTTTTTTTCTTTTATATATATTCATCTTACCCCTTTCTCTTCTCATTCTCACTGTTTTGTTTGGCGCATATACATCCGATGCTCCTTTGTACCAATATGTATGTGTTGAAATAAATAAATGAGAGACTATTGGGTGAAAATCAAGTATCTAAGATATGAATGATAATGTAACCGATCTGCCATGTGTACGTTAATGCACTCGACCTAAGTCATATATATTCGGTGTGATGGTTAGTGATACGATTATGTTGCTTAAAACAAAGTAGAAGAGATTAGAACTTGAAATAATGATGAGTGAAAAACAGGTGCCTTAGCCAGCAGATTACCGTTTTTTCATGATCCGGTGGTGCCAAGGATGTTGGTGGTTAGCTTTGGAGATTAGACTGTCAAAATGTTTTCATTCACCTCTATCTACTTCTGTTGTTAGTTCCAAATTTAACTTTTAGGGTGAGTTTAATAAGAAATAAGCTCAGTAAACAGAATAACATATCTTATAGAGCTTAATACAATGGATATAGGAAAAGATTTCTCTGGACCCAATCTAGAATCACATCAGTCAGCTACAACGTAGGACCAGGCACATATATGCATCGGTCCAAGTTGCCATACCTCGTTAGCACAACAAGATGAACACCGGATTCATAGAAGTAATTAATTTAGTGGTGGTAGTATATAAATTATAGGTTGCATATAGGGATATAGTACAGGAAGGAAGAAAGTTATGAAGCAATTTTAATCTCACGGTTTAATGAAAGATAAAGAGTGTATACACCTACGCAATTGTGATCGATTCTGAGCCATATCACCTAGAGTCTCCAACCATTGGTTACGATAGTCACGCGGACCCCAACCAGGTAGTCTGCATCTGCCAACATGGCTCAGGCTAGAAGTTAGTGACTTCAAGCACTGATGCCATGTTTTGGTTTGGTCACCGCTAACTCTCTTCCAACCATCCCCAATACTAGTCATCATAGAATCACATCACATAAACTCCATTTCCTAAGCATCACGTGTATTAAGTTTGCACCAAAAAAATATTTCTAGATTATGACTTAATCGTCAAGGTGGAAGAATATATTTGTAAAGTCTCAGCGATCGGATTTATAGTAAACCAAACGCTTCGTCCGGCAATATAATACAACTCTAGTCAACACTGATGTGAGCCACAGTGTATCCACGAATAACCTTTCACATAACAGGTGAAATAATAACACAAATTAATACGTGCACAAACCTGTGTACTAAAGTTAACGATTAGTGTTTGACTGTCACACTCAAAATCACAGCTTGAAGCTGAATGATATCAGTGGAAATCTAATGTGGGGAAGGGGGCGTAATTCTCTTAGTATTGCAAATAAGCCGTGTTAACGAGTCCGAACCAGAACAAGCGTCAGACCCAGCACCACCATTGACCCATGGGGAAATATTTTATAAGGATATAATAAAAACACCCACAAATATATAGGAGTATTGAAAGAAGACGTAATAATGAATCAAAATGTTCATGTTATCATCATCCCCTGATCTCATCTTCATAACTCACCTGTGACTTATGATCTGAGAATCGATCAATAATAAAACGTGCTATGAATGATAATAATATTAATAAAAGAAATTTAGTGGAATATATTATCCATGATGAAATTTTTGACGATTGATTGATAAAATTTAAATGATATAATGTGGATGGTATATCCCAATTTATAAGCAGACCGCAAGTAATAAGAATTAATGGTGGAAGCATAATTGTTATTCGTTGACGCCATACAGGTGAATAATGTAGCATAGATAAGCCTAAACGAGAGAAACGGTGCGATGAATTCATCATGCTCTGTACAGTAGCCATTTGTTTGACACGATCTGTTAACCATGGGACTACACGAACCTTGAAATAGTTATAGACAGATAGAGTTATGAAAGTTGATAGTATAAAATGGTAACAAGTTCACCAGTTTAGCAAATAAAAACATCTTAGAGTACGAACATAAGTTACACAAATTTCATAATACTAGAACAATTGACACAATGTTGAGATTCCGCATAGAATAACTTAAAAACTATAACATTCATTGAGTATTCAACACTATTGAGGTTTTTTAGATTAAATGGATTATTGTAGATACTGATAAGAATACTTGGACAGATTTCTGTTCATTGTATTGTCTCTTATTAACAAAGGATGTTGGACGGTGGATTAGTGTCTAACACATTCGATTTTAATCTATCAATTGATCGAAGCTTTAGACTCTGCCTCAGAAGTTGGATGGCATCGCCAGCGTTGGTACGAAATAAACGGCCCAAAATCTGAGTACATGAATCGTCTAAACTTAGCAAGTTATATACATCTATTTTTCTCATTCTATATGCTTATTTGTACTCATAATGCAGTCTTCTGTGAGTTAATTATGATACAGATTATTAAAAAGTAACATGCACTAAAGAACTTGATACATCACACCAAAAAATTAAGATAATCTATATAATTACTTAAGCAACTCTAGATATTGACTTGTCTAATAGTCATAGCAAGCGTAACACTGAAGAGTCTGGGAACTTTCACAATAACACATTTAGTCTATTGAAATGAAGTAAGTTAAGAATTCCAAACTTTAACAATAACAAAACTACGCTCTGAACAAAAGTTGGTTATTGTAAATCAGTAGTTTAATTAGATGACCATTCTCTGTTGGGAAAGACTGACCCCGTTTCGAATCTTACCAATATGATCTACGAGATATTTCTCAGTGGAAAATTCCACATCAGTTTACTCGCATACATCTTTACTTACATTCAATCTCTCCACATTTTTGGAATCTACCGAACAGAAACATTCTGGATTATCTGTTAGCCTTCAGGGCATTTGAACTGGAATGTTAAGTTTGGAAGTCGGTACAATGAAAATCCCTAGTCATTTTTAAGACACCTAAACATAATTATCAACTAAATCGAGTGAAACTGCTTCATGATAAAGTGGTCAAGCTTTACTGATCTAGGTTGACCAACTATTCGACTAACAGATCAAAATTTTGTTGCTTCGGATTCAAATTGAAGCATTTAATTTCGTGTAGGCAGAATAACTTTATGAACTGAAATTGATGCACATCAGTCAGTTAGTCAGCACATCATGCTACTTAACAATGAATTTTAATTAAAGACGTTGAATACATAAAATTCTACTATTTGGTTTATGCTGCGCTTTCTAAACAGAACTGTTCAATCATGGCTACAAAGTCATTGTTTCAATCTCCCACGGTTTCTCATAAAGTTCAACATCGATTACTGAAATCAAGGGATTTAAAAAGATTTGTATATACTAATAAAAAAAACGTTACCTCATACGGCGTTTTGCTTTCATCATTTAGTGCATTCCAGTCAATATCACCTTTGTCTAATTGTACAACGGCTTGAAAATTAGCAAACTGAACAGAATAATGTGCTACAGTGTTGCCATGTGAATCAGTTAATCGCAAATTCGCACCATATGAGATTAACAGACGAAATATATCAACTGATCGTACATGCATACAAGCTATCATTAATGGAGTGAGACCATTGCCATCTCGACTAAAATGTTGAAAAGCCATAATTATTACCACAATCAAAAAATACTGTATATGATTTTAAAAAAGCCTTAAAAACAGGACATTTTGGGTGACTGAACACTAAATAGTTAGTTATACCGTTTGTGATCAAATGTACCCAACATTTTCAGTCACTAACTGAAACTGGAGCATCGTGAGGAGATGCAGTCCCATGGTGGTCGGTGACCAGAGATTGGTTCATACGCCATTTGTTCCCTCAGGATACTTGAGCCCATGTGCACCATTGGTTTGGAATCACGGTTTTCCAACTCCCCTGGATGAACTTTCCGTGTCCACCAACCCGGTTAAAGCGCCGGACATTCGCTTTTCATAAGGCGGTTTCGTGGAGATTTAGTAATTTTATATAGTTGAGATCATGAGTCAATGGTGGGTCCAGTGTTCGAATCTCGCGAGGCAGGATCGTGGATGCGCCCTACTGAGGAGTTTCACAATAGGACGAAACGGCCGTCCACTGCTTCCAGTTTTTCCATGGTGGTCTAGCTTCAATTGACTCATTCGTTTTCCGTCCTCTTAATTTCGTAAACAACACCCCGGCCATGAGAAGGCAGTGAGTAGGACTTCCCTGAGAGAGGCTGTATACGTATGGCCGTGTGAGAGCATTTCGAGAGGGAGGGTGGCCCCTCCCCACTCTTGGCCGTACCAGAGCAGTCGGTTACCTTTATTGATATTATTATTTTCATGTAACTTCTAGTAACCATATACAAGGCTTATACAAGTACTAGGTTTTAAGCCATATGTATAGTGTCATGAAAATACTATACAGATCCAAAATCTAGATAAAACTGGATCTTAACACAATACATGAACGGTTCAAAGTCTGGTAGTGAAATTGTTGGAATACGGACATGCAAGTTTATTTCTATCAATTGAGACACAAATAAAATTATCATCATGGGAACTAATCTAATATTAAATATATATTAATCATTAGACATACATAAAACTTAGCATTTAAAAGCTGGAGAAGAAACAAACCCATCAGCCTAAAGCCTTGCACAAACGTATGTTAGCTGAAGTCCCCACACCAAATACGTACACGACAAGATTAATAATACTGTGTTGAAATAACTAATACGAGTCTGAAGTAATTGTATATTACAAACAAATATAATCTGGTAATCAAAAATACGCGTGCAAATGTACTTACGTATCAACATTGACCCCATGAGAAAGCAAATAAACGATAATTGGAATATTTCCCATTTGTATTGCAACATGAAAACATCCTAGTCCAGTGTTATCCATAAACATTGGATCAGCGCCCCTCTGCATAAGGAAGTGTACCATACTTAAGTGTGATTGCCTAATAGCCCAGTGCAGTGGGGTTGCAGCAAGATGACCACCTGGTCTATCTATTATCGCACCTTTCGATAGAAGATAATGAGCAATGGCTAAACGGTTGTTTATGGCAGCCCAGTGTAATAGTGAGACATCCTCATCATCTAGTTGGTTGACATCGTAACCCACCAGTTGTGAATCTGGTGGCTCTACCAGCTCGATAACTCGTTTTATAATTCCATACTGAACAGCTTTGACTATTCCCCATGTTGAATAGTCTGTCTCGATAACTGGCGGGTCAGAATAAGATGGATCAACTGGATAGGGCTTGACATCCTAAAAAATACACAGATATTAGAAAGAACATCATTAGCCCAAGAAAATTTGTTTAAACAAAGTTTTTATCTCATGATTAAACATAACTTTTACAATTTTTTTGGTGGAGTTTTGTAATCTGAGCCGGGTGGTTTGGTCGGGAAGCTTTCATCGTTCTTCTGAACAACATTAGCACAAATTTCAGGAGTCAGTGAAAAAGTAAAATTAGTCCTTTTGGAAATTATAATTATTCAGAGCAAGTCTGTCTTTAGTAACAAACTTAACAGGGTTGACTTTTGTAGAGTACGTATATGATTTTCGCAACTATTACTTGAAAATTTTCTTCAAGTAATAAAAGTGCATTATACTAATGGGCTAGAGGAGGAGCATTAGAATTAACATAGCATTCCATAGGATTTCGCGTGAAATTGAACGCGCGATGAAAGATGGCTTGTGTGACATAATGAACTAATTAAATAGATACCAATGTTTGAATCCTACAATATTTGAAATTGATAAAAATACCTATTGTTTGACTAAATGGTATGAGATTGTGCTTAAGCCAAACAACAAGAAATACTTGCTCATGATACAGATTGTGTTAGAGTACTTGATATGATTAAATGGGCAAGACTATAATTTATCGATGAACCAATAAAATTAAGGATAGCAAGTTTTGGATTTCGCCGCGAAATTTATACACCTATATGTTTAAATAGAATTCCGGCATTATAGTTTACCTCAGTTTGCGATGAAAAAAACCCTTTACTTAATTCTCAACCCTAAATTCCCGATCTAAGTGCCAATCCCAATTCCTCGCATTAACTTATAATCATCTTTTGACGCCAGTAAAGTAAATATTCACAAAGCCACTTAAGCGTCGCTGAAAGGTCACCCGTAAATTATAGTCTCACCATTAAATCCGCAGTCTGGGGCAATTGTGCAATAAGGTAATATTTTCCAATACTGTTGCAGCCCTAAGTTACATAACTAAATTTTCGAAGTTTATAAACAAGTGTTAAAGTTTTGATGAGTAATAGCTGATATCAGTTTGTAACAAAAAAACCTACAGGGATAAAACCCTAACTCACAGCACAAGCCTGATCTCCAATAAGTGTAATGAACCTTTTTATTTCACCTTAACGAATTGTTCAACGTTTAAAAGCTGACATATACATTATCTTTTTGCTTCTCCCAGCATCGATAATCTTCGAAGCCAGAGAAGAAAGGTTCGAAAACTGAGAACTAATAAACTCAGAGAGGGGTTCCGTTTTTCTCACCGAGTCAGTGACTGAGACGCCCTACCCAAACAACTAGTATCAGAGCCACTATCTAACGTTAATAAGGAGAAACTGGACCTTCATTAAAAAACAAGCTGCAAGGATTACAGCACATTGATCACCCAACCATCTTTGCTAATAAAGACAAAGTACTAATGAATTGTTTCGAAACAACCGTTCAACGAGATACTTTAGCTCTTCATTGATATTATAACTTGAAAACTTATTTTTGATTGGCTAATAAGTCATTTAAAGTAGCCAGTATAATATATTTATATCATTCACACATCTGCATTCAGATACAGGTTATTAACCGGAAAAAACATTAAAAACTACTACAAAGCTCTTTGAAACTACACTTTTGACCTCGATTTCAAATTCGATTCAAAACAAGCGAACTTATAATACAACAAATTTAAAACCTGAAGATGTATAATAGTGACAGTTTATTATGAGTACTCAGAAAACAAAATACAACATAACGCCAGAAACAAACCAATATCAAAACTAAAAGGGCAGTTTTCAAAACTTAAATGACTATTTTTGGGTACAGACTGGCAAAAATAAGGGCAGACTACTTTTCATACAACCTTCATCTCCAGTTACGCACCACTTTGAAAAGCCGGCATGTTGAATTCCATCTAATATCCAATGTTTTCTGGACTGGACTAGTAGACTGTTTGTTATGTAATGAACTTTTCAGAAAAAATTAATTGTTATCGAAGTTTTTAGAAAATCTGCCAACTACAAAAAAGTATTTCGTATTCCGTTTAACCATTGTAGCAGCTCATGTACAATTAAGTTTTTTCTTATCTAATTTCGCCGAGCCTTTTTGTTAACAACAACAAGAACTTATCTATACTGTCGTACCTTTATTATGTATGCTTGAGCACTGTTTAATATTCATTCTGTAAGCCCCACTGTTAATCTTATGACTTACAGTATCCTTAATACTTCTGGTCATCCCCTTAAACATCTTCTTACGCTTAGTCATAACACTAACCGGAGAGGTAACCCAGAAATTGGAGACCCTACATAGCAGAACAGACTGCAGACACAACTCTTACTCCGTTAGATTTGTCAATGCTGGAATTCGCTGCCAACTGATCTAGTCCAAGCGACCTCCCAGGAGTCCTTTAAGAGAGAACTTGACTTATACTTAAGGACTAAAGATAACATATTATTATGATTTACCAAATTCTTTTCTTTCCTCTATTATCGTCCATATACCTAGGTTTTTGCCTGGAGGTATTAGTGATCCACTGCTACCAGACAAGGAAGTCCGTTAAGCGAAAGCTTCTTCTATTCCGTCCTCAACCATTTGAACCATTGAATCAATTATGCGAATCAAATGGTTGAGGACGGAATAGAAGAAGCTTTCACTTAACGGGCTTCCTTGTCTGGTAGCAGTGGATCACTAATACCTCCAGGCAAAAACCTAGGTATATGGACGATAATAGAGGGAAAAAAAGAATTTGGTAAATCATAATAATATGTTATACTTAGTCTTTAAGAATAAGTCAAGTTCTCTCTTAAAGGACTCCTGGGAGGTCGCTTGGACTAGATCAGTTGGCAGCGAATTCCAGCATTGACAACTCTAACGGAGTAAAAGTTGTGTCTGCAGTCTGTTCTGCTATGTAGGGTGTGTTCAACTTCTGCTGCTATCACTAGACATTTTAGATCAGTCACTCCTCGATATATTGATAACCTATCAAATTCATCTTCCAATCTCCCCGCTTCTGACTTTTGATTTCACTGAATGGGCGCGATTCAGTTATAGAAGTTATTACTAGTAAAGTGTTGTCAAACTACAATGCCTGTGACATCATTATTGGCGAGACTAAAGTGATCTGGTACACCAACCTATAACTGTGAGTCTGTTCTTTTTCATAAATCATTGCTTTATTTTAACCTCTATATATTGTGGTATTTTTATACCACTTATTCTCTTACTTGGTTTTTCGCAATGACGGAACAGACACCTAAATTACTGAGGTTATGGACTATGTCCCCATCTTCGTTTCAACTGATGCCATTCTGGCCAGACAACATCGAAGCCTGGTTCTGCTATGTAGAAGCCAACTTCTACGAGCACGGCATGACTGAACCGCGCGCACAATTTCTCGCGGTTGTAAAGGCACTGCTGTGCAAATTCAATAGGTACGTCATACTTAGTATGTTCACTAGTGATGTTTCGGAATCTTACGAAACTCTAAAACGATCCAATCTGAAACGCAGAGATCTAACCGATCCGCAAAGTTTAGACCAACTCCTCAATGATATCGACCTGCGACATAGATCTGGGACAGATATGCTGCTGAGAATGAGAGAGGTTATCGGCCATAAAACTTTCGACAATGGCTTATTCATACAACGTTTATTGTCTTAACTTCCTCAACAGGTCCAAGCAGTACTTGTTTCATTCCAAAACAATGCCAAAAACGAGCTGGCTGCATTTGCTTATTGCATCCTGGAAATCACGAAGGCCCCTAATGTCGAGATTTTTCAGTCAAAGAAAAACCTCAAACGACCCAGAATGATTTCACAGAATTATGTCATACTGTGAAAGTATTTTTGTGGAGTGTCTCGCAACTTAGTGGCATCGGCCACATTGTTTTGGCAGTTTCCATCGAGGTGAGAAGGTCCATCTATCAGTACAGTTATCCGCGTGATTTTGAACAAGTAAATTTTTCTGTTTTAAGATGTTTGAATTCTGTTGCGTTTATCATACCAGATGATTAGATATTTTTGAAATTTGGTATTTTGAAGTATATATTTGGCACGTTTGTTACCTGAGCTTTGACTAGTTAAATGTTTTCGGATGCATATCTGTACAACTACGCGTGTACTGGCAGTCACTATTTTTTTTCGTTATTTTTGTAGCGTTGTTACTCTGGTTACCACTAATTGAAGTAACCATTTTGGCAAATTCTCGTAGTTAATGTAGTAGTAGTAGTAGTATAACTTCTAGTGAACGCTAATTAGATAAAATGCTTCTTAATGTTTTCCTGTGATTGTCACATCTATTGTAAAAAAATTTTAGGATCGCCCCCGTGGGCCCTTGTACCGATGTACGATGAGCTTGTAGATTACGTCGAGTCGCGATTGACTATGATCACCACTACGATAAGAATTCGTGCCAGATCACGACTTGGATCTGTCGATATTCCGAAAACCAGAAGGCTGATATTGGTCCAGATACGATATATTTATTGGTGATCTCGTGGTATTGAAAGAATACCGGGACGTGTCAAAGAATACAGGCAAAGTGGCAGATCGTAAGAGAGTTCGCACAAACAAGATGGACAACGGAACGAAAAGTGCTTTTGGTACAGTTAAACAAACAAGTACAGTAAAACCGGTACGATTGGTTATAATAATAATTGTTTCTATTATACCAATCGTGCCCTCGTCGTGAAAAGCAGGTTACTACAAGCTAAAAGACACTGAGGGAGCACATCATCTCATAATTCCGGCGATGATCTTCTGACGAACGATTGCAACATTGCTTTGACAGTTCTATTTGTTCTTTCCACAAGCCCATTACCTCCTGAGTGATAAGCAGTAGAATGTCTTCCTGATTCCTAATAGCTGGCATATCTCAGAGATGAGATGAATTTCAAAGGCTGGATTTTCCAGAATGAAGTGATAACGGGGCACCACAACGGAAAATCGAATGATTGATGAACGCTCGGGCAACTGTCAGAGCGTCTTGCTGCGGAATAGGTACTGCTTCACATTATTTATTGAAATAATCCATGATAACCAGTATGCAGCGATTCCCCTTTTTGTCGTTGTCAATTTTCTCATGGTGTTCATGCCAACCCACTCGTGTGGTCCTGTTGTCATCATCGGAGTCAACGGTTCACGAGGTGTTTGTTTAGGCGACTTAAAACGGCAACATGTGTTACACGAATATATTTTAAGAATCGTGGTATTGTATTATATACTAGATTTAACCAGACAATTATATATGCTTCTTGACCATTGATACAGAGAAACGATAGATATTGAATAATGTGGTTACATATAAAGTGTGACAAATAGTAAAAATATGTGACCTTTATTGTGTCTTTACAAAACAAATCACTGAATATACATGTCACAATAAATGTAGTATTTCTGAAGAATCTTACAAAACTTCGCTCATGTGAATCTGAAATAATATAGCGAAATAGAACTAATCCCAATAAGTCTAGAACTTCAACATGACACACTGAAGAACTCTAATTCCAAGTACGCAATATGAGACTGTACTGTAACATTGTGATGGGTTTAAACGCAACATACAATGTTTAGCTGCACAGTAAGCACATTTGCTGTTCATTACAGTTCATTAACAAGTGTCCTCTAGTATCACTCCTGTTTGATTCCTAATTTTTTTCTCAGGCTCATCCCCTACTTCAGATCTTGAAATCCGCTTCATTTAAATGAGGCCCAGACCAAGAGTCTTGATCACAAAGTCATGTTAAGTTTCTTCAAGGTGATGGTGCTGTAGATAGTTAACGTTGACAATCTACGTAGAATAATTTGGAGCCTACTTGAGTTAAACGAGATGGTGTGACGAACCATTATGATATTTAAGAGTATTTGAATTATAGTATAAACTAGTACCCTCAGAAACAACGCAATTTAATCAAGAAGTATTAGATGAACACCAACGAATATATTGTATTTGAATTTCAAATCAGGCGGTCAACAATACAAAAGAATCATTGGTTCATATAAACATCACAACCATATAACTTCGAAGTCACACCTCGTGGTCAGCATCTAAAGTGGAATACCCCTACAGCGTAACAAAGTACTATAGCTACTTTGAAGACCGTATAACACAAAGAACGTTATTACGTAAATATATTAGTATGAACGAGAACAGAGAAGTTAGTGAGACCACCACTGCGTGGGCCAGTCCATGGCGCATGATTAACTGATGCGCATTGTTTGACCTTGGCCTTGATGGAGGTCGATGGACTACTCGACATTGAGCGGCTCAGCTGCCGTATGATTTGGCTGAGGATCAGTGACATTTCAGTGGACATACACTGTTGTTTCATTTCATCCCCAAAGTATACATCCTATACCTATTACTGGTGCAACACTTGTGAGTGCTAGTGGACTTTTGAAGCAGGAAAGTAGACCAGCAATTTGCTTCACCAAGTCTTAAAGTCTATTCATCACCCTCAAAAATTATGGCTACATTCCTCAGCTGCTATATATCAACGATAGAGTTTTACTCTGAGCGCATATAACTAAACTATTCAGCACAAAGGAGCTAAAAATGTTCGACATGTTGACCACATAGTAACCAAAATGTTCCATTATGTTTACAACACAAAGGTAATTCCAGAATATATTGAATACAGTTTGCCTTCGGATACCGCAGATGACTACAAGAAGAGGAGTGATAAGTGGAAATTCCCATGATTACAAAGTAGAAATCAAGCTATACTTTTAACGAATCACTCGATAATACTATTATTTATACTCCATCACGTATGAGTTAGACAACTCAATGACCTGATACTCTGAGTTTCACCCAATAATGTGTATGTTTGATTCTAAAAGGGAACTTTTCTAT
Source organism: Schistosoma rodhaini (assembly GCA_944470415.2). Classification (NCBI taxonomy): domain Eukaryota; kingdom Metazoa; phylum Platyhelminthes; class Trematoda; order Strigeidida; family Schistosomatidae; genus Schistosoma; species Schistosoma rodhaini. The sequence continues at coordinate 85,169,077 of OX104044.1, forward strand.
GTTACTATCAAACGTAATAGTTAATAAATGAGTTAACCACCTCCTTATAACATCGTCTACGAACTACTTTTCTGAATCCATACAATTGTTATAAAGTTAAAGGAGAATTCTTTTAATACTCATACTGCCTACGTCTGTGAGTAGGTTATTCGCAGGTCTGTTGTCACTGTTTTTTCCTAACTATCGTCGTCAAAGATATCGGAGTGTTGGAACTATTGAATTTTGCCTGCTCGTACTGAAATTAGGTTTTCTGACACTTAGACATCTATTTTGGTTATTTTCGTATGCGTTGTAACCCACTGACTGGTATATACATCTCTTTTGGTTGAATCAGAAGACAATAAAAGCATATCAATCATAAACGAAACTTTCTTTATTATTATTGTCATTACCGTATAAACGTTGCATGAAATCTCAGGTATTGTTGTTTTTTGGTTGTTTTTAGCTGGCAATCATCCACAAAGTGATTGTTTCCTGTGTTATCGTTCGTTTATCCTGGTCCCAACAATTGATAGATATGCTAACGGATAGTGTTGTTGACTGTCAGTATATCAAAAGCGACAACTATGACACAGTTATGTTTGCCTCCGAAATCAAGTATTATTACTAGACGTAAAGATTCGCATAAAAATATTCTATCCGTCTAAATTTTCTTCCATAGGTGTTTATGTCTCACATAAGGAAATGTAAGCCTTCAAACATCTACAAACTAACTCGAAATCAAGTTTGTATTTCTTATTTTTTAGCAAATATTAGATGGATACTTGAACCTCTAAGAGTAGTATCTAGGATTATTAAAGATGAATTGACATGGTAGAATCTGAGAATGTTGACACCTATCTCCTTCAAATATCTTTCTCAAATCATTTTCGCCAAATCAGTAGAAAATTTAGAAAGTGAAAATAAGTAATCTAGAAAAGTTATATTTAAGGTACACCATTATGAGACTGCTAATCTACCTATAGAACTTAAGGGAAGAGAATTGAATGTGTTAATAAAAATCCTACGGGAGGTTGTCTATGCAAAATACTTCGGATCCATTAATCAGACACTATCAGCAACAAGCTACTGTGAGAGAGGACAAACCAGATTCGAGTGGAGGAAGAAATCAGGAAGAAGAGCTGGAATCGGACAGGAAACACATTGAGGAAAGCACTCAAATATTTTACAAGACAAGCCCTCACATGGAATCCTGAAGGTCAAAAGAACAGGCGCAAGTGAGTAAGTAAGGTTGACTGCACTAATTCACCTAGTTAAGTTAGTTAAACTAGTAAATTCACCATCAGAGACCAATACCAACTGAACTTAATTGAGAACAAAAGACAATGAATGTTTGACAAGGTACATAGTAAAACACTTTACTTCATTGGTGAATTCACCGAACTAACCTGTAGTGGATTATTATGTTGCAACACACTCAATAACGTTTACAAAGGGTGCTAAAACAAAACAGCGGTTTTCGGTATCATTACCAAGGTTTGACTTGATTATTTCCAATCAACTGAGCATTGAGTAGATTGTTATAAATAAAACTGATATATTTCTAATATCCCAATGAGTAGAGAAATTAAATTTTCGGACGTTTCGTGACTCAATGTAAGTCACTTCTTCAGTGAATAAATAACCAGATGAAAATTAATCCATGTTTAAATAGTACAAAGGAACAGCACAAGATTCTTGCGTCGTTTCGAAATATGATGCATATAAACGCCAATACTTTAGCTAAGAGTATCTTATAAACCTGAAAATGACATTCCAAAGACAATGGAACTCGAGGTAACTATAGGCTAGCTTGTAATATGATCAATATTCGTATTTGCCTTCACACAAAAGACACACATTGTAGATCAATAGCAAAAACGGTGGAAACATTTTAGTAAGAAAATAGAATATTTTCAGTCCTGATGGCCTTTTGCGATAGTGCTTGAAGCGAAAGGTACTGGGTTCGAATCCCAGAGTGAACATCAACTCTGAGATGCAGGTACATCCTGCTGACGAGTCTCAAATGGGACGAAACGCGCGTCAAACTGGATTCCACTGCTAGCCGCTATTCATCTTTGCTTATAATAATATAATTCGTTTCATAAATTATTTCCCATAACAAGAATTACTGTATTTTCATTAAAGATTAATGTCGGAAAATATATTCTGATTTCCTAATGAGAAGCTGTAATCTATGCAGTTAAAAAATTCTGAAATAAGACAGACTATCAATGGTATTATTGAATGAAAATTTTGTTACTGTCGAGGTAACCAAACCGAAGCAGGTGGTTTTCTTAGGGGGCTACACCCAGAGCATTCGACCTAAAGATCTGATCCACAAGGCAGTGGAGCATAGCGAGGGGATACAGTCCCATGGTAGCCGGTGACCAACGATCGATTCATATGCCATTTGTTCCCTCAGGATATTGGAGCCCATGTGAACCATTAGTTTGGGATCAGAGTTTTCCAACTCCCCTACGTGGACTTTCCGTGTCCACCAACCCATTTAAAGCATCGGAAATGAGCTTTTTTTCCTCTCAATTTCGTAAACAACACCCCTGTCACGAGAAGGCAGTGAGTAGGACTTCTCTGACAGAGGCTATATACGCGTGGTCATGTGAGAGCATTTCGAGAGAGAGAAAGAGTGAGCGGACTCTCTCTACTCTTGACCGTACCAAGACATTTGAGGGCGATACAGATCTAATCATCTGATAGTATCATGACGGATGAGAGATTTGAATTTAGATTTCATCTTCTTATCCAGGTCAGTGGATAGGCACTTCAGAAAGCTTAAAATAAAAACTATAAAGAGGCAAATAACTATCTAACAGATATCAATTTGTAACCAAAATATCACGACTTTTTTAATAAATCATTGTACATTGATATTAATAAGCATTTCAAATGAAAGATACAATCTTGTTTTAATGATTTAGATGTTTCCTTCGCATTGATGATGTTCGTGTCATTCGTATTTTTCTACACCATTTGGTTTTATGCGGATTTAGACAATCTTTAGCTGCTCCACCGCGTGATCTTCTGATTATATCATTAGTATTCGGATAAAATTTAGGATTCCATTGTATTTGTTGCTTTAATTTATCACTGTTAATAAGGTAAACAATGAAAAAAGCATGTTGGAAGAATTTCGATCGAGATGGAAACATAATAAATATGATTATTCACCAAGCCAACTGCGACAGACAGTACATCAGACAAAGCGGACGCCCTCTTCATCTTCACCTGCATGAACATCAATTAGCAGTCAAACGCTATGACATGTCATCACTTATATCAATGCATGTGGACAACTACGAACACATATTCAACTGGAAAAATAAGCAGATTTTGGATAGCGGCAATTCCAAAAATACCAGAGAATTTTTAGAAGCTTGGCACTCAGGTCAATCAGCAATAAACAAACACATGGAAATCAATCCAATTTATCAACCAATCAGGAATATTATACAGAAACATAGGAGCGAAAATCAAACCATTAGGAGATATAACCAAAACAAAGAAATAAACAATGATAGATTTAAGGTCAATAAGAACCAATCAACATCGATGTGCACAGGACAAGCTGTGAAACACATGTGGAGAAATTCGAACACTTCACTTCTACCCGAAGTTTGTGCTGATGATATTGTTCAGAAGGACAATGAAAGCTCCACGATCAAACCATCCAGCTCAGAGAACAAAAATCCGTCAAAATCACGTTATTTTTAGTTGACAGGCTGTATTTAGCCAGATGACTGATTACTGAAGTATAAGTTTTAATGAAGTGTTTAGATATGAAGAATTCAAGGTGATAATTAAATCAATTTTCAGTTAATAATAGTTCGCAATACATATTTAGTTACGGTTGCATTCTTACGACTAAAATTTGATCAACACTATGATGAGCACTGCTGAGGAGTCCCACAACAGGACGAAACGGCCGTCCAGTGCTTCCAGGTTTTCCATGATGGTCTAGCTTCAATTGGCTCATGATCTCATCTATAAAATTACAAAAATCTCCACAAAACCCCCTTCTGACAACTATGACATTATTGATCAATCAATATGAATACCTCAGTTCTACCAAAGGTTATTTGTAAACCCACCTAGCACATTGAGAACGTCAGTGAATTTGACAGTAAGCGACGTAAGTTTGGATTATACATGGGACACTTATTCCTTCGGAGTTATAGACATTCAAATATCATGAAGCCTATTTTCAGGGATTCCCAATGTCTGTCTCCAATCACCTGATGTTAAGATGATGTTCTCAGTATCTAGTTATTTACAACCGTAATCATATTTGTGTCCTTATCATGGCTCCAGAGACCAACTATTATGGAGCCATATGGATGAGTTCCTCTACCTTATGCATTACGATTTTGGGACCTTTGAACCTTTTTCTAACCTTGATAAGTTTTTGGACCATATAAAAGAAGTGTATAACCACTTTCATTATTTGGTTTTGTATGATAAATTTTTACTCTATGCTGACTGTTTACTGATTGGCTAACATTTCTCAAGGTCATATTAGGTTCGTTCAAAGGTCGTCCATAAAATATAGTCTCGCCAAATAATCATCAGAACACTTACTTTGTCAGAAGTAATTTACACATTTGACCGTCATTCGACTCATATATTTCTTGAGCTTCCGGTCGTAATCGTGGAGTTTGCTTTGGTATGGACTCAGGATTCATTGAGTGCAAGTTACTATTATTCAATGTTCCACGATTTCTTTTAGCATATTCAATTCCCTAAACAAATAGATCAGAGTAAAAGAAAAAAGCAGTTAACTTCACAATCAAGTTTTGTAACGCTTTATTATTATTACTTGAAAGGTTTCATTGTTGCTAATCTTCAGGATTGAAGATGATCATTCTTTGTTGGGACATGGGATATTTGAATGGATATGACGATATGATCAAGAGATTGAACCTTACGATATGTTTCAGGTAGTGGCTAGCAGAGGAATCTAAGACATATTTGGAATTTTTGTCTGAATGCACATAAATCCCAGTAATGATAGTCATACTGAGACTTTACACAAGTACAACATACTTCAAACAAAGATATTTTTATTAGGAATATATATGTATTTTTCATAGTTGAAATCATGAGTCAATTGAAGCTAGACCACCATGGAAAAACTGAAAGTACTGGACGGCCGTTTTGTCTTATTATGGGACTCCTCAGCAGTGAACATTCACGATCCCGCACTCGCGAGATTCGAACCCAAGACCTACTAGTCTCGACTGATGAAAATACTATGAAAAATACTGAAATCTCCACAAAACCCCTTCTGAATATTTATGTCATACGTTAATACATATATCAACCTATATCGGATACTATATCATACAGCTAATCGTAAATGAATATATAAGTTTCTATCCATCAGTCAAACAACCTGTTCCCAAAAAGCTTAAGCTAAATGATAGATGAGTGAAAGAAATAGATAGAGACCTTTAAAGATGAACTTGCTGGTATCTTGTAACCGTCAACAAGGCATATATTCAAACTGGAGGTAACGATTGCGTTCACCAAATAACTAACCCGACTCATTCATCAGTGTCACAGTAAAGTAAGACAATAAACGGGATAAATTTACGTTGTATGTGAGATGTTTCGAAGTATTTACATAATAAATATACATAGTTGTGAAATGCTTTGTTAAATACATACTTCAAACTTGGTGCGGGGCCCATTTCCAGGCTGTTGCATATCTAGAGAAAATGTGGCTTCTGATATTGCCTCTGCAATTTTATCCATATCCGCCCCAGGATACGACTGTTTAGGCTGAATTAAACCGAATCGTTCAGCCATCCCTGCTCCTTCACGTGCGGCATTTGCTGCTGCTAATTGAGGAACACGTCGAGGAGCAGTTTTTAGATTAACGTCTTTCAGTCGCAAAGAAGAAGGAAGTTTCTCACCTAAAATCTCAGCCATTTGTGCACCTGAATGATCAATTGTATCAATGTCATTATTGAAATAATTAGACGGTTTGTGATAAGTTTGTATTCCATCCGACTTCTTTGTAAGACCACTTTTACTAAAATGAATAACAAAGAAATGATGCACATAATAATGTTATGATAACTTATACAATTCTGTAATATTATAAACCAGTTGGGAAGTACTTCATGAAAGTCCCGAACAAGTCTTTTACCCTTGACAATCCAAGATCGTAGCTCAGAGGTGGTTCATTTCTGTAACCTTCATACACACAAGACTCTTGTATGCTATTGTTTATCATTCGGCAACAGAATTTTACGTCCAACCTTCATCTTTTTCCTCGGAATATTTGGATCGTTGTACATGGACTGGCGCAAATACGGGCTGTCTCAAAATGCGTTGAGTTATAGTTACTGTGATGTGGTAAACACATTTTAGGCTTCTTTCAAAGCATTTTTCTAAACAGTGGTCAGGATTTGTTCTATCGATAGACAAGAAGTGGACAACACGATGAGGTTTAAAGCGATAGGTGTTAGTTTCAAGTCCCCGAGTGAACACCAACTCTGAGATGAAGGTACAACCAGCTAGTGAGTCCCAAATAGGACGAAATTCGTGTCCTGAATTCCATCGCTACCCACAATCTATCTATGCTTAGATCCCTTGTGACTTGAAGCACTATCGAGGCAATCCATACAGGATGCACATGTGCTAGTAAAAGACTGATCAACTGTAGTCGTCAATATCAATGCGAAGATCTAAGTGACAAATAGAGCCAAACAGATACTGAAAATGTTTAGACAAGTGACGTCTGTCAGTAAAGATTCACTGTCAAATATGGAAATTTGAAAATGAAACGATAAATAACGAAAAGACAATCAGCAGAAACTCGATTTGTATTGTTATTAGGTAGCTACTTAATTCAAACATCATTGCATTTTGATACTTTTTAAGTCGATTTACATAGACATTCTTTTGAATGATTCTGAGACTATATTTGATTGCTTGTTACGTTATATCAATTGTAATGACCTGCATTTCTCGACGAGAACACGATCGGTATAATGGAAACAATTATTATTATTAAAAAAATTGTATCAGTGATTGTTTTATTGTACTCGTTGTTGTTTAACTGTATCAAAATCACTTTTCGTTCGGTCGTCAGCCTTGTTTGGTTCGAACTTTCTTACGCTTTGCCCTTATTGCCTGTAATCTTTGACACGTCTCGGTATTCTTTCGATACCAGGAGATCGCCAATAAATATACTTTATCTGGACTAATTACAGTCTTCTGGTTTGCAAATTATCAAGGGAACCAAGTCGTTTTTGAGTGCATAATCTCATTGTAGTGGTGATCGTAGTCCATCAAGACTCGACTCCATCTACACAATATGTAACCAAGACCCAGGACTAACACAGGCCACCAAGCCTCCTGTCCTTTCCAAACTGAAACTGAAACCGAAACGTTGAAAGATATCATCATTTCATCGCTATTATTTTAAATATCCTTAATCTTCCCCAAGAACTGTATAGACGATTTAATAGAATGATCAGATGAACCCATCAAATATTTCATTGTTCCTAAACCGTCTATTGATAAATTATCCATCGTAGTTCCAGGAATAGGTACAATTAGTCGTGACGGAATGCTTGTTTTGCGTCGTTTTAGCCCATCGTAGAATCAAGGATAAACTGATCCACTGGATTTTATTCATCATTGATCTTGTTTTTATAATTTTCCTTAAAACTTTGATTTTAGTCCCGTTAAATCTGTTTCGTACTTTAAATTCATTACTTCCCTACCCATCCCATTTTTTAAGTACCACACTGTACTACTTGATAATATTCAGTAGTTTATATTATTATTGATCATTTTGGAACTCGTAATGTTGGGGGTTTCCCTACTCCAATGAACTAATATTCTGGAACATTTGGATTTTTACCTGGTGCTTTAATTCATTTTTTACTTGCAATAGCATTCATTTGCCATTTTTATTACTTAGTAGATAACACATGTTTTATCCACGGAAGCTTTCCGTGAATAGCAGTTTCCGATTTTGAATAAACAGCTGTTTATTTACTGTCCGTATTTGGTTGTGGAGATTGTTGAGTTCCTGAATAAGATGGTAAAACGACAAATCTTAGACCACCATTGAAAACTCGGGAGCATAGGACGGCGATTTTGTCCCAGTATGGGGCCCCTTAACATATAATTGGAGGAATATAGATGATTCATTAGGGTTGGATGGAGAATGCTGGTGAGCGGCCTATGCTCCTCCACGAGGGGTAACAGGCGTAAGTAAGTAGGTAAGTAAATGATTCATTGAGGCTTGATAACTTAAAATTGACTTCACAATGTTACAGACTAACTGAAGTTGAACATATAAACCATTGGATGAAAACTCAGTATAAGAGTGAATCGTAAAATTTGTGAGCTTATCTCTTCCAACGTTGTAAACATGAACACTACTGTACAGTTTTGGACTAAGATGAGGTAAATATATAGTGTAGTCTATTTGTTAATGGTCAAATATCCCCAGATAATTAACTTTTAAAACCTGTAATACACTCGTACAATTTTGAGATGGTGGAGAAATTCAAACACTTCACTTCTACCCGAAGTTTGTGCTGATGATGTCGTTCAGAAGGACGATGAAATATCCACGACCAAACCATCCAGCTCAGAGAACAAACCTACATCACCTGTAATACAGTATAGAAGTGAAGTATATTTTGCAAAATGTCAATTATAAATCAACATACCATGACCATCCTTGATTTAGAATTTGTTCCATTAAACCAGCTTCTTTAATTCTATCACGTTGCCAATTTGTATAAGCTTCATTTGATGGTAGTGAACGTATTGGATTATGTAATTCGTCGATCGGCGTGTTATTTTGTTTAGAATCCAGTAGAATGCTAACACCAATACCATTTTGTCCTTTATGTAAATTATCTAATGCCTTGAATGAATGAATGACAGCAACAGACATGCATTTAAATAAGTGAATAAATATTGAACATTGAGCCACTTTTATAATTATGTGATTTGTTGGGTGTTTTTTTCTATATTAGATATACTCAGTCAGGTAATCAGTCAGTCATCATCCATGTGATACCTGAGATCTATGTGGATCAGTTCAATTGACCATATCTTGTCAGGATACTAAGATGAAATTATCAAGAGAAGTGCTAGATTAGCAGAATTAGTAAATATATATCAGTGGTGGTAGAAACAATTAAGAACAGACAAAATGATCCGAGAATAATGAATGTATTGATAGAATGAAGATTCAAAAGGGGTCTATCGGTTAAGTGCTCTGGTGCGAGACTGGTAGGTCCTGGGTTCGAATCTCGCTCGCGAGGCAAGATCGTGGGTGCGCACTGCTGGGGAGTCCCATAATAGGACGAAGGGGCCGTCCAGTGCTTCCAGGTTCTCCATGTTGGTCTAGCTTCAATTGACTCATGATTTCAACCATGAGAATAAAAATTGTAAGTTAATATTTGAAACTCAAGATCTAAGATAAAGTGTAAATCCACGTGGATCATTTCAAACTATTCTAAACCATTTCATTCAATATCTCCCTCTTTTGGTTATAGCAACCAAGTAGACTCTAAGCATGTAATCATCTCTAGCATTCTTTCAACTTACTCCTACAACAATCAACAACGCACACATACGAATGATGCAACGAATCAAACTCTATATGAGATCCAAGATGATTGCTCAGTTTGTACTTTACATAATCGTCTAACTCTATCTGAACAACTATTTAAAACTACTGACTGATGATCAGTTGTTTCTTTTTTATATTAAACACCTTAATAATGCTCACCTATATCTCTTCTCAAGGGATTGTATCGATGATTACCAGCCTTCTTTGAATATGCTCAGACTAATAAATTAATTTGTAATGATTCACATTTCTAAATTCATCCGATTTGTAATATCATTTGATCATCATCTACTGCTTCATAATGAAAGTGAATAATTTATACAAACCCCGGCGAAACTATAATTTATTGATGAGCCAATCAGAAGCGTTTGAGGGATTTCAAAGTCACAGTGCCAATTTCGCTACCTGATGCTCATGTACAATCGGTTCATAAAGGATTTTAGAGAAAACGTGACGATTAAGCGTCTACAATAAATAGGACTACTAAGAAGTTCCTTTTATTCACAATTGCGGTAATCAATTGACTTGTAGACATTGCGCAGACTACCCTGATGATGTTATCTTTCGATGTAATTTATATTAGAGGAAGAAGTCTGCTAGAATAGGAACTTTTTTCTCTCGATCCAGATTGAGATTAAGGCAAATTATAATAACTGCTGTAAATTGTATAATAAAAGCACCAGTATTATTGACTGCAATATTCTCAGATGTTACTGAAGCTTCGGCTGTTCAGAAGTGTAAGTGTTGTAGGAATATATGCGTAATAAAAATGACAAACTTACACAACCGGAGTACATACAAACAATATTGAAGCTATGTGGTCGAGGCTGAGAGTGATTTTGTGATCTGATCATGGCTCCAGATACCGAGTATTATGGAGCCATAAGGATGAGTTCCTCTACCTTATAAATTACGATATTAAAACCTTTGAACCTCTTTCTAACCTTGACAAGTTTTTGAACCATGTAAAAAAAGTGTATCCTTTCTAATTCTTTGGTGTTGTATAGTATGTTTTTACTCTATACTAACTGTCTTCTGATTGTCTAGTATTTCTCAAGGTCACTTAAGATCCACTCAAAGGTCATCCATAAATTATAGCCCCACCCAAATCTCCTTATACCAATTGTAATTATGTATTTACTGGTTGCTAACCTTCAAAAGTGTATCTAAGGTTTTAATAGAAAAACAGGAACAATGTATTTCAACTCTTTGATGAGGGCATATACATATATCCCGGATCTCGATCAATGATGATCGTTCAATATTATAAAATAAACACTATTGAGTTTAGGGAACAAAAATAGAGGTAGTAGAAAAGTACATACAGCAAGAAATCATTCAAATATCGAATGAGAAAAAAAAGATGTTTGTTTTCAAATAGGAATTTGAATCCAAATGTTAACTGTTTAAAATTATAATCAGAAGTAGTTTTGTGGAGATTTCAGTATTTTCATAGTTGAAATAATGAATCAATTGAAGCTAGACCACCAACAAAAACCTGGAACCACTGGATGGCCGTTTTGTCCTATTATGGGGCTCTTCAGCAGTGCGCATCCACGATCTTGCCTCGTGAGATTCGAACACAGGACCTAACAGTCTCGCACCAGAGTACTTAACCGATGCTTAGCTATGACGGTGAAATTACATTCACTCTTTCAAAATTCTTGGTTCACAGTTCACATAATAGTCAAGTAGACCACTTTTATTTAAACTAACTTTTTAAATATATGAAGTCTATTGTTTAGAAATCCATTAAATGCTTTATCTACAAAGTAAGTATAATAATGTTTTCCTTTTTCTAAATACAATGAATTCATTACAATTGATTGATCACTACCCAGTGATCAATCAACTGTGATTATATCTCAGCCCTACAGAAGGTTTGGTCGCGGCCCAAATAGCTCAGTGGTAATGTCTCTGACTGTAAACCTGGGTGACACGGTATCGAATCCATCAGGGAGCACCGGTTCCCTCAAGATTACAGGTACACCTTGCTGACGAGTGCCAAGTAGCACGAAACCTAGGTTCAGGGTTTCCTGTTGACCGAGGATGCCAAGTTTATTTGGGAGCATAACTAATCGGCGGCTCCTGAAATGGAGGTCCGGGTGCATAGTGGCGACAATGCAAAAATTGAATTTGTTATGTTCCTTCGCATTTGTATCATATTTTGTTTGAACTACTGAAAAATGCTATGCGAGCAGTGGTGGAGCACTATAGTAGTGCTGATCACCATCCTCCCATTAAAGTATTGATAGTAACTGCTCAGGAAAATGTGGCAATCAAAATTTCTGATTTGGGTGGTGGTATCCCACGATCTCGAATGGATTTAGTTTTCAATTACACTTATACAACTGCCCGGCAGGCTGAATGATGCGGTGAACCAACTTTATCGTCAATGGAACTCGAACCTCCTGATCAAGGAACCAATGCTCCAATGGCAGGTTATGGTTATGGTCTTCCACTTAGTCGATTATATGCAAAGTATTTTAATGGTGATCCAACCACCATCTTATCTGAACAATGAATTCATTAGATATTCTATTGCTTTTACCTAGATTACAACCAATGTCGTATGTTCAGGTCATTCAAATGTTGAACAGTTTATCATAAGAGAATAAATATAGTTTGGTCAGTTGACAAAGTGATGTACTTTAATTGAAATCATTTGAAAAAAGAGGCTTTTATCTTTTAAAGAACAAAAGGTAGTTTGATCACTTTTTTTAAATGAAGACTTTTAATTATCTAGATCTTTTGAATTCTAACTTATGAACAAGTTTTTGATAACCTTTAATTTATGTTATCACCTTGCCTTTTGATATTCACTGAGTTGTTACCCTCTTTTTTTACTTTTCTATAATGAGAAGATAGTCAATATCATACAGAACTCCTATGATGGACTAAACTGCCAAATCGTCCACGGAGGACAACTCAACGACTCATTCGAGGTAAAGACTGGTGTTAGGCAAGGTTGTTTACTCTCACCTTTTCTCTTTCTCCTGGATCATGAAGACGTCGACATCTGGAGGAAATCACGGGATACAGTGGACAGGCGGGATGCAGCTTGACGATTTAGACGTCACGGATGATCTGGCTCTTCTATCACAAACGCAACAACAAATGCAGGAAAAAACGACCAGTGTAGCAGCAGCCTCAGCAGCAGTAAGTCTTAATATAAACAAAGAAAAAAGCAAGACTCTCCGATACAACACAGCATGCGCCAATCGAATTACACTTGACGGAGAAGCTTTGGAGGATGTGGAAACCTTTACATATCTGGGTAGCATCATTGATGAACATGGTGGATCTGATGCAGATGTGAGGTAACGGATCGGCAAAGCAAGAGCAGCATATTTACAATTGAGGAACATCTGGAACTCAAAATAATTGTCAACCAACACCAAGGTTAGAATTTTCAATACAAATGTCAAGACAGTTCTACTGTATGGGGCGGAGACGTGGTGAACTACGAAAGCCATCATCCAGAAGATACAAGTGTTTATTAACAGTTGTCTACGAAAGACACTTGGGATCCGTTGGCCAGACACTATCAGCAACAACCTACTGTGGGAGACAACAAACCAGATTCCAGTGGAGGAAGAAATCAGGAAGAAGCGTTGAAGTGGATAAGACACACATTGAAGAAAGCACTCAAATACTTCACAAGACAAGCCCTCACATGGAATCACCAAGGTCAAAGGAGAATAGGAAGACCAAAGAACACACTACGCCGAGAATAGGAGACAGACATGAGAAGAATGAACAAAAGGTGGATAGAACGAGAAGGGAAAACTGAGGACAGAGTGGGTTGGAGAGTGCCGGTCGGCGGCCTATGCTCCATTTGGAGTAACAGGCGTAAGTAAGTAAGTAATAATGTTACACTTTCAAGATCTTTGTTTTTTTTACCATATAAAAACAGTATTCTTGACCTATTTTGGGAATAATAAAACTAGACCACTAGGGAAAATTATATGCTCACCAGTGATTGATTTCGAGAGGAAAATCTAGGGGTTCTACTGAGAAGAAGTGACCAGTGGAGTTCAAACCACGTCTGTTGTGAGTTAGAAACTCACTGAAGACAATTAGTGAACGGTTGATCAACTTCGTAGATTGGTTGGAGTTAGACATAAACATCATGGGACGCTAGCTCAGTGGTTTATCGGTTAAGTGCTCTGAAGCGAGACTGGTAGGTCCTGGATTCGAATCTCGAGAGGCGAGGTCGTGGATGCGCACTGCTGAGGAGTCCCATAATATGACAAAATGGCCATCCAGTGCTTCCTGGTTTTCCCTAGTTGTCTAACTTCAATTGGCTTACGCTTTCAACTATGAAAATACTAAATCTCCACAAAAACCCTTTCTGATAATAATAATAATAATAATAATAATAATAAAACTCCTGAAAGTTCTGTTTTTTCTCTTGCTTATTCTAGTATAGATTATTAATGTTGAGGTATGGTTACATATTAATTATCCGATTTATATGATTATCATAGATTTTGTTTTGTATTAGAAAAATCTCTGCCCTTAAATGCCCTGGTACGACCGAGAGTGGAGACAGTCCGCTTTCCATCTCGAAATTCTCTCACATGGCCACGTGTATATGGTCTCTGCCAGGAAAGTCCTGCCCACTGACTTCTCGCATCAGGGGTTTTGCTTACGAAATTGAGAGGAAGAAAAGCGAATGTCCGGAGCTTTAACCGGGTCGGTGGACACGGAACGTATACCTAGGGGAGTTGGAAAACCCTGATTCCAAACCAATGATGCACATGAGCTCCAGTATCCTGAGGGAACAAATGGCGTATGAATCAATCATTGGTCACCGGCTACCATGGGACTGCATCTCCTCACGCAGCTCCACTGCCTTGTGGATCAGAACAGAGGTAAATATAATGAAATAAAGTGAATTTACTGCCTTTTACAAAATAAACAAATTTATTTGAGTCATCAATTAATTTTAATTAAACATAGAAAATGTAAATTTAACGAGTAAAAACGGACAGACAAAACATCCGAAATAGATTGACCATTGAAAAAGAATTTCTTGATAAGCAAATTTATAATATTAATTAACACGTTTGAAAGTATAAAATCACTTGTGTACCAATTTGTATGCATGATCTGATTAGAATGAATAAATCAATAGATGTACTTGTTATTCGGTAAAACAGATCATTATCATGCGTGAAATAAACATCATCCTTGAAATAAGAAGGTTTATATTTATCCTTTGATTTGTGTGTAGGCTGGGATACTACTCGGGTACCAAAACCGAAGCAGGTGGTTTTCTTAGAGGGCTACACCCCGAGCTTTTGACATAGAGGTCTGATCCACAAGGCAGTGGAGCATCGTAGGAGATGCAGTCACGTGGTTGACAGTGAACAACAATTGATTCATACGCTAATTGCTCTCTCAGGATACTAGAGCCCATGTGCATCATTGGTTTGGAATCAGTGTTTTCCAACTCCCCTAGGTGGACTTTCCGTGTTCACCAACCCGGTTAAAGCATCATACATGCGCTTTTTGCCCTCTTAATTTCGTAAACAACACCTCCTCAGAGAGAAGGCAGTAGGTAGGACTTCCCTGTCAGTGACTGTATGCACGTGGTCGTGTGAGAGCATTTCGAGAGAGCAAGAGAGGGAACAGACTCTCTCCAACCTCAGCCGTACTAGGACATTTGAAGGCTGGTGTTGCTGCCAAATGTAGATGTACTTCACAATCATGTATGTGAGAACTCCTTAAATTGTTAAACTGTTATCATTTCGTTGAAACTTGGTTTAATATATGCAGTTTGCTTGTTATCTAGGTTTAACTTCCTAAATAACTCTTAAATTAAGAAAGTAAATACTAAAATAGGTTTTTTTTAATGAAACTCTAAAATAAACAAACCTCTCCCCGTGGACAACGGATGTGTAAATCTTTTTGACATTCTATGAAAGATTCTTCTTTGGTAATTTGTTTAAACCATTGACTACCGCATCCGCGTATATAATTTTCTAAACTTTCTTCACCTCGTAAAGATATATCGGGTTTATGAATCATAGTTGGTTTTGTTAAATTAGGATGTAGGATTCTGTAACACAAAACAAGTAGTTGATCATCATAATAAATTTTACATATCTCAGTTTCGATTTGAATTAACTGTTTAATTAAGGTGATATACAATAGCTCCAATTCCAGCGTTTACCCGAAGCAAACTAGTGATTATTGATTCGTTTGAAGAACTACTAAAGTAATCATAAAATCACCTTGTGGATATTAGTAAATTAATTGATGAGATTATCCTACTACATCAGGTAGAGACTATTGGTGAATATCAGCCCCACAAAACCTGGATATATAATGTGGTTCAAAATGAAGCATGGAATCTAAAAGCGAAAAGCATGTATATATAAGGTGGTGGTTAGAGGTAGTCAATAAGAAACCCTGGACCTAAGTTTCGCGCTACTTGGCACTTGCCAGCAGGATGTACCTGTAATCTTGAGGGAACTGATCCTCCCTGACGTATTTGATCACGTGTCACCCAGCTTTACAAATGTAGACGTTACCACTGAGCTATCCGAGCTTCAACTGACTAAAGGCTTTCGATTATAAGTGTTTTTGAAACATTGCATGTGTTTCATGAAATGATCAAGTAGACAAATTTAGGGTCATGCATGGAGTAATAGGCAAAGGTGGTTAGGATATGTATCACGCAAGCTCGTCTAACGTTTGTTTTATAAACGAAGTCTGGTAGTGCAAAAGTCGGCTTTAGAAAAGCCAGAAATGGCCAAAGCAAAATACAGCATCGGTACATGAAGTCGCCAACAACTAAACAGACGCATTTAGGTGAATTCAGACTACCTAGCTGAGATATCGGTAGTAACCGTGAGACACTGGGCGACAAGAATCTGAATTATTCAAACTGGCCCCGATTCATTTTCTTTTCATCTTCTTGTCATTCACGAGTTTTGTTATTCCTCCAAACACATCTATTTAGTCCGCCTTTCCTAACCACAATCTTATTATTTAGTCTTTCTTATTATCACTACTACTAAAATATTCATATTCCTTTTAGTTATATTTATCTCGTGTGACTGATGTGGTTTGGGTACTTGGGCTAACTTGTGTTTGTTAAGAAATTCCTATTAATTATGTACAATTGACTGGAATTTCCCAGACGGGAACCAATGTAGCGTGTGAATTTAGGTAGTTGTCATAATTATACACGCTATTTAAGTGACTTAGTACTCTTCCTCAGTTATGTAACATCTAAACATTCTTTTAATATGAAGTTTAATACAAATGTAAATATCTAGGTTTAAGGACAACAGATCGTCAGTAAACCAAGATCGCTAAAGATTACTGGGTCCCGAAATTTTTTCTTGCCTTCAGTTCTGAAGTTTTATGATTTATCACCTAGGTCTCAGTATCTGATGAAACCCAGGACATTAAGACTTTGTTTTTCATGATAATGTTTTAGTTAAGAGACAGAAAACCATTGGCCAAAATCCATCAATATTAGTACGCTACACTCATGTATCGATATTACTGGTGAGTATCCACCTCACTCGTGGCATTTTTTATTTCACAAATCGTGTTTTTAAATTTAATTCAGGAGGTTAGTATCGAACAAAAGCATTAACACACATTCGAATTGGTTTATTATTTGTGGTCAAGTGATTTGTGAAAGTTAAAATTTAAAATAAGTATTAAAAAGGAATATGAACATTCAGTGGAGTGTTAAAATATCCTAAGAGATCCAAATAAGTACTCCATATTATATCCTGATAAAATAACGGTATGGCCATTTAATATGACTTAGGAGACAACTAATTACTTGTTACTGCATACCGAAACATAGACTGATAGGGCCAGAAGTAAGGACAAGGATGAGACTGAAGATGAAGATTTAATATACTTCACAAACAAATCATTAACGGACCTAACTACTGATTCAAAATTCGTATCCAAATACACCTACATATGATTCACTAATCTAGACAATATGAGGATTTAAATGTATTTAAATAGGCAGTAGTTGATACTAATTGATCAATAACTGGGTGAATGTAAACGGTTGACAGTGTCGATAGATTCAACCACATTAGCTAGCAACATAATAAACTACTATATCGCACATTTTATTCCTGACACTTTTACATGCCACTTTTCCATTCCACTACTCAGGCACTTATGAAAAAAATTTGTGATCATCGTAATTATGATGTATGCTTTATAAATGACAGATGTGATTCTTATCCCACCAACTAACATTCACTAGAATGAAGATTGATTCAGTTGGATAATCATGAAAACGATAAAAAACGCAACACATTTTCCTTTAACAAGTAGTAATGTTTCTAAATTACTTGACTCTGTTAAATGACTAACTTTTTAATCTTGCAAGTCATCTAATGAGCACAGTAATACAGTTAGGGGCAACAATCTATCTGTTGACAGTTCCTTTTGAGTACCATAAGACTCAGTCTCCCAGTAGCTAATGACAATAATCAAAATATGTATGCATACATATAAAAACGGGATGTATACACATGTAAGGCTTACTGAGACATCTGAGATTCTTCTGAAATATTTGAGTTACTGTTATCAGCATCATTGCAAGTTATTAATGTTGTCGATTTTCTCCATCTTCTATTTAAAATACTTGGATCCCGACTAGGAAATACATTGGACTGATGATTACGCCTTGCATTCTCAATAGCCTCATCTAAACGTAGTCTTATAGAAGGTGGTGGTAGATCTTGATAAGTAGTAGCTTTAAGCTTTTTATCTGAACGAGATGTACTTATGGTAGCTGATTTAAGTCTTCGAGGAGGTCGTAAATTTCCGACTGATTCTAGAAATTGCATATTCTGGTCTAAAAGAAATCACAGAATAAATTTTACAACACTTTTATTCTGTGCATTTAGGTGATCATCGCGAAGATTGTTGTTATATTAGAACACTCACAGAATCTTTTGAGAGAAATCTTATGTCAGCTATGGAACGGCGGTTTTGACAAACACTATCCCATGGCTGACGAATGAATTGTAGGTAATAAGACTAATGGGCATTAAATTTTATAAACTTGGGTTTTATTAACCTTAGCTTGAATATATATCAAACAAAACATTTTCAAGGAGAAGCCGGATCTTCACTGGGAGCAAATCTGTCAGGGTTGACACAGATTCACTAACCTACTATCCTTATTACTGAAGACTGAAGAACAAAAACAGAAGTAAAGTCGTTTGTATACTTTTGTACTTTTCATGCGACATGATGTGTTTCGAGGTGTAATAGTTTCGGTAATTCTATGAAACATGGTGTAGAATCTGTTGACCTTGATGTGTGATTATCTAAGTATCTAAAACAGTAATAGTTCGAAGCGTTTTCAATAAGGCAAACAGGCTTTCTGTTCATCCAAATAAAACAACTCAATGCATGTGAAAAATGTGCAAAACTTGTTTCACCAAATAAAATGCGTCAGTTGCCACAGTCTCCAGCTTATAAAAATATGTGCATGATTTGGATTTCCCCCTTTTTTGGTTGCTTAACCCCCATGTGTATACATATGGGAAAGCTGAATAGGAAAAAGTGGCATTTAGTCCTAAACTTATTGTATGGGGAACATTGAAAAGAACATAAATTTGTTGATGGCATCCTAAGAAAATTAGTACAAATATGTTGTAAATCTCTGTATAAACAGATGCCAGTATTTCTAAAAATCACTGGAATAATTTCATGAATTTACCTCATAGATAATTCAGGATTAAAAACTTCTGACAAATTTGGTGTTCAGGGCTTAACAAACAGAAATTCAAACAACCTTTTGTGAAACTTGTGAGCTCGACCATAAAAATGTATGACCTTGACATTTTGAAAAATAAGTTGGTTAGTTACCCAGCAACACAATATGTCTCAGTAATAAGGATATCAGGGCACTGAACCAGTAACAACCATTGCGGGTTGTTTTCTGATGAAGATTCACATTCCTCTTGAAAACTTTCACTACTGAGGCCGACCCCTCTTCTTCAGTGGAGTTCCAATCATCGACCACTTGATGAGAAAAACGTATTACCACCATCCAAAAAAATAGTTCAAAATGGTTGTGTAAGGAATAGGAGAGGCCTTCGCTTAACGGGCTTCCGTGTTTGGTGGTACTGGATCACCAATACCTCCATACAGGAACCTACGTATATTAAAGATAAAAAGGGAAAAGAAATTGGTAAATCATAGTTAGATACTATCTTTAGTCCTTAAGAATTTGTCAAGTTTTCTCCAAAAAGACTCCTGGAAAGTTTGCTTGAACTAGCTTAGCTTGCAGAGAATCTCAGCACTTGGCTACTCTTAAAGAGTATAAGTTGCGCCTATATTCTGTTCTGCTGTGTTGTGTCTCTATTAAATTGCAGTCTTCGAGTCCTCTTGCTATGGCTTCGTAGGTTATTGGTTCTGGTGAGCGAAATAACACAGTGAGTTGTGTCCCACAGGCTGAACATTCTTGAGAGTGTCTGCGTTCTTAATAAGGCATGGATCAGATGCTTGGTTCCAGTACTCTAGATGTTGTTTCATATAGATGGACTATAAAATTTTTCAAAACTTTTGATATGATTCCTTTGTACTTGACTGCCCGTTGATTATGAATTTCAAATACAAGACATTCGTCTGAACTCAGTCAGTTCTACTTACTGTAAATAGCACTATTTCGGGAATACCTAGTTTGTACAATAATTCGAATACTTCTAATTATCATATTATCCATCGAGATTGAGCTTGTGATTGGATGGTTGGATGAATATTCGAACTTCGAAGCTTTAGAAGAATGACTGTTAATTATAGGGTGGATTGTCGTAATTGTGGGGATCGAGTCGTTCGAGTGAACTGGTAGTAAATCAACATTAGTAGGGTCTCCCTTTGAATACGTGGCATTGATCCTATCAAGACTGATGCTATCGTTAGTTCTGTTCTTATCGATAATATGGCATTTAGGTTCACACTGAGGGACCTTGAAGAGGTCCTCGTACACCATGCCAAGAGACTAACTTTATGGGTCGTGACGTACAAAAACGTGCGTTCCATATCGTAAGGTAGGTCGAATGAAACCGTCAGTTGATTGCAGTAGTGTGGAAACAGGTTTAACTGAACGCATTGCGTTTGTAAGCCTGCTCTTGTAGTAGTTTAGATCCATGTTCACTGGAGAAGATGAAGGATCCGCAAATTATCCTGAAAGTCAAAGTGTTGTTCCATAAACGAGTTCAGCTGCAGTGTATCCAATGTCAACTTTCACTGCATTGCGAATACCTAGTAAGACGAGTGGAAGAGCTTCGGTCCACTGAAACGTTTGCAGCTGATAGGTAAGCTTTAGGCTGTCTGTGAAAGCGTTCACAACCCATTTGCTTGTGAGTGGCAGGCGATCGTTCGGATTGGTGGGATTCTTACTAGTGTAGTCACAAAACGGAAACGTTCAGATTCGAACTGACGTTCACGGTCTGTAGTGATGGTTAAAGGTCAGCCTAGGAACACAGCCCATCGGTCGACGAAGGCGCCGACCACTAGTTCAGTAACTACTTCATTGATGGGTACTGCTTCTGGCCATCAAGTGAAATGGTCTACGCAGGTTAAAATGCAAGAGTATCCAGATGGATATGGTCAAGACGA
Source organism: Schistosoma rodhaini (assembly GCA_944470415.2). Lineage (NCBI taxonomy): Eukaryota > Metazoa > Platyhelminthes > Trematoda > Strigeidida > Schistosomatidae > Schistosoma > Schistosoma rodhaini. The sequence goes on from OX104044.1 coordinate 85,190,315, forward strand.
GTATTAGGAGTTTTGAACGAGCCTAAGGGACATTATTGTGTCCAACCACCCTAAATTTCTGGCAGCTTACACAGGAGCGTGCCCACTTCCTCACGTCTCTATTCATACCAGGCCAACACAGTCGTTCTACTATGAGCTTGTTGGTCGTACTAACAGCTAGATGAGAAGGCTTGTGAAACGTATTGATGACGTGGCATCAATAATATTTCGACACGATTGGGCAACCCCTACCTGTTCCCAACTGTTTAATGCGCAGTTTAATAGTTATTGAGGATAACTCGTGCTGAAGATCAGTATCTTCATTTTGAAGCTGGGTGAGTTTAAGAAGGTTGACTCTTTGGAAACTGTTCAAGGACGTCATACTAGACAAATCGTCTGCAACCACATTGTTTGCTCTAGAAATGTGTCGTTTGTCTGAAATAAATTGCGAAATGTAGCCTAGTTGTCGAGATTATTGAGGGGAATATGTGTTTGAAAACGAGCCCAGAGGGATGGTTTGACGTTTATGATCGGTGGAAAGAGTGAATTCTCGGCCTCCAACGGAATGTTAAAGCTGCCATATAGCAGAATACATGACTAGCAGTTCCCTTCCAAAATTGTCATACCTTAATCCTGTGTCATGCAATCGTCTCGAGAAGAATGTGGGAGGTTGTCGGCTGTTATTTACTCACTGTTGTGAGACTGCAATCACCTGGTGGGATGGGTCTGCTGCGTTACCACTTGGTACTTTGATGTCCGGATATGTGAGTGTGGTCGCGTTTGCGATAATTTCATCAACTGTGGAGAATGCTATTCTCTCGTTTCCATGAAGTTAGTTTGTTAAAGGTCTCGTCAAAGACTTGCGATTCGGTATGAATCGGCAACGAAAGCTTACTAGGCTGTTGAGTATCTCAGTTGCTTGATTGTGGTCCGTTTTGGGTAATCCAGAATGGCTGCCACTTAACTTTTCAGAGGGCGAAAGCCTTGATCATCAAAGTCGTTTCCGAGAAAACTTAGGGAGTCTGTGCCGGCTTGACAACTTTTTGGAGACGTTCGAAAACAAGGCTGCTGTGAATGATATGCTCTGTCAAGGCTTTAGATCAAGCAGTCATCTGCATATTCATGTACGTAGTTGAGACTTAGAAAGACGTTGTCCATGAATCTCTGGGAAGTTTGTGCTCTATTTCTTAAGCCAAGAAATGTGACTAAAAATCCGTAGATTCAGAGGGTTATGATGATAATGACTTTGGGAATATCGTCAACAGCTATAGAATTTCCGTTATATGCTTTAACCAAGCCAGTTTTTTAAAAAAAAAACAGTTGTCTTTTATGATAGCTGTCCACCACGAGTGGTTTTCGCATTCAGTTGCTGGTAATCACCATGTAGATGCCAATCGCTGCGGTCTTTTTTGAGCACCATGTTTAAGCGAGATGACCATCAGCTGTTCGATGACCGAATAATTTCTACATCTATCATATCGTTTTCGTTCAAACCTAGCTTTTCGAGAGTTAGTCGGCGCGCTTTCAAGAATACAGGTGGTCCTGTAGTCGTGATGTGTAAATTATTGGTAGTATTGACGGCAAGGAATATCTGTCTCTTGTGATCTAGCGATAAACCATTGTGACGAGCGTCCACGATAATAGTGAATAATAAGATATTGAATCAGTGTGACAGATGTCTTTGACGTCATTTTGTGTTGTTTGAGGCTTTCCTTTGATAAAAAAACCTCGACGTTGGGGTCTTAAAGATCTCCAGAATCCGGCAAGTAGATACAACCAGTTCGTCTAAAGCGTTGTTTTGAAATGAGACAAAGACTGTCTGCACCTGATGGGGACGTTTAAACAAGAAAAACTATCTAAGTAGGCACTTTTCAAAAGTCCTTTGACTACTGGCCTCATGCATCAGTATCAACTTCTCTGTTGCCCAGGTATGTTGCCGCTCGATATTATGGAAGAGTTGGTTTAACACTTGTCAATCGGTTAGGTCACCATACTTAAAGATAGCCTTTTCAAAGTTTCATAGAGTTTCGAGACATCCCTAGTACATAACCTAGGTGTAAAGTGCATGCTGAAGTCACTACTGCGAGGAATTGTGCGCAAAGGTTTGTCACGGCGTGCTCGTGGAAGTCAGCTTTCCTACTATCGGGCCGGAATGGCATTAGCTGAAGTGAGAGTAGTGTAAGAGTCTTGATTTTAAGTAACCTGGGAGTCTCCTCGGTCCTGATGAATATAAAGTATAGCTATGAACGAGAAAAAATACCTGAAAATATGAAAACAATATCACGATATGCAAAAATAAAAATTGAGAAATAACATGTAGTGTTACAACAAGGAAAAGACCCATAGTTCTCTGCTTAATGTACCAGATCATGTCGATCTCACCGCTATAGGTGCCACAGATCTGCCGAGTTTGACAATGTCTTCACACGTAACACCTTTATAATCAAAGTATGTCAACCCAGTCAAATCAGAAGTCAGAGATGAAGAAGTTCGAAGATATATTTGGGAGGCTATCGACATATCGGGAAGCGTCTGATCTAAGCTGGCTAACGGTTGCAAGTGATGAACAGCACGGCGAACCCACTCATTATCTGGTGCGGATGCATGACCGAGTACCCTCAGTTAAATGTGCCCATCAACATTAAAAGGGTCAGCACTAAACGTCAACAACTTACAGAACTATTTGTTTTGGGGATTTATACACTGCTACAGTTTTTTCATGAAAGTCGTACACACTGCATTCCACCTTCGATTATTTGTCGATCTATGACAACCAAGTATGTTAGGCAAGTTTACTGCTACCCTAATCTATGAACGCTTCCACTAAGTTTTACCATATTCATCTCGTAAGACAAACAGGTTAACTATAGATAATAACGCAAAGTATATAGTACATCACTTGCTTACATGTCGTAAGCTATTAATGATCCCCACCAACCACGTCCGAACGCTCACGTTAAATGATCAACAAAGTTTTGATATATACAACCCACGAAATTTTTCGTCTCTTCGTATGATAATGTTTCACTTCACCTATAAAACACGGAGTTGTTTTCGAGGAATTAATGAAAACGTACGTACATTAGGCGACATGTTCAAACGGGGTACTTCACATATATTTGTCTACGAATCTCCACAGAACATTCCATGTAAAATGGAAATGTCTGCCTTTCTCTCTTTATTTACGCTGTCACCTCCTGTATTTCCTCTAAGTTCTTTAATTCCCTTTTAGTAGTTACTTTGGTCCTTCTGAGATAACACTCACAAGTGAATTCGCTTAGTTAAGGAAGGTTACTCTGCACGTGGTGGCACTGACAGCGTGACGATAAAGATAAATCCGATGATATTATTCGACGACAACGTAATGTAGAATGGCCCAAACGGATTTTGCAACATTACTATAACCTTTAGTTACAGGGCGTGGCCAACAACGTATAAGAACAGATAACAGAGATAGCGTCTACTTCGGATGAAACAGGTCGTGCGAGTATTAAAAGAGCCGAATAATGATGTGCGTTTTACAAATGATACAGAGAAACAGTGGATACTGAAATAAATTTGATCACACATAAGGCGCCACAAATAAATAAACAAAAGTTTGGTCTTTACTCTGTTGTTACAAAAACTCATTGAATATACATGTCACTATTTTCAAATACTGAAATTCAATACCAGCTGAAGAAGTCCATGCGACTCCTCAGGAGTCCTTCAGAAGATATATTCGTAAGGAGTAAGGACAGTATTTCATAATTTACTAATACTTTACTACTGTATGTGCCACATTACTTAGTCACATATCCCTAAAATTAAAGGTGATGCGTGTTTGTTTTGAGCATGGTAACTAAAATATGTCGTAGTTGATGCTAATTTATGATGTGTCTGTTATAGGGTTTAAGAATGAATATCTGTCAACAAGATTTATAATTACGTACGAAATTACAAATAAAGCTTTAGTGCATATCAACGAATACTATCTGAATAGTGCTTACCACTGATGTTATTACCGTATTATTATTATTATTATTATTATTATTATTTACAAACACCTTATGGGTACATAAGTGCTGTGAAGAAACCATTTCGGGTGTCTTCAAAAATGCAATAATACACAATTTTCAATAATGTTAACAATACATATGCCATGTTTGAGAAAGGAAGGAAAAGGAAAATAAAATATTAATAATAGAATAGTAATAATAAATGAGGTTCTGTGTAATTAGCAAGAATTTTGAATTGATTTTGAAGAAGGAAGGAAGAAACTAAGGAAATAGAAATAAAGGAGACGCGGAATACGTAAATATCAACGCAGAACAAGAATAAACAACTATGTATGTATAGCAAAAACGAGTAATAAAAATAAAATAAAATAGAATAAATTAATAAGTAAATAACTTATTATTGCGGTAAGATATGACGTTAGAATAAGTGTTTGTGCGTGTACAGTCATAGTTTTGGGTGATGGATGCTATGAAAGTCTCAATTAAGTGCAAAAGATAATCAATGTGTATGAGTCGTGTATATACATTAGTGAAGATAAAACGAGTCTGATAAGTTGAATTCAACGTAACACAAGTTATTGCCTTAATCCAAAAACTTCGTAATCTTAAGAATAATATTTATTTAGAAGGAAAAAAAAAGGAGAGAGTAAAGAAATGAACACATAGTGAAAGGGTTCAACCATGATCATAATAGTGTAATGGATATAGACTTTTGAGATGAACGAATAATTTTAAAATAATGATAATAATGACAATAATAAACCCTTACGGATAAATACGTGTAGATTTATGTAACAGTATACAGAGTGAAACCGGGTTGTAGTATAAACATTAGTGCAATAATAATAATTTAGAATGATGCTATCATAGTCATAATTAATTGCAAAGAATAATTAAATATAAATTTCTATATGTTATATATATGTTGTGAATATTTAAAAAAAATCATTTGTTTAAGTGGAACATAAAAGTTTTTTGTTTTTAATTGTAGACTTTGGATAAAATATGTTTAGAAGGACAAGAAGAGATGAAAAGAATATCTAATGTGTCGAAAGACCAATAATGATATTAATAACAGTAATAATTACAAATACGAACATAAGCAGACTTTGTATATTCAGATAAATATAAAATAAAGTGAAATAGACGTGAAAAGTTTCTAACATTTCACTTTGCTTTTCAGTCAATTAGATAGATGACGGACCTTTTTTGTATAAATCATTGTTAAGCACTTTAATATTCAATAGGTGACACAATCCACTTTCAGAAAGAAAATCATCAAGAAGACTTCGGAACCGGATTATAGTTTCACTGCATCGGAGGTTCATTGGCAGTCTGTTCCACATGGTTGAGTAGCGAATAACGAAAAAATTCTGTTGTAAGTTTGTGTGGGTTTTTGGAATCGCTAGAATATTTTCCTTATTGCGTAGATTGTGAGACGGTATCATAGAGTATGAAGGGGTAGATAGTGAAGAGTAAAATATACCGTTAATAAACCGGTAGAGAAAGATAAGGTTTAATTTCATACGCCTAATCCAGAGAGGTTCTAGTTTGAGTTGTTGACATCTTTGGTGATAGTGTTTGTTTTCAGAATACCCCAAAACTGCTTTGGTGAACCTTCTTTGAACAACTTCAATTTTAATCAGGTCATTACGCCTGCAATTACTGTAAACTAAAATACCATATTCAAGAATTAGTAAGATACATTTTCTGTATAATAATAAACTCGATTCGGTATTATTGAAATTAATCATTATGAATCCGATGAGCTTTATAGCTTTGGATACTTGAGATGCAATGTGTTCAGAAAAGTTCAAACTGTCACTATATCTTAAAATCAAGTCACGAACAGTGTTGAGAGGTTTCATTACATGTTTGGGTATAGCCAGATCTTGGTTAAGGCAGCGGCCGATGTTAATAAATCCACTTTTGTCAACATTAAGTGGCAAATTCCACGAAATAGTTCATTCGTACAACTTGTTTATTTCCTCTTCGATTACCGTTGAAATATGGCTTTCTTTGGTGGGAGATGAGAATGAATAAACAACTTTTAGATCATCGGCAAAAAAAGGTTTACCATATTGAAAGAGGGAGCAAACGTCATTGATAAAAAGGAGAAATAGTAATGGACCGATTACACTTCCTTGTATAACCTCACTGGTTACATTCACAGGTTTGGAGTAGCAAGATCCAAAGCGGACAGTTTGGCTACGTTCTTCTAAAAATGACTTGAGCCAAGATAAAAGGGGATTTTGTATGCCAAATGAAGAGAATCTTATAAGAAGTTTGTGTGAGATGCTGTCGAAGTACAGAATTATCACTGACTGACCAACATCGTTTCTCTGGGTAATTTGATCAAAAAATTCCAGGTGCGATGTGAAGCATGAGCGTTTGGTCATAAACCCGTGTTGGGATGGGCTAATCAGATTAGCCGAAAGTAAAAATGCTAATAGCTGTTTGTGGATGATTTTTTCCATAGATCTTGACAGCACGGATGTCAAATTAATTGGTCTGTAGTTAACAATATCACTGCGTGATCCGGTTTTGAATCTGGGGTGATATATATATATATATATATATATATATATATATATATTGCAATTGATCGGGCTTACGTGTAAGAGATCGTCTTCTTAAGTATGCCAGTAGCATATGACGGCAAGACACCGGTATGTAACAATTTATCCACGATCCAGGTTACATCTGTTCGCAATTCTCTTTGTTTCCAGGAAAACAGAACAGGACTCCCTCGACCAAAATTATCCCCAGAATTTACCAGACAGGAGAAAATTTTGCTAAAAATTGAGAGATTGGGAAGTTGCGAAGCAACAATCGATCCAACATGTGCATTGCAAGACAGATAGAGCTGAATCCGTGTTCTTCGCAATGATTTCGTAGTTTCTCTGCAGCAAACGACCACGTTCATATGAGAAAACATGATATTCGTACAAATCAGCAGACACTCAACAGATCCACAGCAATTGAAATACGTAGTTGTTGTTGTCTTGCTGACGACTTTATCATAATACACGTCTGTTTTCAGAGTAAGGCAGAGTGTTGTCTCATCGTTGGAGACTTCAACGCACCCCATATCAACCGGATAGAGCTCACAGCTTCAGTGGGGGTTTCGATAGCGACCTTCTATCAATTAGTAACTCCCCGAAAATTGTTCAGATTCGAATTGGTAATAAATTCAAGGCATTGAATCAAGGGGTCCATTTCACTCCAAATAATATATTTTTTCGATAGCGATCTATTGTCAACAATTATCCAGTGCGCACTCTGTTACGGGAGAACTGAAGACATTTAGCTGATTGAAACCTTTTTACTGTACATCAATTTTACTGTGTTTTTTGGATGTGTTCGTTTTACTAAACCTTTGGATTTGTTTGTTTATATCATTCTTTTCGGACATTTTGGTTTCTTTGTCATTGGTTTGGTATTTGGGAGTTTTTGCTCCGGGAACCTACAAAATTGAAGGTTTGTTTTGTAATTGTTATAATAATTGTTGTTAGAACGACTTTGGTCGATTATTTGTGAATTGCGAACAAACTTGGTATCTAATTTGGAGTTTTGGTTCTCCTGCCTACTTGGGTTCATGATTTGCGAATATCGACGGCCAGTACTTCAATAGTTGGAGCGGGCAAAAACTCATAATTGAACGTAACACGCTCGTATAATGCATCGTAAAATCAACACATTGACTTGGAACACGATCCGTCATTGATAGACCTTGTCCTCACACACCACTGTGAAGAAGTCATCGACACTCAACACCTTCCTCCACTGGTGAGTAGTGACCGCGTCATACCTTCCTTTACGTTCCGGATACATGGTATAGAATTTGCATCTGCTCCACCCCGTCCTAATATCTGGAGAGCTAATATCCCGGCAATCGGAGACCGTGCTATCTCGATTGACTGGTCGGTCGATGCTGATGGATCGATTGAAGATGCATGGAATAGGTTTAAGGCTACGTTCGAATCCGTAACTCAACCGTTTATCCCATGGCCAGCACGTAACCATTACATTGCCCTCCACGAATTAATAAGGAAACCTGGAAGTTGTTAAGGTGTAGGAAACGCTTCTGGGACTTATTTTTGTCAACAAGACAGGCATCATTTAAGTGCGAACATAAAAAATCCGAAATACATGTAAAAAAACCATAGCTAAATCCCGTAACACTTACGAACGACAGTTGGCATGTGACAACCGTACCTGTCCGAAACGACTGTTTTCATACGTAGTGATGGTATTCCCACGTTAAACGAAAATTCAGATTAACTAGCTGAATCTGATCTAGCAAAAGTTGAGATATTTGCAAACTATTTCAGTGAAGTCTACTCTACGTGTAGTGTTACAACTACTCGTCCCATTTACAACAAGATATCAGCCATAGAACCTGTACACGTGACCGAGGAAATTGTTATTCCATTGATAACTAACCTCAAACCCTGTAAGATACCGGGCCCCGATGGGTTACACCCACGTTTACTGTCATCGCTTGCGGACATTATCTCAAGACCGCTCGCGACGCTCTCCAACATCTCTTACATTCTATCAACTAACCAGACATTGGGAAGATGCTATAGTCAGTCCTATATTTAAGGATGGTCAGAGACGGATGGTATCTAACTACCGGCCTGTCAGCCTTACCAGTATAGTAGTTAAGTTACTTGAAAAGATGATTCGGGCTAAGCTACTGAGTCACATAGATTGGTATAATCTGTTAACTCCCGAGCAACATGGGTTTCGTAACAAGCATTCATGCTTGACTAACTTACTCATTGCGAGAGAGGATTGGACAGCTGCCCTAGACAACGGCCAGTCTGTCGACGTGATATTCATAGATTTTAGCAAAGCGTTTGATAAGGTTTCACACTTAGGTCTTATGCAAAAGCCCTCGAGCTTTGGTATAACAGGTGCTATACAGAAATGGATAGGAAGCTTCTTATGTGACCGCAGACAGAGAGTGAGGGTCAATGGAACGTTATCCAAATGGAAACCGGTCAAAATTGATGTACCCCAAAGCACCATCTTAGGCCCTTTACTTTTCCTTCTGTACATTAATGAACTACCTTTATTACTTAAGTCGTCGACGTTATTGTTTGCGGATGATGTTAAAATTTGGAGAACAATAAAAAATGAGACTGATCGTTGTTATCTGTAAGCAGATTTAGACGAATTAGTTGGGTGGGCTCATGATTGGGGCCTGGAAGTTAATTCCAGGAAGAACGTGTTCATGCACATCGGGCACGGTATTAGTTACCATTATACCATTAATGGTACATCTCTGCCATGCGTCCATGCGCACAAAGACTTATAAGTAATTATAAGTCACGACTTAAAAACTACTACGAACTGCAATGCGGTTGCTTCCAAAGGCTATCGTGCGCTATGGTCGCTTCGCAGAGCATTTAAATGCTTCGACGAGGATGTTTCGAATTTTATATCCCACCTATGTAAGGCCACACTTAGAATACTGTATCCAAGCAGCTAGCCCTTGTCTGATAAAGGGTACTAAATCGCTTGAGCGTGTCCAGCGTGTAGGGACAAAATTAGTAGAGGGTCTTTCCAAACTCCCTTACGACGAGCGTTTAAAACGTCTAAATCTTTTCCCCTTATCTTATCGTAGGACGCGAGGTGACCTTATACTGGCATTTCGTATCTTTAGTTATGATCTGGGTGTTAATATGTCTTATCTTTTTGCTCCCTCCAGCACTAATAATCTCCGGGGTCATAGCAAGAAGGTTCTGAAACCGCGATCTGATAAACTAAAGGTGGGGTCCCGTTTTTCTCATCGAGTGATCAATGACTGGAACGCATTGCCAGAACAAGTGGTATCAGCACCATCAGTGAACATTTTTTAAAAGAAGCTGGACCTTCACTGGAAAGAAATCTGTCAGGATTAACACAGGTTCATCAACCTACTATCCTTATTACTGAAGACTGAAACTGAAAGGTTTGTGTGCGCTATTCGAACGGGGAGTTTGTAACACGTGGAATCAGCAGTTAGAGAACAGCAGTACAGATCTGAAAAACAGCACAGCACACAATGTTAAACGAGGACTTCACACCAAGAGAGAACACAGTGGGAATCACGAGCCTCTTTATTTCAAAATCAAAAAGCGCGGTGTGTGTGTACAGCGGGAAGAGTCAGTTTACAAAGTAGTCTTATGAGTCATCCTGTAAGCTTAGTGTACATAGGGTTTGCTCTTCTTCCTCTAAAGAACTTACGTTTGGTCGCCATAGCAATTTCAACTACGTTACAAGTTTAGTCCTAACGTGACTTACATTTCTCAAACTTTTGCTGTGTTCTTACGCAACAAAAGTACCATTTCCAATCTAAAGAATCTATTCTGAGCTATAAGTTCGGTAGATTACTTCTTTTTTTTGTGTTTCACTCAAATTAATAGTAAACTGGGGTTTTGCCTCAGCTCACTTTCGGTTTTTTTATAGTTTTCACGTAAAAGCTAGCTTTAGCTTATCGTTAACTGTTTTCATACATTTTTGCCAGTTTTTGTTTACTGTGTGTTTTTTTATAACGGTCCTAAATTTACTGCTTGTATTTTTAAGACAGTCTAAATCACTAGCCATGAAAAATTCATGCAAGAGACCTGGTCTCCGTTTTGCCGTTACATCTGGCATGCAGTGTGACGACTGTAATGGTTGGTTCCATGAGGCATGTACGGATCTAACAGCAGCAGCCTATAGCAGACTCAGCAAGTCTGATCGTAGGTGGGTATGTGTTACCTGCAACACCGATACGGTAGTTATGTTGGGTACTATCATTAATTTACTGACAGGTCTGAGAGATAAGTTGTCTAAGAATTCGGTAAGTGATAGCATCATGGCGGGTAACAAAGCTGGAACGCATAGGGCAAATAAGAAAAAGGATACTGACAGGTCGGTTATCGACGGTGCTGTTAACAGCACGAGTGATGATGTGTTGAAACTCAGTACCATCTTAACATCGACTGTCATCGACTCCCTCAGTAAACTTGGGTCCCCCAGGGAACGGTCCTTGAATGAGACAGTGGTTCCCAAAAATCCCGTAGGTGGATGGACTCACGTTAACAGGAGTAATAAAGCCCAAGCGTCCCCGCCGAAACTGAACGTCCCAAGTATCGTGCGGAAATCAATTGATGCTTTGGCCGCACAGTCTACACCCAAAACTGTCCGCCCGGTCATCACTGAGCCCAGGAATCGAAAACGCGCCTCGACATCCAAACAACAAGATACCAAACCTAGACGCCCTGGAAAACCTGGAAAATCAATTACGATTCGTGACAACTCTATCATAATCATGAACCTTATTGACAACCCCGACCTTCCTCTCAGTTTGCAGGACAAAAACGATAGGATGCTCTGGGGAGAATTAAACAAGAGGCTTGAACTCCCTAGAATAGAGCCTTTGACCGTCACACGGCTCAGTCGGGGGAAGGACTCTAACCACCCAAACCACCCGAGGCTGCTTCGTGTTACACTTAAGAATGCCTCCGACGTAGAGGACGTCCTGCTAGCCAGTCACTTACTGAAGTCCGATGGGAACGTAAGAATACTGCCCGACATACCGTATTCTGAACGAAATCTCATCCGGAACATCCCTAAGGAATCTCGTGAGGCGTTTTTCCGTGGACGAAATATCATTGTGCAAGGTGTGCCGGAAAATATGGACCCAACTCAAGCAAACTCTGATATTCGGGAATGGAAATTCATCAAGCATTCCTTAAAACTCAAGAACATATTGACCCAACAGGTAATGCGACTGGCCAAGAGAGACGAGGACTCTAGGCCCCGGCTGCTGAAGATAACCTTCCCCTCCTCTCACATGGCGGCTGCAACTCTGGAAGCATTTCGTGCCAATAGACGTCGGTTGCCAACTGGCATCCATATGCATCCGGATAGGCCCCACGACAGCAAGATCAAGCACAAGGGAAAGCTGGAGCTGACAATTCCACTCGTGGACTGTCTTGATCATAAAAAAAGTGTAAAGGACAGTGACTACCAACTCGGTAAACATCGTATAGGTAGGCTACCTGTCCACTCACACACGGCTCATATAGACAAACAAGAAGAAGCTCACGCGTTCCAAATTGAAAGCATAAACTGCCTAAACACGAACGCCGCGAGCTTGCCAAACAAAATGGATGAGCTACGTGAACTTAGCAACGCTAATGATGCCCATCTGATAGGAATATCCGAAACTTGGATAACGTCTCAGTTTACGGACCAAGAGTTAGCAATAACTGGGATGTCTTTATTTCGCAACGACAGAAAAACAGGAATGGGGGGTGGGGTAGCACTATACGTACGGCCATGCCTGGATGCGCAATAACTTCACAACCAAGAGTTTCACAATCTTGACGAGTCAGTATGGTGCTCAATAAGATTATCAACCACCTCGAGGTGCCTAGTTGGGGTCGTTTATAGGAAGCCCACTGCCGACATCGAATATGACAAACGTCTGCTGGAAGGATTAACTCGCTCTACGCGTCTCGGATTCTCTCATATCCTGATTCTAGGGGATTTCAATCTCCCTAGAATCAACTTCGTGGAACATACATACATTGGTGGTGCCAACTCTACTGAAGCTCTGTTCTTCAACCTTATCGGCGACCTGGGATTATTTGAAAATGTGAAGTCGGCAACCCGTTGGAGAAACAGTCAGACGCCGTCACGCTTAGACTGGGTATTCACAAATGAAGAATTCCTAGTTGACGACCTCTCGATCCTGGCTCCCCTGGGGAAAAGTGATCACGCCGTCTTATCATTCAGCTTTGCCAGCAAAACGGAGCTATGATATCCTACTAGCAACAAGCGCTGGAACTTCAAACGGTTAAATGTGTTAGCTTTACAGGACTATCTACAACAGGTGGATTGGGATGTTCACCCTCAAATTGAAGTGGATGCTCATTGGGATTTTTTACTGCGCACGATTTTATGTGCTACTGAGCATTCAGTTCCTAAAATGGTCCCAAAAAGCTACAAGCAACCTCCAATCATCAAGAACCGCACTCGTCGTTTGCTAAGCGGCAAAAGGCACTGTTGGGCTGAGTATAAACGAACTGATAACAACGGCGCGTACAGGGAATACAAACATATAAGGAACATATGCACAAAGGCAATAAGAGAAGACAGGCTTTAGTTCCAGACCAAGCTTATCGATAGATTCGTCTCCAATCCGAAAAGCTTGTTCAGTTATGCAGCTTCTCTTCGACAAAGCAAAACTGGAGTTTCCCAACTGCTTGGTCCTAATGGCCCGACCAATAACGACAGTGATGCCGCTAACCTTTTGGCTGAACAATACTCCCGGACATTCCAGCTGACCCACATCAACCATACTGACGAAAGCTTCACCTGCACCTGTACAGGACTTTCCGAAGTGGACCTGAGTGCTGACCTGGTGCTCCGTAAACTGCAGAACCTAAGAAAAGACACTTATCCTGGTCCGGACATGATTCATTCCGCAAGGGGAAGGTTGACGTCATCTACCTGGACTTCTCAAAAGCTTTTGATAGGGTCAACCATGCATCTCTTATCAAGAAGCTTGGACGATTGGGTATAAAACCTCCTTTGATTGATTGGCTCTCTTCATATTTAGAAAACCGACACTTTAAGGTCAGGGTTAACTTCACTCACTTTTAGGCTATGGAATGTCCTAGTGGGGTCACACAGGGCTCAATACTAGGACCTCTTCTCTTCTTGATTTATATTAACGATCTTCCTCAACAAGTTTCATCTGACTTATTGATTTTTGCTGATGATGTGAAACTTTGGAGAGAGATACGTAATCATAATGATATACTAGTTCTTCAGGAGGATCTGACTCGACTTCAAAGTTGGGCAGACGACAACGGACTTACCTTGAACACTTCAAAGTGCAAGATAGTCCATCTGAGACATGTTGCAGACTATAGTTATAACTTAGGTAACTCCCCTCTAGAAGTTTCCCAAGTTGAAAAAGATTTAGGAGTGTTGTTTCCCTACGACCTGAAATCGTATGCGAACTGTGACAAAAACGTCTCTCAAGCAAACCTTGCACTGGTAACATTGAAGCGCATTTTTGGCCAGTTTGACGGTAGAATCTTCCATATAATCTTCAACAGTTTTATTCGTCCCCACTCGTTTGACTTCTGATTTCTATCTGACTGGTAACAACCGAATTTAGAAGGTGCTACTGGTATCTAGTTGTAAAACTAGAATATCCGTTGCATCATCATTGGTGAACCCGACGTGATCTGGTACACCAAGTCAATATACTGTGAGTCTGTTCCATTTTGGAATATTATTATTTATTGTTATTCTTTATTTGAATTTTATATATTGTGATATATTTTTTTCGCGAATTTTTTTTTCTCGAATATATTTTACTTAGACATTTTTCGATATCTATATTACTATGACGGAACACTCTCCTAAGGTTCTTAAGTTAAAGTCTATTCCCCCTATTTCGATTCAGTTAACGCCATTTTGGCCCGACAATATCGAGTCCTGGTTCTGCTATGCAGAAGCCGATTTTTGCATGCACGGAATCACGGACTCGCGCACACGTTTCCTCGCAGTAGTTAAGGCGTTACCGCGCGAGTTTAACAGGTACGTAACACCTAGTATGTTTACTAGTGATGTTTCCGAACCTTACGAATCGCTTAAGCTATCGATTTTAAAACGAGGAGACCTAACTGATCGACAACGGTTAGACCAACTCCTTAACAATATCGACTTGCAACATGGTTCTGCGACGGACATGTTGCTTAGAATGAAAGAAGTCATCGGCCAACGAACTTTCGATGATGGCCTATTTAGACAACTTTTCTTGTCTAAACTCCCTCAACAGGTGCAGGCAGTGCTTGTCTCATTTCAAAACAATGCCATAGATGAACTAGCTGCATCTGCCGATCGAATCTTGGAAATCACTAGATCTTCTAAGGCCGAGGTTTTTTCCGTCAAAGAAAAACCCCAATCGACCTCGACTGACATGGCCGAACTATGTCACACGCTCACACGATATCTTAGAGTTCGCAATGACCGTAGTCGGTCAAAAACCCCGCGTAGAAGTGCCTCACGTAAGCGATCTGGCTCTCGACCACGAGAGACAGACAATCCCGACTGGTGCTGGTATCATAACCAGTACGGTAAGTTTTCCAGAAACTGCAGGAAACCTTGCAATTATCCGACCCCGAAATCGAGTGACACGAAAAACAGTTCGGGAAACTTCCCAGCCGGCACGCGTTAACGGCAACCGTAGCCGGCGAACACAGCCGCCTCTTATATGTCACGGATGTGACTACGAAAGTTCGCTACCTCGTCGACACTGGCGCAGAAGTTAGCGTTCTTCCAGCAAATCTCGACGACAGACTTCGCGAGTCTGTTTTAAGTTTACAGGCGGCAAACGGAAAGCCGATCGCTACTTACGGTAAAAGGTACGTCTACCTTAACGTGGGTTTACGTAAACCCATACACTGGATTTTCGTGGTTGCAGATGTCTCTATGCCAATCATTGGTATTGACCTGTTACAACACCACAATCTACTCATCGACACACGCTCACGAAAGTTAATAGACGGAAACACTAAGTTGTCCGTTTGCGTAACTCCTTGTTCTGGTTGCAGGTTATCCCCAGTCACGATTAAGCACGCCATAGACCCCTTGTACCAAGCAGTACTCGACAAATACCCCGGGATATACCAATCGCAATCGAAATTACCTTGTGTAACCAGCAATGTTACACATCACATCTCGACTACAGGACCACCTGTATTTTCGAAAGCCCGAAGACTCGCTCCCGAAAAGCTTAGGTTAGCTAAAAACGAATTCAACCACATGATGGACCTAGGAATAATTCGACCATCGAATAGTCCATGGGCATCCCCATTGCACATGGTCCCTAAAAAGGACAGCAATGATTGGCGGCCAACTGGTGATTATCGGCGTCTGAATGCTATAACCATTCCCGATCGTTACCCGCTGCCTCATATTCACGATTTGACAGCTACCTTGAAAGGTACAACTGTCTTTTCGAAAATCGACTTGGTTAAAGCTTATAACCAAATCCCGATGGCAACTGACGACATTCCTAAAACCGCCATCATCACTCCCTTCGGTCTTTACGAATTTCTACGAATGCCCTTTGGTTTAAGAAACGCGGCTCAAACCTTCCAAAGGTTTATAGACGACGTCTTCCGAGGTCTCAACTTCGTACATGCGTATGTTGATGACTGTCTAATAGCAAGTCCGGACAGAGAATCGCATCTCAAGCATCTGGACATTGTTTTCGATCGACTTCAAAGGCATGGCATTACTGTCAACATTCAGAAATGCCAAATCGGAACTAACTGCTTAGACTTCTTAGGACACACCATTGATGCCCAAGGCATCCGACCCCTTAGGAGCAAAGTGGCGGCCATTCTGGATTACCCAGAACCGACCACGATCAAGCAGTTACGAACTTTTAACGGACTCGTAAGTTTCTATAGACGGTTCATACCTAAATGCGCATCCCTAATGAAACCGTTGACCGATCAGCTTCGTGGGAATGCGAAATCAATTAGTTTAGACGACACAGCCCGTAAAGCATTTTCCACAGTTAAGGAACACATCGCTAAAGCAACCTTGCTTGCTCATCAGGACAGTCAAGCGCCCATTAGTATCGCCGTAGACGCATCCGACTCAGCAATCGGAGCAGTTTTACAACAATGGGTTAACAACTCGTGGCAACCTTTAGGATTTTTCTCGAGACGGTTGCTAGACGCTGAATCTAGGTACAGCACGTTCAGTAGGGAACTCCTAGCTATGTATTGTGCTGTACGGCATTTTCAACATTCCATCGAAGGAAGAGAATTCACGCTTTTTACCGATCACAAACCTCTTACCTTCTCTTTAAATTCATCTTCAGACAAGTACTCACCGCGAGAGTCTCGACAACTCGACTACATTTCGCAGTTTACTTCAGACATACAACATATTTCTGGAGCAAACAATGTAGTCGCAGACGCCTTGTCTCGAATTAGCTCCTTGAACAGTTCCCAAGGAATCGACCTTCTTAAACTCGCTCAGCTTCAAAAAGAAGACATTGATCTTCAGCATGAGTTATCCTCGACAACTCTTAAACTAAGTATTAGGCAGATGGGAACAGGTAAGGAAACCTTACTCTGTGACACATCTACAGGTAGGGATCGTCCGATTGTACCAAAACACTATCGCCGCAACGTCTTCAATACGTTGCACAATCTTTCTCATCCAGGTGCTCGTGCAACAATCGAACTTATAGCCGAACGCTTTTGTTGGCCTGGCATGAATAAAGACGTGAGGGAGTGGTCACGCTCCTGTGTAAGCTGTCAGAAATCTAAGGTAATCAGACACATCAAATGTCCCTTAGGTTCTTTCAAAACCCCTGACGCTCGTTTCGACCACGTCCATCTAGATTTGGTAGGACCCTTACCCGACTCGAACGGATACTCATATCTCCTAACATGCGTAGACCGTTTTACTCGATGGCCAGAAGCAGTACCGATTAAGGACATTACTGCTGAAACAGTGGCTCGCACTTTCGTCGAACGATGGGTAGCAAATTTCGGCTGCCCTTCAACCATCACTACAGACCGCGGACGCCAGTTCGAATCTGGACTTTTCCGTTGTCTGACCACACTTTTAGGAATCACGCGCTTCCGAACGACCGCCTACCACCCACAAGCAAACGGGTTGGTAGAACGTTTTCATCGACAATTAAAAGTTTCATTATCAGCTTCAAACGTTTCACAGTGGACAGACGCTCTTCCACTCGTCTTGCTAGGTATCCGCAATGCAGTGAAAGCTGACATTGGATACACGGCATCTCAACTCGTTTACGGAACGACACTCCGACTCCCAGGAGAATTCGTGGATCCTTCAGCTTCTTCATTGAACATGGATCTAAACTCTTACACGAGTAGGCTTACAAACGCCATGCGTTCAGTTAAACCTGCTCACACTCGACCTCAATCAACTGATGTTTTCGTTCAACCCGAACTACGACATAGTACACACGTCTTCGTTCGTCGAGACTCACATCGACGACCCCTCGAATCAGCATACGAAGGACCCTTCAAAGTTCTTCAACGCGAACCTAAGTACTATGTAGTCGACAAGAACGGTACGAAAGATAGCATCAGTATCGATCGACTCAAAGCTGCGTACCTAGAAGGAAACCCTAGCTACGTCGATTTTCCTTCGGTACAAGCAAACGACACAGCTACTACACTCGTAGTACCCTACACGACAACCGACACACAACTTGATACTTCGTCAACGTCGATAGAAAAACCTAAAACAACGCGTTCTGGAAGACGAGTAAGATTTCCAGAACATCTTAACGAATATTGCACGTAGGACATAAGCTTTATCTTGAATTAGCCTTTCAAAGTTTATTATAAATTTTTTTAATATGCTCATTTTTTTATTTATGTAAAAAAACAAAACAAAAAAAACAACATTTTTTTTGAGCGTATATAGATATATATTTATATATTAAAAAAAAAACCAAAAGAAAACCTTTTTCCGATCGCTTTTACGCTGTTTGTAAGTGTATCAGTTTATTTTTTTTCCGCTCATCTTGTGTCCTTACGCAAGTACGAGTGTATTTTTGACATGCACTCACACGTTTTATTTTTCCTCTTTTCCAGGACGGCTGGAAAAGAACGACGAAGTTTCGCAAGGAACAGAAATTTTCATTGTACTATATTTCTTTATTGCTACGTTGTACATTTTGGTCCCATAGTTTAAGGAAAGACGACCAGACGCTGCTAAACGAAGCAAGCTATCAGAAGAGTGTTTACCAACGACAAATTCGTTGGGTTTAAACTTCTGGCTGGTCACGTCTTAGGGGCATCACTACCTCACTAGGGGGGGAGTGATCTGTAGCTGTAAATAATTCCCCAAAATCAATAGCTCATTAAGTGTTCGACATTGGATGCTGACCACGTTGTTTAAGTGGACTTGTTTAGCTGAAGGCTTTCGGTCATGCATCCGCACCAGATCACGTTTCAATACTGCGTGGGACACAGCTCCTACGTTTCATTAGCCAGCTCATAGAAAAGGTCCTCGATATATTGGTAACGAATCAAATATATCTTTCCTGCCTCTTCTAAAATAGTATTTCCTCCCTCCCTCCAAAAGGATAAGGACACTCTGGAACGTATACAACGTCCAGCCACGAAATCAGTTCGGGGTCTCAAATTCAAACCTTATGAAGAGCGCCTCAAATCACTTAACCTTTACCCGTCAGAGTACGGGTGTCTTAGAGGTGATCTTCTTATGACTTATAGTATCCTTAATACTTCTGGTCATCCCCTTAAACATCTTCTTAAGCTTAGTCATAACACTAACCTGAGAGGTAACACCCAGAAATTGGTGACCCTACATAGCAGAACAGACTGCAGACACAACTTCTACTCCGTTAGAGTTGTCAAGTGCTGGAACTCGCTGCCGACTGAGCTAGTCCAAGCGACCTCCCAGGAGTCCTTTAAGAGGAAACTTGATTTATTCTTAAGGACTAAGGATAACATATTATTATGATTTACCAAACTCTTTTTTCCTCTATTATCGTTCAAATACCTAGGTTCTTACCTGGAGGTATTGGTGATCCACTGCTACCAGACACGGAAGCCCGTTAAGCGAAAGCTTCTTCTATTCCGTCCTCAACCATTTGAACCATTACTATCCTTAATACTGAAGTCTGAAGGTCGTTCAAACGGAACGGCGGGCGGCTTCGAAAGATCTGACTTTTTTGCCGTGCTCTTTTGAAGCTGGGCTTGTAACATTCAGCTTACGGTAGGTTTGCGTCTGATCTGAATGTACCTTGTGTGTTTGGGGGTGTTAAGAGTAGTAAGTGTGGTTATCTGGTGAAGAAAAGAACATGGAAATATGTGGGCTGATGAATCAGTAAGCACACAAAACTCACTGATATTTATTAACTAAAGAAGTCGACAACAGTTAGAAACAACACGATCATCAGATCAAGATGATATGATAATCAAAAAATAAATTTGACGGTGTAAAGTTTCCGACGTGACAGCTGACAAGTAATTCGTTCCGGGCTTGTGAACGTTTTCGGAGTGTCCTCGTAAATTTTCTGTCTTGAAAAACAAGCAAAATGAGGGCATATCAGGTGCAAATTTATCACTAAGCAATTTGAAAACTGTAATCAATTCGCCTCTGACTCTTCTATATGACAGCGGGAATAGGTTTAACTTGGTCAGTCTAGTATCATACGGGAGCTTCGCTATTCCGCGAATAAGCTTAGTTGCTGTTCTCTGAACTCTTTCCAAGAGTTCACTGTCTTTTTTTAGGCATGGGCTAGCCACTTGTATGCAGTACTCACGTTTAGGAAGCACGAACACTGTATACAAAGTTAGAAACGTTTTAGAGTCGAGATGACTAAAAGCCCTGCGTATGGACCATAAAGTTCTAAAACCTTTGGCGGCTATTGCACGGCAGTGTACAGTAGTCTTTAGGTCTTGACTAACAACGACTCCTAAGTCATTGTGTGTCTGGACAATAGGTAACTCAGTGTTATTCATCGTGTATGTATCTGCACCCTGGTGGCCAATATGCATCACAATATACTTGGAAGTATTTATCGGCTATTGCCAGGTTTGGGACCATTCAGATAATCTCTCCAGGTCAATTTGGAGTTCTAAGCTATCGCCCTTGCTTTGTATCGCTCTCTATATCTTGACATTGTCAGCATAGAGTAAAACCGATGACGATAGTAGACGAGGGAGGTCATTTACGTACAGGAGGAATAACACTGACCCCAAAACTGTACCCTGGGGGATTCCACTAAGCACAGTTTCCCAGCTAGACAACTTGGAGTTCACCCTTACTCTTTGTTGACGCCCAACTAGGAAGTCTTTTATCTACATCAATAGATTGCCTTCAATCCCGACATTCCTTAGCTTATATAGCAGTCGGTTGTGCGGAACTTTGTCGAAAGCTTTGTTGAAATCGATGTGAGCTACGTCTATAGGTAACCTTTGGTCCTTAAGAGCGCACCAGCTTTCACGAGCGACCAATAAGTTTGTGAGACAAGAGTAACCTGTTCTAAAACCATGCTGCTTCTCCAAAAGGATCCGGTTTTCATCGAGGTACTTAAACAGCTCCTTCCGAATAATCTTTTCTAAGATTTTAACAACCACACTAGTTAGGCTAATGGGTCGGTAATTCTCAGGCTTATGTTTTGTACCTGTTTTGAAGACTGAACTTACTATGGCGTCCTTCCATTCTTTTGGTAGACGACCCTGGGTTACGGATAGATTAAAACATATACTTAAAGGGTTCGCAACAAAGTTAGCTAATTCCTTTAGTAACCTAGTTTGCAGTTCATCGGGTCCAGTGGATTTACCTATGTCAAGCTTAACTAGCAGACCAAATACATCGAGTTCTTTAATGGTCACGCTGTCCAGTGTTTGTAAGGGGGGATTTTCATGGACTGGTGAGAAGGGTGCTTCTATGGTATATACATTGCTAAAGTATTTAGAGAATACTTGAGCTTTGCCAAAATCGTCCTCCACTAGTGATGAGGCAGTACTGTCTCCCCATAGTGAAGGGTAATTTCTTCTTTTTGCCCTTTGGTTTATATACGAATACAAGCGTTTAGGGCATTCTATGAATTCCTTAACGTTTTTCTCTTCGTACAGCTTTCTGGACTTACGGAGGGTCGAGGCACCGGTATTTCGAGCCTTTTGATACTGATATTTTGCCTCATCAGTCCCCAGTGACCTAAACCTCCCTACTGAACAACGGTGGGAAGTTTCTCGGCCCCCTAGGTGTAGTCTAACGGATGTGGGGGCGGTAACTTTTAAGTATAAATTCCGGAATACGTCCCAAGTCGTTTCGATTGATGACTCTGGGTCTATTTTCCAATCTACTGATGATGCTGATTTCATGATGTCTGGTATGTTGGCTTTCCAGACGTTAGGTCTGGATTGAGCTGACGCGTGCTCGTGATCGACAGTTATATGGAAGTCAAAGGTTAAAACTGCATGATCACTTTTGCCTGGGGGTGGCATGTAATCCAGGTTTGCAACGTCATCCTCATAGTGAGTCAATATAAGATCTAGTAAGGATGATTCAGAGCCCGGGTCGTACCTAGTTGTTTTCTTCACGTGTTGCACTAGGGCACATGTGATTACCGCATCAACTAGTTCCTGTTCGAAGGAATTTGCTGACGATTCAGTCCGCAGATTTCCCCAGTCCACCATGGGTGCATTAAAGTCCCCTAGGATTAGACATCGATCACTTCGTGATAAAGTGTTGAGACTGCCTAGCAGGACCTCGTTTACCTCACAGCTGCGATAGATCAAACCAAGCAGCAACTCTTGTTCCTTGCATTTCAAGCGGCAGCTAACTAGTTCATACGTCCCACTCTTATAGGATACACTGTCGATAATGGTGAATAGAATAGCATTCCTAATGAATAGAGCTACTCCCCCTCCTTTACGCGCTTGCATTCTATCGGCCCTTACTAATGTAAAACCCTCGAAATCAAGTTCCCTACTATCTATAGACGGCGTCAGCCATGTTTCTGTGACTGCGATTATGTCTGGCCTAGTTGAGTCAATCTGTACACCTAGTTCCGGTAGTTTGAGTAAGCTCCGGGCATTGGTATAACAGATCCGAAGCCTATTTAAGTGGCCTCGTGCTTCACCCAGAGTGGCTTCGGCATCATCCTCTGTCGAAGCCTCACAACCCGAAAATTTACAATTTTCAGGTCTTTTTCGCCAGCGTCTAATCTGAGCTGTAGTTCTTTTTCGGCTTCCCGTCCTTTTACACGGTCCGCCAGCGGTAAGTCCTTACGGAGAAAAACTCCTTAACCCTTTAATTTGTGTCCATCTTCTAAGATTAAGTCGCGTTCGTTTGGGGATTTGAAAACGACTTTGAGCAGTCTAGACTGATTAGGCTTCAGATGCGCCAGGTTTCCTAGTCTATGCACCTTTAGCAAGGTGACTCCGGAGATGTTTTGGGGCATAACTTGGTTGAGTAGTTGTTTTATCAACACAATGTCGTGCTCAAAACGAGCTTTCGGTTCTGAGCTGTCACTCTCCTTGACTCTATGGAAAATGACTGATCTGTCGCTGTGATCAGACTTCGGCTTTTCGACCTTTTTGATGGGGGTAGGATTCCCTTTTACGTCATTTCGCCGTTTTTTCCTTACGACCCGTACCCAATCGTCGACGTTCTTTGAAGTAGTAACCACAGTCGCGTCAGGCGTATTATGGAATTCCGAAAGGTTCAGGACGACTTGGGAGGTTGGGTCATCTTTCGCGCTGCAAACCGATCGAGCCTTGCGATTTTGGGTTCCGGAAGTTCCCTTCTGGGTATCATTTTTGATACGAGGGACAGAAGATACTTTTTTTCTCGAGTTTCTGGTTGGGACAGATCTCTTTGGAGGATGTCCTTCCTCCTTTGGACAGTGTGGATCAGCATTTCTTGGACTCACTTGGGCCTGCCTTATGTCAATCTGCGTGTCGATAGATAGAGTTCTGACCGATGTGTCCCGACCGCGCTTGCCGAGACACTTTTTCACGGCATTGACCATTGAGATGGCCTCGGTTAATAGGCTATTTGCATCCAAACATCACTGTTGACATAGCCATGTGCATCCATTCTTACTGAACCGCTTAAAAGCTGCAGGCGTTAGATTCGTGCAAACTTCGTGGTACCAACCTTTGCACTCATCGCACTGCATGCCGCTGTCAACGGGATATCGACATCCTGGGCGGTGGCAAATGCTTTTGTTGCACCTTCCAGTCATTGAATTTCTTTCAGTTAAAGTATTCGATTAGAGTACCATTTTTTGGTTTCTAAAATAGTTTATCGTCGGTACTCTAGAGTACCTTGTTTTCTATTGTATCTGTTAGTACTTTGGTCCTAACTATTTATAGTTTTTTTCTACTTTTTGGTCAAAACTCACTTTTTCATCCTCAAATGACTGGAAGGTGCAACAAAAGCATTTGCCACCGCCCAGGATGTCGATATCCCGTTGACAGCGGCATGCAGTGCGATGAGTGCAAAGGTTGGTACCACGAAGTTTGCACGAATCTAACGCCTGCAGCTTTTAAGCGGTTCAGTAAGAATGGATGCACATGGCTATGTCAACAGTGATGTTTGGATGCAAATAGCCTATTAACCGAGGCCATCTCAATGGTCAATGCCGTGAAAAAGTGTCTCGGCAAGCGCGGTCGGGACACATCGGTCAGAACTCTATCTATCGACACGCAGATTGACATAAGGCAGGCCCAAGTGAGTCCAAGAAATGCTGATCCACACTGTCCAAAGGAGGAAGGACATCCTCCAAAGAGATCTGTCCCAACCAGAAACTCGAGAAAAAAAGTATCTTCTGTCCCTCGTATCAAAAATGATACCCAGAAGGGAACTTCCGGAACCCAAAATCGCAAGGCTCGATCGGTTTGCAGCGCGAAAGATGACCCAACCTCCCAAGTCGTCCTGAACCTTTCGGAATTCCATAATACGCCTGACGCGACTGTGGTTACTACTTCAAAGAACGTCGACGATTGGGTACGGGTCGTAAGGAAAAAACGGCGAAATGACGTAAAAGGGAATCCTACCCCCATCAAAAAGGTCGAAAAGCCGAAGTCTGATCACAGCGACAGATCAGTCATTTTCCATAGAGTCAAGGAGAGTGACAGCTCAGAACCGAAAGCTCGTTTTGAGCACGACATTGTGTTGATAAAACAACTACTCAACCAAGTTATGCCCCAAAACATCTCCGGAGTCACCTTGCTAAAGGTGCATAGACTAGGAAACCTGGCGCATCTGAAGCCTAATCAGTCTAGACTGCTCAAAGTCGTTTTCAAATCCCCAAACGAACGCGACTTAATCTTAGAAGATGGACACAAATTAAAGGGTTAAGGAGTTTTTCTCCGTAAGGACTTACCGCTGGCGGACCGTGTAAAAGGACGGGAAGCCGAAAAAGAACTACAGCTCAGATTAGACGCTGGCGAAAAAGACCTGAAAATTGTAAATTTTCGGGTTGTGAGGCTTCGACAGAGGATGATGCCGAAGCCACTCTGGGTGAAGCACGAGGCCACTTAAATAGGCTTCGGATCTGTTATACCAATGCCCGGAGCTTACTCAAACTACCGGAACTAGGTGTACAGATTGACTCAACTAGGCCAGACATAATCGCAGTCACAGAAACATGGCTGACGCCGTCTATAGATAGTAGGGAACTTGATTTCGAGGGTTTTACATTAGTAAGGGCCGATAGAATGCAAGCGCGTAAAGGAGGGGGAGTAGCTTTATTCATTAGGAATGCTATTCTATTCACCATTATCGACAGTGTATCCTATAAGAGTGGGACGTATGAACTAGTTAGCTGCCGCTTGAAATGCAAGGAACAAGAGTTGCTGCTTGGTTTGATCTATCGCAGCTGTGAGGTAAACGAGGTCCTGCTAGGCAGTCTCAACACTTTATCACGAAGTGATCGATGTCTAATCCTAGGGGACTTTAATGCACCCATGGTGGACTGGGGAAATCTGCGGACTGAATCGTCAGCAAATTCCTTCGAACAGGAACTAGTTGATGCGGTAATCACATGTGCCCTAGTGCAACACGTGAAGAAAACAACTAGGTACGACCCGGGCTCTGAATCATCCTTACTAGATCTTATATTGACTCACTATGAGGATGACGTTGCAAACCTGGATTACATGCCACCCCCAGGCAAAAGTGATCATGCAGTTTTAACCTTTGACTTCCATATAACTGTCGATCACGAGCACGCGTCAGCTCAATCCAGACCTAACGTCTGGAAAGCCAACATACCAGACATCATGAAATCAGCATCATCAGTAGATTGGAAAATAGACCCAGAGTCATCAATCGAAACGACTTGGGACGTATTCCGGAATTTATACTTAAAAGTTACCGCCCCCACATCCGTTAGACTACACCTAGGGGGCCGAGAAACTTCCCACCGTTGTTCAGTAGGGAGGTTTAGGTCACTGGGGACTGATGAGGCAAAATATCAGTATCAAAAGGCTCGAAATACCGGTGCCTCGACCCTCCGTAAGTCCAGAAAGCTGTACGAAGAGAAAAACGTTAAGGAATTCATAGAATGCCCTAAACGCTTGTATTCGTATATAAACCAAAGGGCAAAAAGAAGAAATTACCCTTCACTATGGGGAGACAGTACTGCCTCATCACTAGTGGAGGACGATTTTGGCAAAGCTCAAGTATTCTCTAAATACTTTAGCAATGTATATACCATAGAAGCACCCTTCTCACCAGTCCATGAAAATCCCCCCTTACAAACACTGGACAGCGTGACCATTAAAGAACTCGATGTATTTGGTCTGCTAGTTAAGCTTGACATAGGTAAATCCACTGGACCCGATGAACTGCAAACTAGGTTACTAAAGGAATTAGCTAACTTTGTTGCGAACCCTTTAAGTATATGTTTTAATCTATCCGTAACCCAGGGTCGTCTACCAAAAGAATGGAAGGACGCCATAGTAAGTTCAGTCTTCAAAACAGGTACAAAACATAAGCCTGAGAATTACCGACCCATTAGCCTAACTAGTGTGGTTGTTAAAATCTTAGAAAAGATTATTCGGAAGGAGCTGTTTAAGTACCTCGATGAAAACCGGATCCTTTTGGAGAAGCAGCATGGTTTTAGAACAGGTTACTCTTGTCTCACAAACTTATTGGTCGCTCGTGAAAGCTGGTGCGCTCTTAAGGACCAAAGGTTACCTATAGACGTAGCTCACATCGATTTCAACAAAGCTTTCGACAAAGTTCCGCACAACCGACTGCTATATAAGCTAAGGAATGTCGGGATTGAAGGCAATCTATTGATGTAGATAAAAGACTTCCTAGTTGGGCGTCAACAAAGAGTAAGGGTGAACTCCAAGTTGTCTAGCTGGGAAACTGTGCTTAGTGGAATCCCCCAGGGTACAGTTTTGGGGTCAGTGTTATTCCTCCTGTACGTAAATGACCTCCCTCGTCTACTATCGTCATCGGTTTTACTCTATGCTGACAATGTCAAGATATAGAGAGCGATACAAAGCAAGGGCGATAGCTTAGAACTCCAAATTGACCTGGAGAGATTATCTGAATGGTCCCAAACCTGGCAATAGCCGATAAATACTTCCAAGTATATTGTGATGCATATTGGCCACCAGGGTGCAGATACATACACGATGAATAACACTGAGTTACCTATTGTCCAGACACACAATGACTTAGGAGTCGTTGTTAGTCAAGACCTAAAGACTACTGTACACTGCCGTGCAATAGCCGCCAAAGGTTTTAGAACTTTATGGTCCATACGCAGGGCTTTTAGTCATCTCGACTCTAAAACGTTTCTAACTTTGTATACAGTGTTCGTGCTTCCTAAACGTGAGTACTGCATACAAGTGGCTAGCCCATGCCTAAAAAAAGACAGTGAACTCTTGGAAAGAGTTCAGAGAACAGCAACTAAGCTTATTCGCGGAATAGCGAAGCTCCCGTATGATACTAGACTGACCAAGTTAAACCTATTCCCGCTGTCATATAGAAGAGTCAGAGGCGAATTGATTACAGTTTTCAAATTGCTTAGTGATAAATTTGCACCTGATATGCCCTCATTTTTCTTGTTTTTCAAGACAGAAAATTTACGAGGACACTCCGAAAACGTTCACAAGCCCGGAACGAATTACTTGTCAGCTGACTATCGGCTTTCCCATCGAATCATCAACAAATAGAATTCATTATCTCAATATGTGGTTGAGGCTCCATTCGTCGTCACCTTCAAAAGAAAGTTGTATGAGCTGAGAGACCATGATTGCCAGGACTAACACAGGCCATCAAGCCTGTTGTCCTTTCACAACTGTATCTGATTACTTACATTTCTGAAGGTCCCTTAAGTTTCGTTCAAAGGTCGTCCATAATTTATAGTCTCACTTTAATCACAGTTAAGGTGTTTTACTGAAAAAAGTGAACACTAACTCATATGCTCTATATGGCTTTGAGGGAAGTTGGGTTAATTAAAAGGTTTAGAAAGGCCAGTAGAACTAGCACAAAGCATTCTTTTAGTTTTTCTTTCTCTATTCTTCTGAGCTTTATCGATTCTTACCTGTGTACCTGATGATTAGTTTTATACCATTTATAAATACAGGTTTACTAAATTAAAGCAGGCCCCCAAATGCCCTGGTACAGCCGAGAGTGGGGAGAGTCCGCTCTCCCTCTCCAAATACTCTCACATGGCCGCGCGAATATATGACCTCTGCCAGGGATGTCCTACTCACTACCTTCTCGTGGTATTACTGTCGTTTACGAAATTGAGAGGACGAAAAGCGATTGTCCGGCGCTTTAACCGGGCTGGTGGACACAGAAAGTTCACCTAGGCGAGTTGGAAAACCCTGATTCCAAACCAATGGTGCCTATGGGCTCCAGGATCCTTATGGGACGAATGGCGTATGAACCTGTTGTTGGTCACCGGCTACCATGGGACTGCACCTTCTCACGATGCTCCACTGTCTTGTGGGTTAGGCCTTAAGATCAAAAGCTCAAGGAGTGGCCCCCTAAAGAAACCACTTGTTTCAGTCTGGGCACTCGGACAGTATCCTAGCTCACACACAAATCAATGATAGTAAACATTCCCATTGTGAAAATTAGGACATGTAAGCGAACAATGGTTTCCAATTAGGGCCTAGTAGTACGCCCGATATAACTATCTCCACAGGAGCAGCTGAACTTATAAATGCACATGGAGGAGGCCAACTCAGGTAACTTATCCTTCGTTTGAGTAGACATCACTGGTCGACTCGAGAAAGTCAATGCGAGATGGGCTGCGTAGAAAGTCCTACTAATTACTTTCGTTAACCTATCTTTCAGAGTATCACTAGCTACATCCCCGTTGAATTGTAATTTCATGTATAAAGGTTTCTTACGAACAGTTGAAATCTCCGACTTCTTCCTTGTATCATACATGTACTTTTTAATGAACGCAGCAGGGTAGCCGATCTCTGTCACTGAGTTATAGATAAATTGCAGTTCCTGACTTAAAGTATTAACAGAACATATCTAAAGATAGGTTAACGAAAGTAATTAGTAGGACTTTCTACGCAGCCTATCTTGCATTGACTTTCTCGAGTCGACCAGTGATGTCTACTCAAACGAAGGATAAGTTACCTGAGTTGGCAATGATAATTACTACTAGGAAAATTGCTCTCACTTCAACGCTCATTCAGACAAACTATATTCACAAACGTTTGATAAAGTTCGTTTCTATTTCTTTTATACTACGTCACTTATGTATTCCCCTTTATTCTCATTTTCCTTATTTTATTTTTCAACTTATGCAGCAGCTCACCTATGGTGGAAACTCTGCCCTATCTAAGCGATCTCAAGTCACTAACTGGTCAAAAGTTAAATAGGAATTCTGAACCAGCCTTTCTGACACCACATGCACATCTCAGTCTGGTTTTGCCGGCGTTGGTGTCGCACTAATCGCTAGAACGGAGGCAGCACTAATCAACTGAATCCCCATTAATAGTTGACTATGTAATTTTAGACTGGAAAGTTTTATCAAATTGAGAAGAAATCGGTATGAGAAACGATATATTTCCGTCATCTATACTTACGCTTTGATCAATTACAGCCCGAATGGGATCAAGCACTTTTGCCACCAGTTAACTGTTCTTCCACAGAAAGTGCGTCCAACAGATATTGTAATGCTAGCCGGAGACTTGAATGCTCAGTTCGGGCGTCTAAGCACAGAAGAGAGTCGTTTAGGTGGCCGATGGGGACTTGTTGGTCACAGGTCAGATAACGGAGACTGTCTACTGCGACTTTGCGCAGACTATAACCCTTTTCTGACTAACACTATCGGCACAGTTATCGCCGATGATCTTCCTGGCACCTTCCCTTTGCATCTCAAGCTCCAAATCGGAATAAATACATTGCAATTAGCTGTCGCTGGCTTGGTTGTGTACAAAACTACCGCTCTTTTCGGAATAATTTTTTGAACCCTTGTTTGCACTAATTTTATGTTGCGTTTTAGTAGCCAACGAATTCATCACTTTAAACAGACTGCTGTCAGCAAATTGGTTGCAGATCCTGTTGCAACTAAATATCGAACCGAGCTGGGTTAAAGACTAGTTATCGACCCACCAAAAGATATTGATGAGCATTGACTTCGATTGCACGAAGATGGCGAGTAATGTTTCTTGCAACTATGAAAGTATGGGTTCACTTCACCTATGCAACAACTATCGGGAGATAAGTCTATTTTAGATGGCGTCCAAACTATTGACTTCCATCGTACTTCTCAGATCGCTCAAAACCTGGTAAACATTGCCTCGTTCTAGTAGGGGACGTATTAATCATATCTTCACCCTCCTCCAAATACTAGAACACCGTCATACGTATCACAAGTCAACAATCTTAGTGTTTCTTGCCCCCAAATGCCCTGGTACGGCCGAGAGTGGGGAGAGTCACCTCTCCCTCTCGAAATGCTCTCATATGGCCAGCGAATATATAGCCTCTGCCAGGGAAGTCCTACTCACTGCCTTCTCGTGGCGGGGGTGTCGTTTACGAAAGTGAGAGGACGAAAAGCGAATGTCCGGCGCTTTAACCGGGTTGGTGGACATGGAAAGTTCACCTAGGCGAGTTGGAAAACCCTGATTCCAAACCAGTGGTGCACATGGGCTCCAGTATCCTGAGGGAACAAATGGCGTACGGATCAACCGTTGATCACCGGCTACCATGGGACTGCATCTCCTCGCGATGCTCCACTGCCTTGTGGATCAGACATTCAGGTCAAAGGCTCCGGGTGTGGCCCCCTAAGAAAACCACCTGCTTCAGTCTGGGCACCTGAGCAGTATCACAGCCCTCACACAAATCGAATGAGATTTGTGAGGCGCATATTTATCTGATGCTTCCTTGTACCAATATTTATGTGTTTAAATAAATAATTCTTGACATCGGGGCTGCCTTCGATTCGTTGGACAGGACTGCTCTCTGGGATTGTCTATTGAAGAAGGGTATGCCTGAGAAGTTCATTAACATC
The DNA here is from genome assembly GCA_944470415.2 of Schistosoma rodhaini. Classification (NCBI taxonomy): domain Eukaryota; kingdom Metazoa; phylum Platyhelminthes; class Trematoda; order Strigeidida; family Schistosomatidae; genus Schistosoma; species Schistosoma rodhaini. The sequence goes on from OX104044.1 coordinate 85,221,344, forward strand.
TTAAAGGCCCTGTATACGAACACCTCAGGCAGAGTGAGGGCATACAACCGCCTTTCTCCATTTTTCCATTCAAGCAGTGGGGTTAGACAGGCTTGCCCGATTTCACCATTCCTCTTCAACTTCGCCATCGATGACATTCTGGAAACAGCTCTGATGGATGTAAGTAATGGCGGTGTGGATCTGTTGCCTAGAGAAAGACTTCTCGACCTTGAGTGTGCGGATGATATTGTCTTACTGTGCAATAACGCCCAAGCCATGCAATCCGCAATTAGTTGGAAATCAGTGTCTGTAGGTATAGTATGGGCTTTGCACCTTCTAAGTGCAAAGTACTTTTATAACACTGGGAAGATCTTCAACCTGCACTCACTCTTGGTTGTGAGCAGATAGTAGTCGAGAAGTTCGTATATCTGGGTAGCTTTGTTAGTGCTGGTAATGGCGTGAGTGATGACATCAATTCAAATATAATGTAAGCCATGGCGACTTATGCAAATCTGGAACGTCTTTTTACTTTCAGTCTAGCTGTGATAGGTCGGATCTGTAATGTATCGGTAAGAGCAGTTCTACTCAAAGCTTGTAAAACCTAACTTCTTGGAGTTGATGAAATCAAGTGACTCTGTGATTGATCATAGTCTCCAAAGGATTTCTGAGATTCGGTAGCAACACCATGTTAATAATGCGTTTGTTTGGGCTCAGCGATATTTTAATCGGTGTCACTATCTTAAATATCGACTTTCGATGGCTTTCGTTAGTCCTTCACTAATCCCTAGTTGGGTTCATAGAGATGGTGCAACACGCTTGAAATGTTATTAGACATGATTTAGAATGGAAACCAATGGCGATCCCGCTATAACTCTCTTTGTACAAGCGAGAGGAACTTTAATTGAAAGAATCCTTTCTGGTTGTATTCTTCTTAACTGAACTGTTTCTCCCATTATTACTGTTATGATGATTATTGTTATTTCACTTTCACACTAGTTTCTACTCATCGTTGTTTTTTTTTATTATACTAACCCTCCATTCTCTATCTCTTCTTAACCTTATTTTTATTGTGTCGCGCATATATATTTTGGTGTCTCTCTGTATCAATGTCTTTGTATAAATAAAATAAATAGGTAAAGAGTGCATCATGAAGTCTTCTGGTAATTATGTTGCTCCTCTGCGTAAATTAGGGTTAATAACCCCCTCGGTTTTTCACGTGACCCATGCAACCACTAGTTTAGTAAGTAAACAGATTAGTCCCTGACGATCAAGAAGAGGTTTTCATAACTCGAAATGTATTCGTTCTACCGAAAAAGTTTTACTGTGTATTCAGTTTTTAGACTGCTGTTATGAGGAAAGCTCCGTACGACAAAAATGCTCCAAGGAGACCTCTTTCGGCATTTATGTTGTTCATGAAAAAACGCAGACAAGAATCAGAATATATTGCTTCACAGTCATTTTCAGACAGAAATCGTATTATTGCCACTGAATGGGCTGCTCTATCTGCTGAAGAAAAACAAGTATATACTGACCAAGCTGCCGAAGGGCGTGAGTCGTACAAAAAATTGTTTGCTGAATACAAAACTACTGATAATTACAAGAAATGGTTAGCTTCCAATCAAACGGTCAATGCTAATGGGTCCAAAGCTGGATGTAAACGACCAGTAAAACAAATATCACATACTAAAAACAATGATATAGAATCGGATTGTAAAATTTCAATATTTACTCATGAATTTCTGGAATACAACAGACTTCGTGAAGTTATCTTGCGTCAGTTGAAGAAGCACGTTAGTTACATTTCAATATAACCATTGGTTTTTGTAACAGCTAATTAAGAGAAGCATTAACATCTTAAGCATGAATCCACTTTTCAATAATTTTAATAATCCAGTTGTTGATATTTTGACTGGAATCTTGCCAGTCTTGGTTGGAATATGTGAATCATCTGCGGATTGTTTTGATATAACTATTATGATATAACTTAATATATATATTATATATAAATTTAAGATGGGTGAGTTAGTAGTTAGTAATCAACCGCTTCAATCACTAAATCAGTCTTTAACTTGATAATAGTTTATCAGAAGTGCATAAGATATGAAAATAATAAGATGAAACTCTTTAAAACGTCTTAACTAGTACTGAGAGCAAATTTACTTACCGATTACAAACTTAGGTATTCATTTTTGAGCTACACGTACATAGTGATGCTAACTGGCTCTTTAAACCAAGGTTAGTTTGAAATTACGACCCAGTAGTAGAAGGTCGAATGTCTTGAAGACTATGTCACTTCAAAAATCGCACTTGATTGACAACAAAGGACGTGCTTTACGTATCTGCGAACCGAAAGACCATTTCTTCACTGATTGTTTTTCTGAAAACAATAATCTGTATATTTTCGTTTGACTAGTATTCGTAATTAGTATCTAGATTTAATGTATGGTGTAATATGTATGTCAGTTACAACGTAGGACCAAGCAGATATATGCATCAGTCGAAGTTACCATACCTCACTAGCACAACAAGATGAAAATCCAGGCATTTAATTCGACGATGGTAATACAAAAAAGAAAAATTGTGTATAAAGATATGGTAAAAGAACAAAGAATTGGTACGAAGAATAAAATGTATGAAGTAATTTTAATCTCACAGTTTAGGGGAAGACAGAGAGTGAATACACCTACGCCATTGTCATCGATTCTGAGCCATGTCACACAGAGTTCCCAACCATGGGTTACGATAGTCAAGCAGACCCCAACCAAGTAGTCTGCATCTACCAACATGGATCAGGCCGGGAGTTAAATACTTCAAGGATTGGTGCCTCATTTTGGTTTGGTCGCCCCTAACTTTCTTCCAACCATCGCCAATACTAGTCAGCATTGCGTGTCGTGGTAATCAGTGTTCAGGCATACGTAACACGTGACCCAACCATCTCAGTCGATGAAGATTCATCAACTGATTAACCATCATTCCTAAGTACCCTGCGTCTAACCTCACTATTACTTACCCAGTGATCCCAGCAGATGCGAGAAATATTTCTAAGGCATCTGTGGTCAGATACTAATAGCTTACGAGTATCTTCTACTCTTAATGGCCACTTTACGCAGCCTTAAAGTAGAACAGAACGAACTGCCGAGCGATATACTCGTTCTTTAATTGATAGACGGATATCTCATCTTCACCATAGGTGACGTAAGTTGGCAAAAGCCAAACGAGCTTTTTGAATCCGTGCAGAGATTTTGTCAAACACCAACCCAGTTCAGTTTGAGGGACTGCATCTTATCAGCGTCTTCATGAAACAGGACTATTCTAGTCTATTTACCCACGTTTGACCTCTTATTTCTTATGTTTAACTATTGATAAGACTTTTGTTATCGTAATTTACTATTCTTCCTACTATCAGTACACCTGTCTTCCCACTATCAACTTGTACTTTTAACTATTATTATGCTTGGTGACGTATTCTATTTCATTGTGATTATTGACTCAAATAGCCTTGATTGGTCTAACATTTTCATATAAATATTCATGTATTTTAGAGTAAAGCCTGATGACGATTTAATTGAAAACAATTGTTCGCCTACATGTGTTGTTCTAAAAATGGAGATATTAAATAACCTTCTCGGACACCGTTTGATGTTTCAAAGTCAGATGGCAGTTTGTCATAAGCTCTGACTCGACTAGTAGTGTTTGAGTAAAGAGCATTCACGAGGTTTATGTGCTTCTAAGGCACACCTTCCAATGACAGACACTTCCACAGAACCTCTCGATCTACAGAGTAGTCAGATGCTGCTTTTATGTCAAGAAATACCACCACTGTTGTACGGTGATAATCATGCTTGTGTTCTAAAATCTGACAAATAGTGAATATTTGGTCAATGCAGCTACGACATGGTCTAAGACCAGCCTGATTTTTTCGTGTTTGCAGTTCACGAGCCTTAGTTAGACTCACGATAATTATTGAGGCTAGTATTTTAGATGCTATATTCGTTTAACTAATCCCTCTATGGTTATCACAGGATGATTTTAACCCCTTCATTTATATTGGAACAGTCAATGATTGAGACCAGTTTAACGGCAATACGTCTAACTCCCAGAGTTTAGCTAAAATATTAGTCAATCTAATCGCTAAAATTGGGCCACCATACTTAAAGACCTCTGGATCAGCTGCTCTTTCTCGTTTCAGATTAGCTATAGCTTTTTGAACTTCAATTAGTCGGTAGGCCTATTTCAACATTGCATTCGACTGTCTGGTGTAATATACCTAACTAAAAACTTATTGCTCATATCATAGAAGGTAATAGGAAATTATGAAGACAAAAATGGGAGTGGCGTATTGTGAAAGTCTCAATATGGGAAAAGCGTAAAGTAACCGCACCCCTGATTTTTCTGACTTATTTGATTGTTTATGTTGATGCTACTACCACTTTCGTTGGTGCTCAACGTTCATAATCGGTAATTTGAGAATTCGCCAAGAACGTCCCTGAAAATTCAAAATACACACATACAAATAATGTAGATTTAATACAATTCTGTCCACAATATCGCAGTATACATTAATCGTCGTTCCTTAGTTTAAAAACCACTGGAAGAATATCCGTCAAGCTCTCTGTATTAAAGTTATAATTAATTCGCTCGTACACCACAGTACTAGTGTTCATGTATACTTTTTATGCGGAGGTGGCTTATTAGTTAAATAACTCAGTATTCAACCACTCAGTGTGCCAACTCACCTTCATCAGCTAGTGCACAAAGGTGAGGTTACTAGTCCTCACAGAAGTAGTGTAGGCCGAATGCAAAACCCTTACTTGGTAAATGGAGGATGGTAAGCAGAGCAATTTCATCATAATCATATGTATGGAATGAAACACTACCTAGACTGAACCAAACAGTTTTCTTATGGGATCACTTCAGGACCTTCAACATAAAGACCTACTACAAAATTCAACCCCATGGCAGCCGAAGAGCGGAATGAGTCCGTACGCCATCTTTCCCCTTTGGAATTATTAAGCACGTGTAGACCACTGGTTTAGAATCAAAATCTTCCAACTATATTTGAATCCTCCGTAATTTCCTTTATTTTTCCACAATATCACCACTTGGTTTATATGATGCACTCCTTTTTCAGTTACTTACTGTGATAAGATATGAATGAATAAATGAAACATTAAACTTAGTAAATGAGTTGCCTTACTATTGTCATATACTTTTTCCAGGTATCACAACTTGAAGAAGAAACCGCTTTACTAAGTAAGCATGTAGAAAATCTTGTAAATGCTGAAAATCGGACAAAAATTCAAATTAATACAACAAAAGAATTATTAACTAATGAAGAAAATTTATTGAAACAATTGTGTAAAGAGTTGACAATTGCTTTAAGTGATGTAAGTTAATTTTATTGAAGCTTATGAAATATGGTAGTTTAATGTATAAAACAAGTATAGTTTTTTGAAATCAAAAAAGTAGAATTTCAGTAATATGTATGTATAATTAGTTAAGTGGTGGCCCCCAAATGCCCTGGTACGGGCGAGAGTCCACTCTCCCTCTCAAAATTCTCTCACATGGCCACACGTATATAGCCTCTACCAGGGAAGTCCTACTCACTGCCTTCTCGTGGCATTACTGTTGTTTACGAAATTGAGAGGACAAAAAGCGAAGGTCCTGCGCTTTAACCGGGTTGGTGGACACGGCGAGTTGGAAAATCCTGATTTCAAACCAATGCTCCACATGGGCTCCAGTATCCTGAGGAAATAAATGGCGCACGGACCTATTGTTGGTCACCGGCTACCATGAGACTACATCTCTTTACGATGCTCCACTGCCTTGTGGATCAGACCTTTAGGTCAAAGGTTTCGGGTGTGGCCCCCTAAGAATACCACCTGCTTCAGTTTGGGCACCTGGGCAGTATCACACAAATCAAATGAGATTTGTGTGGTGTATGTATATATGGTGCTTCCTTGTACCAATATTTATGTCTAGTGAAATATGCCCTAGAAAGAAGTTACTAGATCATCAGTATTATTGCCTGTCTTTACGAACGCGAATAGTAACTAACACTCATGATACTCGCATGACATCATGAAAGTTTAAGCGGTAAAATGAAGTTAGGCCCAAATCTCAAGCAAATAAATAAACAACAAGACCGCTCATATTTCTTATTCACTACCGAATGAAAGTCAGTTAAATTAATCTCTACATTCAAAATTTCACAGATTGGATTGAACTAATCGGACTAGGCGAAAAAAAGCTGATGATTAACTGTTGAACGAAAAGTCAGTCGTCGCCTGTCTGAACTGATCAGTGTTAATGTTCTTAGGCATATGTTATTTTTATTTAGACTACAGATCGCTGATTAATCCAAGTGTGTTATTCACTTCCAATCCTATAATACTAAATTCACTCACTAACGTCGTCTTATTGGTTTGACAACCCTTCTATTTCTAAATATAAACAGTAGCTGCTTCTGTTAAAAACATTGGGCCTCATTTGTTTAAGCTTCTCAATACCTCTTAATCTCAGATTGTATCTTAAGTGTCAAAGAAAATTCTTCACTTGTTATGTGAGGTTGTTGTAGACATTATCTGTTATACTTAAATTTAAGAAAATACTATATTGAGTTGTATGGTATCTTAAAACCTATCAGTATGGTTATTAACTGTATATATTTTAGGTCGATTATAAAATGGACATTTGGATTTCGTAGACTGTCAGATAAAAGATGCTAAGTTAAGTTCAAAAACCTTCCTTCATCTATTATCTCTAATATAATACTTCATTCCTGTGAGTATTACGCTGTGTTATGTGAACTGTTGAAGGCTGTTCGTAGGGTGTGGCGAAAACAACTGCAATATTTGCCATGCAAACATAAACGAGCGAATACGAATCAATAAACTAATATCATAGGTAACAGTCTACTAATTATACAACTTTGTAACCAAATACCTATTTGCATAAAATTCTTTGATCTACTCTTAGTTTGTGATGGAGGTTAGTAATACTGCCCCAATCCTTAAATCGAAGTGTATGAGATGGGGTTTGTACTTGTAACGTAATGGTTAAAACCTAAGTCCTCTGACTCCCGACCGTTGCTGCTAACTTGACGTGGTGGTCGGGCTTGCCTATCGTGATAAACCGATCGAGCTATACTGGCTAGGACAATCGTTCCTCAAGGTCCTACCATGCCAGGCAGATCGGTTGAAGAGCGGTAAGACTAAAAGCAGCAAACCCAAGGTCTGAAGGCGAAGTCGTACTGCTGACTCTACAGAGGTGTGACAGCAGTAAGGTGTTTCCTTCAGACAACCAGCATAACAGCGATGCTGCCTTCCCACAAGGAGGGGTGGGGTTAAAGAAAAGGTCGACCCTAAAAATGCATACCTCGCCTTATCCCACGGATATCCGTCTCCGGCGGTAAGGTCCCAACAAGTACGGAGCTAACACAAAAATATTCTGTGTGACCGACCTCAAGCAGTTGTCCCTTGGGTACTGCGGTCACGCTCTCAGATCATTAAGACCACTTCTAATTTAATTTCCTTTTCAGGTACCTCCACCGTGTGAGCGACCGGGAAGTGATAACTGCCCTCATACATCTAACAGCACTCAAGTCCTCTAACTATGAAATAAGTTTCTTGTAAACAATTTAACTTGAAAAATTAAACTTTGCTTTCAATATAATATAATGATGTTTATTTCTTACATAATTGATTATTAGGTCACTTTACCCAATAATACATCGGATATAAATATGAAAGGAGTTGAACGTATCACAGAAACTAGTGTTGAATCATTTCTTTCAAGATTAGAATATTTAAAAAATTCTTCATCTTATTCAGAATTATCTACAAAAATTGTACAATCCATTCGTACAGCTTGTCAAAAGAAAACGATCAAGTTGCTAACTTATGAAATAAATTAAAACAATTTTTGAATTAGTAGGAAATGTTCTTATTTTGTACATAATAAATTACTTCTACAATGTAATGTCTTTTACTCTTAGTTACAAATTACTATCATTAACATAGTTGCTATGCATAGATACTTATGTACATATCACGGATAGAAAAAATCAGTTTCCTGATTTTTTTCTCATTAAAATTATTCTCCCCATGGTCTATTTACTCTTTTATTAGTCCACTCAGTTTTTCTAGAGGATTCAGCAACTTCTTTATAAAATTCAAGAATATAATCTTCATCTAAATGAGGTGTTTGTGTTGCTAGTCGCTTTTTTTCATAAGCATAATATCGAATATATGTTAAATAATAAGCTGAAGCTATTATTGTTCCAATAAAAAGTACTCCACGTAACCATATAGGACGATTGGACATTTTATTTCATTTGAATTCAAAGATCATATGTATGGAACTGGAAAAGAAAAAACAGTATTTGAAATTATTGCACACATCGATTAATAAGTTGAATCATTATCTTTAGTTTATCAGCACACATATAGTCGCATGCCTTTAACCCTAAAATGAAGCAAATAATTGGTATTCCTAGTGCTTGTAAATAAAGCTAATAATCTTCTTGTAAGTACTATTGATGTCTAACTGTAAACGGCAATTCATACATATCACAAACTGTACACATGATGAGCCGGTCTCCAAAATGTGTTAGTACAGAACATCCTGATCATGCAATTTTATAAAGAAATTCAGACGCTTTTTGAGGACTTAAATATCTGCTTATAGTTTTGAATAAACTGGAAGCGATTATAGTCACAGACATAAAAACACTTTAGGGAGCTACTCGTATTATTAGACCTGTTATAGTTTAACTAGTCCTATGGAGTGAGACGCAGGCTTTCATGTGTCGTGACGTAATATGATAGGTCAAGCTAACGCGGTGACTTACAATGGACTCTACGAGCCGTCAGCAACTATAAGCATACATTTGACCGGGTAAAAGCGCTGCATCTATTTGATTGATTGTAGTTTTAGATTACCCAATGACATGGTAAAAGTCACAGCAAGGTACTTAACTACAATCCATAACAAAAGAACATAGTGGACGTCTACTGTGCAGGGACAGTGGTTCTGATTGAGCTGTAAAACGCCATGAACAGCTCATTTAATAGAAAGTGTCAACCTTGTAGATGTTTTTATTTAACGAAAAATTCCTGCCGTCATTTTGTGTCACAGTGGGAAGTTGTTTTTTGCTGTAATCCCTTCTAAAAGCAATATTGCAAACCTTTTATGTAATCTATACGTTTTTTCGGCACTAAATTATGTCAACGTTTCTGTGCTAAAACTCTGCATTTTTATGTGTTGCACCCTTTGATTTTTCTGCTCTGACTGTAAACCGCTGAGCAAAAGACACCACATAGTATTATTGATTCTTTCTACTTTCTAACATGCCTGGATAATTATAATCCGATCGCTGCAGTTATCTTGACGTGGCGGTAGGGCTACACTGGCTAGGACAATCGTTCCTCAAGGTCCTACCATGCCAGAAAGGTCGGTTGAAGAACAGTAGGACTAAAAGCAGCAAAGCCAAGGTCCGAGGATGAAGTCATACTACTGACTGTACAGAAGTGTGACAATTGTAAGGTGTTTCTTTCAGACAACCAGCATAACAGCGATGCTGCCTTCCCATAAAGGAGGCGAGGGATTAAAAAGGTCGACTCTAAGAGTGCATACCTCGCCTTATCTCACGGATATGTCTCCGAGGTAAGATCTTATGGTCATCATGACCATGGACATCGTCTAACATGGAGAACCCCGACAGTAAACCAATGATGGACCCAAATAGATTTTGTTGCCATCAGCCATCGTTGGAGAGACTTGATAGGAAACTGCCGCTCGTTCCGGAGTACATTTTTAGACTTTTGTAATGCTTTAATACGAGCACGCATTTGCTTGTGCCTCAGTCGATGCAGAAGAACCACATTAGGGAGACTCATTCGAGTTGAACTCAGTGACGAGAAAGCCAAAAACAGATTTCAGGAACAACTGAGGTCACACTTAGGCAGTTCTGAAAACGAGGTTGATCCAGATGTTGCTTGGACATATATAAGAACAGTTGTGGAAACAGCAGTGACTTGAACCGGAGTTACGAAAAGTCAGTAGGTTTCTACTGCATCTATTGCACTGATAGTTTCTTGTAAACTTATCCCAGCAAGTTTCAAGCACGATGAACAGCCAAAACAAATCAGACCTAAGGAACAATCGTAAGCAGTTGTGGGCAACGAAATCAAAAGAGATGGAGAAGGCAGTGGCAGTAGGTAACACAAGACAGCTTCCCAGACAAATAAAAGGAACAGTAATTAAGAAGTCAATTGTAATAGGCAGAGCATTTTAAGAAGCAGTTTAGATAGCCCTCGGCTACACACCATTTCCAAACAGCCTGAATAGACCAACTAATTGAAGTTCAAAAAGCTATCAGTCAGCTACAACGAAGGACCAGGCAACCTAGTCGCTAAATTTGGACCACCATATTTAAAGACCTCTGGAGCCAATCCATCTGGACCAGCTGCTCTTTCTCGTTTCAGATTAGTTATAGCCTTTTGAACTTCAGGTAGGGTCGGGGAGCCTACTTCAATATTCCATTCAGATTTTCTGTGAATAGTTTACGAAATAAGGGGTACAACATATTAAGTTTTGTATACGGGTAAATAATATCTGCCGAAGCCAGCTCACAAAGTGTGTACAACTATGGCGCATTTGTTGTCTTAAACCTGATCTATCCTGATAAGTGACTTCCAAGTTTCAGCGTAAGACTTTATTTAGGACACTTACGACATTTCGTTAGGTGTCTTCCAATATCTTCCTGATGATGAGATGAAGCTAAAATGCCGAATCACCAGACTGTCTTTCCAGAAGGTGATAACAACAAACTAAATTAGGTGGTCCTCTAAAAGTCTTTTTTAATATAGTCTGGCTATTTGTGCACCAGCCAGTCAGATTACATTGTCTGGCATTCAAATGTTTTGGGAAAGATGAGTTACCAAACACTTCATTTACCTCAGTCTACAGTCCGACTGAGTCATCTACAAAGTAGGACCAGGTACATATATGCCTGGTCGATCGATTCTGAGTCATGTCACCTAGAGTCCCCAAACACTGGTTACGAGAGTCGTGCGGACTCCAACCAGGTAGTCAGACTAGGTTTTCATATACACAGTTCATAGCGACATTCCTAATTTTTTACCAGTCATTTGATAGAAAGCCGTCAGATGGAATACTTCCGTGTGACTAAGACGCATACTCTAGGTTTCATTTTGGGCTTCTCCCAATTTCTGTTTGGAAAATAGGATTCCAGAAGAAAATTGTGTGATCAAAAACAAAGATTGAATGGGGTGCTAGTAAGTTGAAGAACATTGAGAAGTAATGTATCACGAGGTTCTATTTAATGTCTTCCACTATTTCCATTTCTAAGACTGTTGAAATTCTCTACACTTATTTGTAGACGACAGGAACGCTTGTAAAACAGCGGAAATCCAGAAGCTTCAGCCTAGTGCAAATGAATTAACCACATTCTACGAAATTTGGGGCTTTGATGATTTTACTAAGGGTATGTTGATAAGCGTCGACCACGATAATGGTGAAAACATTAAGACGTTTTTCAACTAATTCATTGTAGCATGGTGAGTTTGCATCCTGAGTAATGATTTGAGTGCTAACAACCTATTCTTTTCCTCGAAGACTAGTTGTTCGTGGCGCAAACATAAAAGCTCCGGAAACCATTACGCAATATATATTACAATCGTGATTACGATTATCCTCTATGAAGTTCTAGAAATTGTTTACCATAGCAAGCAGAGTACCACATAGCTTAATCTTTGGGGCACTCTTCTTATTGTTAATAAACTACTAAAAAATGACTCTGAAACTCTGATATATGCAGATGGTCTTAAGATCTGGGAGTGCTCGATCTAGCTGATATCTTGATTCTCCAAGAAGACTTACACAACATACACGACTATCAAGCACTTCCTACCAGCACCAATAAATACTAACGGTGGAAAATAGTAATACTATCCACGTTTTACTTATTGGGAGATCCCAGTATCTCCCTCTACCACTGAAAAGATCTGGGGTATAACTCTTTGTGATGGTCTAGATTTCGCTTCTCATTGGCATTTCGCAGCCAACTAAGTATGCTCACTCTCATGGCTTCTTTCCAGAACACTAGGTAGCCTGAATTCATTACTATTCAACAGCGTGTTCAGTGCTTACCTAAGACCTCATTGGTAAAAATTTTTGCACTGCGTCCCCTCAACTCAAGATAATGTCCTTTTGGAATGCGTTCAAAGAGGGGTGACTAAAGATGCCCGAAATAAGAATAAACTCTACTCAGTTCATCTGGAAGTCCTTAATTTAAAGACATCAAAGTACAGAAGGATTACGGTGAATATGATCACGATATATCACGTTGCCTATCGTCATCTCCATCCAAATAGACCACTTACACGTTTATCATAAATCCTACTTAAAAAGGCATCTACTTAAAAGGGCATCTACTCAAAATGGAGCACGAATGAGCAGAACGATGTCCGTGCAAACATTTTTGTGATTCTGATCAGTTGTGGGGCATACTAACAGAAGCGCTTCGGTTAGGGAGTCACCCTCATAGCGCTACGAGGAGAAAACCTGCTGAATCTTCCAGACGATAGTCGACGACTACTTTGGTTCTGTGGGTACTGTGGGAGATTAACTAAATTGTTCCCCCTTTCATTTTTTTTAAGGATATATCAAGGGTCATACTAATCACGCCAAAAGCATAATTCAACAACCCAGAAGTAGATCCTAAGGAATAAATATTTATTCCTTGGGATTATATAGTCCACCGGTGGACTGCCATTGTACCAAGCAGGTCTGAAGTTTACTGCATACAATTCTGTACTAGAATACAGTATCAAATCTAATAACAAGTTTCCTAAGGAAGAATCTGAATTTCAACAGACACTTATCCAAAAAGTAACGCAAAAGTCAAAGAGAAGTATCACAACACCCACCTTCAAACCATTGGGAATAAACTTAACTCCAGTTCGTAAATTCAACAATCGACTAAGCGACCAATTAGAATGAGGGGGTTCAAATGGTTTTGCATGGAATAGAAGAAGCATTCACTTAACGGGCTTCCGTATCTAGTAGCAGAATATATATATATATATATATATATATATATATATATTATCGATAAAAGAGGAAAAAGAAAAGGAAGTTGGTAAATCATAGTAAAATATTATCCTTAGTCCTTAAGAATAGGTCAAGTTGCCTCTTGAAGGAATCCTGAGAAGTCGCTTGGAATAGCTCAGCCGGCAGCAAATTCCAGCATTTGACAACTTTTGTGGAGTAAAGGTTATGTCCACAGTTCGTTCTGCTATGTTGTGTCTTCAGTTTCTGAGTGTTACCCCTCAGATTTGTGTCGGAGCTAAACTTAAGTAGGAGTTTAAGTGGATGTCCAGAAGTGTTAAGGATGCTGAAAGCCAATAAAAGGTTACCTCTAAGACTCCTGTACTCCAAGAAGTAAAGATTTAGTGATTGTAGACTGTATTCATAAGGATTGAATTTGAGTCCCCTAGCTAATTCCATGGCTCACGTTGGATACGTTCCAGAGTGTTCTTATCCTTTTGGAGAAAGGGATGAAATACTATGTTTCCGTACTCTAAATGGGGACGAATAAAACTGTTGAAGATTATGTGGAAAGTTCTACTGGCAAACTGGTAAAAAGTGTGCTTCCATGTTACCAGTGCAAGGTTTGCTCGAAAGGCGTTTTTGTCGCAGTTAGCGCACCACTTCAAGTCGTAGGGTACCAACACTTGGGATACTTCTAAAGAAGAGTTGCCTAAGTTGTAACTGTAGTCTGCAACATGATTCAGATGGACTGCTTTACATTTTGAAGTGTTGGATGTAGGTCCGTTGTCATCTGTCCAGCTTTGAGGTCGAATCAGATCCTCTTGAAGTGCGAGTATATCCTCTTGGTTGCATATCTCTCTCCAAAATTTCACATCACCCGCAAAAGTTAACAAGACAGACGATACCCGTTGTGGAAGATCTTTTATGTAAACCAAAAAAAGAAAGGGACCTAGTACTGAACCATGGCGGACCCCACTAGGACATCCCACTGCAGTCAGCAGATTGGTTGTACAAGAGTGACCTTTCCCGAAACCCTGCTGTTGGGGTGGTAAGAAGTTTAAGAATATTAAATAGTTGTATATGCCTTCACATATCAGGGACTCCATAATTTTCGGAGGTGTAGAAAGAAGAGCTACTGGTTGGTATCTTGAAGGTTCCTTTCGTTGATCTCCTTTACAAATTGGTGTGATGTGAGCCAACTTCCAAGTTTTCGGCAATGTACCTCGACTTAATGAGTGTGAGAACCTCACGCTCAGCAATATTGCCATATTGAAGCTGCTTCCCTCAGTATAGAAGAATAAACCATATCCGGACCAGGAGAAGTGTCTATTCTTGGGTGCTGCAGTTTTCCGAACACCAATTCAATACTCAGGTTCATTTCGAAATGTCTTGTGCAGTTGCGGATGAAGTTTTCATCAATATAGTTATTGTGGGTCGGTCGAAATGTTCAAGAGTATTGTTCAACAAGAAAGTTATCGACGTCACCGTCATTGTTGATCGGGCCATTAGAACTTTGCAGTTGGGAAACTCCAGTCTTGACTTGCCGAAGAGGGGTTTCATAACGGAATAAGCTTTCTGGATTGGAGACGAATTTATCGATAAGCTTTATCTGGTAATGAAGTCTGTCTTCCCCTATTGCCTTTGTGCATGTTCCTTATTTGTTTGTACTGCCTATGTGTGCCGTTATTACCAGTTCATTTGTATTCTGCCCAACAGTACCTTTTGTGGCTTAGCACACGAATAGTGCGTTCTTGGTGATTGTAGGTTACTTATAGCTTTTGGGGACTGTTTTGGGAACTGAATGCTTGGTAGCACAATAAAGCGTGTGCAGTAAGAAATCCAAATGAGCATCCACTTCAAGTTAAGGGTAAACATCTTAATCCACCTGTCGTAGATAGTCATGTGAAGCTAACACATTCAACCGTTTCAAATTCTAGCGCCTGTTGTTGGTGGATTATCTTAGTTCAGTTTTGATGACCAAACTGAAGGATAGGACGGTGTGATCGCTTTTCCCCAGGGGAGCCAGAATTGAAGGGCTGTCATTTAGGAATTTTTCGTTCGTAAATACACAGTCTAAGCGCAACGACGTCTGACTGTTCCTACAACGAGTTACCAACTTCACATTTTCTAATAAACTTCAATGAGGTTGAAGAACCGAGATTTAGTTGAGTATTCAACTCTAATGTATGTATGTGTTATGACTTTATAAAAGAATAGGACCGTATGACGATTCTTTATTGATTTTATGTCCGGCTTTTTTATCACGCGAATTATCCACCAATCAAAATACGGCTTTTCTAATAATAACACTGTGACAAATCAATGACGTTCAACTGGTATAAGCAGTTTAGTGTCCGTATTGCTCACCTATCCGCCTAGCCCTTCCAATTGAGTCTAGAACACCAATTACAGCTTCTGCTTTACGAATCTATGCGAATCATTTCTAGCATACCCGGTTTATATCGAATCGAATATAAACCCGGTTTATATACCAGACAACAGACTGCATAACACCATGAAATAAAAAATAATATTTGTACAGGATCAAGACAAATGTGGCTGTGAACGTGGGATACAATAATCAATAAGCTGAATATGATTTAGTAACAGTAATTCATATACTAATAATCCATGGGTCAAAATGAAGCTTGTACTAAGATGAATATAGATCTGCACAATCTAGTCACTCAATAGTTAAAAAATAAGCGTACATATAGAATAATCGTCCACTATTAGGTCCTGGGAGTTGCTCGTATTTATTTCTCGCTAGGTATAATAGTATGTTCCGAGAAATTTAATTAGGGAAGATCGACATCTAGAATCAGGATACGATTGTATCCGAGACGCTAAGAGCTGGTTAACCCTTCCAGGTAGAAGACACCTCGAGGTGGTAGGCAATCGTGCTAATAACTAATAACTCTTGGTTGTTCACTTGTTTTACCTCCAGGCAAGTTCACAAGTAGGAGGCTACTTCGCTCCCACTTCTGTTTTTCTGTCAGCGAGAAACAAATACATCCCGGGTGTTGCTAGCTCCTGGTTTGTAAACTGAGAAGATATCCAAGTTTCAGATATTCCTATCAAATGAGCATTATTAACATTGCTGAGTTTACGTAGCTCATCCACTTTTTTCCGTTAACTTGCGACGTTCATACTTATTTATGTAACGGAAAGAAACGATGAAAATCCCTCCACAGCATCTCATTGGGCAGTATTTTCATTCATTTGTCACTTCTTCTTGTCATGTAATCTAACCTTTATTCAGATCTCTTTTAAGCGCCATTTATCGTCTTCAGTCTTCTCCATCGAGGCTCTTGTCGTGCAATCCTGGTCAAAGATGTTTCTTTTACTACTTAATTTACTATTGCCGGACCATTGAAAATAAGATCTTGTTCGACTAAACTCAATGTCACGTCGTAATTCAGTGTGTGATCGTTTACCTTTGGCTATCTGCCTGGCAAGATCGCTGGAACCTTCACAGATAGATAACTGATCTCACTTCTTTAGGGATATTTTTCCTCCATTCCTAGGCATCAAACTCTAATTTATTAACTACTTCTTTCGTTGTTTAGCATGCTAGTTTGTGTTAGAGTAACTCTCGATTGTATGACAGAGACTGTACCGTTTGAGGCATTTTGTAATTATAATATAATTTGTTCTATTTATTAAATTAGAACCATTTAAATTTAACAGTTTTTTATGATAAATTTAATACGAGTTACTTTAAAAACCTTGTACTCTATAAAAAAGAATGTAGTCTGGTCCATTCAGATAATTTTGGGTTGATTAGTTCTGCGTTCAAAGCGAAAATTGGTATCTCGGTCGCTACAATTTATGCTTTCTGCCCACAACCTGCCAAAACTCTTCCATTCATTTTCGAATGTATGTGGCTTCTCTTAAGATTTTCTAGCCTTTGAATGAGTCTGGTGTAGAGCACTTTGACAAATGATTCTCTAACGCCTACATTGACCACATAAAATGATTTTCCATAATCCAAAAAACTTCTTTCTCATTTGAAAAGTCCTCTTGATTTTTCTCTGTTTGAAGTGCTTGATACCTTTTACCCGTCGTCCCGGTTGAGGTCCTCGAAGAGTAACTGGTTTACCGATATCGATTCTGAGGTTTACTTTTCATTGGGAAGAAGCGCATGAATAGAGACGGTTCTAAGGTAATCAGACATGGCTTCTTTGTCCTGTCATTAGAGATAAATTACCTTTCGTAGTTAAGTTGGGTATCCAGTAGTCTCATTACTCCGTAGCTGATGTGTGAGAACAGTCGCTTCGGTCGCTTGAATACAAACGGTTTTTCGAATGTATGTTTAGCTGAGCGGAACGTGTTTGTAAATGCTTGTAACATTCCACCACATTTGCTGTGCCAGGAATTATAGTGACATCTCAACGTTTCCTATTTTGCACAGGCAAGTGTCGAATATCCCCGTCTATCCAGAATAGGCGGATGTTTTATTTTCTGGGACTAATTAGAGCATAGACAGTGAAATACAGTGCAATGTGCGTCATGAGTTTTCGGACACATTGTCAGTTTTTATCTTACAACTGAATGTCCCCACACGAAAACCTTCAATGTTACAACCCTGGCAATCTTCTTCGAGCTACCAATAGAAAATAGTGTCTAATGGAGGGTTCATCATTACAAGTAGACAGATAACTCACTAATCTTAGGGATGCTGACCATAACTTCCATCCACTCGTGTCTGTGGGGCAGAACATATTAATTACGGCTCCCTGTGTCTAGTGGGATGTCACGAACCAACGGTATTGATGCGAACATGTTCATGCAAAATACCTTTTTAAATCATGTTAAAAAAGGTTTAACTGGCTCCATGTCCTACCGAGTAAACGTATTACAAGCAAACTAGACAATTGGCAAAAAACGAAGCCCTCGTCCATACCCCATAAAATCTAAAAACAAAAAGGAGGGTTAGATAATTAGATAATAATATATTTCTGCATTAGCAGGTACACGCCATTTTTACAGGCATGATCTACAATTTACAACATATACTGGTTCACAGTATGCATCCCAAGCAAGCTTGTTTAGTAATTATAATCTATAGAACTTGATAGCAGTTCATTCGTTCAGATATAATGTGTTTTCATAAGAATAGTTTCCAAAGGGGCATGGCGTCCACGTTACATACCAGATCCAATCTCGACAAAAAGTGTATTAGGGTTTCGATCGTGCTAAGTATTTATGTAATGCAGCTTTTTAAGTTTATAGTTGTTATAAAGTAGGCTTGTGGAGCGCCTGGTTCAAACTATGACCTTGGGAGAGCGCGTTCGTCGAGCCTGTTCCAGATGTCAGAAGTTACATAGCTTCACCCTCAGAGCAAGATTCTGAAGAGAAAAAATAAAAGAGAAACCGAGGAGCAGCAAGGCATTTGGATATGAGCGATAATCAATGCTTAACATTTATTAGTGGAACAGATGGAGGTATGATAAATTATTAGATTAAATTGATACTAGCTCATGTTGCATGAGTGAACTGCGATTAGGGGCTCCAGGAGAGAGAAGGCAGTAATAAAGAACAATGGGTTGTGATATTTATCAAGGTGGAGTAGGTTCCGATGAAGGAGGGAAGTCAATGTTGGAATGAGGAAGAACAGAGAGTGCATATAGAGAGTAGTGTTAAGTAAAATAGCAACCATATCCTTTACAGTCAGTTTTTTTCTTTTCTCATCCGATGCCTGCCACACAGTGTTCATGTAAAAGTCCGAGTTAGCATGTTAAAGGTTGTCTTAGTAGAATAGTTAATCCAGCACAAAAATTAGAAACATGAGTCTAAATGGTGAGTGTAAGAGAACAAAATCAATATCACAGATCTATTGACTTGTTCTCATCCATAAAGAGCCTGATACAAACAAAATGTTCTGCCCCACAAACACGGGTGGATTGAAGTCATCGCCCACACCATCAGTGCTTGCTGGTCAGTAACTCCACCCTCCCTCCTTTTGTGATGTTGGGCTCATTTACGCTTATTTTTTGGATACATATCATACCTCACACAATGCTCTGTGTTTCACATCCTGTTGGAAAACACTATTTCTATAAGTACCATGTTACAAGCTTATCAGACAGTTACAAATTATGGACTGTGGGTAAGGCTTCGATGCAATGTTTTTATTGACTATATAGTGAAGTGTAGGTCACGAATCAGAGTATAGGCATTAGGAAGGGTATAGTGTAGGATATTTGTTTACCATAGTAGGCGGAAAAGTGGAGATTAATATTAGTTACAGATAAGGTAAGATAACGAGTGGTGAAATAATATTAATGGCAAGGCAACATAGTGTACAGATGAGTAAAAAGCTGATAAATAGACAAGAAGTAACTCACACTAAATTCGCGCTGAGGTTGTTTTGTTCTATGCTAACCGGTTGATGGGTGACAGGTTCTGTGGCTGTACGACCACTGGCAGTAGGCGGTCGATTGTGCGTTTCTTCTGATATTTTAGGGTATTTATAAGCGTCGTTTAGCGACCGAGTATTGATAGATCCAGTGAGTTGCCTGTCTACTTCAATTGAAAAGAATTAGTGAGGGGAAAGTATCTAATACAACTACAAGGTAGGGAAATAAGGCGATTCAGTCTATATATGTAGAGAGCCTATGATGTCTGTGTGGGACGTGGATGTATTCGTTTGCACCAGATCTATGCAGGTGAGGGGTTGATTAATGAGTCTTGTAAACGTATGTAATTTGTCTGACATGCGTACTTCAGAAGGCAGATTGTTTCATATCAATGCGTACTTGATAAGGAAGAAGTTTTCACGGGTGTTTGATCTGTGTTTTTCTTTTTTGACAGTGGATACTTTGTCTCGAAGGTTGTATCCATGTGAGTCTTGGTAGAGAGCTATATTACATGTGGAATAAGTAAGGATTTTAAGGAGTTTCAAATAAAGAATTAAGTTAGACCTAAGCCTTCTTTTCCAGAGGGGTTCTAGTCCTAAGATATGGCATCTGGATTTGTAGTCAGTGAGTTGGTCGTTCTTAAGCATTTTGCGAGTAAAGTCTCACTGTATTCCTTCCACCTTAAGTATATCAGATAGGCGTAGGTTGGAAAATAAGAATGAGCAGTATTCGACGATGGGTCTTACGCAGGCTTTATACAGGATGATTTTAGTTTCGTTTTGAAAGAAATTACGAAGGACGAAGCCAAGCAATCTCCGCATTTGAGATGCTTTAGTTGAAATATGTTCAGAGAAGTTAAGACTGTCAGAGTAATGTACCTCAAGGTCAGTTACTGATGTCAGTCTGAGTAGTGGGTTTTTGTTAAGTGCTAGTTTTAGTTTAAGTGACGTGTTACCAATACATAGCCAACCGCATTTCTCTGTGTTGAGCTCTAGCTCCCAGCGTTTGCACCAGTCGTCTACTTTGTTGAGTTCATGTTGGATCGTTTGCATAGTACTTCGTACATCACCAATGTCAGTTTTATAGATGACTTTTAAGTCATCAGCGTAAAGGTAGGTCTTACCTGTAGTAAAGCACTTGCATATATTGTTGATATAAATTATAAAGAGCAATGGGCCCAAGACACTACCCTGCACAACACCACTGGTTATTGGTCGAGGTGTAGATGTTGTAGAGTTAAGCTTGGTTATTTGGCATCTGTTTGTGAGGAAAGACTTAATCCATTGCAATAGGGGGTTTATAATTTCAACTGACTGGAGTCTGTTGATTAGAAGATTATGGGGTACTTTATCAAAGGCTTTCTTTATATCTAAATAAAGTATAATCACTAGCTTTTTGTGGTCACGTATGCGAGTAACCTCGTTAAAGAACTCTATCAGACATGTACTACATGATCTTGTTCTAATGAAACCATGTTGTGTTGGGTCTATTAGTTCTTCCTTAAGTAGGTGATCTGATAGTTGACTTTGTATCACTTTTTCCATTATGCGCGAAATAACTGGGGTGATATTTATAGGTCTGTAGTTTCCGACCAGGTTTCTCGGTCCTGATTTGTGTTTGGGAAGAACATACGTTACCTTCCAGGCTTCAGGATATGTACCCGTCTCTAATGATAGTGTGTATATTTTGAGCAATAACGTATGTATATCCGGCCCCGACATTTTATAGAGAATTGATGGTATATCATCAACACCAGAGCTCGCATTCGGCTTAAGGGTTTTGATGGCGGTATGTATACTCCTAATGTCAAAGTTTATGGTGCTAATATAGCTTTTGCTTATGCATTTTATGTTAAAATCTGGGGCATTAGATGTGTTCCCGTTTTGTGAAAACCATTCACTTAGCAGTTCGCATATGACGGTTTGGTCATAGTACGTCACGCCATCGAGCAGTAAAGAGTGAATGTTGTGATCTTCGTTCTTTCTCATCCGTTTTGCAAGGAGCCGACATAAGTTTTGGACTTTAGATGCAGCTGTGAGCGCAGTACGTTCTTCTGTCTGTTTGTTTCTGTTGTGATGACTTTGCACTCCTTCAAGTACAGAGTATACCTGGTGCAGGGCACTAAAGTCTTTTGATGTAAAGTACGTCTTTCTTAGTTTTCGTAGCTTAGACTTAGCCTTTTGTTTGATGTAGGGAGCAATTGTTTTGAAAGCAATTTTAGAAGGGATGGTAGTATCTAGTGCAGATTTGGTGGTAGTATTGAATATTTCCAGTGTTTCTAAAAGGTTATCACTGGTGAAGAAAGTGTTCCAGTCAGAATGCTTCATAAGAAACCGAAATTTACTCCAGTCGGCGTTTGCATAGTCTTTACATTGGAAACACGTATTTAGTGTCTTTAATTTTTTGCGCTTGGCGAGAATCGGAAGGGTGCAGAAGACTATTTTATGATAGCTGTTATGGAACTTCTCGCCAACCACCATTGATGCTGGTGTGACATTGTGACAAACAGCTTCGAAAAAAAGGAAGACAGCCATTTGTATTGGAATACTGTTTTCAGCACTTTATTTTATAAATAAACATAATCCTATATTTCTTTCTGAACTACCTTCATTTATACAGTTCCTTATCCACTCATACCTTGTTCACACTTATTTTTCTTTAACACATTAGTATGCTCTTACCTAATAAGTACTTCAGTAACAGACAAACAAACTAAATGGTTATACCTTAACTATTCCTCCATGAATATTGTGTGCTCTAATTTTTGTCCTTCCTTTTTCTTACACCTTCTACAGCTTCCTGCAGATATTTCACCGAAAACAGATATGTCACAGGTGACTTCGTACTGCACCGTTATTTGAGCTTCCGATGTTTTGGAGGGATATAAGTTCGAAGCTTTTAAAAGCCCCCAACTTCGCATGTATCTATTCTCGACCATCAGTTGTATGTTGAAACGCTACCTCCATAAAGTGCTCCAAGTGTGATATTGATATGTTTCTTACGAAATCCATTTACATTGATATCTTATGAAATATCAACCCAGCTGAGTAATTTTCAACAGTGAAAATTGTAACTTCTTTAACTATTTGATCTTGCTTGTAAACCGGCATGCCTCATGTAACAAACTGTTACTTGAGAATAAATTATTATTGTTAACTGACGTAGAGTCATACAATCTGTTATCTCATGAGCGACAGGGGTCTCAGAATAAGAATTTATCCTTACCCAACGTACTAATTGCGAGAGAGGATTGTCCGAACAGCCCAAGATATTGGTTTATCTCTTGATATGATATTCCTAGATCTTAGCAAGGTACATAGCAGGTTTTCTCACTTAGGATTTATGCAAAAACTTTCAAGCTTTGGAATAACAGGAGGACAAGAAACTTCCCTTGTGACCGAAGACAGTTTGAGGGTATGTTGTCTATTCCTCCACAAATGACTCAACTTCAATAAGGATGGACACTGTCTGGTCTGCTTCTCGTCCTTTCATTTTCTTACCATCTCCTTCAGTTCTATCGAGATATGCCACCGAAAACACATATGAAACAGTGACCTCGTCGTGCGCCATTGTTATTGTTTCAGATGTTCCAGAGGGATATAGGGTTGTGGTTTCTAGAAACTCTCAACTTTACATGGATTTATTCCCAGCCATCAGTTGCATATCACAACGCAACCTACATAAAGCGCGCCAAATATCATATTGATAATACGGGTCTATATGTGAAACGTTTTGTTCACTATAACTCTATGACCAATGTACCTTTTAAAATATTAACCTAGATGAGTAGCTTACCACAGTGAAAACTGTATCTTCTGTAACAATTTGATCTTACCTGCAAACTAGCATGCTTCATGTATCAGATAGGTTAATATTATTACTATTAGTAAGTGGGACACTGTCTGAAAGGAAGCTGGCTCAAAATCGGTACGCCCTAAGACACCATACTGGGTCCTCTGTTTTTTATTCTCTACTTCAGTGAATTACCGCAACTGCTCTTGCCGTCAACATTACTGTCTACAAATGACGTTGAAATCCGAAAAACAGTATAGTTTGAGGCTGATCTTCTTGATCCCCAAGGCGAGCGTAGACGGTTCGTTTAAGTGGGTACAATGTTGGGGCTTTTAACCTAATTCTTGAGAGCATATCGGACTTGGCAATCGTTACCAGTCAGCTGTTAGCGGTAGACTGCTTCGACATATGCACGAACAGGAATGCAAGGGTAACAGTAGGTCATGACTTAAGAACAACTAACATCGCAATGCAGCAGTCTCAAAAGGTTTTCAAGTGTTATGGTCACCTTGCAGAGCATTCAAGTGCATTGTCGGGTAGATGTTACAGATTTCATATCAAACCGATGTGAGACCACACTTAAGATACTAAAACCAAGCAGCTGGTACGTGTGTTACTAAAGATGCGGACACACAGACATGTACGAGAACAAATTCAGTTACGAGTGTTTCTAAACTCCCCTACTACGTGCGCTTAAAACGTTTTAAGCTTTCTGGTGTACGCTTTACAAACAGAGAGTGTAGACACAAACGTAGTTTTGTTTTCGTACCACACAATCTTCAGAGCTAAGCATTACTGAGGAGATCTACATTCAACATGTAACACTAAGGTCAGGTCGGCAATGGTGAACACGGGAGGACGGAATCAAAATGGTATGGCTAGGTCATGCAGGCCCCCTGTTTTTTGTATCAATTATTTTATTCTCTTCGTAGCTCAAATGTGTTCCTTAGGAATGCTAGACGTCATATTGTTGATGACCATGATGGATGAGTCAGTGCATAGAATGATGTGACTTCCACGTATGATCTTGTAGACAAGGTAGTAACATGACGAATCTATAATTTTACGGTGAGGTTTATTGTTACAGTAGTACCATTACCGAAGTAGACCGTAGTTCTACAGTTTACTCATTGGGACTCTACAGTTTCCTACGTCGAGGCTAGTTGTATTATATCCTAACATTTTGTACCATTCGTTCTATTCATTTTAGCAGTCATTAGTGTATTGCTTTTTGTTTCACGGTCGTCGACTTTTGATAAGATCTATTTAACAACGTACATTTCAACGTAGCCATAAAGAAATTACGTAAGCGACCTGGATACTGCTTTGCCTGTACTATGCATTGTGACAAACGCAAAGATTGGTTTCACGAAAGACACACAGATCTTACACTAACTGCTTACGACAGACTTAGGTCAGATCGCAGGTTGGTATGTGACATAAGTAATATGAGTGCAGAGGATTAACTGGGCAACATCTCCATTCTATTGATAAGTCTGCAAGAAAAGTTGTTAACAAACCCGGAAAAAGGCA
Source organism: Schistosoma rodhaini (assembly GCA_944470415.2). Taxonomy (NCBI): domain Eukaryota; kingdom Metazoa; phylum Platyhelminthes; class Trematoda; order Strigeidida; family Schistosomatidae; genus Schistosoma; species Schistosoma rodhaini. The sequence goes on from OX104044.1 coordinate 85,246,087, forward strand.
GTCCTGAAACGGACAGACAATGACGCGCAGTGAATTAAAGAAGAGGGTCTTCGATAACATTGGTGTCGATAGAATACGACCGACGAAAGTGAGGATATGCTGAAGATTAGCACCATTGTAACATCGAAGTTGTTAAACTCTCTCAGCAAGTTTGTGTCCCTGTCCCAGAGCAGGCTCCTTAAATGCAAACTTTGCCTCCGAAAATTATGTGGGCGACTGGACTCCCGTCGATAAAGTTAAAAAGAATAGAGTGTCACCTCCAATAACTCTGATTAGCCTAGATGTTTTAGTGGAATCAACTGACGAAGTAGCCATACAACTCCACCTCTAAGACTGTCGAACTAGTCGGCAAAGAGCACGAGAATATGACTGCAAAACACAAAGAACCACAACCTCAACGTCCCCGAAAACCTGGGAAAACACTCACGGTTATGGATGGTTCTCTTATAATCATGAACCCTAAACACAACTATAACCTTCCTCCTAGTCCGCAGGGCAAAAACGACAGGATACTCTGGTATGGCTCACATTACACTAATTTTCAAAGGAGACCAATGCAGTGAAACTCCAACTCCAGCTTCTCTCGATACCTGCAAAAGTCGCAAAGTTCATCATATGTGATGGCCTACGTGACTACTCAGTATACATAAACTTATTTATAACCGAACAGTCCACTTTCAGAAAGGATCACTCATCTATAACCAACCTGCTGACCGCGGTGAACAAATGGAGAACCATGGTTGATCGAAATGAGGAATGTTGACTTAATACACCCTGACTTCTTAAAACCTTTTGATAGAGTCAATAATATATGTCTCATCAATAACCTTTGTTCCAATAAAAGGCTATTTGAATCAACTCTAAACGGTAAGATGGTGTAGACAGGCCCTTTTCTGTCAAGGCTATAGTGCATATTCATTCAAAAGCAGTTCGTTCTCACCTTAAACCTACCCCGGTTACATTGGCTTGTTATTCAGTGGGATGGGATTTAACATTGTTTTACATTATTTTCTTTATATTTGCCTCCTCTTACCCTCCAATTCCAGTCCAGTTGACCTTTTATTTTTATAAATGTTCTTAACAAGTATGTGTGTGACCAGATTGTTCAAAGTGGATTGCGCTAATATATTACATAGTTCTGATAATCTCATTACATTATCAAAATATGCTTCAAAACTATGGACAGAATCTCGCCATAATTTGAGAATATTTTCCCCTTTTGTATTTAAATAGTCGCAGGTTCCTACCTGGTGACATTGATGATCCCCTGTTATTAGACGCGGAAGCTCGTTAAGTCAAAGCTTCTACTCCATCCAGGGCCATTTGAACCGTTTATCGTAGACCGCGAGGTGCCATTATGTTGGTATTCCACGTGTTTAATAATAAATTAACTTTTTGAATGTAATATCATTTTGCCCCCTGTGGGACTAGTTATCTCCGAGGCTATAGCCAGAAGATCCGTAAACTTTAATTTATTAAACTCAGGGTGGTAATACGTTTTAGCCTTTGGATAGTCAATAACTCGAAGGCTATATCCAAAAAAGTGATATCAGCACCATCAGCGAATGTTTTCAAAGAAGATCCGGGTTTTCACCAGAAGACAAGTTGAAAGGATTGACAAACCTTATGAAGAGCGCCTCAAATCACTTAACCTTTACCCGTTAGAGTACGGGTGTCTTAGAGGTGATCTTCTTATGACTTATAGTATCCTTATTACTTCTGGTCATCCCCTTAAACATCTTCTTAAGCTTAGTCATAACACTAACCTGAGAGGTAACACCCAGAAATTGGTGACCCTACATAGCAGAACAGACTGCAGACACAACTTCTACTCCGTTAGAGTTGTCAAGTGCTGGAATTCGCCGCCGACTGAGCTAGTTCAAGCGACCTCCCAGGAGTCCTTTAAGAGGAAACTTGACTTATTCTTAAGGACTAAGCATAACATATTATTATGATTTACCAAACTCTTTTTTTCCTCTATTATCGTTCATATACCTAGGTTCTTGCCTGGAGGTATTGCTGATGATGTGAAACTTTGGAGAGAGATACGTAATCATAATGATATACTAGTTCTTCAGGAGGATCTGACTCGACTTCAAAGTTGGGCAGACGACAACGGACTTACCTTGAACACTTCAAAGTGCAAGATAGTCCATCTGAGACATGTTGCAGACTATAGTTATAACTTAGGTAACTCCCCTCTAGAAGTTTCCCAAGTTGAAAAAGATTTAGGAGTGTTGTTTCCCTACGACCTGAAATCGTATGCGAACTGTGACAAAAACGTCTCTCAAGCAAACCTTGCACTGGTAACATTGAAGCGCATTTTTGGCCAGTTTGACGGTAGAATCTTCCATATAATCTTCAACAGTTTTATTCGTCCCCACTTAGAGTACAGAAACATAGTATTTCCTCCCTCCCTCCAAAAGGATAAGGACACTCTGGAACGTATACAACGTCCAGCCACGAAATCAGTTCGGGGTCTCAAATTCAAACCTTATGAAGAGCGCCTCAAATCACTTAACCTTTACCCGTCAGAGTATAGGCGTCTTAGAGGTGATCTTTTTATGACTTATAGTATCCTTAATACTTCTGGTCAGAAGAAGCTTGCCTCTCAAGGTTGTCAGGATAAGAGCGAAAATTTGAAAGTGTGTGACTTGCTTCGCCGGGACATGCGTTCAGCTTCTTGTTTGAGACGTTATGTTAGGTATTTCTCTTCAAGCATCCAAAGAAGCCAGCTAGATATCACAAAGGTTTCGTTAAAGGATGTGATCAACCAAGGGTTTAGTAATCACTCGAAAACATTCACTGAGGATAAGGAAACTAAGATCACGCGCTTGAGTAATGGTCTTCGTGTGGCTTCTCAAAACAAACTTGGTAGCCAGTGTGCAATAGGAGGTTTGTTTCAGTTTTCATTCTCTATATTTTTAGTTATTATTAAGGCTGGTCCTCGATACGAGGGGAATTTTGTCAGCGGGACTTCTCACTATCTTGAGAAACTAGGATTCCACGTTAGTCCTTCTTTTATGTTCTATTTTTAGTCATCTGACCTATACGCAGATCGAAATTCTTTTCAGGAAGCCATGGAAAATTGCAACTCGATTTTTGACTGTCAAGTAGCCAGGTAATTTCATGTTTCAACTTTTATTTACTTTTACGTTGGTGTCATTATTAACAAATGTAGTTACTAGTCGGTAACAAACTACTTGTTCTCGTTTTATGATCATAAAGTTGCATTTCTTATTGGCGTATTGCCATTTTTACTGTGTGTCATACATTTGAACTTCGGTTTATTTGCGAGTTCTAAAAACTATTAAATTTTAGCTAACACTTGCGTTTAGACATTTAATTAGACCAGCAGCGGGAATCAGTCATTCTAACTGATGCGATTCGTATATCGACGTATGCTGGTTAGAAGAAATGATTTCTAAATTGATCATCGATAAATAGGATGAAGACTGAATAATCTTCAGCAAGTGTTGCAGACATGTTATCCGATTCCCGTTCAACGTTGTACATTCACAGTGCTAATATGATATATTTTATTAAGGGTTTCCGACGGATCACGACTTTATACTAGGAACAAATATCCAAATTTGCATTCGACGAGGTTTTTCCAGGGTTATCAGATTCTTTTCGACTATCACTTCTGAATTAAAGATATATAACAGCCTTACTCAAGTTATGAATTATCGTAAAAGCGCTAGTACCAGGTCCATTCTTTACCCTTATTATCAAGCCGTTGTGACGTCCTCTTTTATTTAGTTCAACTTATTTGTTAACATCTCATATTATAAATGACTCCTAACGTATTTTGCTTCTACATATCCTTCAAGTCAGTAGGATGACAGACTGGTTTAAATCGAATTTTCAGTGTTCATGATAAAAAGGCAAAATTTGTTGTGTCGCTTTCAGTGTTTCCAACTAGTCGTTGTTTACTTAGAGGTGTTTACTTAGTAGTTGATTTTTGTGTGATCTGAATGCTTTAATTAGCATGGTCCTTTCGGGATGAAGGTATGAAAAACGTCGACTTAGGCACTGTAATAAGTCTATTCTCCTAATCTCTTGGTAAAATCTTGTACGTAACTTTGAATTGTTGTTCTTACCTTCATTCCCCTTGAATGGATTTCTAAAGGTCCGCTAACATTGACTTCTTCAAGCAGTGTAAGTTGTACCAGTAAACCGCTTATTCGTTTGTTAATGATTATAAAATAATGATATAAACTCATTTTGTTGCATTTTAACAGTATGTAGCGAGTGCATATCTTAATCAAGATTGTCGTCCGTTCTCATTGGCTGGAAGAGAAGGAACGTTGAAAGTATCCAGGAACGTCAGACTAAAATCTAAAACAAATTGGGGGTATAATTGGATCGTGATAAATGTTTAGTAGCTAAAAATTCGCACCGTTAACTACACTTCATTAACACAAGCTAAACGATCTGCTTCTCTATTTTATGCGACAGTAATTCCACAATCGGTTTTTCTAATTCATATTACGCTAACCTAACGGTCCACATTAGGTTGCGACTTTCAACCACTAATTCTATGCATTGTTTATTATTTATTATTATTATTTGTTTAATCGCATAAATAATAATAAATAAATAATGCATAGACTTAGTGGTTGAAAGTCGCAACCTAATGTGGACCGTTAGGTTAGCGTAATACAACCCAACACAAAACCAGGTACATGAGTGGGAGAGAACCTACGAATAACAAGCGTAAACATTTGGAAATTAAAACGATGAGTCTATAGTCTAAGTATCCACCTCTTAACCAGTAGGTCCCTTGTTAGTAGAACTCTACTACCTTTCTTCCATCTCGATATATAGGTAGTGTCACTAGTTCTCACTCAAAAAGGAGTCGCTCAAACCCGATTATATATATATATATATATATATATATATATATATATATATATGCAGGTAATTTTACTGACGTTAGTTTGTTTCTTTGGATGTTTTATGCTTGTTATGCTTTGATTTATAGAGATTTTATAGTCTATGCAGTATCTGGTTTCAACACAAATATGGATAAACTTACGCACATATTATCTGAAACAGTTCTTAGGGCGAAAATTACTCAGGAAGAGGTTGAAATGGCAGCTAAAAGTATTTCCTTTGAACTAGAAGCCTTGGAAAGATCACCACCAGTTGAACCAATTATGAATGAATTACTACATGTGGCTGCTTATAAAAATAACACACTTGGCTTGCCAAAGTACTGCCCTAAACATAATTTAAATAAAATTAATCGCGAAGATATCATCAAATTTGTTGCCGCTCAATTCAAGTAGGTTATTTTTTCCTTGAATTCAATAAGTATAAATCAGTACACCATCTTAAATATTAAGCTTTGTTTGTAAAAGTTACCCTTTCCACTAGTAAATGTTTAAAAACATGTGACAATATTCTCCTAACAGCAGTGCTTTATTCAAGCTAGTCGGTTTCCTTTTTGTCAGATTGTTGGCTGGGAAACTAAACATTCTTTAAATTTTTTAGATTTCCTAACATGATCGTTCGTAGTAGTTAACATCCTTTAGTCATTATTATTACGGAGTATATTTATTACTGCCTTGCATAGATGCAGAGAACGACAAAGTATAAGTGTATGTTTTTGATGTTGATTTGTTCTCTAAGCTGGATGGTTTGGTCGTGGAGCTTTCGTCGTCCTTCTGAACAACATCATCAGCACAAAGTGTATGTACTCTCTCAAGACCAATCTTCAACTATTGTCAGTTAGCCAGTCACAGCGTAGAACCCGGTACGTATGTACTTTGGTTCAAGTTACTATACCCCATTAGCACAGAGAGAAATAAAATTGTTAGGCCAAATACCAGAATAGTAGAGGTAGTAACCCATTCGGTGGTAATAGGAAAGATTAGGCATCGAAGATACGAGTCAATAGGAAAATGTAAATTAGTGAAGTGAAAATATAGAGGAGCTGTAAGGAATTCAGGAGCTCGGAATTTAGAGAATGACAAAGAGTGAATGCACCTGCGCCACTGCGAACTATTTTGAGCCATATCATTCAAAGTATCTAACCATTGGTGTTATAAATTGTGGCCGAGTGCCGTGTTATGTATAACGTGATAATACCGCCAATTAGAGATAAGTGAATTATCGATCGGATCAATGACACGAAACCCATACGAGCATTCTAAAGTATTTGTCGGTCCTGCTATCTGCCTAGCTCAGCCAGTTAAGTCCAAAACACCAATCTCACCCTCTGCGGTATAAATCGTTTATTTCAAACATACTGGGTTTATATACCAAACAGACAGACCACATCGTACCATAAAATATAAAATAACATTTGTACAAGATTCAGCTAAATGTGGCTGTGAATAGAAAGATAGTAAATGATAGACAGGGCATAATTCAAGAATGTTAAATCATGTAACAATAGTTAACAGGTCAAAACGAAGCCTATAATAAGAGGGATACGAATATGAATAGTTTAGTTAGTTAACAACTATACAATAAAAATATATGTATCATATCGGTCCATAAATAGTTCTCAAAAGTTACCAATTATAATCCTTATCGGGACATAATCACCAGGTAGTCTATACTTCAAACCGTGAAATCAAAATTACTTCATATCTGTCTTTCTTCCTGTACTTTATCCTTATATACAATGTTTCTTTTATATGTTACCACCATTAAATTAACTACTTCTATGAATTCGGCGTTGATCTTGTTGTGCTAATAAGGTATGGTAACTTGGACCGATGCATATATGTGCCTGATTCTACGTTGTAGCTGACTAACTGACCTATTAATATCAATTATAATTATCGCACAGACTCCGACCAGGAAATTTACGCATCTCAATACTTATAAGTTTGATCCTAAGGATGGATCCCATATATTAGACTGGATACCATCAGGGTTTACCTAAAATACTATTTTAAGCACTATAATACCGTTAAGGTACGTCGTAGCTGGGTGTCACTGTGGTCAGAGAAGCTTCAAAATTCTATGCACTAGTTTACCACCATCTATTACTGTATATTTTATCAGTGAACCCATCCTGAAGGCAACGTCACTGACGTTTACGCATTTTACTTATCTCAAGTGGCTTTCATGCCAATCACTGTCTTTGCGGCTAGGGGTTAATTGAAAACGTAAGAAACTGTCCTCTTAAGACAATAAATCTTGACATGAAGTGTAGTTGTGTTTAACTAGCGTTTCTTGCCTCGTTCTTGCTATTATTGTATAGTTTCCCTCTTCGTTTTATCGCAGCTCTAATTTTTCTTCGTTCTACATTATACTTGTTTATGCATACATCTGAAAAGTTAATTAATCAATGGGCTAAATCATCTTAAAACGACAATAAGATATGACTTTCATTATTTCAATAATGCAAAGATAAGTGTTGCTCTATTCACATTCACAAAGTAAATCATGTATTTAAAACTTCTGTTATTGTTGCTTCTTTGTTATTTAAACTCATCGCTGGTCATTTCCATCATGTTTTCATATCCATGGTGTCGTCTTACTCTCTCTTGTATTGCGCATATATTGGTACTATTCAATAATAGTTTTGACCATTTTTCTATTTTAATTCGTACATTGTAGATCAGAGAATATAGTGGTAGCTGGTGTAGGAATTGAACATGATGCACTAGTAAAGTCTGTAGAGAAATACTTTATTCCAACAGTGCCTAATGTATCTAACGAAAAGGCGGCTAGTGACCTGCCTTCACCTGTCACTACTGTCTCCGAATATACCGGTGGTTATTATAAGGCAAGTATTGTTTTATGAATGGTTTATATTTTGGGTTGCATTTCTGTTCATGTGATTATCTGTAGAATGTAAGACGAAGTTGCTTACACTTGGTGTTCAAATCAGTCGGTACTAGAAACATATAGATCCTTTTTGTTAAGAAGTACTAATTTTAGATCAATGGATTATCCTTTATGATCAGAAACCCAAGTAAACTTTCTAAGGAAGAATAGGTTGACAAAATATATTATTTGGTTCGGTTGACTGATTATTGACAGTGTGAGAAAACCCTTTGATGGATATGAGATTTGAAGTGGTGTCTGGGATTCAGTAGCCTCAGATTTTGTTTTGTTTGTCCAGTTTATTTATCGCGGCAACAGAAATAATAAAAGAACTGTCAAAACTTTGACTTATTTTTGTACGGTGGCTACTCGCGGGATTAAGCGGTCTTGAGTCCGAACTTGTTAACCGATGCTTAACACTCAGATGCTAAAATCGCCAAGCTACACATATGTGTTACTTGGAGCAACGGTTCATCGGTTAAAACAATCGACGATCAGTCTTTTACTCACAGTTTCAATCCTTTTCCCACCGTCTTGGCTATGAGTAGACAGTTCTTATCATTGATCATCACTCAAAAAGTGTTTTACAGTGCGGAACATAAGGACTTGCACTGACTTACCAAAATCCATTAGTCGTAATAGGTTATACTTTTTATCACAGAAAATATACTGCAGTAATATGTTAAATATGCTTCACTTACCAAAACTCGCAAAAATGTTTAGTTCACCTTTATTTAGTCACCTTTTTTGTCCAAGCTAAATCTGAATCAATGACATCATAAAGTCAGTTTATCAATCGAATAAATCAATTGCCCTAAACTAAATGCTACAATTTTGTATATAAAGTGTTGAACCACACTTCATCCAGTTTTCTTTTGGTGACTAGACAGTATAAATTTATTTATTTATTTGAACACATAAGTATTGGTACAAAGGAGCATCAGATATGTATGCGCCACACAAATCTCATTTGATTTGCGTGAGGAATGTGATACTGCCTGGCTGCCCAGAACAAAGCAGGTCGTTTTCTTAGGGGACCACAATCGGAACCTTTGACCTAAAGATCTGATCCACAAGGCAGTGGAGCATCGTGAGGAGATGCAGTCACATGGTAGCCGGTGACCAACGGTTGGTTCATGCGCCATTTGTTCCCTCAGGATACTGGAGCCCATGTGCACCATTGGTTTGGAATCAGGGTTTTACAACTCTCCTAGGTGGATCCTCCATACCCACCAACCCGGTTATAGCGCCAGACATTTGCTTTCCGTCCTCTCAATTTCGTAAATAACACCCGATCCTGTTATGAAAAGGCAGTGAGTAGGACTTTCCTGTCAGAGGCTATATACGCGTGGTCATATGAGAGCATTTCGAGAGGGAGAATGTACTTTCCCCACTCTCGGCCTTACCAGGGCATTTGGGGTATAACCAACTTTTGCCAAATTATAGGACTCAAAGCTTAGGTATTTCACACCATACTTGTCTACCATGTTACACTAGTTGGTGTGATTAGTTGTTGGGTATATAACTCTGCTTTTGGTAAATTATTTTTACAAGTGACTGTACAGTTTATTGGTCTAAACAAACACTTATTTACTGTAAACTGAAAGTTCAAACTATGTTCTTAATACTTAACTTTCTAGTACACAAATATTTGTATCAGGAGGGACGAAACGGTCGTCCAGTGCTTCCAGGTTTTCCCTGGTTGTCTAGCTTCAATTGACTAACGCTTTCAACTATGAAATATTTGTATCGTTGTCACAATGTCATATTTCATTCATTTAGTTATTTCGTTTATCCAGATGATCTTTCTCCCTTAAAATTGTAATATACAAAACTGTACATTCAATCGATGGGAAGATTCAAACAAACAATACTAAGTGAATTTAAACTTCACCCCATCGCACAAGCAAGTGGCTATCAGAACTCAGTGGCCGAGTGGATAACGCGATGGCGTTTGAAGCGAAAGGCACCGCGTTCGAGTCCCAGAGTGAACATCAACTCTGAGATGCAGGTGCATCCAGCTGACGAGTCCCGAATAGGACGAAACTCGCGTCCTTGATTCTACTGCTAGCCACTATCCATCTTTGCTTACCAATTCCAAGTTTGTTTACCTATTTTTGAAATGAAATATTTTCTGTCAATTACACTTTCCTTTTTTTCCGATCAATCAATTAATAGTTAGAACGTGATTTATCACAATATCATGCACCAATGCCGGAATATGCTCATGTTGGCATCGGTTTTGAATCATGCAGTTATACAGATCCACAGTTTGTATCAGCTTGTGTACTTCATTCATTGCTTGGTGGAGGTGGATCTTTTTCAGCTGGTGGACCCGGCAAGGGTATGTATACTCGACTATATTTAAATATTTTAAATAAGTAAGTTAGTTATGTGCTAATATTCAAATATTTTGATTTTCATAAATTTGTTTTATCTTCGACCATTGGTGATATAAATTTTTGTCTGATGTAATTCTCACTCATGTTGGAAATTAAACAAATATCACTGATGACATTAGATAATCTTCGCACAATTTAGCTCGGTAGCTGAAATTGTTAATGTGGATCCATTAAATTCTGCAAACCAGCGTCCAGCTAAAGAGGAAATTAGGAAAATACGTTGGAAGTGGATTGGACATACATTGAGGAAATCACCAATATGCATTACAAGGCAATCCTTAACTTGAAATCCGGAAGGGAAGCGGAAAAGAGGAAGGACAAAGAACACATTACGTCGGGAAATAGAAGCAGATATGAAAAGGATGAATAGCAACTGGAAAGAACTGGAAAGGAAGGCTCAGGACAGAGTTGGATGGAGAATGCTGGTGAGCGGCCTATGCTCTTCGACAAGGGGTAACGGGCGTAAGTAAGTAATTAAATTCTGACTCAACGATTCTAATGCATCATAATCTCTGCTAAAACTGAATATTCTGCTCGAAGAATTAAATTTTCGGTAGTGTATTTCAGGAACAAGTAGTTAGGTTCTTAGTCAACTATGTAGGTGATATTTGTCCCAAATGTCAGTCAGTCAGCTACAACGCAGGACCAGGCACATATATGCATCGGTCCAAGTTGCCATACCTCGTTAGCACAACAAGAGGAACACCGGATTCAGAGTAGTTAATTTAGTGTTGGTGGTAGTATATAAATTATAGGTTGTATATAAGGATATAGTACAGGAAGGAAGAGAGATATGAAGCAATTTTAGTCTCAAGGTTTAAAGGAAGATAAAGAGTGTATACACCTACGCCATTGTGATCGATTCTGAGCCATGTCACACAGAGTCTCCAACCATTGGTTACGATAGTCACGCGGACCCCAACCAGGTAGTCTGCATCTGCCAACATGGCTCAGACTAGAAGTTAGTGACTTTAAACACTGATGCCATGTTTTGGTTTGGCCAACCCTAACTCTCTTCCAACAATCCCCTACACTAGTCATCATAGCGCGTCGTGGTAATCGGTGTTCAGGTATACGTAACACATGGCCCGACCATCTCAGTCGATGAAGATTTAGGACCTCATCAACTGATTTACCATCGTTCCCTAATACCCTGCGTCTAACCTCACTATTACTTACCCGGTTATCCCAGCAGATGCGAGCAATATTTCTAAGGCATCTGTGGTCAAATACTAGTAACCTACGAGTATCTTCTACTCTTAATGGCCATGTTTCACAGCTGTAAAGTAGAACAGAGCGAACTGATGCGCAGTATACTCGTCCCTTAATTGATAGACGGATATCTCGTCTACGCCATAGGTGACGTAAGTTGGCAAAAGCCAAACGAGCTTTTTGAATCCGTGTTGAGATTTCGTCTGACACCAACCCATTAGAGCTGATCAGACTTCCAAGATAAGTGAAGTTGTCAACGCGTTCGACTACTTCACTCCCTATCCTTAGTTCGAGTGTTGACGCAGGCCAGTCCTGGAGTAACAATTTACATTTGGATGGGGAGAAACGCATCCCAAACATCCTGGCATTATTACTGAGTTCCAACAGAAGACTCTGCATTTTGTCAGTGTCTTCACCAAACAGGACTATGTCATCTGCGTATTCTAAGTCGACAAGTGAACCTCCTGGTAGAAGATCAATTCCTGAAAATTCAGTCGACGAGAGTATTATTTCCAGCAACAGGTCTATAATGAAGTTAAACAAAAATGGGGATAGTGGACAGCCTTGACGGACACCACTTGAGGTTGTAAAATCATATGACAGTTCGCCATAAGCTCTCACTCGACTAATAGTGTTCGAGTAAAGAGCCTTCACAAGGTTTATGTACTTCTCAGGTACACCTTTCAGTGACAGACACTGCCACAGAACCTCTCGGTCTACAGAGTCAAATGCTGCTTTCAAGTCAAGAAAAACTATCATTGTCGGACGCCGATAAGCGTGTCTGTGCTCTAAAACTTGACGAATGGTGAATATGTGGTCGATACAGCCACGACCAGGTCTGAAGCCAGTCCCAAATGTAGGTTGACGTTTTATCCAAATAACTTTAAATGAAACAGTAATATCTATCAGTAACTTAAACCAGAAAGCTAATAATGACCTATGAATTTCAACAGTGTATAATTAACTGACAGATGCTCGAGAACATCCCATCAGCCTTTGCACAGTATGAAAAGCCAAGAACACGTATGCTGAAACGCGCCTCCTGGATTCCACTGCTAGCCACTGTCCATCATTGCTTACAATGTTTGTGAAATAAGACTATATCGAGGCAATACGCACAGTATGCACATATGCCAATTAGAGACTGACCAGTTGCAGTCCTAAACATCAATGGGAAGATTCAAACAAGTAATACTAAGTGAATTCAATCTGACGATTGTTGAAAATGGCATGAACTGTTATTGCTGATTTAATTTGAAGTTTATTCAGTTCTGCAGGAATATTAGGAGGTTTCTTTGTGTACGTTCTTTGGCACGAGTCAAGATTTCGCTAGATGACTCTCCAATATAAAAGGCATCACAATCGACACAGCCTAATTTGTAGATGCAGTTCTGTATAGACATGAATGGGATTTTTTCTTTTAATCGGACTAAAGTATTCCGAATTGTGTTCGTTGTTTTGTATTATACTTTAATTCTGTGTTGTTTTATGATCCTTTGGAGTCCTTCTGTTGTGCCATGACGGTATAGTCAAACTGCAGTACCAATCCGTGGCATTTCATTCGAATTATTATTATTATTATTATTATTATTATTATTATTATTATTATTATTATTATTGTTATTATTATTATTGCCACGTACTGAACTGTCTTGTTTTAATATACTTCTAATAATCTTCATAGGAAAATTGTAAGATACTAATTACATTATTTTGTTCTTTTTGTTTGTCCTCTTCTGAAGTGATGATCTTGTTGGCTCTTCTAAAAAAAGATTTAAGGCTAACGAGATCTTAGCACTGAAAGGATGTGCTGAATGGAAGTCAATATAACGATTAGAGTGTGTAGGCTTTCGGTAGATGAATACATTTAGAACTCCATTTACATTTCTTTTCACTAAACAATGTAAGAAAGGTAGCTCACCATGTTCATTTTCATTCTCATTCGTGAATTTAATATGAAAGTGTATTTATCCGTTTTAAAAACAATCTTAGATGAATCTTTTTTATTACTACAAATGTATCATCTACATATCTAAGCCAAATTCGTGGTTTAATGTCGTTGGTGAAAATATTTGATTCTATGTGTGCCATAAAAAAATTGGCCACAATCTGGGACAGGGGGGATTCCATCGCTACACCATTAGTTTGTTTGTATAACATTCTGTTGAAAGTGAATAGAGTCGACGTACTATTTATTTGTGTGCGCGATAGAAAGGGATGGTACAATTAAATTTTCAAACCCAAGATATATTTCAAACTTCGCTATAATTGTCAGGTTCACTAGAATAACGGTTGAATCCACTTAAATAACGCACCCGATGTTGACTTGTGTCAGAAGAATGTCTTGGTTTCTCGGGAATGTTTATATATGAAAGATATATGTGTGGTTCCACAATAAATCATAATTCAATTTAAGCTCACATTCAAGGTGATAAGACCATAGCAACACTCAATCATAAACCTGTGAGGATGGTCCACAGGTGAAGTCGCGGAGGCTCTAGGAAGCCCAGGAAGAGCCGCAGACATTCCATCCAATCAGGGCTAGGGGAATGTTCTAGAAATGCCAACATGGAGCTTCTCCATTGGATGGATTAGTTTGATACCTATGTGCTTATTGGTTGACCTAAATGATAATTTACTTTCAGCCAAAAACTATAAATACACGAGATTTCTGTGCTATATTTTGACATTGTTCGGGGCAATAAACTTCCTGCTTACCAGTCTTTGTCTTCTCTCTTTGCGATGTTGCGGGTTCTATCGTTCAAGTAGTCAAGTAGTTCGCGGCATATTAAGAATCAAGGCTCTAGATATAACAAAACCAGTCAAACGTTGCTGCTACCTTGGCGTGGTGGTCAGGCTTGCCTATCATGATGAACCAATCGAGCTATACTGGTTGTAACAATTGTTCCTCAAGGTCCTACCATGCCAGACAGGTCGGTTGAAGAGCGGTAAGACTAAAAGCAGCAAACCCAAGGTCCGAAGGCGAAGTCATACTGCTGACTGTACAGAGATGTGACAGCAGTAAGGTGTTTCCTTCAGATAACCAGCATAACAGTGATGCTGCCTTCCCACAAGAAGGGGTGGGGTTGGAAAATGCACACCTCGCCTTATCCCATGGATATCCGTCTCTGACGTTAAGGTCCTTTAAAAAACTGAGCTAACACAAAATCTACCCACAAAAAGGTCGTGTGTGATCGACCTCAAGTAGTTGTCCCTTGGGCACTGTGGTAAAGCTCTCAGGTCATTAAGACCAACACTAATCCATTTTCTTTTTCAGGTCCCTGAAAAAATACCCTTCCACGGTGTGGGCAACCGGGAAGTGATAACTGCCCTCATACTTCTAACAACACTCAAGATCTGACCGACTGACTGTTGTATTATTAAACATGTTTGCATGAAATCTTGTTAGCATACCTCTAACAGCACTCAAGACCACTGTATTCATAATCAATCTCCTTCTTCACTTCTAAAAATGGTGAGTTCAAAATGGCTATCCATATAAAATAAGTTTCAACTAATAAGAGCATAACCTGTCTGTCGATAATTAGTTTAACCATTGAGATACAAAAAAAGGGGGATGGATTCTGATTACGAACAAGTAATATAGTCATGAAACATGGATTTCACAATACTTGTATGGATACATAATCATTCTAATTTTTTAAGAACAAGTCAGAAATGTCCAATATAGTGTTAGCAGTAGTTCTTACATACTGTTAATCAAGTGGTAACTAATGGCCAAGCTATGTGTGTACATTTACTAATGTAATATTTCTTTGAAAGATTTCTTGTTTTCTGTCATATGGTTATTCAAATTGTCATATTTTTGTTAACTAGTTTAGATATCAATACATATTTCATGTTTTCCTTGTTTTCTATCTTCTAGACACCATTGGGTTAATTCAGCACAGGCTGAAAATCATGCTTATGCTGATACAGGATTATTTACTGTTATTGGCAGTTCATTTCCAACTTATCTAGATCGTTTAGTCTATACTTTGGTTGACGAACTGCATCATACTATATCATCTTCAATATCACATGAAGAGTTGTCAAGGGCTAAACATCAGTTGAAATCTATGCTTCTAATGAATTTAGAAACTCGTGCTGTTTGTTTTGAAGATATCGCTCGTCAAGTGCTTACATCTGATATAAAACGTGAACCAGACTATTGGGTTGATCAAATAGGTAAATCGTATTTCGTTTTTAAAATTGTTAACGGCGATTGTGTTTTCTTCTACTTACTTTATCCTTAGTCCTTCAAAGTTTAAATCATGAGCCAATTGAAGCTAGATCACCATGGAAAACCTGGAAGCACTGGACGGCCGTTTCGTCGGCTCTGGCTCGAGACTGGTTGGTCCTGGTTTCGTATCTCACGAGCGCGGCATCGTGGATGCTCACTGCTGAGGAGTCCCACAACAGAACGAAACGGCCGTCCAGTGCTTCCAGGTTTTCCATGGTGGTCTAGCTTCTATTAGCTCATGATTTCAACTATGAAAAATACTGAAATCTCCACAAAACCCCTTCTGATTACCTGTAGTCGTTCATTAGTACTGATGTTAGTCTAAAGTTCAGTATCAATCACCTTCATGCTAAAAGGTTATAACATCTGTCTCTTTTACAACCAATAACTTTGTGTGAATCTGATTAGTTTTCGTTGAAAATATCTCTGTAAGTTGCCAGAAGTTAGGTTCTTGAATCACCTATTCATTTTACGTGTTTGCACCCAATTCTTTCAGTTCCAAACTTTTTAATCATGTAATAGAACGGTTTGACAAAAATGGTCATCAACAGTCATCCAATTAGTCAGTCAGCTTTCGAAAACAATAGGATGCTATACTTGTTCATTGTTTTCATCGTCGTAGAAGGTCATCCTGAATTGTCATGTTATTTTTAGAGTCCTCAGAAATTTTACTAAAATGTTTGATCCACTAGAAAAAAACTATTTCCACAACCTTTTTACCTCCGTAATTACCATTCAATTACTCTTTAATTATTAATTACTCATAGATGCGGTGAGTCTGAAAGTCTGTCTTCAAAGGAACAGTGGCACCAAAACTGTTTGATCTTCTTGAAATACCTAAAAACAGTTTTCCCTTCAACAAATCTTGGATTTGGCTAATTTTGTTTATCACTCTACGATAAAACGACTAATTCAAATTCTGAAACCATTAAACATCAGGACTCAGTGGCCAAGTGGATAACACGATGGCATTTGAAGCGAAGGGTACTGGGTTCGAGTCCCAGAGTGAACATCAACTCTGAGATGCAGGTACATCCAGCTGACAAGTCCCAAATAGGACGAAACGCGCATCCTGGATTCCACTGCTAACCACTATTCATCTTTGCTTACAATGATGTAAAGTACTTTCAAATTTGTTGGCAAAATAAGAAATCCAGTAGTTAAGATTAGTTTCATGATATCTTTAGTCAGCAGTGTTCCCTTTTTAGAGACATTAGATTCCTTATACAATAAACTTAATAAAATGGACATAGAAACTGGATATTCTGTTTCTATATCAAGAGAGTTAGGTTTCAGATGCACAAAGAACGTTCCTTTGTAATTCAATGACTAATTACACAAACAGTCGGAGATTGTTTTAATGGGATCATTATTAAATGCACTCTTCGGGGAACATTTCCATCAGAACTTGGAAATGACTCATTAAGAGGTGAAATCAAACAACTGATACTTTTTCCTTGTTACATATTTATTTATTTATTTAAAGACATAGATATGGTACAAGGGGGTACCAGATATATATGCACCACACAAATCTCATTTGATTTGTGTGAATGCTGTGATACTGCCCAGGTGCCCAAACCGAAGCAGGTGGTTTTCTTAGGAGGCCACACCCGGAGCCTTTGACCTCAAGGTCTGATCTACAAGGTAGTGGAACATCGTAAGGAGATGCAGTCCCATGGTAGCCGGTGACCGACGAACGATTCATACGCCATTTGTTCCCTCAGGATACTGGAGAGCCCATGTGCACTATTTGTTTGGAATCAGGGTTTTCCAACTCCCCTAGGTGGATCCTCAACATCCACCAACCCGGTTAAAGCGCCGGACATTCGCTTTTCGTCCTCTCAATTTCGTAAACAACAGTAATGCCACGAGAAGGTAGTGAGTAGGACTTCTCTGACAGAGGCTATATACGCGTGGCCATGTGAGAGCATTTGGAGAGGGAGAACGGACTCTCCCCACCCTCGGCCGTACAAGAGCATTTGTGGGCTATGTCGTTAAACACGAGAATAATTCCCACATATCAATTATAAAATGTAACATTTTTATTCTTTATTTAATGATTATTATTGTTGCTTATTTATTTGTCTATTTATTTATTAATTAGACAAAATAACAGAAAGTGATCTTCATGAACTTCTTCATCGTATGATTCATCGATGTAAACCAACATTAGTCGGTTTTGGACGAGTTGATAAACTACCATCACTTGAAGATACTATTTCTCTGTTAAATAGCGAATCATATAAAGAAAGGAAATCAAAGTCAAGAACCATTTCTAATATATTTAAAGGGTTCATTTAATTTAATATTTTAACGTTTTTCCCCTTCTTTCTTTTTTCATTCCGTTTTCATTTGCCATGTGTGTTCTCTTATATGAGAACTCATGTCATTTGTAAATTGTTCAATATAACTGAATCATGATTAGTTGTGTAAATGATTAAATTGTTGTTTTGTCTTCTTTGGGGGGGGGGTTCTGTTGTTAGGCACGCTGATAAGGATTTTTTTAGCTGGAAATATTAAATTTTTACGCACTAAATCAGTCAGTCAGTCACAACGTAGAACTTTGTACATATGCACATCAGTTCCAGTTGCCATACCACATTAACACAGAGGTGCAGTGGTCCATTTAAATCCCATAGTGATAGAAGTAGTAAGAGGATAAACAGTATTCCGAAAGATTAGGATTTGAAGATGTTATTCAAGGGGTATAATACAGTGAAATAAATTTGGAAAGAGAAAAAATGATAGGGACATGAGGAATACAGAGAGAGAACACAAAGAGTGGATGCACCTTCGCCATCGCAAACTATTTTCAGCCATATCATTCAACGTCTCTAACCATCGATCGCTATCATCTCGCGAATCCCAATCAGGTAGCCTACACCTACCAACATAACTCAGTCCACTTGTCGGCGACTTCATGGATTTATGCCACGTTTTGGTCTGGCCACCCTTAGCTTTCTTCCAACCTACTCCTACACCATAAAGCATTGTACGTCGGGCAGTCGGTGGTTGAGCATACGTCAAGAACGTGTCCCAGCCATCTCAACTGATGAAGTTTCACTACTTCATCAATCGATTTTTACGCACTAGTCCTTGGTCTTTTATGTAGTTTCTAGGTTCTTATAGTGTACAAAACTTTTAAACCAAATTACAAAACAGAAATATGGCGGGAGACTAACTACAGCTTAGTTATGTTACATGAATCAACGGGTATTTAATCCATGGTTACATTTGATTTGAAGTTTCAGATGTGTTAATGGCAGACATATAACCATTCAGGTTATAGAGAGGTGTAACCGAGTTAAGTTCTTGTAAGTTCTCAAGGATAACAATTAGTTTAAAAGTTCTTTGAGCAGTTTTCTTTTTACCGTCTACGGATCTTGAAGCCAATTATAACTTTAAACTAAAAAAAATTTGACTTCTCAACATCCTTATAAGCGTGTCCCCTTCTCTATCTATGTTGGTTTAGACAGTTGAGTTGTATCATTATTTCCCTTGAAGAGTTGTACATATCTGAGTGCCAATATTTGTAGAACAGAGACATAGTCACAACTTGTCTAACATAGCAACGCGTTGGAGCTTGTTTGTCGGCTAATTTTCAAACAATCAGCGGTGGCAGATGAGCTGGGGAATTTGGAGAATACTCCTATGTAAATCTTGTATATACACTGATATTTCATTACTGACCATTTGCCTCGCAATATATTTATATTTTGATTTTAGAACTAGCTGAGCGAAATAAAATGTTCAAGTTCACTAGGCAGTAGAAAAATACTAGAGCGAATAAGAAGAATTAAAGTTGATTTCACAAATTAGCACTTGGATACATAGTTCTAAGTATCATTCTGAATTTAATAAGGCCAAAATTCGTTCTTCACAGAATTAAAGCTATCAACTTTTGTGCTGCAGATAACTAAGCAAAGGTAATTACTACTGCTGTGGTACGCTCCAAAGACTATCGCATAAGTCGTCTTAGTATGTAGAAAACTGATTAGCACTGTAGAATTTAAGGCAAATCGTTCTTTATTATATTCTCCCAGAGTTTAGACATTACTAATTACAAATATTCTCTTCAAATGATCTTACCCATGCTTACTTGGTATATTTACCACTGACGATTGTCATTCTATTATTTCATATATTCAGAAGGGGTTTTGTGTTGATTTCTGTATTTTCATAGTTAGTAGGTCCTGGGTTCGAATCTCGCGGGGCCGGATCGTGAATGCGCACTGCTGAGAAGTCCCACAATAAGACGAAACGGCCATCCAGTGCTTCCAGATTTTCCATGATGGTCTAGCTTCAATTGATTTATGATTTTAACTATTCCATATATCTCATACTTCAATATGAATACGATTGTAAGTAGCGGAATGGAAATCTTGGATTAAACTGAGTTTTCATTATTCAGCCTCAATTATTGCTTTGTGTTTACTCAAATCCATCAAAATGAATGAATTGAATGGAATTCTAAATACAATCGTTTCTTTTAGCTAAATTGTAATTAAGTTCTAAAAGAATCCTCTTCCTAAAAGTTCGCTTTACTTCTTCAAATAGAATAGATGAACGTAAGCAAGTTGATGTTCATTTCCTTCAACAACATAATCATGGTTTTAAACTCCTCAGCTGTGTGCACCCGAAAAATTCTAGGAAGAGATTTGTTATTGATAAGTCTTTTTAATTGAACTCTATACTCGGATCTTAAGCTAGTCTCGTAACCCCCAAGCTAGAATTACACAGCAACTTGAACATGAGAGAAAAGGCGCAAGATATGTGAGAAGCATTTTACTCCAAAGGTTCATTTATGTACAAAAAATATGGGGTTTTTATAGTATTTTAGAAGTCCTTGGGTTTTCCTGAAAATTCTGGAATACTACTAAACATAGAAGCAGCGTAGTAATCAGTCAATGAGAAACTCTATATGTGACTTTTCACTTTTGTGATGTTTCTAGCAAAGCTTCTAGTCAAACGCTGATTGGATAAAGTGCTTCTTAATGTTTCCTGTGCTTGTCATGTCTATTGTGAGAAATTTTCAGAATCGCTCCAACAGTTATCTTTTGAGTGATGTCTTTCATACCACATTAATCAGTTAGAATTGTATTTCTGAACAAAGGAATAGTAACTATTAAACCATTATTAGTCCCAAATAGGACGAAACGCGCGTCCTGGATTCCACTGCTAGCCACTACCCATTTCTGCTTACAATGCTTGTGAATTAAGGTTATATCGAGGCAATGCGCACAGTATGCACATATGCCAATTAGAGACTGACCAGTTGCAGTCCTAACACACTGATGGAAAGATTCAAACAAACAATACTAAGTAAATATTATTTTTAGTTTAAGGTAAAGTTGCAGCTTGAAACTGTTCTACTGAAACAGCTCATTTCAAAGTTTACATTTTACTATCAGTAAGTAAATGTCACATTCATCGTTTGTAAATACAGTACCGAACAACTAGAGGCTTTCAGGTAATTCGACAAGGTAAATCCTGCCATTAAAATTCACATGAGAAGAGTAATTTCAAATTAGGGTAGTCTTTTTAGATGTTCTACCAATAAAAGAAGCATATAGATCAGTTAGAAGGAATAAAATTAAGCACTTCAAAAGGTCAATATTCCCATTCCCTCATCTTTCTACCTCTGCAGAACAAAATAAACTTGATTAAAACACCTAGTTAAAGAATAATAATCAAGTGATTTAATGAAATGATCTATGGAAAACTGGATGCCTTGCATACTGTCGATGAAAATAGGAAGTTTGTAAACGAAAATCAGAATAGATGCTTAAGTTATGACTAAAAAATCTCCGTTTATGCGTTGTTATTTCATAGATGATGTGCCCAACAGGATGTCAATGCAGGGATTGAACGAAACACTTCAAAACGTGCTATAGAACCATGAATATTATTATCATAAAGACAACTCGACCGTTGCTGCTACCTTGACGTGGTGGTCGGGCTTGCCTATCGTGATGAACCAATCGAGCTATACTGGTTGGAACAATCGTTTCTCAAGGTCATACTGTGGTGTGGTCTACTTATATCCATATAAGTAGTATATGGTGTTGGTCAGACATAGAATGTATTTTCGTAGAAGACCGGTGAGGAAAGAACTGAAACGAAGCGCGATCGTAATGAAAATGGACGAACAATGGAATTAGAGAAGAAACAGTGAACATCGAGACTATTGGTTGTCAATTTGCAAATTGACTGTTCATTGTATGGTTGTCAGAATTTACTTTAGATAGTCTGTAATGTTTGCTTAAATACTATCGATTGTCCCCAACCAGTCGTGTTCTGTTCACTACACTACCATGCCAGACAGGTCGGTTGAAGAGCGGTTAGACTAAAAGCAGCAAACCCAAGGTCCGAAGGCGAGGTCGTACTGCTGACTGTATAGAGGTTATAGTGACATTTATGTCTAGTGATTATTTTTTGTATATTTGTAATGTTTTCATCCGAGTCTGAAGACATCAGCCAGGACAACGACCGAACAGAGTTACACGCTTTAAACGTAATAAATGTACCTCTATTCAGTAGAGTAAACCCTCGTATATGGTTTGCACAGGTGGAAGTGCAGTTTCAGCGTCGTAACATTCGTTCACAACAATCGAAATACTCCTTTGTGCTTGGAATTCTACCAACTGAGGTAGCATCTGAGGTATCAGACCTCATAGACAACGTCCCTGTATCAAATGCCTACGACCAGTTGAAGCAGGCTATTATTCAACGTACCTCACTCTCGGATGAAAAGAAGCTACAACAATTGCTACATGAGTGCGAGCTAGGTGACAAGTCACCTTCCCAATTATTACGCCACATGAGGCAGTTGGCTGAACCTTTTAAGGTTGGTGATATATTTCTGAGAGAAATTTGGCTACAACGTTTACCAACAGTAGTCCGGCAAATTCTCTGCGCTTCTAACCAATCTTTAGACTTAGAGGTTCTAGCTAGCATGGCTGACAAAGTTCTAGAAGTAACGCCAGGCACAACACCCTACGTGCAGGCGATATCACAAACTTCGAGTGACACTAAAACTCCGAACATAGCTTCCTTAACAGCTGAATTAAGTGATTTACGTACACAGCACGCACGCACAGTCGCCAGTCTTGAAAACAAGCTAGATACATTACAATCAATTATTTCCAATCTCACATCTCGAAAGTCTCGCTCTAGTTTTCAGGGGACCAAGAACCGAGATAACTCAAGAACAAAGAAAAATGATAACATCTGTTGGTACCATAGAAAGTATGGTGACAAAGCTAGAAAGTGTGTTACGTCCTGTAAATTTTTCAGGTCATTTTCCTCGCCAAAAGATGTCAACCAGGCAGTAGTACCGACAAATGTTACAGGTCATGCTACTAGTCACCTTTTCCACGTTCTCGACAAAACTTCAGGCTACAAATTCTTAGTAGACACTGGAGCCGAAGTCAGTGTTATCCCAGTTACGCTAGCCAAGAAACCTATTTCTAAATGTGAAAAATATTCATTGAGAGCAGCTAATAAAACTGAAATAAAAACATTTGGAGAACAACTCTTGACATTAGATTTGGGAATTAGACGTCGACTAAACTGGGTGTTTATTATTGCTGATGTCCGTCACCCTATATTAGGTGCAGACTTTTTAAGCTCCTATAACTTATTAGTCGATGTTAAAAAACGAAAACTTATCGATTCGTGCACAAAACTCCAAGTTCATGGAATTCAGTCACACTATCATATACATAGTATTAAAGTCAACACTCCAGTAAACGACATATTCGCCAATATTTTATCTAAATTTCCAAAGTTAACGAAACCAGATTACAGTGAAAACACCATCCAGCATTCTGTGGTGTATCGAATTATCACCAAAAACCAACCAGTTTCGGCACGTCCTCGTCGTTTACCACCGGACAAACTTGCAGTTGCAAAGGCCGAATTTGAGCACATGATGCGACTAGGAATAATACGTCCGTCGAGTAGCTCCTGGGCATCCCCACTCCACATGGTACCTAAGAGGGATCAGGATTGGCGACCTTGTGGTGATTATCGATCACTGAATAACTTAACTTTACCAGATCGTTACCCCATTCCCCATTTACACGATTTTTTACTTACGTTACACGGTAAACAAATTTTTTCTAAAATCGACCTTGTGCGAGCGTACCATCAAATTCCAGTAGCATCTGAAGATGTAGCGAAAACAACCATCATTACCCCATTTGGTTTGTTTGAATTTCTGAGAATGCCATTTGGATTAAAGAACGCCGCACAGACTTTTCAACGATTTATGGATGAAGTCACTAAAGGCCTAGATTTTGTTTTCGTGTATATCGACGATGTATTAATAGCCAGTAGTTCATTTCACGAACATATTGATCACCTATATCAACTTTTCGAAAGATTTCAGAGATTCGGTATAGTCATTAACCCATCCAAATGCATTTTCGGAGTCGAAGGCTTAGAATTTTTGGGTCACTCGATTGACAAACATGGTATCAAACCCTTAGACGCAAAAATTGAAGCTATCAAAAATTTTCCAGAGCCAGACTCACTAAATAAACTTCGACGTTTCTTGGGTATGTTTAATTTTTATCGTCGGTTTATCCCTCACTGCTCAGATATTCTACAACCCCTAACGGAGGCATTAAAAGGCAAAGCCAAAAAGTTCACATTATCCTCCGAAGCGAAAGATGCCTTTACTGCTGCTAAAACAGCGATTGCTTCTACCACCATGCTGACCTACCTCAGTCCTGATCCAGAAGCAACACTAATTTTGTGTACAGACGCTTCTCAGGCAGCGGTAGGCGCGGTGCTGCAACAAAGAGTAAATAATGAAGTCAAGCCACTTGCTTTCTTTTCAAAGAAGCTAGAACCGGCCCAAACCCGATACAGCACGTTTGGCAGAGAATTATTAGCTGTTTATCTAGCAGTTAAACATTTTAAACACTTACTACAAGGTAGAGATTTCGTAATCTTCACTGATCACAAACCTTTGACTTACGCTTTCAATGCCAAAAGTGATCGTTATTCTCCTAGAGAAACTCGACAGTTAGATTACATTTCTCAATTTTCTACCAACATACAGTTCATAAAAGGTGAGTCAAATGTTGTGGCAGATACTTTGTCACGTTTCGACGTTGATGCTATTTGCTCCACTAAAGGAATTGATTTGTTGGACATTGCACGCTTACAGGTTGATGATCCTGATCTTGCGGCTTGTAAACAAAATTCGAGTCTAGTATTAAAAAGTATTCCAATAGCACATTCTGATTCTACTATAATTTGTGATACTTCAACTGGAATACCCAGGCCATTTGTGCCAATAGCGTACAGAAAAAAAGTTTTTGATTGTCTTCATTCATTATCTCACCCAGGAGTTCGAGCTACTGCGAGACTGATCGGAGAAAGATTTGTCTGGCCAAAAATGAACTCAAACATAAAGGAATGGACCAGAAATTGTTTACAATGCCAGCGTAGCAAAGTTCACAGACATACGATTACAGCACCGTCAACATTCAATCTACCTGACCATCGTTTTCAGCATGTTCACGTTGATTTAGTTGGTCCTTTACCCCCATCTAACGGATTTACTTACATCTTTACTGCAGTGGACCGTTTTACCAGATGGCCAATAGCATGTCCAATAAAAGATATCTCAGCAGAAAATATTGCTGCCGTGTTTCTTGACAGATGGATTTCTAATTTCGGTGTACCTTCTACCGTTACTTCCGACAGAGGTTCACAATTCCAATCGCACCTCTTCAACGAATTTACGCGCATTTTGGGAATCCATCACATCACTACAACTGCATACCATCCAGCAGCAAATGGACTAGTGGAACGATTCCACAGACAACTTAAAAGCTCATTGATGGTACAGCCTGATGTAACTAGATGGATTGAATTCCTACCTCTCATATTATTGAGCATACGCTCGACAATTAAGGAAGACCTTCAATGTACACCTCCGCAGCTAGTTTATGGAACTAATTTAACCTTACCTGGTCAACTAGTCACGCATAAAGGCACATCGGTATGTACAGACCCCTCCTCCATTTGCGAATGACTAATGAGGCGCATGAATAGCATTATGCCTGTTACACCTCGACCAGTTGTTTTAAAAGAGCAAATTAGCAAGCACCTAAACACATATAAATTTGTGTTTGTCCGTGTCGACTCAGTAAGACGTCCTTTACAACACCCTTATGAAGTAGTAGACAGGCAAGCAAAATATTTCACAATCAAGAAGAATGGAAAAAAGGAAACAGTTTCAATGGACAGGTTAAAACCAGCCTTCATAGAGTCTGAAACACACGACAGTCGAAAACCGTCTAAAGACAACACCAATTTCACAACACAGTTTCCTGCGTTTCCGGCAAATTCTTCACCTACTTCTGTGAAATTGACAACTCATACAACATTTGATGCTAATGTTTCAGCTCCTGAAAACTTGATTCCTAATTCCACCACTATTTTACCTATTTTAAAAACTATTCGTACAGGAAGACAGGTACATATTCCTAAACGTTATGTTGAATTCATTACTTAATCTTCATTTGGTCATATTTTGTATTGTGAGTAAATACCTATATGCTAAGAGTTACTCATGACATGTTTTTAACTATAAGTGTATGCGTTTTTACATGATGCTCATTATTAACTGTAACGATACCCAACTTCGTTGTATTTGTTCATCATTTTATAATTGATCGTTTACATTGATATATACAGATATTAAAAAATTTTCCCGTAATATATCAATTTAATTAACGTTATTATTAATAACACTATTATTTTTATTATACGTTCAATTATTTTTGTTAAATTTTCTATATTCATTGAAAATAGTAAACACAAATTTTTTTTTAACCATACAAAAGCATTTTGATTCATAAGTATATATACTTTTTTAAAAATTTTTTTCATAACCTTTATTTATTCTTTCCTTTGTTGCGTGCGCACGACCCCTTGTTCCATTATAGACCCACCGCTGGAATAAATTTTCTTATTGACTGAATTTTCGGGAACCGATCTACCAGGATATTCATTTATCGACTTAGAATACGCATATGACATAGTCCTGTTTGGTGAAGACGCTGATGAGAAGCTTTGGTAGCAGCAAACATTAGTACCAGGATGTTTGGGATGCGTTTCTTCCTGTGAATACAAATTGTTGCTTCAGGACTGGCCTGTATCAACTTCTAAATTATGTATAGGTAGTGAATTAATCAACTCCGTCTGTAGCTCTTCTAGAGTTACTGCCGGTCCCAAGCCCGGGTAAAGGAGGAGGGTTGGTAAGTAAGTAAGTAAGTGAATTAATCGGATTCGTCGACAACCTTACTTATGTCGGAAGTATAGTGACATTTATATCTAGTGATTTTTTGTTACAACAAATTAAAGGTCACATAATTTTCCTAGTTGTCACACTTTTTATGTAACCATACTTATATTCGATATCTATTGTTCTTCTGTGTCAATGGTAAAGAAACGAATACTTTTGTTTGGATATATATAACACAACTTAACTACCGCGCTTCTTAAAAATATAAGCGTTGTATCCGCCGTCTATTCTTCTGCTTTAAGGGCCACGGCCTTTGATTGAAGATTATAATAGTATTATAACATCTTTTTAGACCATTCCACACTACGTTGGTGTTTTGGCCCGGATCATTACTGAATAATACTACTGGATCTAATCTTCTCCATTTTGCTGTTGGTGCCATCACGTGCAGAGGAATCTTTGTTAACCAAGTGAACTTATTTGTGGTTGTTATCTCAGAAAGCAGCTTACAAGTAACATATATTTCATAACACTGTTACCATTTTGTTTGCTTAATATACCTTTTTATAATTTAACTGTAATCTGTTACCTTTTGCGTTAATCATAGACACACGCTTAGGTTCGTAGTGTTAATTCTTTTGGTATATTGTTGGTAACGTTGCGAATTGTTATATTTCAACTAAGCTCTTTTGCTGAGGTCCACCACAAGGTGTGACAGCAGTAAGGTGTTTCCTTCAGACAACCAGCATAAGGGTAATGCTGCCTTTCCACAAAAAGGGGTGGAGTTGGAAAATGCACACCTCGCCTTATCCCACGGATATCCGTCTCTGGCGTTAAGGTCCTTTAAAGAACTGAGCTAACACAAAAACTACTCACAAAAAGGTCGTGTGTGACCGACCTCAAGTAGTTGTCCCTTGGGCACTGCGGTTACGCTCCCAGGTCGTTAAGACCAACACTAATCCATCTTCTTTTTCAGGTCCCTGAAGAAATACCCTTCCACGGTGTCAGCAACCGAGAAGTGATATTAGCTCCCATACCCGCGACTGCACACGAGGCCAAGTCGGTCACTTTCAAATCCATCAAATCATAAACATAAACTTCACGGAAAATCAAAAACAACATGTAAACAGTTTCCCCAGTCTACTATCAATTCACATATATGAACACACATACGAATAGGCTGACTAATCATGACTTACAAGTAAATGTGAATGCATGGTTAATGAAATAACCTGAGAAATCTATGATAAATTCTGAAAATCATTGTACTTACGAAAATTTTATTTACTTGATATCTTGACGAAATAATATTTACAAACTTATACTACTGAATTACTTTAATAAGTAGCAAAAAACTGTTATGTAAGTTTCTGAATGAAAAATATATCGAAACTTTTTTTTCAAAAATAAAAGAAAGTAGTAATAGGCACTTTTTAATCAGTTCCTTTTGAAACAACAACAAAGACAATTGGCAAGACATTTACATAATCCAAAGACACAACTTAGTATCCATATCAGGATTAACACTCCAATAACAACACATACAGTAATGGTGATTGGTTTCCAACTATTGTAAAGAAGAAAAAAACAATTGAAGTTAAAAAGGATATGCTTATAATTAAAAAAAACCCATTGAACTATTAACAATTAGACATAAAACTATACTTGTACTGTTGACAAATTATATCTTTAAGGCCCAGGACAGAGTGGGTTAGAGAATGCTAGTCGGCGGCCTATGCTCCATTGAGAGTAACAGGCTTAAGTAAGTAAGTAAGAATTAAATCTTTATAGTTCTAGATAAACTATTGATCAAATTAAATTGATGAATTTCTGCTGACTGATTAGTTTCATGGGAATTATCAATAAAAATTAGATAACGATGGATAGTGGCTAGCAGTGGAATCCAGTTTGACGCGCGTTTCGTGCTATTTGGGACTCGTCAGGTGGATGTACCTGCATCTCAGAGTTGATGTTCACTCTGAGATTCGAACCCAGTACCTTTCACTTCTAAAGCCATCGCGTTATCCAGTGGGATTCGCATCCCAGAGTGAACATCAACTCTGAGATGCAGGTGCATCCAGCTGATGAGTTCCAAATAGGACGAAATGCGCGTCAAACTGGATTCCACTGCTAGCCACTATCCATCTTTGCTTACCATGCTTGTGAACTTAGGCTATATCGAGGCAATACGCACAGTATGCACATATGCCAATTAGAGACTGACCAGTTGCAGTCCTAACACATCAATGGGAAGATTCAAATAAACAATACTAAGTGAATTTAAGAATAGATGAATCTGTTTTATTATTAGTATAATCAACTTTAATATAACGGGATAAAAAAGTCAAAATTAGATTGATTTATTCGTTATGATTTTCAATATGAGATAATTATCCAATGTTATATTTGTTTCTATTTCCCAAAGTAATATGTTTATTCTATATAGCGCTCCCAAATGCCCAGGTACGACCGAGAGTGGGGAGGAGCCACCCTACCTCTCGAAATGCTCTCATATGGCCACGCGTATATAGCCTCTCCCACGGAAGTCCTACTCACTGCCTTCTCGTGGCACCGGTGTTGTTTACGAAATTAAGAGGACGAAAACCGAATGTCCGGTGCTTCAACCGGGTTGGTGAAAACGGAGAGTCTACCTAGGGGAGTCAAAAAATCCTGATTCCAAACCAATGCTCCACATGGGCTCCAGTATCCTGTGGGAACAAATGCGTATGAACCAATCGTTGGTCACCGTTTACCATGGGACTACATTTCCTCACGATGCTCCACTGCCTTGTGGATCAGACCTTGAGGTCAAAGGCTCCGGGTGTGGTCCCCTAAGAAAACCACCTGTTTCGGTTTGGGCACTTGAGCAGTATCACAGCCCTCACGCAAATCAAATGAGATTAGTGACGACCAGATATAACAAAGTAGCATTCAGTCTAGAAGACTTATATCAGACTTCATAATTTCTAACAAATTAATCAGACTTTTCAATTAACATACTATTAGCAGTTATTGAATAACAAGAAATGAGATATTTACCAATTTTGATTTTTTTCTTTTGAATTATTTTGAAAAACATTCTTAATCGTAAAGTATTGTCAGTATGGAAAGCAAATTCACTTTGAGAAGATCAGATGGTATCACATGACCCTTTTATAAATAATGTTGCACAATGTGGGCTTCGTATGATTAAATAATTCTTGGTAGGTTTGAGTGATCATATGGTCATTAGTTTATTGAACTCGATTACAAATTCAATAAACAAGTATCATCATTTTTAAGCTGAGACAAAATGGTGGTTAGGAGTTGAATCCAGAATACACGTTTCGTTCTTATCTGTGACTCGTCACCAGGCGAACGACATTTGGTTCATTTATCGAAGTGAATATCAACTCTGAGATGCGGGAACATCCAGCTGACGAGTCCTAAATAGAACGGAAAGCGTTTACTGGATTCCACTGCTAACCACTATTTATTTTTGCTCGTAATAAATGCTGTCAGTTATTTCCAAAAAGTATATTCATTAAATACTATACTAGTTAAAATTCCCCTAGTCAGTTTAGTTAATGGCGTCCTAACAGATAAAAGTCTATCATACTTAAAGAAATGGAGCATAAAGTGAATTATTATTATTATTCAATGATTGACTTAAATGTGAACAAATTTAATGCAATTGATTGACAAGTTTATATTAGCACAAATTTCCTTTGGAGAATAGTCAATATTTTGTTTCCATGAATAAGAAATTCCAACTAGTGACTAGCTTCAAGAGGTAATTCCTGGAGTTCTAGTGAGAAGCAGTGACCAGTGGAGTTCAAACCAGGTCTGTTGTGAGATAGGAACCCATTGAAGACAACTGGTGAACAGTTGCTCAACTTCGTGGATTGGTTGAATTTAGACATAAACACCGTTGAATGCCGACTTAATGGTCTATTCGTTAAGTGTTCTGGCACGAGACTGGTAGGTCCTGGGTTCGAATCTGGCTCGCGAGTTAGGAATCGTGGATGCGCCCTGGTGAGGAGTCTGACAATAGGACGAAACGGCCGTCCAGTGCTTCCAGGTTTTCCTTGTTGGTCTACCTTCAATTGACTCATGCTTTCAACTATGAAAATAAACCCTTTCATCAAATAGTTTAGATGATAGTGAAATTTGATAATTCTCAATAGCTTGACTCTCAAAATGAAGTAAAATGTTTGGAAGATAAACTCATTGTTAAAACTACATACTTTATCTTAGAAAAAAATGTGAACTGAAATCATGAAAATTTCAAAGTTTATTAGTCGATTCCTCTCGAAACTGTCGATCATCTATGGTGATCTATTTGTCCGGTCTTAGTTTTTATTATTTGAAACTTCTTTGTCTGTTGTCCGAAGTCATACTCTCTAGTCATTTTATAGATTTAGGTATTATTGTCCTCGAACAGATATACTAGTAAGTGTTTTTTTAGCTAGTTAGTTTTTTACGGGATGAGATCGCTCACCGCATGTCCAACCCTCCTCCTTTACCCGGGTTTGGGACTGGCAGTAACTCTAGAAGAGCTACAGGCGGATACTATCAGCAACAGCGTTTTATGGGAGAGGATAAACCAGTTTCCAACTGAAGAGGAAATTAGGAAAGGTCGTTGGAATTGGATAGGACATTCATTAAGGAAATCACTAATGTGCATTACAAGGTAATCCCTAACTTGGAATCGTGAAGGGAAGCGGAAAAGAGGAAGGGCAAAGAACACATTACGCCGGAAAATAGAAGCAGATATGAAAAGGATAGATGTTAACTGGAAAGGACTGGCAAGAATTGCCCAGGACAGGGTTGAATGGAGAATAATAGTGGGTGGCCTATACTCCTCAACGAGGGGTGACAGGCGTAAGTAAGTAAGTAAGTAAGAACAGATATACTATTGAGTCGAAATGGCTAGTTACACTACAAAAACGGAATACATTTACATGGTTTACATTTGATAGCTTTGAAAATTGATCTAACGTATGTAACCAGATCACTACTGAATGTCCATCCAGCTCGATATTTTGTAGCATAGTTTTTTTAAATTTCACTCTCTTCACAATGAAACAAACTATCCAAATAATAAAAAAGTCTATTATCGCTATAAACAATCCGGATGATTTCGTAAACTGTCTATGAAGTTTTAAGAAATATTTGGGTAGGATTAAACTATACTGCCGAGCCAATCAGAAGCCTTCGTGGGTTTTCAAGGTCACGGCGCTAGGTTCGGTACCTGATGCTTACGTACGATCGCTTTACAGCGGATTTTAGGGAAGACGTGATAATTCAGCGTCTACAAGAGAAGTGATCATAAGATTTTGGCCCATTTGGATAAATAGAGTTTTGGCATTATAGCTGATGTCAGTTCGTGATGAAAACCCTAAGTATAATTCAAAGCCTTAATCATGAATTGTAAATCATAATTTGAATTCTTCTTACAGGTTTATAACCCTAATTTGGTCTTAGTTATTACTTGACACTCTCAGCGTCACTCTAGCTCAAAGGTCATTCATAAATTATAGTCTCACCCTTAACCCGAAACCTTAACTCTAACCCTAAATCGTAAACCATACCAATATACTAACATTATTGAAGCTATGTGGTCGAGGCTAAAGGGATTTTTGAGACCTTATCATGGTTTCAGAGGTCGACTACTATGAAGCCATATGGATGTGCTCCTGTACCGTATGCACCATGATTTTAGAACTTCTGAACCTATATCTGACCTTCAGAAGTTTTTGAATCATGTAAAAGAAATGTTTCCACTTTAATTCTTTGGATTTGTATAATAAATTTTTACTGTATACAAACTATCTTCTGATTGGCTAATATTTCTCAAGGTCATTTAAGATTCGTTCAAAGGTCGGCAGTATGGTTTAATCCTACCAATATTTGATGTTCAATTGACCTACTTCCATCTATTCAGTAGATTCCATCTATTCAATAGATCACATGAGGAAATCGAGGTATGATTGTATTAACAAATTAACATCCACAGAATTGTACCTTTTCATAAAGATGTAACCTGTTCATGAATTTCATTGTGGAAATAACTTCAAATCCCACTGCTGAGGAGTTCCATAGTAGGATGAAACGGCCGTTCAGTGCTTCCAGCTTTTTCATGATGGTCTAGCTTCAATTGACTCATGATTTCAACTTCGAAAAACTCTCTACTTTATTGAATTTGATAGTGAAAAGATAGATTGAATGGTGGAGAATATTTTTAGCTCAGGTAGATGATTTCGATGGAGTTTTGTTCTCTGAGCTGGATGGTTTGATCGTGGGGCTTTCATCATTCTTCTGAGTGACATAATCAAATCCTACCTGAAGTTTGTGATGATGATATTGTTTAGAAGAATGATGAAAGCTCCAAGACCAAACCATCCAGTTTAAAGAACAAAATTCCATCAAGATAGATCCAATAGTTGTAGATTTTCAAGTTATGTTGCATAGGTTTTACTATTAGACGATTAACTTTTGAAGAAAGTTATAAAATGTAATTAATAATGAATGATGTGTACGTCTGATATGAACATTAACTTCATGCATACATTTTTAATCCGTCTTATCATCAGAAAGGAGGGTTTCGTGCAGATTGTACTAAGTTAATAGTTGAATTCGTGAGTTGATTTAAGCTAAACCACTATAAAAAACTTGGAAGTACTGGACGGCCATTTTGTCATATTATGGGACTCGTCAGTAGTGAATACCCATGATCTCGCTCATGGGATTCAAACTCACAACCTTCGTCCTTGATAGCGAAAGCTTAACCTGTAGATCCCTGAGCCGGCATTCAGCGGTGTTATTGTCTAACTTCAACCATTCCATCATATTGCGCAACCGTCCAACATTGTCTTCAGTGAGTAAATGCCTCACGACAGATACGATTGAACTTCACTGGTCATTGCTTTTGACTAAAACTTTAGGAAATAACTCTCGAGATCGAAGATCCTGGGTCCGAATCTTGCGAGCAGGATCATGAATGCTCACAACTGACGAGTTCCATAACAGGTTTACTATAGTAGTCTAGCTTAAATCGACTCATGAATTCAACTATTAAACTTACGGTTCTGATTATAATGAGATTCGTTAGTATCTTTTAGAAGTTCAGACGATGATCTTTTCAACCAAAATTGTTAACCAGATTTAAATAATTTAGTCTACACTCTAAATATATTTCTATAATGATAAAAGTATTACTTCCTCAAATTTGATAACAGTCCTGTAATCTGAATGTCATAGATTCTATCTCTAATCATAACCTAGATTCTGATTATTGAAAAGTTGTATACTAAGATGAAATAGAAATAGAACACTTTATAAATTCAAATCATAACTCACCGAACTTTCTTGCAACAATCATCTTGATAATGTGAGTTTTTGCAACAATAACGTTCATATAAGAAACTTTCTCCAACATCACAAGTCACACCTATTGAAATGAATAAAGTTTTCTTAAATTATTATTGAATCATTTATCTTAATGAAATCATTATTGAAATAGAATAAAGTAAAGAGAATATCAAACTTCGCCTAAAGCTCTTCTGGGGGCTACTGTCGGTCTCAAGCCCAGGTAAAGGAGGAGTGTTAGACATCGGGGTTAGCGACCCCATCCCGTAGAAAACCAACTCAGTAAAAAAACGTTAACCAGTAAAGAGAATATCAAGTTTTATAAATGTTTTCTAATAAGTTCATATTTAAAATTCTAATGCCATTTGTAGTTTTACATTACACATTGACTATAAATAGACTGTGGTGTGTGCTACTGATGTCGACAGATATAAGTAGTATGCGGCACCAATCGATAGTGAAATACCTGAAGGCAAAACCTTAAAAAGATCAAGAAGAAGAGAACGAGAACGGTGAATGTTTGCTGTGGAAATAAAGGAATATTGAAGTATGAGACTGTTGATTGATATTTGAAAGTTAAGTAATAACTGTGTGGTTCTCAGATTTTACTAAAAAAATTATATAGTTTTGTATTGTAATAATTATCAGGACTCAGTAGCTGAGTGGATAACGTGATGGCGTTTGAAGCGTAAAGTACTGGATTGAAATCCCAGAGTGAACATCAACTCTGAGATGCAGGTACATCCAGCTGACGAGTCCCAAATAGGACGACATGCGCGTCAAACTGGATTTCACTGCTAACCACTATTCATCTTTGCTTGTATAACTAACTTGCCTTAAAAATTGATTGATTGAGGATTATTAAATTAATTTTGATTCTTAGCAAATTCACTTCTTGTTAATTCGTAACATAAACAATTTACAAAGCAACTAGTGTAGTGAACAAGAACACGACTAGGGACAATCGAATGTATTTAAGCACAAATTACTGACTCTCTCACTAAATTCTGATAACCAGTCCGTCTTCTCTAATTCCATTGTTCATGCATTTTCCTACCAATGGCGGTTCATTTCAGTTCTTTCCTTATCGATCTTCTGCCAAAATACATTCAATATCTGACCATCGCCATATACTACTTATATGGATATAAGTAGACCACACTACACTAGCATCAACTACGAGAATCATTACAATGACTATCATTTTCACTTATACACCTAATAATACCGTATCCTTTAAACTATGCATGTTGAATGTCACTTAATAGTATGAAGACGATAGACCATGTTCAAGTAAAAATTGAGGATCATAGAAGCTCAAGAAGGAAATATTTTCAAATTTCTATAAACCTTAATTCACAAACCAATGAAATATGTGTTTAGATATCAATGGAATACTACATGAGAAATTAGAAGGAGAAGCTAAAAACTCAAACAAAAGTAAGAAAAGATGAATAGTGGTTAGCAGTGAAATCCAGTTTGACGCGCATTTCGTCCTATTTGGGACTCGTCAGCTGGATGTACCTGCATCTCAGAGTTGATGTTCACTCTGGTATTCGAACCCAGTACTTTTCGCTTTAAACGTCATCATGTTATCCACTTAGCTACTGAGTCCTGATAGCCACTTGCTTGTGCAATGGGGTGAAGTTTAAATTTACTTTAATATTGTTTGTTTGAATCTCCCAATTGATGTTTAAAGACTGACGAGTCGCCTCCTGAATATCAATGGGAAGATTCAAACAAACAACACTAAGTGAATTCAAACAATAGTGCTTTTGATAATAAATAATCACAAAAAGCTCTAAGCGTTCTCCCATTTCAAGTTGCTATGGCTGATTTTTATCTAGAAGAAGAAGAATGAGAACATCTGAAATGAATGATTCTGCTCAAGGTTACCGATTTTCCTTTATTACTGTAAGATTCGTTTTTATTCTTGTTCTAGATGCATGCGAATCCATTACTTTGAATTGTCCTGTGTTAACCTACTTAAAATGTGTGAAATTGTTTTTTTTTAATACATTTTTAAATATTTTCATGGTTGAAAACATGAGTCAATTGAAGCTAGACCACCAAGGAAAACCTGGAAGCACTGGATGGCCGTCTCATCCTATCGTGGGACTCCTCAGCAGTGCTCATCCACGATCTCGCATCTCGAGATTCGAACTCAGGACCTACCACTCTCGTGCCAGAGCACTTAACAGATAGATCATTGAGCCGGCATCCAATGGTGTTAATGTCTAACTTTTTTAAAAATATAACTGATCTTTATGTAGTGTTCTGTGAAAGTTTAGTGCCTGTAACTTATACATTTGATTCTCTGTACATATATATATATATATACTGGAAAGGTTTGTCCAGGACAGGGTTGGATGGAGAATGCTGGTGAGTGGCCTATGCTCCTCCACGAGGGGTAACAGGCGTAAGGAAGTAAGTATATATTGAAAAACATTTAAATCTGAAATAAAAAGAAATTCAATGAAGAAAGTTTTCTCTTCTTGATGAAACCATTTACTAAAACTATTTATCGTTTTATGGTTAATATATGAGTCTATTTTAGCATAGGAAAGATTGTATCATAAAGTGATCACTTTCTAAACACAACTCATAGCATTACCGTGCATGGCTTTTAAAAGAAGAGTACAAAACAGTTACCAGTTCAATAAAGGAGTATCTAATCAACTCTGGACATATAGCACTAAGGGAGTCTTCGTTTTAAACAATTCTTGACAATCAAATGGACTGGGTCGAACAGAAGCCAAATCAAAAGCTTATACATTGCTGAAGCATTAACAATCCATCTATTCATCCCAGAACTCTGTGTGTACAAAAGCGATATGTCCAACTTCTCATCCTTCATTCCCTTCTGTAGTATATTTTGGGTATCTTTTTTTTGTCATTTTAAATCGTAATGAATTATTATTATTATCCTTTAACAACATTTTTATGATTATGATTATGACCTATATGTTTTTTCTTTTTCTTCATATCTGTCAAGCGGACAATTATCTTTTATAATTTTGATCCATAAATTAGTTTCATCCCTCTTACTGCTCACCCAACTCCCGTGATTAATACGTAACCTCATTTGATAATTCGAGTCTTGTATCCTTTTATGATGAACTCTCTTCTATTTCTTCTATAGATTTAATATATGAACTATATAACTGTAAATAGGAATATACAGTTTAAGTGGATGATTTCGTTGTAACGAAGAAATTTTTTTTGCTGAATTGTTTCTATGTTTATTCAATGACACAAAGGGGTTATTTTAATTAAATCTGAAAGTTGTAAAATTATCTGTTACTAAGGTAGTAGTAGTAGTAGTAGTAGTAGAAGAAGAAGAAGAAGGAGGAGGAGGAGGAGGAGGAGGAGGAGGAGGATAAGAAGAAGACACACATTGTTTTGTATTCATCGTTATATGGTACTGACCTAGTAACTAGTAAAAAAATATTGGCTACAAAACACGAGTATCTTAGAGAAGAATTTGTAAATCGAAACCAACTGCAGTTTGTAAGCAAAGATGGATAGTGGCTAGTAGTGGAATCCAGTTTGACGCGCGCTTCGTCCTATTTGGGACTCGTCAACTAGATATACCTGCATCTTAGAGTTGGTGTTCACTCTGGGACTCGAACTCAGTACTATTCGCTTCAAACGCCATCGCGTTATCCACTCTACCACTGAGTCCTGATAGCCACTTGCTTGTGTGATGAGGTGAATTAAGGCTATATTGAGGCAATACGCACAGTATGCACATATGCCAATTAGAGACTGACCAGTTGCAATCCTAAGAACATCTATGGGAAGATTCAAACAATACTAAATGAATTCAACTGGAGTTTGTTTAAAATATACGTAGATATCAGTATTTAAAATATATATAAAAAAGAGAAACATAATTGGTGTTGTTAATATTAGTTAACTTCTATTTATGACCAATTCACTTATACTTACTTAAACTTATTAACCTAAGTTATGGAGGAACATAATGCACCACCCACCAACAGTCTCTATCTAACTCTGTCTTGGACAATTCTTTGCTATTCATGTTTGTCAAATCTGCTTCCAATTCTTGACTTATTGTGTCCTTCGGTCTTGCTCTTTTCCGTTTTCCTTCAGGGTTACAGGTTAGCGCTTGCTTCATGATGCAGTTTGATTTGATGGAATATGTCTCCTATCCACTTTCAAAGTCGTTTCCTAATTTCCTCTTCAAATGGAAGCTGGTTTGTTCACTTCCACAGTAAGCTATTGCTGATGGTATCCGACCAACGGATTCAATTCATTTATAATTATTGATTAATCTTCAAACTTACATCAAAACAGCATATGTAAGTAGAGATTGATTTTTTTAGTAGTAAGTCATATCTCGTCTAAGCAAAGAAAATTCTATAACTTTTGGATTGTTTTAAAGTTGTAGTGACCTGCTTTTCTCGATGAGAACGCGATTGGTATAATGGAAACAACTGTTATTATAAACAATTGTACCAGTGATTGTTTTACTGTACTCATTGTTGTTTAACTGTATCAAAATCACTTCTCGTTTCGCAGTCCATCTTGTTCGTTCGAACGTTCTTACTCTCTGCCCTTATCGCCTGTACTCGTTAGCACGTCTCGATATTTTTTCGATACCACGAGATCGCCAATAAATATACTTTATCTAGACTAATTACAGCTTTCCGGTTTACAAGCTATCAAAGGAACTAAGCCGAATTCGGGCGCGTAATCTTACTGTAGTGGTGATCATAGTCAATTGAGACTCGATGCCATCTACAAACTCATCAAATTTTTATTTTCGGTTAATTACTAATAGTCTATTACCAATAATTTGTTCAAAAAACATATAGTTATATGAAAATACAAGTCAATATTAAATTATAAGGTAAAATCTTTGGTAGTCATAAAGGAATCTCATTATAAGTAAAGATGAATGGTAACAAGCAGTGGAATTCAGGATGAGCGTTTCGTCCCATATGGGAATCATCAGCTCGATGTACCTACATTTCAAAGCTGATGTTGACTTAAAGTAATATCGAGGCAATTAGCACAGAATACATATATGTCAATACGAGACTGATCACTTACAGTCTTAAATATCAATGGGACGATTCAAACAAACAATACAAAATCAAGGAACATTACACTTTCCAGTTACAGACGAAAAAAACTCGTGATTATAAGCTATACTGTATGAACACAATAAAGTCGGTTGGTTTTTTAAATAGGCAGAAAATATCAAATATAAACATAAAATCGCATCTAGTCTCTTTTTTTTCAGCTTAAGGAATCGAATGTAATCACCAAGCTACATACGAAACATTATAATAGAATGTTGAATATAAAAATTTTGCACTTGGTTACTGAGTTAATATAAAACTAAAATGTTGACTATAGTCATTCAGCTAGAACGTAGGACCAGGCACATATATGCATCGGTCCTGATATGCTTGAAATAAGTCGATTTCGCGGTAACAAACGAAAGGCCAATGACACAATGACACGATAAGCTAATCTAATATGTTGTCCCAGGCCCCGCTAACTAGACGAAGAAGTCCAAGGCAAGGTAGAGGAATAAATATTCCGAATCAGCCGAGTACAAGCGAGTCATATGGGGAAAAACTCAAGCGTATGTATACAGCAACAAATTCTCCTTGGGCATCATTATAAAATAGCACACTCAAAGAAACAATAGACCAATAGCGTTTAAGATAGTTTACAAGTGGGAAATATGACGTGAAGGTAAAAAGAGCGCTTCTGGCACGAAAACAGCTAAATTCAAATTTTCAAAATAAAATTATAAAATTAAGCCATTTATCAAGTAAGTTCTGGGGATTTTACATCCCCAACAGGTCCAAGTTGCCATATCTTGTTAGCACAACAAATAAACATCGAATTCATAGAAGTAATTAATTTAGTGGTGGTAGTATATAAGGAAAGGTTGTATATAAGGATATGGTATAGGAAGGAAGACAGATATGAAGCAATTTTAATCTCAAGGTTTAAAGGAAGATAAAGAGTGTATACACCTACGCCATTGTGATCGATTCTGAGCCATGTCACCCAGAGTCTCCAACCATTGGTTACAATAGTCACGCGGACCCCAATCAAGTAGTTTGCATCTACCAATGTTCACTATATGTGATTGATGATTCCACTTTTATAAATTAAAAAAAATTATTCAATTTGGATGAGACATTTGGTTTTCTTTATCAGAAAACAAGTTACCTAATTTTACAAACGGTCAAATAAAAAACTAAAAAACACCTGGAAGAAAAAAGCTGTTGGTAACTATATTAAACTAATAATACAGTGAAGAGTTAAGTTGAATGTCAGTAGAATATGTCAGTAGAATTAAGTATTAGCTAGAAAAGAAAATCATTAAATTCATCGGGAATTACATAAATCACCTTTTTTAACACTGTAAATCTATGTTATATCCCGTGAAGATTTATGAATAGTAACTTTTAAGGACTATTTATGGACCAATGTAATATGTATATTTCCTATTGTATAATTGTTAAGTAAGTAAAGTATCCATACTCGTGTCCCACTTATTATAAGCTTTATTTTGACTGATAGACTATTACTGTACAATTTACAATTCTTGAGTTATCTCTAGTCCATTAATTACTCTCCCCCCTATTCACAGCCACATTTCGCTAAATCTTGTACAAATGTTATTTTCTATTTTATGGTACGATATGGTCAGTTTGATTGGTATATAAACTCAGTGTGTTTGAAATACGATGATTCATATTGCAGAGGTTGTTATTGGTGTTTTGGACTTAACTGGCTAGGTTAGGCAGATAGCAGGACTGACAACTGCTCTAGACTGCTCTTACGGCTTTTGCGTATCATTGCTCTGATCGATAATTGACTCATCTCTGATTGGCGGGGATCATCACATCATATATAAACAGGAGCATGCACTCACTAAATATAACAATATGCTTTAGAAAAAAAAACCCTCAAATATTCATTTAGAAATACACAAAACGGAGCTATGCTTGTGAAGAATGATTCATATTGCAGAGGCTATTATTGGTGTTCTGAACTTAACTGACTGGGCTAGGTAGAAGCAGGATCAATACATACTCTAGACTGCTCGTACGGTTTCCGTGTGTCACTGTTCTAATCGATAATTCGCTACTCTCTGATTAGCAGTCTTAATACATTATACATTGACAGGGCATCCAATCGACCATAATTTATAACAAATTCCTATACATATCTTTATTATTATAGACCAATATTCAATGTTTCATTAGTTAATAGTATATTGAATATGGGACAGGAAATAATTAAAGTATAAACATACATGTATTGTCTAAATCAAAATGATC
Organism: Schistosoma rodhaini; assembly: GCA_944470415.2. Taxonomy (NCBI): domain Eukaryota; kingdom Metazoa; phylum Platyhelminthes; class Trematoda; order Strigeidida; family Schistosomatidae; genus Schistosoma; species Schistosoma rodhaini. Next base: position 85,287,691 of record OX104044.1, read on the forward strand.
ATCTGATCATAGAAATTGTTTCTATGTGATTTTAAAAAGAAAGATACTATTCACAGTAATACCTTTTACATGTTCAACCTTATAATTATAAATATACAATTTAAACAAACAATAAAGAGAGAATGTTTAAACTGGATAGAATTAAACTAATTGTACTTTTCTTGTTGATAACTTGATATGGTTACAGTTACACGCAAAATTCAAAAAAAAAAATGTTTAATCAATGAATTTATTTAAATGTAAATGTTCTTTTATGAATATCTGCCTAGATTCAAATGATTATGGATGGAATAGGAGAAGCTTTCGCTTAATAAACTTCCGTGTTTAGTAGCAGGAGATTATCAATCCCTTCAGACAGGGTTTTATAACTAGTTAATATCAAATATTCCGATAAATATAAAAAAAAAAGTAGAAAACTAGATTCATCAATAGTAAGGTATATCATTGAAATGGGGGCATAGAATTAACATCAATATAACTTTTAAATTGTTGTATAATAAGTCTCAAAGATGAATTCTGAGGTTTGTAGAAGTTTTGCCTACTTGTAAATTTAAACTTCATTTTACGTTCTTGATTTGTCTACTTAATTTCGTACCGAGGATAACTTGTCTAATGTGGATTAAAACCTTGACGCGATAGGTTGACTGACTTAACTTTGAGGCTAGTATGCGAGAGTTCAAAGTGGGATAGAAAGGCATGCACGAGAGAGAAGAAAAGACAACTGGAACACTAATCGCTTCATTCCAAATTCCGATCTGGTACCCGATTTCACATTAGTGTAAAAAGATACATGAATAAATAGATACATGGCTAACCCGACCATAACGTACAATAACTAGGAAAATACAATTATATCCCATACTGGGAGATTAGAGTAGAAAATAGAGTATAAAAGGTTACGTCTAAATTACGATAGCTTTAGAACAGAAAAGCCTATGACACTGAATCATACATCAAACGAAAGCTTATGATCTGTAGAATAGACCAGGGACAAAAGTAACTGTTACTGTTATACAAGCTTTGAATTTAAATGAAATAACCTCCTCAAAGATAGCTTCCGTAGTTTGTCCAGTCTTCTTGTTTCGCTGTTCACAACACTTACCCTTATGTGAATAGAAACAATTTATTGTAGCCTTAAATTTACCTTGATAATTCTTATAGATTTTACGACCTAAGATGATGAGACAGTTTCCTATTCTCTCTCCACTGTGTTAATTTTCTCTTTCCTTTATTTACAATTATCACTTTTATAGTTGAAATCATGACTCAATTGAAGCTAGACCACCATGGAAAACCTGGAAGTACTGAGCGGACGTTTCGTCCTATTGTAGGACTCCTCAGCAGTGCGCATCCACCATCCCGCCTCGTGAGATTCGAACCCAGGATATATCAGTCTCGCTCCACTAGACCACTGAGCCGGCATCCTGCAGTTCTAGTGAGAAGCAGTAACCAGTGTAGATGGCGGGTAAGCTAACTCGCTTTAATCAAGCGTTAATCAATATTTATAGTGAGATAAAAATAAATGACCGATATATAATAAATAGGATAAAAAGTGTACACAAACATACGCTCATATGAAAACAATCATGGTTGATAGGTGAATAGTTAACAAGGTTAAAACGGGACTTATGATAGATAGGTAAATTGGCTTTTCCAGAAACTAGAATAAGGGTATATGGGCTTAAACATATTAACCGACACTATAAATTCTTTATTTATCGATGATTTATCAAAATTAGATGGGACGGAAAAAAACAGTAATTCCAACTGGTTAGCGTTTTTTAGCGAGTTAGTTTTCTACGAAATGGGGTCGGTAAACCTATGCCCAACCCTCCTCATTTACCCGCGCTTTGGACCGGCAGTAGCCCCCAGAGGAGCTACAGGCGGAGAATATCATAATTATAAGATAAAAAAACTGAACTATTCAAAAATTTGCACTCCTCCTGTAGCTCCTCCGGGAGCTACTGCCGATCTCAAGCCCAGATAAAAGAGGAGGATCGGGCATAGGTTTACCGACTCCATCCTTTAGAAAACTAACTCGCTAAAAAATGCTCTAACCAGAAAAAAATTATTCAAACCATTATTCATTCAGAACTTTGATGTATTAATCTATATTGACATTAAATGATAGAAAGAACAATAAAAATGCAAATTCAATATAGTACAATTATGATACAACTGACTAATAACAATATTTGACCATATAAGTCAATATTATTTTGTTACATAAGTACTGTTTAATAATACTAATAATAATATAGTTGATCAAAAGATGCTCATGTCAAGTAAACACTTCGTTTGTAAAGTAACAACAAATCACGTGAATACTGAATAATCATAGTCAAAATAAAAGAAGAAAGTTTATTGTACAAATTGATGTCAAAATTTTATGTGACAAGTTATTCTCTTTCGTTTGTTGACTCGTTTCTTATTTTACTCTTAGCAGCCTCTGTATCAATAAGCCTCAATATACACAAAGAAAAAGCAAGATCCTCAAATACAACACGGAGAACACCAACCCAACCACACTTGATGGAGAAACTCTGGAAGAGGTGGAAACATTCACGTACCTGTTTAGCAGTATCGTTGATAAACAAGGAGGATCGGATGAAGATGTAAAGGCGAGGATTGGCAAATCAAGGACAGCATTTCTACAATTGAGGAATATATGGAACTCAAAACAACTGTCCACTAACTTCAAAGTGAGAATCTTCAATACGAACGTCAAGACAGTCCTACTGTATGAAGCCGAAAAGTGGAGAACTACCACATCTATAGTCAAAAAGATACAAGTATTTATAAACAGTTGTCTACGCAAAATACTCAACATTCACTGACCGGATACTATCAACAACAGCTTTCTGTGGGAGAGGACAAATCAGCCTCCAGCTGAAGAGGAAATGAGGAAAAGATGTTGGAGGTGGGTCGGACATACATTAAGGAAATCACAAATGTGAACTACAAGGCAATCGCTAACTTGGAATCCGGAAGGGAAGAGGAAAAGAGGAAGGACAAAGAACACATTACACCAGGAAATAGAAGCAGATATGAAAAGGATGAATAACAACTGGAAAGAACTGTAAAGGAAGGCTCAGGAGAGAGTTGGATGGAGAATGCTGTTGAGCGGCCTATGCTCCTCGACGAGGGGTAATAGGCGTAAGTAAGTAAGTAAGTATGGTTAATAATTGCATAATCTATTGAGGTACATTTCTGCAAAGTGTACGACCTTTCGTTGTACAACTTACAAAAGCCCAAATCAGAGATATCGTGGTTGCTAGAAATATACAAAAGAAATAATGTAAATTGTTCATATGTGAGTTTCTGAACTGTCATTATCATTATCAAAATAAAATTAACCCCTGAGTGAGTGTCCTGTTAAAGTTTCTATTATTTAATATTACGAGGAGTCCTACAATAGGACGAAACAGCCGTCCAGTGCTTTTAGGTTTTCTACGGTGGTCTAGTTTCAATTGACTCATGATTTCAACTATATAAAAAAATACTACAAATCTCCACAACCCCTCCTCCCATATATTTGATATGTGTTATATCCCGAAGAGAATTATGAATGGTAACTTTTGAGGACTATTTATGGACCAAAATGATATGTATATTTCCTATTGTATAATTGTTAAGTAACTAAACTATCCATACTCGTGTCCCTATTATTATAAGCTTCATTTTGACCTATAGACTATTATTATACAATTTACCATTCTTGAGTTATCCCTAGTCTATTGATTACTGTTCCCCCTATTCACAGCCACATTTGACCAAATATTGTACAAATGTTATTTTCTATTTTAAGGTATTATGTGGTCAGTTTGTTTGGTATATAAACTCAGTATGATTGTGAATAATGATTTATAATGCAAATGCTGTTATTTATAGTCTGGACTAAACTGGCTGGGCTAGGCAGATAGCAGGACTGATAAGTACTCAAGACTGCTTATACGGCTTTTGTGTATCACATTGCTTTGATCGATAATTCACTTCTTTCTGATTGGCGGGGATCATCACATCATACACAAAAACAGGGCAAGCACTCACTCAATATAACAATATGCTTTAGAAAAAAGGCCATAACAACACTATTCGGTTAATAACATACACTAATTAAGCAATTTGAATAAATAACTAAACATAAAATGTAATTACAATAGTACTAATGAATAATCTAGAACGATACTATCAGTCGACTGAAGTGAAAAACTTTGGATACTAAATAGCTAGTCTAAAGATAATTTGGTTCTGTGTATGGTTGAGAGTACCAATTAATAAGAATTTTAATGTTAGTGTGATGTGTGCTACTAAAGTAGACAGATATAAGTAGTATGTATCATCAATGAAAAGTTAAAACGTCTGACGGTAGAAAGTTTAAAAAAAAAATCAAAGAAAATAGAATGACAACAGTGAAAGATTTCTATGGAAGTGAAGGAACAGTGAAATCTGAGATGATTGATTAACATTCTGCAAATGAAATATTTACTGTATGATTCGGTAATTTTATATTCAAACACATTCGATCATCCCCACTTCTGTTCTCATTCACTATACTAGGACAAAATGGTTTTCTAGTTCCTTCAATTTTTTTTAAAAATAAAAGTTAAACTGATGTTAGTCCCTAGTTCAAACCTAATTCGGTGAGGATATTTTGAATACTGTAACATTAAGTTAATTAAACAAATGCATCATAAATATAGTAATAAATATCAGAAGAGGATTTTTTTTTTGTACAGATTTCAGTATTTTCATCATTGAAATCATGAGTCAATTGAAGCTAGACCATAAGGGAAAACTTGGAAGGACGAAACAGCCGTCCAGTGCTTCCAAGTTTTCCCTGGTGATCTAGCTTCAATGGGCTCACGCTTTCAACGAGATAAAAGTAAAATCCCATTTAAAAATTTCTTTTACATTTAATAGTTATTGACCAGCAAATAAAAACGACTATCAAAGTTGATGTGAAGATTCAAACAAACAATACTAAATGAATTTAAACTTCATCCCATTGCACAAGCAAGTAGCTATCAGGACTCAGTGACCGAGTGGATAACGCGATGGCGTTTGAAGCGAAAGTTACAGGGTTCGAATCCCAGAGTGAACATCAACTCTGAGATGCAGGTACATCCAGCTGAAGAGTCCAAAATAGGATGAAACGCGCATCCTGGATTCCACTGCTAGCCACTATCCATCTTTGCTTACCATGCTTGTGAATTTAGGCTATATCGAGGCAATACGCACAGTATGCACATATGCCAATTAGAGACGGACCAGTTGCAGTCTTAACACATCGATGGGAAGATTTAAACAAACAATACTAAATGAATTTAGACTATCAAAATCATTTTGAAATAAACGATACAAGATAAAAAAAATTGGTTCCACGGAGACATTAAAAAAAAATTTTATTATTTTTTTTCAAAAAAAAAAAACCCCGGAGCTTTGAAACTTACTTCCACATTGAGTTTTTTCTGCATTATATTCATAAATAAACAAACTGGAAAATATTATTATCCATATAGTCATTTTCATATTTATATATTTAATATTGAAAAAAACAAAAAAACAAAAAAATAGAATCTTAATGAAGACTCTGAATCACTAGTCTCACCATATCAAATTTATTTTTATAGTATTAGTTGACCAATCAGATTTGTCATTTCATAAAGTCATTTGATTGGTTTATATTTTATTCAAATAAAATAATGCGCAATTTATGAATCAATAATCAATAAAATTAATTAAAAATTTTTTTTTTTACATTTTAAAAGAAAAAAAAACTATTCCATGTATGATTGATTATGTTTGTTTGTTTGTTTGTTTTTTAAATAAAAAAATTTTAGTCATGGATCATTATGTGAATATGTATCATCATCAATGATAAACTTTTAATATTATAAATAGTTGTCATGTGAATAGAATTTTAAAGGAATGACGTACTCAAAAAGTAGATATCTGTTTATAATGTTAATGATTATCCGTATATATATATATATATGTATATTTGAGAATGTAATACAGTACATTTGATTGAAGTTGATATTATAAACAATAACAATATTGATCAGAAGGGGTTTTGTTTTTGTGTGGAGATTTTCTAGTGCCATGCTTCGTTAATCGTTCACTTCGATAATCGTATAATTCTAATCTTAATGATGTATAAAATCAGAAGACAAAGGAAAGTAGCAACTACAGTTTACTGTCGAATAATTCAGGTCAGAAAGCTAACAACACCTGAGCGAATATCAACGAGCGAGCGAGTGAACAAGCGAAGGAGCAAGCAATCACATAGGTAATTTATAGTCAAATTGAATAAAGGCACATCAAAACAAAACAAAGGTTGATAATAGTAATTGCGTGAATACATATATGGGGAGGAGTATGAATCATCGAATGATATTTATGCAGTCAACATTTTGGATAGTGTCCTGTGCTCTAGTGGTCACAACAGTACAAATAATATGCAAACTGTTACTATCCAAATGACGATGTCTGTTAAATAAGTTAATAAAAAGGGCTTAACCAAAATTGACCACAATCGAAATTGATTGTAGGATGGTTGCTATAATTTGATATTTTCATAGTTAAAAGCGTTAGTCAATTGAAGCTAGACCACCAGGGAAATCCTAGAAGCACTGGACGGCAGATTCGTCTTATTATGGGACTCCTCAGCAGTGAGCATTCACGATCCCGCACTCGCGAGATTCGAACCCAGGACGTACCAGTCACGCGCCAGAGCACTTAGCGAATAGACCACTGAACCGACATCCATTGGTATTAATGTCTAACTCCAACCAATCCACGAAGTTGAGCAAGCGTTCATCAATTGTCCTCATTGAGTTGTTATCCCACAACAGATGTGGTTTGAACTCTACTGGTCACTGCGCACTGCTTAGGAGTCCCACAATAGGACGAAACGGCCGTTCATTGCTTCCAGATTTTCTCTCGTGGTCTAGCTTCAATTGACTCACACTTTCAACCATGAAAATAACAATATTGGTAAAATAATGAAACATCTACTGACAAATTAGTCTTATTATCAATTAGTCTATCAACGCTGAAGTGAAGTCTTATTTAATTTCGTTTTCAGTTTGACGAGGATACGAGTCTAGGTGGTTTGTGTTAGTTCTGGCAGTGGTTGATTCAAATTTCTTTTGAAAGAGTCGACAGACGAAGCTTCAATCACGTGTTGAGGTAATGAATTTCATTCGTTGGTGATTCGATGGAAAATTCAATAGTCAGCCGGCATCTAAGTTGTCCTGGGCTTTTGAACTTTTTTAGAGCGCCCTCGTAAATCCTCTGTTTTGGAAGACACGAAAACGTGAGGGCAGATTTATCACTATGTATTTTGAAAACTGTGATCAAGTCTTCTCTACTTCTTCCATATGACAACGGGAATAAATTTAGCTTTGCCAGTCTAGCATCATACGGGAGCTTCGATATTCCACGAATCAGTTTAGTTTCTGTTCTCTGAACCTTTTTCAAAAGCTCACTAACTTTTCTTAAGCAAAGGCTAGACGCCTGTATGCAGTACTCAAGTTTAGGACGCACGAACACTGTATACAAAATCAGAAACATTTTAGCCTCGAAATGGCTAAAGGCCATACGTATTGACCATAGGGCTCTAAAACCTTTGCGGCTGTTGCACCGCAGTGTACAGTAGTCTTTAAGTCTTGACTAACGATGACTCCTAAGTTATGGCGTGTCTGAACAACAGGTAGCTCACTGTTATTCATCGTATATGTATATGTACTTTGATGACCAATATGCATCATAATGCACCTGGAAGTATTTAATAAATTGTTTATAAATTAAAGTCTATCAGTTGAATACTAATGTATATTACTGTTATATCGATTGGCTGTGTGCGCACCCTGTTTGATATATGAGTGTGCTGATTCCCGCCAATAAGAGAAAAGCGAACTATCGATCGGAGCAATGATACACAATGTTCCACAGGATATAACAATTACCGATAGATGACGTTATGAAAATGATGCTTATTCAATTAGTTTTCTTGGTTCATTCTACAAACTATTGTTTTGATCATTCATATAAGCCCAGGTAACTTCATTACATCATAGTGTATAGCTGATGTCTTTCATATACATTAAAAGTAGGATTTAATATTTTTAAACCTTGACTCATTCAATGAAATGAATATAATGACTTTCTTTATAAGTAGTATTTGACATACTTCGATACAAACCAAGTTTATCAATCTTCAGTTAGTCATCTACCTTTATTAGGTACATTTTCTTGGTACAACGTCATTTATGTCTCATGATCGTCACTTAAAAAACAAACAAACACCCAGATGATAGTCTTTATTTAATTTTTTAGTTTTCAGATGTATATCTTGTATAATACAGACAACTCTAAGACTGAAGATATCTCTTGACAACAAGAATCAGCTGTCATTAAACTAGACATCCAAAACTTTCTGTTGATTGGAGACATTCATGTAACATCAGAATACAGTACAGAAAATGTTGAATCGTGTGGACTAGTGTCCAACTTTCAACCTGACTGATGAATTTTTTTCATTACTAAAGAGTAGACAATTATGATATAGAAGTGAATCCCATGGCGACATTGTAAAATTCAATAAAAATAGTTTTCGCTTATACAAAAATGTAAAGAATTATTTTAGTTGTCGTAGTGCATAACACTGATTTCAGAATGGTATATATTAGATAAGACCTGAATTTTCATTTACCGGATTTCATATGAGGAAAACCTTGTTCACACATGTCATGACACATGGAAACTAACTGGGACTATTATTCCATTACTGAACCGTACCACTCCAAATGTTATCCTTATCACTTGTAACTCCGGCAGAAGTCAACACACTTCTAAAACTTTCAAGAGAAAGCTAGGAAAATTAAAGCATCGCTATCAAAAGCAGTATGGCAGTGAACAGAACACGAGTGGGGACAATCGAATGTAGCTAAGCACAAATTCCAGACTATCTCACTAAATTCTGATAACCATACAGTAAACAGTTAATTTACAAACTATCAATCAATTGTCTCAATCCTAACTGTTCCTTCCGTAAATATCAATCCGTCCTCTCTTATTTCATTGTTCATGCATTTTCATACCGATTGCGCCTCATTCCTGTTCGTTCCTTATCGATCTTCTGCCAAAATACATTCTATGTCTGAGCATCACCATATACTACTTATATGGATATAAGTAGACCACACCACAATATGATTTATTAAGCGAAGATATCACTTTTACAACTTTTAAGACTAGAAAAAAGTAAGATTAATACAATGTAATACGTTTGAACTTGTCATTCAAATTGTTATCAGCTACTAAATCAGTCAGTTCTAATTAAAGAATTACTATTAGATTTTTATTATTGCTAAATTAGGATAGACCAGTCAGATGATTGAAATTAAATTAAATTACTTTGATATCAGCCCCGAAATGCCCTGGTACGGTCGAGAGTGGAGAGAGTCCGCTCTCCTACACGAAATGCTCTCACATGGTCACGCGTATATTGCCTCTGCGAGGGAAGTCATACTCAATGCCTTCTCGTGGCATCACTATTGTTTACGAAATTGAGAGGACGAAAACCGAATGTCTGGCACTTTAACCGGGTTGGTGGACATTGAAAGTTCACCTAGGGGAGTTCGAAAACCTTGAATCCATCCAATAGTGCACATGGGTTCCAGGATCCTGATGGAACAAATGGCGTATGAATCAATTGTTGGTCACCGAGTATCATAGAACTGCATCTCCTTACGATGCTCCACTACCTTGTGAATCAGACCTTTTGGTCAAAGGCTCCGGGTGTGGCCTTTTGAAAAAACCACCTGCTTCAGTCTGGGCACATGGGCAGTATCACTGCCCTCACACAAATCAAATGAGATTTGTGCGGCGCATATTTATCTGGTGTCTCTTTGTACCAATATTTATGTGTTCAAATAAATTAATATAAATAATAAACTTTGATATCTTTATTCTTCAGAGTTGAAATCTTTAGCCTATTCCAGTGAACTATTCCAAATAAACTTTAGCTGATTTCATTAATTCTCTTTGTATACATCAAATCTAGTTTACTGGAAAAAAGAAACTGTGAATATTGACTAAGTTTTCTGAATGCGTCATAGAAATTTCGATTCTTCCTTTTTTTAATGTATTCGTGGAAAAAGCTTATTTTCCATGAAGCAAACAGTTCAGTCGTTTACCGTGGAAAGATCAGGCGCCAAATAAGTTGACTAGAATCAACTCAAGTTAGTTTTCAAGTTTCATTTATGTTGAAAATTAATTTGTGGGCATGCTTTTTCCAATTTTGAAACTAAAATACTCTTAAGGTAACAGGTAACTATTTGATAACTAATCCATGTCAGGTAGCGACAGGTATCTACTTCAGTACAATGGAAGATGGTCGCGAAATTTTGCGGATTGGTTGAGGTTAGACATTAACACCGTTGGATGCCGGCCAGCTTGGTGGTCTATCTGTTAAGTGTTCTGGCGCGAGACTGGTAGGTCCTGTGTTCGAACCTCGTGAGGCGGGATCATGGATGCGCACTGCCAAGGAATCCTGTACTAGGACGAAACGGCCATCCAGTGCTTCCAGGTTTTCCATGGTAGTCTGGCTGATAAGTTGGGTATAAGTAGGATTGCATATCATGTATTGTGTTGAGGTCACTATATGGGACACAACTGAATTTCATCTAAATAAATGCTGACAAAACACATACTATTTTAGTTGACAATAATCACACTCTAAAATTCTGTTTTGCATGATGAATGTTAGTGGGAAACAGGATGCTTGCTTCATTCCGCTGAAGAGTTGTAAATAATACTGGATGTTCTCACTGCCTCTTACTACTAGTAACTCCCCGAAAATTGATCAACTTCGAATTGGTAATAATTTCAAGGCACTGAGTCAATGGATCCATTTCACACCAGATAATATATTATTTCGATAGCAACCTATTATCAACAACTATTCAGTGTGCACTTGTGCGATGTATCGTATAACCGATACATATTGGCTTAGAACATGACCCGTCATTGATGAAATTTGTCCTCACACACCACTGTGAAGATGTCGAGGACATTCAACACCTTCCCCGACTAATGAATAGTGATCACGTTGTACATTACTTTAAGTTCCGGACGCATGATATACAATTTGTATCTTCCCCACCCCGTCCCAGTATCTGGAGAGGCAATATTCCGGCAATCATAGACTGTGCTGCATCGATTGACTGGTCGGTCGAACCTGATGGATCGATCGAAGACGAATGGAATAAGTTTAAGGCTTCATTCGAGTCCGTAACATCACCGTTTATTCCATGGTCAACACGTAAGCTATCGAATTGCACTCCATGAATTTATAAGGACACTCAGAAGCTCTTGAAGCGTAAAAAACAATTCTGGGACTTATTCTGGTCAACAGGGCATGCATCATTTAAATGCTAATATAAAAAAATCCGGAATATATGTAAAAAGACCATAGTTAAATCCCGTACTACTTACGAACGACAGTTGGCATATGATATCCGTACTTGTCCGAAACGATTGTTTTCGTACGTTAAACGGTGAACAAAACATAGTGGTGGTATTCCCGCGTTACTGTTACACGAAAATTCAGATTTACTAGCTGAATCTGAATCGTAGGACGTGAGGTGACCTTAAACTGGCATTTCGTAACTTTAATTATGATTTGAGTGTTAATATGTCTTATATTTTTACTTCTTCCAGTGCTGATAATTTCCGAGGTCATAGAAAGAAGCTTCACAAAACGCTATCTAATAAACTTAAAGTGAGATCCTGTTTCTCTCATCGAGTTGTCAATGACTGGAACACCTTTCCGGAACAAGTTGTATTAGACCCGTCAGTGGACATTTTCAAGGAGAAGATGGACTTTCACTGGAAGGCAATCTGTCATAATTACTACAGGTTCACTAACCTATTATCCTTATTACTGGAGATTGATATTAACATCAAGCAATTATAAACCTTGGCAAACACATGAATTTAGGTTCTATTTACCATCTTTTATGCAATGTATCATCTCGATACATTGCTTTGTCTTCATCATGTATACGAAAGCTGTTCTTTAGATCATCACTAAAACGTCCAATTGAGAAGAATGAACAAAAGTTAGATAGAACTAGAAAGGAAGGCCCAGGACAGATTGGGTTGGAGAATGCTGGTCGGCGGCCTATGCTCCATTGGGAATAACAGGCGTAAGTAAGTAAAACGTCCAATTAGTTTGGGGAATAAGTACTTGTTACTCCTGAATCCCAAATAAGAGCATGTAGCCAATCATGAAGATAAATCATACATTTAGTGATTCTTACTTCTATTACTTACTTACTTACTTTCGCCTGTTACCCTTCGTGGAAGAAAATAAGCCGCTCACCAGTATTCTCCATCCAACTCTGTCCTGAGACTTCCTTTCCAGTTCTTTCCAGTTGTTATTCATCCTTTTCATATCTGCTTCTATTACCCGGTGTATTGTGTTCTTTGTCCTTCCTCTTTTCCGCTTCTCTTCAGGATTCCAAGTTAGGGATTGCCTTATAATATCTTACTTCTATTATAAAAGAATAAATATTGCATGATAAATACATTGAAGAATGTTTTTCTTTAACCCATGAATTTAAAACGTATTTTTGTTTTAACAAAGGCATTTGTGTACCCTTGAAAGTAGAAAACGCCCCAAGTGATTTATGTTATGTATTAAAACCCACATGTGTACATTTATGAATGAATAACATTCGATATATCAACGAGTATATACATACATACATACATACAACACATAGTTCCATAAATACGTGCTTAAATCATAAATGTATGAAGGAATTCCACCGCTACTATTGATAAGATTAGTTGAACAAATTAGTGTTGTTGTTGTTTTAGTTAATCAAAAGGCTATAACTTCCACCACTATTTTATATAGTTTAATTATTATTGAACAAAGATCATCTACATTCACTTGGTATTGTTCGTTTGAATCTTCTCATCGATGTGTTCGGACTACAACTGGTCAGTTCCTAATAGGGATATGTGCATACTGTATGTATTGCCTCGATATTGCCTTAATTCACAAGCATGGTAAGCAGAGCTGGATAGTGGCTAGTAGTGGCACAAGCAAGTGGCTATCAAGACTCAGTGGCTGAGTGGATACCGTTATGGCATTTGAAGAGAAAGGTACTGGGTTCGACTCACTGAATGAACATCAAACCTAAGATGCAGGTACATCCAGCTGACGAGTCCGAAATAGGACGAAACGCGCATCAAACTGGATTCCACTATCCATCTTTGCTTGCAAAGATCATCTACGTAAAAATTATATTTGAAATAATATAAGCAATTTAAATTTAAATTGTTCCAATGTTTCGTCCAGTAAACTTGTTTAAACTTCTTCAATTGCTGGGATTACATAAAATATAATCTTCACATATAATGTTGCCCAATTTTTGTCAAACTATTCATTCTAATTATTTTTTTTTGGTTAGCGTTTTTTTAGCGAGTTTGGTTTTCTACGGGATGAGGTCGCTAACCCCATGCCCAACCCTCTTCCTTTACCAGGGCTTGGGACAGGCAGTAGTCCCCAGAGGAGCTACAGGCGGAGTCAAGAAAGTACACGTATTTATAAACAATTATTTACTCAAGATACTCAACATTCACTGGCTGGATATCATCAGCAACAGCGCTTTATGGAAGAACACAAACTAGCCTACAGCTGAAGAGGAAATTAGGAAATGACGTTGGAAGTGGATCGGACATACATCAAGGAAATCACCAAACTGCATTACGAGGCAGGCACTAACTTGGAATGGTGAAAGGAAGTGGAAAATAAGAAGGCCAAAGAACTCATTAGGCAAGGGGAGATTGAGGCGGATATGAAAAGGATGAACGTTAACTGGAAAGAACTGGAAAGGATTGACCAGGACAGAGTTGGATGGAGAATGCTAGTGAGTGGCCTATGCTCCTCTACGAGTTGTAACAGGCGTAAGTAAGTAATTGTTCGTTCTAACATTGACTAATGTTCGTATAAAAGATTATCTACCGTGAAGAAGTGCTTTATAGCGTGAATGAAGAAAATAGAACCTGTAATCTTAGTTATTTATTAAGTATAGGAAAAACAGTGGGTCTCTTTAGTGCTTCAATATTAATTACATAACAGTCTTGAAGTTAAAAAGAAATAGTAATTTCGTTGAAATCCTAAATCAATCTAAGTTACTCATCATAAGAAACATGGAAGCACTGGATGACCATTTCTTCCTAGTATGGTATTTCTTAGAAGTGAGCATCCACGACCCCGAACTCACGAACAGAAGCTCGTACCTTTGATATCAAGCTGGAGTCCTTAACATTTAGTCCACTGAAGGTATAAAATTAAGAGCAATCTTGAGACCGTGATAAAATAAGGAATTGAGCATTTCTCATTTTGTACACGGACAGATATGCGCAAATTTATGATCCGCAGACTCCTTAACTCAGTCACTTCGACTTTGTAGTTTCGATGAAAGTTTTCAGTGATATTATATTCTCCAGACTGAATATTTAGATTAAGAAGCCTTCATCAATATTTTGAATAACATTGGAATCTACTTCACACAGAAGTAGGCATTTTGACTGATAAGATATGCGAGAACAAGAGAATTCTTAGAAGCCTGACACTTAGGACATTCTACAACCAGTTATCATGTTGACATAAATTAAGTGTATCAACCTTAGTGGTGAGGATTATTCGGATGGATAAAGTTCAACCTAGCTAAAACATCAAGAACGACACAAAAACATGTCAAGTTTATGAAGACTATCAGTGAGAAGCGAAATCACCTAGATAGATTTACTCACTTACGCCTGTTACCCCTCGTCGTCGAGGAGCATAGGTCGCCCACCAGCATTCCCCATCCAACCCTGTCCTACTCAATCCTTTCCACTTCTTTCCAGTTAACATTCATTTTTTCATATCTGCTTCTATTTTCCGGTGTAATGTGTTCTTCGGCCTTCCACTTTTCCGCTTCCCTTCATCATTACAAGTTAGTGCCTGCCTCGTGATGCAGTTTGGTGATTTTCTCAATGTATGTCCGATCCACTTTCAACGTCATTTCCTAATTTCCTCTTCAGCTGGAAGCTGGTTTGACCTCTCCCATAAAACGCTGTCGCTGATGGTATCCGACCAGTGAATTTTGAGTATTTTGCGTAAACAACTGTTTATAAATACTTGTATCTTTTTGACGATGGGTGTAGTACAGTAGGACTGTCTTGACGTTCGTATTGAAGATTGTGACTTTGATATTGGTTGACAGTTGTTTTGAGTTCCATATGTCCTTCAACTCTAGGAATGCTGCCCTTGCTTTGCCAATCCTCGCCTTTACATCTGCATCCGATCCTTCTTGTTTATCAACGATGCTCCCCAGGTACTTGAATGTTTCCACCTCTTCCAGGGTTTCGCCATCAAGTGTGATTGGGTTGGTGTTTTCCGTGTTGCATTTGAGAATCTTGCTTTTTCCTTTGTGTATGTTGAGGCCTATCGATGCAGAGGCTGTTGCTACATTTGCTGTCTCCGTCTGTATTTGTTTGTGTGTATGAGATAGGAGGGCTAGGTGGTCTGCGAAGTCCAAATCATCTAATTGATTTTGAGAAGTCCATTGTATTCCGTATTTCCCCTCAGATGTCGAAGTCTTCATAATCCAGTCAATCACCAGAAGAAAGAGAAAGGAGGAGAGTAGACAGCCTTGTCTGACTCCGGTCCTTACTGGAAATGCTTCTGTCAGCTGTCCTCCATGCACTCGTATGAGTTCTGGATAATGTTGAGAATCTTCTGAGGAACTCCATGGTGTCAAAGAAGTTTCCATAATGTTCTGATGTCCATACTGTCAAACGCCTTCTCATAGTCAATGAAGTTGATATATAGTGATGAGTTCCATTCAATTGATTGTTCAATGATGACCCGTAGTGTCGCAATCTGGTCTGTGTACGATCGATCCTAAATAGACTACCAATAATCTTATCACAATGAATTCATTGTACATGAATTAGTTATATGACATCGTATTTGAAGGCGCTTTTTTGCACATCGCTCATTTTGTTTTGTTACTCAATTACTCTACCTGTAGGAATGTTATCAGTCATCCTATTTCCGAGAAAATCTCTCAAGCTCCACAAGCTTCTCTTCCTAGAATACTCAAACAATGAACTCATAGGAGATCAACCTGACGAGTGATTTATATAATTTTTCCACAGTGATTATTAAATCTGTATACCATTGCTGATCTCAGTCGAAGCTTTTCTGCAAATAACAATATACACAGTTTACATTGATTGTTTTTAAGTTATTAGTACTACTGACTTTAAGTTGTATATAGTTGAAAGTAGTTTATAGAATACATTGAGTCCACATTGTTCTGTTATGACTATTGTTCTCCTTTTATTACGCGAACAAATTGATCTTGGGATAGCTGGCTGGAGATGGTTGAATGAAAACCCTATACTTAGGTTGCATGATAGTTAGTACTTGTCATTAGAGTGCACCTGGAATTTTGATGGAACTCGAAACCAATTCACCTAGCTTTAACATTGGAAACATTATCACTGAGCTAATCGAGTCATGACTGACACTCAATCAACTATGTTAAACCATCTGATATCAAGATATAATAAAAGTAATCTCTCGCCACCTATACTAATGATCATATTTGAAATTCGGATTGATCACTACTAGACACTGGACAAAAATATAATTTTATATAATTGAAATCATCAGCCAATTAAAGCTAGACCACCATGGAAAACCTGGAAGCACCAGACGGCCGTTTCGTCCTATTATGGGACTCCTCAGCAGTGCACATCCACGATCCCGCATCGCAAGATTCGAACCCAGGACCTATCAGTCTCAGCGATCAATCAACGCAAATTAATTTGATACTTAACATAATCAGTGAAGTATGTGAAACTTTTTTCACGTCATTGAGAGACTGAAGTTGCTACTAATGTGGTCGAATGAATGAGCCTGACAACAGTGATAGATATGCACCGGGAAATGTAAAAACAATGTACATCTTCGAGTTCATTTGTCCTTATGCAGTAAGATGTTTAAGACATAGTCTCTACTTGCTTTCAACTTCGATACGAAGACACGAGATTCGAACACAGGACCTACCAGTCTCACGCCAGAGCACTTAACCGATAGACCACTAAGCCGGCATCAAACGGTGTTAATGTCTAACTTCAACCGATTCACGAAGTTCAGCATCCATTCCCTAATGTCTTCATTGAGTTGATATCTCACAACAGACGAGGTCGTGGATGCGCATTGCTGAGAAGTCCCACAACAGGACGAAACGGCCGTCCATTGCTTCCAGGTTTTCTCTGATGGTCTAGCCTTAACTGACTCACGCTTTCAACTATTTCTCAGATCCCAGTGGTTTTATTTAGAATTTTTTTTCTAACCCTTCTATTATGTTTTATTATTGTGACAAAAATAGTTAATTATCTTAATGCATTCACATGGTAGTCTCATTGGTAACTCATTGATATTTACAAGTCTCTTTATTTGCACATATTGCATAAACTAGTTTCATTATTGTTGTATTACATCATCAGGTTTATTGATTGTTTATTGATTTGCTCACATATCTCTCAGCAGTACTTTATCCTTCAATTAAGCTTCAATAACAGCAAAGAATAACAATGGCTCTACGAATGTCAAGAAAGATTATTTCATAAAAACATAGTTGAATTCATGAGTCGATTTGAGGTGTAGTCCACTTATATCCATATAAGTAGTATTTAGCAGTCACCTGTGTGCTGTCCGGCTAAATGGCTCCGTAAGAACTCGGAAAGATACAAACACACGTCGTTGCCTTTTCGTCGTTTCTGCCTACGCTCCCACTGACTGTAGCCATGACGAAGTAAAAGATGACTTTTACAGAAAGCTCTGTGAGCTTCTTCAGAAAACTAAGCGCTCAGACATAGTAGTCGTAGCGGGTGACTTTAATGCCCAGGTAGGCAGCTTAAATCAAACAGAAAGACATTTAGGTGGGTGTTTTAGTATTCCGGCTCAACGAACCGATAATGGTGATCGTCTGTTGCAACTATGCTCAGACAATCGTTTATTTTTAGCAAGCACTAATTTTAAACATAAGGAGAGACATCGTCTAACATGGTGACCACCTGCACCAAACCAACGATGGACTCAAATAGACCATATTGTCATCAGTCATCGTTGGAGAGGCTCAATAGAAGATTGTCGCTCGTATTGGAATACTTGTTTAGACTCTGATCACGCTTTAATACGAGCGCGCATTTGTCTGCGCCTCAATGGACGCAGGAAAAGTACACTAAGAAGACCCATTAGGATTGAACTGGAGGACGAGAAAGCCAAGTGCGAATTCCAGAAGCAACTGAGTTCACATCTAGGCAGTTCTGTAAACGAGACTGACCCAGATGCTGCTTGGAAAGACACACGAACAGCTGTGGAAACGGCAGTAACATCTATTAGTCATTTAAACCATAGGGCTCCAAAAAACTAGTGGATTTCTTCTAAGTCTATTTCACTGATGGATTCGCGTAAACTCATCCCATCAGGCTCTGAACATGACGAAGAGCGTAAACAAATTAGATCTAGGTTAACTAAGAGTCTAAGGAACGATCGTGAGCAGTGGTGGGCAACGAAAGCAAAAGAGATGGAAAAGGCAGCGGCTGTAGGGAACACCAGGCAACTATTCAGACTAATAAAAGAAACCGGAATTAAGAAGTCAAGTGTAAGTGAGACAATCTCCGAAAAAGACGGAACCCTTATCTGCTCTCAACCCAAACGTTTAGAACGATGGGCGGAACACTTTAAGGAGCAGTTTAGCTGGCCTTCAGCTACTGCACAACTACCCACTATTCCCAGAAAACCTGAATGGAACATTGAAGTAGGCCCCCCGACCCTACTTGAAGTTCAAAAGGCTATAGGTAATCTGAAACGAGGAAGAGCAGCTGGTCCTGATGGATTGGCTCCAGAGGTCTTTAAATATGGTGGTCCGATTTTAGCGATTAGGTTGACTAATATTCTGGCTAAAATCTGGGAGACGGATGTAATCCCATCCGACTGGTCACAATCACTGATTGTCCCAATATATAAAAAGGGGTCAAAATCATCCTGCGATAACCATAGAGGGATTAGTCTGACCAACATAGCATCTAAAATACTAGCCTCAATAATTATCGGGCGCCTAACTAAGACTCGTGAACTGCGAACACGAGAAAATCAGGCTGGCTTCAGACCTGGTCGTGGCTGTATCGACCACATATTCACCATTCATCAAGTTTTAGAGCACAGACACGCTTATCGGCGTCCGACAATGATAGTTTTTCTTGACTTGAAAGTAGCATTTGACTCTGTAGACCGAGAGGATCTGTGGCAGTGTCTGTCATTGAAAGGTGTACCTGAGAAGTACATAAACCTTGTGAAGGCTGTTTACTCGAACACTACCAGTCGAGTGAGAGCTTATGGAGAACTGTCATATGATTTTACAACCTCAAGTGGTGTCCGTCAAGGCTATCCACTATCCCCATTTTCGTTTAACTTCAATATAAACCTGTTGCTGGAAATAACACTCTCGTCGAATGAATTTTCAGGAATTGATCTCCTACCAGGGGGACCACTAAGCGACTTAGAATACGCAGATGACATAGTCCTGTTTGGTGAAGACGCTGGCAAAATGCAGAGTAATCTGTTGGAACTCAGTAATAATGCCAGGATGTTTGGGATGCGTTTCTCCCCATCCAAATGTAAATTGTTACTCCAGGACTGGCCTGCGTCAACACTCGAACTAAGGATAGGGAGTGAAGTAGTCGAACGCGTTGACAACTTCACTTATCTTGGAAGTCTGATCAGCCCTAATGGGTTGGTGTCTGACGAAATCTCAACACGGATTCAAAAAGCTCGTTTGGCTTTTGCCAACTTACGTCACCTATGGCGAAGACGAGATATCCATCTATCAATTAAAGGACGAATATACTGCGCATCAGTTCGCTCTGTTCTACTTTACGGCTGTGAAACATGGCCACTAAGAGTAGAAGATACTCGTAGGTTACTGGTATTTGACCACAGATGCCTTAGAAATATTGCTCGCATCTGCTGGGATAACCGGGTAAGTAATAGTGAGGTTAGACGCAGGGTATTAAGGAATGATGGTAAATCAGTTGATGAGGTCCTAAATCTTCATCGACTGAGATGGTTGGGTCGCGTGTTACGTATGCCTGAACACCGATTACCACGACGCGCAATGCTGACTAGTGTAGGGGATGGTTGGAAGAGAGTTAGGGTTGGCCAAACCAAAACATGGCATCAGTGTTTGAAGTCACTAACTTCTAGTCTGAGCCATGTTGGCAGATGCAAACTACCTGGTTGGGGTCCGCGTGACTATCGTAACCAATGGTTGGAGACTCTGGGTGAAATGGCTCAGAATCGATCACAATGGCGTAGGTGTATACACTCTTTATCTTCCTTTAAACCTTGAGACTAAAATTGCTTCATATCTGTCTTCCTTCCTGTACTATATCCTTATATACAACCTATAATTTATATACTACCACCAACACTAAATTAACTACTATGAATCCGGTGTTCATCTTGTTGTGCTAACGAGGTTTGGCAACTTGGACCGATGCATATATGTGCCTGGTCCCACGTTGTAGCTGACTGACTGATATAAGTAGTATATGGTGATGGTAAGACATAGAATATATTTTGGCAGAAGATGGATAAGGATAAAACAGGAATGAAGCCCAATCGGTATGAAAATGCATGAACAATGAAATTAGGGAAGACGGATTGATATTTGCAGAAGGAATAGTTAAAATTGAGACAATTGATTGTTAATTTGCAAATTAACTGTTTACTGTATGGTTATCAGAATTTAGTGAGATAGTCTGGAATTTGTGCTTAGCTACATTCGATTGTCCCCACTCGTATTTTGATCACCACCATGGAAAACCTGGAAATACTGAACTCATGAATTCAGCTATTAAATTACTAAAATATCCATAAAACCACATTTTGGTAAGAATTATCATATGCTCACTAGTGACTGGCTTCAAGAAGTATTTCTTGACGTTCTAGTGAAAAGTCGTCACCAGGGGATTTCAACCAAGTCTGTGTGCGATAGTAACTCACTGAAGACAATGATTCACGATGGCGCTATTTCGTGGATTAGTTGAAGTTAGACATTAACACCGTTGGATGCCGTTTCAGCGGTCTAGAGGTTAAGCTTTTGCGCACGAGACCGCTAGGTCTTGTGTGCGAGTCCTACGTAAGCGATCGTGACAGCACTGCTGAGAAGTCCCATACTAGGACGAAACGGCAGTCCAGTACTTTCAGGTTTTTAATGATGATCTAGCTTTAAATGACTCATGAATTCAACTATTAAATTACTACGATCTTCACAAAACTCCTTTTTGATAAAAACATAGTTGTCTGCATAATATCTTTGAATAATTAAAAAACTTGAAACGAACTTTTACCATCTAATAAGAAAACAGAGTTGACCTGAAAAACTGGGTGAATTTGAGCTACATACATATTCGACAGTATTTCAAACCACCTTTATTTACCAAGGCACTTGTTATGAAAACTAGGAAAAGTCAATTAAATACAAGGTCAAGTACATAAAACTTGAAAACTGAAAATAGGGGAGTGAAATACTATAACCATTAGTATTGCAAATGAATAAACGATTAATAGGTCAGGGTTAAAGTCAAACCGAATTACTTTTGAAACATGGTAACAAAAAAAACTTTTCTAGTGGATAGTATTTACATAAACTTAATAAATAATCTTTTATAGCTGATGTATAAGAATGTAATTTTATATAGTTGAAATCATGAGTCTGTTGAAGCTAGACCACCAAGGAAAACCTGGAAGCACTGGACAGTTGATTCGTCATATTGTGGTACTCCTCAGCAGTGTGCATCCAAGATGGCACCTCGCGAATTCAACTAGGTCTGTTGTGAGATATCAACTCACTGAAGACATTAGGGAATGGATGCTGAACTTCGTGAATCGGTTGAAGTTAGACATTAACACCGTTGGATGCCGGCTTAGTGGTCTATCGGTTAAGTGCTCTGGCGTGAGACTGGTAGGTCCTGGGTTCGAATCTCGCGATGTGAGATTATGGATGCGTACCACTCAGAAGTCTCACTGTAGGACGAATCGGCGTCCAGTGCTTCTACGTTTTCCATGGTGGTCTAACTTCAATCGACTTATGATTTCAACTGTATAAAATTACATTCTTACACATCAATTATCAGAGATTATTCGTTTAGCTTATGTATAGAATAGCGAACTGAAATTGAAATTATTTTAAGGTAGAACCAAGAGAACACCACTTACTTACTTACTTACACCTGTTACCCCTCGTGGAGGAGCATAGGCCACACACCAGCATTCTACATCCAACTCTGTCCTACCCAATCCTTTCCAGTTCTTTCCAGTTAACATTCATCCTTTTCATATCTGCCTGTATTTCCTGGCGTAATGAAGGGAACATCTCACTTCCGTAACTTCACTACTGTAATGTTAAATATTTCTTGTTTATCTACAATATTTGTATTTTCATTAGCAAGCAAAAAGTGAAGAAATGAGAATCCTTGTGGATCCAATTTATCCAAATGGATTATAGATTGAATTAACAAAACTTAATCATAAAGTTAGACTCAAAAAATATATTAATAAATGAATTAACATTCAAATAACTTTTTGTTCCACCCAGTTGGTTCACAAGATAAGCCCTTACATGGAATCCTGAAATTCAACGGAAAAGAGGAAGACCAAAGAACACATTACGTCGAGAAATGAAGACAGACATGAGAAGAATGAACAAAAATTGGATAGAACTAGAAAGACCCAGGAGATAGTGGGTTGGAGAATGCTTGTCGGCGGCCTATGATCCATTGGGAGTAACAGGCGTAAGCAAGCAAGTGATTAACTGTTTGTTTAATCATGAGTTTTGTCAAGATCACTTTAAGGTAAAAATAAAGCACTTCAAGTCAGGGATTGTTAACACTTGAGTGAACTAATAGAAACTACAAAGCACTCTAATAACCATTTCATTCTATTCATTGACTCCAGTTAATTCGTAATATTCAGTCAATTGTAAGATTATGAGTAGGTCCAATGACAGAACAGGTTCCAACCCTCCCCCCCCCACCGCCTCCAATCTATTGGTTAAATGCTGAACCAATATATCACTGATCTACACCAATTACGTAATCAATAATGATTTATTTTATAAACGACGACTGTATTATAGAGAAATTTGTAATTTATACATTTGAAAATAAACTCATATTATTGAGAAAAGCCAATATGTAATCATTTCAAATACTGTTCAAAATATAAAATCATGTTGCCTACACAATAACCAAATTGATTTATGTTTTATTGTTTAAAACAAATATAATATAACAAAATAGAAATAAAGAGAAAATTACAATATAGGGGTATTTGATATGTGTGCCAGAATGATAATGATTGGTTGTCTGCTTAGTTAAAGTGAGAATCTTCAATATGAACGTCAAGACAGTTCTAGTGTATGGAGCTGAAATTCTGAGAACTACTACGACCATCATCAAGAAGGTACAAATATTTATAAACAGTTGTCTAAGCAAAATACTCAACATTCACTGGTTGGATACTATCAGCAACAGTGTTTTATGGGAGAGGACAAACCAGCTTCCAACTGAAGAGGAAATGAGGAAAAGATGTTGGAGGTGGATAGAACATTCATTACGGAAATCACCAAACTGCATCACAAGGCAATCTCTAACTTGAAATGGTGATGGGAAGCGGAAATGAGGAAGGTTAAAGAACACATTACTCCTGGAAATAGAAGTAGATATGAAAAGAATGAATGTTGACTGGAAAGAAGTAGAAGGGATTGGGCAGGACAGGGTTGGATGGAAAATACTGGTGAGTGGCCCATGCTCCTTCACGAGGGGTAACAGGCGTAAGTAAGAAAGTAAGTCTGCTTAGTCAGACATGTAGATAGTGTGACAAGTATCAAATGAGTTATATATTTCCCCTATCCTTTATTGGTTGATTGATTGTCCATTGATTGTTGGATTGTGTCAGGTTTTAGTTTGGAAATATATTACATTCTAGTCATCAGTCTAATGACGAGTTCTTGATCTGAATTGTGTTAAAGTCCTGTAGAATAGACGCTTAAAGGGAATCTAGTGTAGATATTCGTCTAAGGTAAAAATAACATCTCATTCGTGAGTAAAAATGTAAAACAGACAGTCATAACAGTATTCATTATATAGAATCATTTTATAAAGTTGATTGTTTACTTGTTAGACATACTTACGCCTGTTACCCCTCGTGGAGGAGCATAGATTGCACACCAGCATTCTCCATCCAACTCTGTCCTACCCAATCCTTTCCAGTTCTTTCCAGTTAACATTCATCCTTTTTGTTATATACTAGGAAAAAGTAAGTACTGATAACTTACAGGACCTCTTATTAGACTATTAATCCATTTATATTCCTATTGGATAGTTGTTAAATAAGTGACCTAATCGTTCCGTGTTCCTCTTATCATAACCTTTATTTTGACCTTGGAACTATTATTATTGATTACTTTCCCCCTACCTACAGCCACATTGGCCAATTACTGTACAAATGTTATTTTTTCTATTTTTGATATATGTGGTCTGTTTGGTTAGTATATATAACCCAGTATGCTTGTAAATAATGATTCATACTGCTGAGGCTGTTATTTGTGTTTTGGACTTAACGGGCTGGGCTAGGCAGATAGGAAGGACCGAATAGCACCCAATACTGTTCAGGCCAGAAATCTATACGTTATAACACTTTTCATATCTACTTCTATTACCCTTACTTGTTAGAACTAAATACAATACAACTAAACAAAACAAAATAAAATTTTAACGGTAAACATGAATTTAAAAGTAAATAAATCAATGAAACTACACTATATTATGAAATGTGAATTGGGCCCAAGAAAAATAACAACAACTTTCTAATGTTTTATTATCTCTTAGTAATCACGTTGTAACCAGATAGTTAAAATCAAACGTAGACAGATGAATTTTTAATTTTTTTTTGTTGTTCTTAGTGATTCTTTGAAAATTTCTCTATGGATAAAACTTACTTATTGAAGATAAAACTGGATGCTTTAGTAATTGATTTGATTATACATTTATATTATAGTTGACCTACAAGTCTCGAGTCAGAGCCCAGACTGTTAGGTCCTGTGTTTGAATCTCGCAAGTGTGAGATCGTGGAGGAATCCCATAATAGGATGAAACGACCATCCAGTACTTCTAGGTTTTCCATGGTGGTTCAGCTTCAATTGACTTATGATTCCGATTATTTTTATTCTCATATACCAGTAAGTAGAAAAATTGTATTTTTGACGTTTCGTAACTTAATATCAGCTACTTCTTCAAAGTGAGCAAATAATATTCTGATTATGTGGCTTACATTAAGTTAAGAAACGTTAGAAATACAATTTTTCTACTCATTAAGATATAACAGAAAAAAGTATATTTATTATTAACTCATTACCAAATTCTCAAGTTCAACCTTGGAATTGACACCTATAAACTCAGCATCAAATTCTTGAGCAGAAAGAACCTTTAGAAAGTGATATAATAAAGTAAATACATAACAGAAAGAGATGAAAATGTTTATAATGTAATAGAATAGAATTTATGTATTTTACTGTGAAGAAAAATCTTTAAGTACTACCTTTCGAGGGAATAATCCAGGTTCCTCACATCTAGTACATATAGTTTTAATAAAATTCAAAGTACAGAAGTATGGATGTCTATTGATAAGTTCTTTAATTGAACACTAGATTCGGTTCGTAAGCTGTTCTAGTAATCCCCAGACTAGATTTACACGGCAACTTAAACACTAGAGGAATGGTACGAAATATGGAAGAAATGTTTTACTCCAAAGGTTCGTTTATCTACAAAAACTCTAGGGTTTTTATAGTATTTTTGATGGCTTTTGGGTTTGCGGAAATCTCTGGAATGTTACCAAACATGGTAACAGTAAAGTTAATCATCCAATCAGAAACTTGACACATGACTTTTCACTTTCCAGACGTTTCTGGCAAAACTTCTAATGAATTCTGAATTCTCAGTGTTTTCAGAGCCTTTTTCAGCTTTTTTTCGAAGAGAATTCTGGATCTACTCAACACTTATTAATAAAGTTAAAAGATTACTAGGTATTAAATTAATGTCTTATGCTTGAATAATTTTCAAAAATTGAGTACTACGGCATTATCAGAAGCGGTTTTGTGGAGATTTAGTATTTTCCATAGTAGAAAGCATGAGTCAATTGAAGCTAGACCACCATGGAAAACCTGGAAACACTGGACGGCCGTTTCGTCCTATTATGGGACTCCTCAGCAGTGCGCATCCACGAACCCACTCTCGCGAGCGAGACTCGAACCCAGGACCTACCAGTCTCAAGCCGAAGCCCTTAACCGATAGACTACTGAGCTGGCATCCAACGGTGTTAATGTCTAACTTCAACTGATCCACGGCATTCTTTTCCTCCTGATTGAAGACCTTTTCAGAACATACTCAAAAACAAAAATTAACTTAAGTCTTACTTTCCCCGTAACTCTTTATTCAATAGCGTGAATATCAAGTTTTACAACTTTTTTGAACAATAAAATGTAACTAATAATATTTTAAGCAAAGATGGATAGTAGCTAGTAGTGGAATTCGTCCTATTTGAGACTCGTCAGCTGGATGTACCTACATCTCAGAGTTGATGTTCACTCTGGGACTCGAACCCAATGTTTTTCGCTTCAAACACTATCGCGTTATCCACTCATCTACTAAGTCCTGATAGCTACTTGCTTGTGCAATGGGGTGAAATTTAAATTCACTTAGTATTGTTCATTTGAATCTTTGCTTACAGTACTTGTGAATTAAGGCAATATCGAAGCAATACGCACAGTATGCCAATTAGAGACTGACCAGTTGCAGTCGTAAAAACATTAATGAGAAGATTCAAAAAAAAATTACCAAGTGAATTTGATACAATGTAATATTTAGTCTTTCATTAACTTTCTTTTCATTACTTTCAATAAGTAACACCCACTTGTAATATCCCTTGACAGTTTTTTTACTTACTTAGTAACATGTAGAGTTTTGTTTTCCGAAAAGAAAAAAAGAAAACATAAATTGGCTCATATTCTGTTTTCTTGTTTGATTTCATCATTTTGATATGATTTTTATTAAAAAAATTTGTTTATCTGTATTAAACTACATATATCCCTTAAATAAAACAAAACAAGAACAAGAATTGAAGAATCATGTTATTGTTGTTATTTTGTTTAAATTAATCAAAAAGGTTCATTATTTTTTATAAAGAAATGTATTTACTTATTATCTGTTAATTTTTCTGGTTAGCGTCTTTTTAGACAGTTGGTTTTCTACGGGATGGGGTCGTTAAAACCATGCCCAACCCTCCACCTTTACCTGGGATTGGGATCGGTAGTAGCCCCCGGAAGAGCTACAGGCGGAAGACAACAAATTAGAATCCAGTGGAGCAAAAAATCAGGAAGAAGCGCTGGAAATGGATTAGGCACACTATGAGGAAATCACCCAATTGCGTCACAAGACAAGACCTCACATGGAATCCTCAAGGCCAAAGGAAAAGGAGAAGAACAAAGAACACGTTACACCGAGAAACGGAGACAGACATGAGAAGAATGAACAAAAGTTGGATAGAACTAGAAAGGAAGGCCCAGGACAGAATTGGTTGGAGAACGCTGATCGGCGGCCTATGCTCCATTGGGAGTAACAGGCGTAAGTAAGTCAACAAGTAAAATCATCTTTTAATTATACATTTTGACATATAGTTCATTATTTATTCATTAATTATGACTTGATCATCTCTTGGAATCCTGAAGGATAGCGGAAAAGAGGAAGGTCAAAGAACGCATTACACCGTGAAATAGAAGCATATATAAAAAGGTTGAATGCTAAGTGGAGAGAACTGGAAAGGACTGCCCAGGACAGGGTTGGATGGAGAATGCTAGTGTGTGGCCTATGCTCCTCCACACGGAGTAACAGGCGTAAGTAAGTAAGTAAGTTGATCATAAGGTTTTATTTTTTATATTGAAACAACTTTTAACATAATGATAATGATAAAAGTTTAGTTCTATTGTTTTCAGGATTATGAAAGTTGCACAGATACAATTAAATAGTGTAGATTATACAAATTATAAAGACTTGATAGCATGGTTGTGGTTAATAGTAATAATACTACTACTGTTGTGTGGTTTACATATATACATATAAGTAGTGTATGGTGTTTTGGCAGAAGATTGACAAGGAACGAACAGAAATGAAGCGCAATCGGTAGGAAAATGCAATGAAATTAGTGATGATGGATTGATATTTACAGAAAAAACAGTTAAGATTGAGATAATTGATGGTTATTTTGCAAATTAACTATTGACTGTATGGTTATCAGAATTTAGTTAGATAGTCTGTAATTCTGTGCTTAAATACATTCGATTGTCCCCAACTAGTGTTATTGTTCACTACACTACTACTATGAATGATAATAGTAGTAGTTTGGGAGCAGTTAAATATCGCTGGGCCTTAGGCAAATCATTCAGTAATTGAGGGATTGAATATCGAACAGTTAACAGATCCTTTTCAACGTCAAGGATTGTCAATACGCATCAGTTAATTGCATTCCATGAACAGTTTCATGAGATAGTAGTCGTTACGTGTTTCTTGTACCTTTTCTTGCTGATACATTACTGTAATATCGTGATGTTCGTTTTACACTGTCATCAAAGTAGCCACAGTAGCTGCATACGACGAAATGGTAATCCACTTTACTTATTAACTGTGGGGTGTGCTTTCAACTTAAGCCGGTTGGTAATAGCATTTCTGATCAACTCTAGTAGGCATCCAAACATCGACACAGATCAGCAGTTGGAGAAATTCTCCATAATATATATTACGATTGGAAATTAACAGGTAAGTAAGTTTTCAAGAAGGATCGAATAGGAACAGTTTAGGGTCATAAACGCGAAGTCCTTATAAGTGTATCGTTTTCTGGGAGCTTTCATATAGTTCTTTAGTGTTTTACATAGTTAGATGTGTGATTTGTGAAAATCTTGTTACGTATAAAGTTCATTGAACAAAAACTCTTTCTTTTACCCTCCACACTTAAGTTCTTTTAACATCTTTAGTAGTATATTCTATTAAATTATGTATTAGGACAAAATTTTTATTAACTTTACTTGCAATCTGAGTTTTCCCAATATATAACCTTATTTGTTTGGTTTTTACAAACTGGGTAAATATTCGTTTACTTGACTCTGAACATCAGTGGATACCATTAAGATTTTAGCTATTCTAATATCTGTTTTTAAAAATAACACCTTAGGTAAATACTAAAGACGTAGAATGATGTTCCTTGATTGTGAGAAACACATTTTTTATTCTGATAAATAAGCACTTAAGGTCCTTTATCAATTTATCAGCCAATGTATTTGAGACTGATTGTTTAATCATCTTGAATAATTATAAAGTCTGTATACACAAGTACTTTATTCGTATATGTCATTTTTTGTAACTCATATTTATAATCTTGATGATGAGTACCAGCCATAAAATAACTATTGTGTTCTGGATTCCCAAGTCTTAAAAGATATATATCGTTTCACTGGATGGTTGATATGATACAAGTGTAGATGGAGTGGAGTTGCTATTGACTATGATACTAACTACCATAAGATTACGTACCAGATATGGACTTGGATCCCTTAGTAGGCCGGAAAAAAGAAAGCTGTTAATGGTCCAGATAAGATATATTTGTTGGCGATCTCGTGGTATCGAGAGAATACCGAGACGTGTCAAAGGTTACAGGCAATATGGCAGAGCGTAAACGCGTTCGTACAAGTAAAATGGACAGCGGAAGGAAAAGTGCTTTTGGTACACTTAAACAAACAAGTACAGTAGAACAATCACTGGTACAATTGGTTGTAATAATAATTGTTTCCATTACACCAATCGCGTTCTCGTCATAAATGTAGGTCACTACATAAGTTTCATAAATTCGGATCATAAAACAACCGTTGACCGTCGTAGCAGTAAATAAATTCCCAAAATCAATAGTTCTGTAAATCTTCGACATTTGATACTGATTGCATTAGCTCTAAAAGACTGACCTAGCTGAAGGTTCTCGGTCATGCATTTGCACCAGAACACGAATGAGTATGCTGTGCTCAACTTCTACAACCGCTAGCTGGCTTAGATCAGTCGCTTCTCGATCTATCGATGGCCTACTAAATAAGTATACAGACCTCTTCGCTTCCGACTTATGATTACACTAAGTTGACACATTTCGATTATAGAAGTTGTTACTGGTTAATGTGTTGTCAAACTCCAAATACGAGTGACATCTTTACGCTATTCTTGCTATTTCGTTTGTCATTTAGTAATTCAGTCGTATTTTAGGTATTTTATACTTCCATGACATTACGGTATAAGTGGTTCAAAGGGGAATCATTTAACTGGATGTAGCATCCTGAACACTTCAGCATATCCCTAAAATCCTTATATAAAATCAACCTCAGCGCAAACTTTAGTAAGAATACATACAAATTGGAAGAAGCACACGATAAACTGAACTTTAAGCCCATTTTCGCACTTTACGAGCAGTTAAGTCTTGAAATAATTGTTGTCTGAAGTAGTCCAAGAGATTTTGCACTAATCCTTTAATAAGAAACAGGACGAATTTTTACGAAATCAAAACGGTAGTACATCACAATTTACTAATAATTCTCCTTCGCCAGCTATGTGCATCTAGGTTTAAACCAAGAGGTGCTGATAATTCACTGCAACAAAATAACGGAGCCAGGTAAATGAAAGCTGCCATTTCATCTACAACCAATTATGGGCTTTTAATCATGAGTCATGAGCATTTAACTACTTAGGTCGATCGGCTAGAAGTTGGTCAAAAACAGCTGGATGATTTCACGACATTATAGCTCGTGAATTTATTTGCTTCCATTTTTTATAAACATCATATTTTTTATTATTCTATACCGAATCACGCAAACTTCGCGTGTTTGAAAACTCGAACCTCGCGCTTAACATGTTCGGTCTCACGACTAGAATAAAGACCTATTCAACAACTAATTGGGCTTTTTGTACAGATAAAATGAGAGTTATCTACTACAGCAAAAAGTATTTTCTAAAGGACGGTAAATGTAAATATTTCATTGTGGCTCCCCTTTGAAGCCGGAAAATCTGGTAACTCAACTACTAATACCATGAACGGTAACAACAAAGAAAACAAACGGCCATAATGATGCATATTTGGTGTTTGCCAAGACAGGGGAAGAAATGTCGTAAAGTCACCATCATCCTTGGTTCAGAACATAGAATGGAACTCTGCAGGTCGGACGAAAATCAGCGTATGAGCAAAACTCAGGCAGTTTAACGAAAATATGAAAAGCCGTTGGCACAATCTATAGTCAATCACCCGAAGAGATTGTTCTCGTACATAGATTTCGGAACAAGGACGCACTACCTGATTTACAACCTATTTAAGGAAGCAAGTGCCTCCTCATAGCAAGAATGCAATGTACAGAAGCTCTAGATAATAGGAAATCAGTGAACGTTGTACGCATAAACTTCAGCAAAAAATATGACAAGTTTTCAAAAAGTAGACTACTCTGGAAGTCAAAAAAATCAAGGAATCGCCAAACACAAAAAAGGGAACAAGGATTTCTTAATAGGTCATAGACAGAAGGCGAGAATAAATCCCGAGTCTCTCTCCTGGAAATCAGTGCTTAGTATAGTACCCAAAAAATTTGTCCTTAGTCCTCTTTTTTATACAGCATGTAAACAAACTCTCAAGTATAACTGAGTCCATGATGCTGTGATATATTCATGATGTATAAATCTGGCGATAAACAACAGGAGGCTCAAATGTGTGGCCACTTCAGGCAGTCTTAAATATTATGTGTAGCTTGTCCAAAGAGTAGCTGATGCCTGTCAATGCGTTCAAGTAGGACTACACGAACTTTTGGGGAACAAAGATAGATAGGTACAACGTAGAAGAAGTATCTGTAGCCGTGGTCCGGTCTCATAAGGATGTTGGGTGACTATGAGACATGATCTTAAGACCATACCTTACTGCCGCAAGGTTGCAGCTAAGGAGTTAACAACAATGTGAGCTTTAGGGTGGACATTCACCAAGTCGGATACTATCATGCTTAGTACAGTATGCACAACC
This sequence comes from Schistosoma rodhaini, assembly GCA_944470415.2. Lineage (NCBI taxonomy): Eukaryota > Metazoa > Platyhelminthes > Trematoda > Strigeidida > Schistosomatidae > Schistosoma > Schistosoma rodhaini. Next base: position 85,319,981 of record OX104044.1, read on the forward strand.
TTATTGATATCTGAACTCGAAAACTGAGTTTAGGCTGCAAATTCCTGTTTAAAAAAGACTCAAATATCCTGAAAAATTCGGTTTACACCTGCACATGCAGTTCCAGAAATCGGTTTGATCATAGACAGAGAGGTTCGAGAATCTAGACCTAATTTCTCCATCTTATTTCAGATCAATATGTGATCTGATTTTGATTTGTAGAATATTTACAAACGATTTTGGATCAAATACATCCTGTCTTCTTCCTTACAGGTCAAGACAGATCAGAAGACATGACAGACTAGTAATAAAGGTGAAATATCCTTGACATGTGGTTTTTCACAACGGCTTCTCAATTCTTGTAACCTCAAATGGTTCAAATGGTTGAAGACGGAATAGAAGAAGCTTTCGCTTAACAGGGCTTCCGTGTCTGGTAGCAGTGGATCACCAATACCTCCAGCCAAGAACCTAGGTATATGAACGATAATAGAGGGAAAAAGGAATTTGGTAAATCATAATAATATGTTATCCTTAGTCCTTAAGAATAAGTCAAGTTTCCTCTTAAAGGACTCTCAGGTTAGTGTTATGACTAAGCTTAAGAAGATGTTTAAGGAGATGACCAGAAGCATTAAGGATACTATAAGTCATAAGAAGATCATCTCTAAGACGTCTGTACTCTAACGGGTAAAGGTTGACTGATTTGAGGCGCCCTTCATAAGGTTTGAATTTGAGTCCCCGAACTGATTTCGTGGCTCGACGTTGTATACGTTACAGAGTGACCTTATCCTTTTGGAAGGAGGGAGTTACCTATTGTCCAGGCACACAGTGACTAAGGAGTCATTGTTAGTCAAAACTTAAAGACTACTGCACACTGCCGTGCAATAACCGCCAAAGGTTTTAGAGCTTTATGGTCCATACACAGGGCTTTTAGTAACCTCGACTCTAAAACGCTTCTGACTTCGTATACAGTGTTCGTACGTCCTAAACTTGAGTACTGCATACAAGCAGCAAGCCCTTGCCTGAACAGCAACTAAGCTTATTCGCGGAATAGCAAAGCTCCCGTATGTTACTAGACTGACCAAGCTAAACCTATTCCCACTGTCATATAGAAGAATCAGAGGCGACTTGATTACAGTTTTCAAATTGCTTAATGACAAATTTGCACCCGATACGCCCTCATTTTTCTTGTCTTCCAAAACAGAAAATTTATGAGGACACTCCAAAAAAGTTCACAAGCCCCGAACGAATTACTTGTCGGCTTTCCCATCGAATAATCAACGAGTGGAATTCATTACCTCAGCACGTGGTTTAGGCTCCATCCGTCGACTCCTTCAAAAGAAGGTTGGATCAGCTGAGAGATCATCATTGCCAGGATTAACACAGGCCATCATGCCTCTTGTCTTCTCCAAACAGAAACTGATTGTTACTCGTATAATTGGTGTGTGCGGCAAATATAAATATTTCCGCGTGACCTACGTGAAGGTCAAACCGTGAGATAATGCCAACCGTGTCTATCTCTCAGTCGGTTTTATTCCAGAAACTTCAGAAAAAATATTGTAATAGCTTTGTGAATAATAACTAACGTTTTCTCTCATAGCTCAGGAAGAATTCGAAGAATTGTGCTTCAGTTATGGTCTTGAACTGGATGAAGTTGTATGCTGAATTTCTAGTGTTTACTTAGTTTCAGACAACTGAAAAGGAACTAGTTACCAGAGAAAAAGGGAAAGAAAAGTCTAAAGGCTGTAGTACCGAACCAGTTTACAAAGTTGAAATACCTGCTAATCGCTATGATTTACTTTGTCCTGAGGGTTTATCTCGAGCTCTTATGATATTTGAATCAAAGTAAAGCAACTGTTATTGACTTCACTTAGATTAGGATTAAGCCTCCGGTTTTTATCACCAAGAAACCTCAAAATCTCATTCAGTTGCATGTTTTGCCGTCGGTAAGTCAATAACAAGACGATCTCATCAAAACAGACCCAAAGTATTAGACCTTTTGTCGTTGCTGGTGTATTAAGAAACATTGTATTGGATGAGTCTAAGCTCAATAGTTTCATCGATCTCCAAGAGAAACTCCACCAAAATCTGTGCAGGTAATACCTCGTTTTACACTTTTGCCGTTAGTTTTTGTAATACTCTAATTGAATTTAGAAAAGTACGTAAGGTTGAAATCTTATTATCCTAACCATGAAGTTCCCTCTATTGACTTGCCTTTTTCTTGAATGTATCGGCAAACTGAGTTGTGACCACTTGTCAGTTAGCGGTTCGAAAGTCGTGATAAAGTCCTCTTTTTACGAGGTGGTCAGGTTTAGTCTAGCAAGTCTCTCACCAAACGGCAACTTTGCGATTTTAATAGTGAACCTTCCTCGACGTCTTACTGTATTCTCTTATACGGAGCCTGACCGCTTGTATGTGGTACTTACTTACTTACTTACGCCTGTTACTCCCAATGGAGCATAGGCCGCCGACCAGCTTTCTCCAACCGACTCTGTCAGATGGACATTTTATAAAGTCAAAAAAGATCGTAGATATGGCTTGAAGTCCTAATTATTTACCGGAAAGTTCTAAAACTCTTAGCAACGACTGCACAAAAGTGTAAAATCTGTCACATTTATATATCGATTCTAATTAAAACATTGACTTAAGTTGTTTCATTCTGTTTTGTTTTAAACTCTACACATAATATTATTTTCTAATTGATATAGCAGCTTCCATTGACTCTTGGTTTGAATAAACTTTATTTTTTTGTGAATCAAATTCAATTAAAGAGTCCCTATCTTTTACAACTTTGGATTCTGTACCACTCGGCAGAACCAACACAATCAATTAGAAATGGTCTCATGAAATTTCCCTTCTTTATTTATTGGTTGATTTTCATTTGCTAGTTTTACTTTTTGTCCTTAGTTATTTACCTTTATCATCTTGTCAGGATATTTTATCCAGTTTCAACATCATCACTGATTAACTAATAAGCAGAGGATGACGATTCTTGTTGCATATAACAAGTAAAGTTACTATATATTAGTGTGTTTGCATGGTAGTTTAACTGACCATTTTGAATACTGTTAATAAATTTGTAATTTTTGGAAAATTGTAGAGTAATCACTTAATTACTTCGAAACTTTTGGTATGTCATACTTAGAAACTCAGATAAAGGCAATAATAACTTTGGTTATAAGTAGTGCCTTTTCTTTATTGTTCGTCACAATCATCTGTCCTGACTTGAATTTCTGAGTATTTAATACACTTTTAGAAAACGATCTTTAGTGGCCATTGGAGCGCATGATTTGGACACTTTAAATCCACCTTTCTTCTATGATGCTAAATGTCCTAAAGATATTCGCTTTAAAGCATTGAACAAAAATGAAGAGCATAGTGCTGAAGAACTAATGCAAATATTTTCTGTGAGTTTTTACTGGGTATAAATTGCTTTTCTTTGTTAGACATCCATTACGTATTGTAATATATAGATTTAAAGTTATCTTTGAGATATTGATAGCGTAGTATTCCGGTTTTCAATCTTTGAGTTACGCATGCAGGTACTTCTTTATTTATTGAGTTTCAGATTTCATTAGAGCGAAAATCCCGATTTTGATATTGAAAAAAATAGAGCTAAATTTTTCGTTTCAATTCTCAGTCTTTGATTAGCGTTTATAAACTAGTTTGTTGTGTTGGATATTATTCAACATATCAGTTGTTGCAACTCTTTAGCATACCCATAGTTTGTTTGTCCATTCTTGGTCAGGTGTGGGTTATCTATACATAAATATCCCTGTTACTAAATCCATCATTAACAAATGTATATGAAATAAACCACTTGCAAGTATCATATGGAAATTATGTATCAAAAATGTGAACATAAAACGTTCATTTTAGAAATATAATGAAATATGAAGTAGTTAGCTGGTTAGCATATTAAACACTTACTTAGTTACTTACGCCTGTTACCCTTGATGCAAAAGCACAGGCCACCCACCAACACTCTCCATCGAACTCTGTCCTGGATAATCTTTTCCAGTTGCTATTCATCCTTTTAATATCTGTTTTCAATCCTTGATGCAGTGTGTCCTTTGTTTTCCCTCTTTTCTCCCATTTAAATAAATAAACGCTACAGTATTTATGTTCATGTTGATTACTAGTCGTTGAGTAGTAACCATTATTGTTTATCTAAACCGTACTTTCGATTGAATTTTATTGGTCAGTCTGTACATAATGTGGTGTCTCTTTGATCTGGTCAGTAATCCCAATGTTCGACAATGTATTTTCAGGTTTAGGGACTATAATTCATTTATTGTCTCCTTGAAACACTGACTCTGGTTGATTAGTTATGTTTTATGGGTGTCATCTCAGTAGCTCCCACATCTCTCACTATTTACCAATTCTGGAATGGGGCGGAACAAGCGTAGAAGTGGCTAGTCTATATTATATTGCCGTGGTGCAGTTATTGGCCTAAAACATCAGACGTAGGTCAGAATAGAATATTACGGCAATCCCTTACTTTTTTACCATAACCTTCAAGGCGAAGTGAACCCCTTTAACTCTAGAGAGTTATGTCTCAGGTTAAACGTTTTATTTATACAGTACACTAGTTAGTCTTATAAACATATAATTCAGTTTTAGTGTTTTAAGTTACCTAGTTTTTTTAATTTCTGTTTTAGAACGATTCACATCTAAAGCAGTATCTCCCATTAATTCAAGATAAACCTAAATATCCAATTATTTTCGACAGTTCCAATACTGTTCTATCAATGCCTCCAATAATAAACGGTGAGCTGTATTTATGCTAGAATAACATTTTTTAAAAATGTATATGTGTTTTGGATTTTCAACCACTGAGTTTCACGTTGGAACCCGCTCTGCATACGTCGGTTTGCTCATATGGGTAGTATCACTAGCCCTATTAACAGTGAGACTATAATTTATGGACCATCTTTGAGTGACGTTAAAGTGTTCTTGAGGATGTCCACCTACTTACTGGGGCTGAATGAGGGTTATAAAGCAGTGTGAAGAGTAAAGGTTATGACTTAAAGCTGATGGTTAGGGTTAGGATTTAGACTTACAATTTTCACCACGAACTGATATCATATAAGATGCTAAAACGCTATTTAGACAAATAAGCGGATGTATTTTGCACCAAAATCCAAGACCTGTTATCCTAAATCTGATTGGTTCGTCCATAAATTATTGTCTCTCAGTCATAATTTATGACTAAGAGATAACAACAATGTGAGATATATATGTTCAGGGTTTCGAAAAAGTTGATACATTGGTGATCACTACAAATTATGTTGCTTAACGTTTTAGTGGGCATTGTTTATTACCTTACTGTTAATGATAGCATTATTTATGACCATCAAGAGATTCATTTTAATATTCTGTTCTTACTTGCTCTGATTACCATTGTTCGTATTCGTAGGCAATATCTTCTCTGTCCTTCGTGTCTACCAGCCACATTAGTTGGTTGATAGTTCAAGAAATTGTTTAATAAGTGTTTAGAAATCTTAACAGTTATGTAGAATTGTGGTATACCAACCGAGTTTGTTGCTTCCATGACTGTCGATTTCTATCTTGTAGATTATATTTTAAAACATTGTTCATCGTTTAAATGCTTTAAAGAACCATTGACCATTTTATCACAATAAGACATGAATTATTGCGTAACATGTGTCATTATAATCATCGTGGTGATATGTTTAATGGGCAGAATTCTTCGCTTAAATTTCTGTTATTCGCGCTCGATTTAAATCATTATGTCGCCTTTTTGTTGTTGTTTCAAATATGAACTCATAATGGTTTTTTGTTGACATTATTATTATTATTATTATTATTATTATTATTATTAATTATTCAGGTGAACATTCGCGTATTTCTACTAAAACACGAAACGTTTTTATTGAAGCCACTGGAACTGATTTACACAAAGCTATTGTTGTTCTCGACACACTTATCACAATGTTCTCAGAGTATTGTGGAGAACCATTTACGTAAGCCCTGTTTCTCTTTAAAAAAACTATTTTTTGTTTTCATAGTTGAAATCATGAGTCAATTGAAGCTAGACCACCATGTAAAACCCGGAAGCATTGGACGGCCCTTTCGTCCTATTATGGGACTCCTCAGCAGTGCGCATCCACGATCCCGCACTCGCGGGATATTGTAATTGTCTAATAATTCTACTAACTGGTAGATTGTAATAGGATAGTGATGATTTGTAGCTCAAAAGGGAAGAGCTTAAAGATGATGTTATCTGGACTAAATGGTAAAATTGTGAAGATTTCATTAGATTCACGGACAACATCACTACGTACTCCAAAGTGAGTCACCTATTAAAAGGATATATTGATATTATCCAGAAAGATAATAAAGCTTCACGATTAAACCGCCCAGCTCACATAACACACCTCTAAAACAGTTAGGTTTTCTTATTCAACTTTTGTGTCCATGGTATCTTATTGCCTCCTTATTATGCCATTTAATAAGTTGATTAAGGTAGATGAATTTATAATTCATTGTGTTCTATTTAATTGACTGAATATCAATTGATAGTAGTCAGTCTTATAAAAAGGTGAACAAACAAAAAGTGTAGAACATGAATATTAATACTTTACTGAACTAATTCTACAAATTCATAAATATTTGTAACAATTGATTGATCACTGGGTGGTGATCAATGTCATGCGTGTCAAGTCCTTCTTAATGCTGATCGAATGCTATCGATCAAGTTGCAATGTCGCCACTAGTCTACGTGGCTCGACACTGTTGATCACCTTCAACCACCATCTTAATACTTTTGAATATTTCAACATTGAAATTAATTTAGTATATTTCAGATCAAGAAAAACAATCAGTCAATAAATACATATAATTAGATATATACATAATTTACCCAATATCTGGTGTACATATTCGACCAGTTCCCTCAAGATTACAGGTACACCTTGCTGACGAGTGCCAAGTAGCACGAAACCCGGGTCCAGGGTTTCCTGTTGATCACCTCCAACCACCATCTTATAAATATTTGTAATCTATCTTTTAACGCATTAATTATTATGTTTTCTACAATTAAAAAAATATCAGTCACGTAATGATAAGTAACTTGGTTTTTTGACATAAACGTCTCACTTATACGTATGATGTGTTTTATAACTTGTGGTTCCCTCCAAATGCTTTCACATGGATACGCGTATACAGCAACTGGTCAGGGAATTCTTACTCACTGCCTTCTCCTGGTAGGGTGTGGTGTCATTTACGAAATTGAGAGGACGAAAAGCGAATGTCCGGCGCTTTAACAGGGTTGGTGGACACGGCGAGTCCACCTAGGGGAGTTGGAAAACCCTGAGTCCAAACCAATGGTTCACATGGGCTTCAGTATCCTGAAGTAACAAATGGCGTGTGAATCAATCGTTGGTCACTGGCTAACATGGGACTGCATCTCCTTACGATGTTCCACTGCCTTGTGAATCAGATCCTTAGGTCGAAGGCTCCAGATGTGACCCCCTAAAATAACCACCTACTTCGGATTTGGCGCCCGGGCAGTATCACAGCCCTCACACAAATCAAATGAGATTTGTGCGGCGCATATATATCTTGTGTTCCCTCTGTACCAATAAGTGTTTAAATAAATAACTTGTGGTACATTTTTATGCTGATATTTTAATCGTATAACCACATGATTTATGTAGTAGAATAAATAATCGAGAGTACTTGTGAACAATCATTTTAATATCTGTTTTAATTGAGGTTTTTGGAAAGTTGAAATTCTTAACATTCTACCGATCATGATGAATTTGATCGTCTGATTTTTACTTAGGGTGAAAGACCTGAACTCCATTCTTCAAGAGGTTCAAACTAAATGTTCTCAGCTGTTTAGTTCTTCTGGGTTTCCAGCAATTGTAATATACCTCAAAATATATGGGTATTCAGTTAGGTTTATTTTGTTTTCACATTAAACCTTATCTTCCATTAATAGATGACCTATTTTATCAATAATAGTCCCCACTTTTCATATGTTATCTAATGATAATCCTGATATTATTTAACTGATGTACTCTGAATGGCATTCAACGGTCTCTTAGTACTCTTATTATTAATATCATACTTAACATTACAGCGCTTCTTCGACTGAACAAGTAATTTAGTCAGTTTCCTTTTTAAAAAAAAATCTACATATCAACAGAAATTCTTCAGTACAAACATTTATAAAATAATTTCGTTTTTTTATTGTAGCGCTGAATCTGTCGAAGTTATTCAACATGATGGCAGTCGTTGTTTATATCCAGTGAGTGTTAAATGTGTTATGTTATTTTAAATGGCTGTGAAATACTTCATTTCCTCGAAAAAACTGACTACTTTTAGGTAAAGACAAGGATTTTTAATGTTATGATTACAGATCCATCGAGTAAAACTTAAATATTGGCTTTGAGACTAACATTTTTATCTGGTGATTTTCAATGACCCCTCATTCTTCTATAAATATCAACACGTTTCATGCTGTGGTCATCATCAGCTTAAAGTACAAGTAAACCTCCATAGTGTGAAGCTTATATTCTTAATTAGTGAAATAACTATTAGACAAATGAATCGATTGTTTGATCTTATGAAAGCAATGTGGTTGTACATAAACTATTAAAAAAACAGAAAACAAAATCAAACAATTATCATAAGCATTTGATGGACATCAGTTTGTAAGTTACTTATTATCCAACCAATCAAGCTTTACCTGTTGGTCAGTCAGTTAGCTGCAACGTAGGATCAGGCACATTTATGCATCGGTCCAAGTTGCCATACCTCGTTAGCACAACAAGATCAACACCGGGTTCATAGAAGTAATTAATTTAATGGTGGTAATATATAGAAGAAAGGTTGTATATAAGGATATAGTATAGGAAGGAAGACAGATATGAAAGTTTAAGGGAAGATAAGGAGTGTATACACCTATGTCATTGTGATCGATTCTGAGCCATGTCACCCAGAGTCTCCAACTACTGGTTACGATGGTCGCGTGGACCCCAACCAAGTAGTCTGCATCTACCAACATGGCTCAGACTAGAAGTTAATGACTTCAAACACTGATGCCATGTTTTGGTTTGGCCGCCCCTAACTCTCTTCCAACCATTGCCAATACTAGTCAGCATAGCGCGTCGTGGTAATCGGTGTTCAGGCATACGTAACACATGGCCCAACCATCTCAGTCGATGAAGATTCATCACCTCATCAACTGATTTACCATCATTCCCTAATACCCTGCGTCTAACTTCACTATTAATTACCCGGTTATCCCAGCAGATGCGAGCAATATTTCTAAGGCATCTGTGGTCAAATACCAGTAACCTACGAGTATCTTCTACTCTTAGTGGCCATGTTTCACAACCGTAAAGTAGAACAGAGCGAACTGCTGCGCAGTATACTCGTCCCTTAATTGATAGACGGATATCTCGTCTACGCCATAGGTGACGTAAGTTGGCAAAAGCCAAACGAGCTTTTTGAATCCGTGCCTGTTGGACTTAATTCTTTCCCATTATATCACCATGTATTACTTGATTTTTAATGTTATATCGTTTCTTCAAAATGCCATACTGTTATTTTTATAATATTTAGTTCGTTTTCATTTTAGCGTCTAGATTATCGTGATGAAGTTGTCAGTATTGATTATATCAATCGACAATTAGGTACCAGTTTTTCTGAAACAGAAGTGATCAATTTATTAAATCGTATGGGTTTCACCTGTACAAGTGTATCGTCGAATCAATGTAATGATTTAACTTCAGATATATTGACAGGAGGTAATGTTTGAATGAGATAATTGATTGTATAGATTTATCTGATAAGTTTTGTTTATCTGATGAAAACCGATTGAATATAGATAAGAAATATTTTAAACTGTTTCCTCAATGTGATAAAAAATTTTCGACTTTAGATTTCCGTTCATGGTGCTGTACGGTGTAAATAATCCCATGGTTAGTTAAACCAGTTGTGTAAATATATCCCTATCGATGTCACTCCACCAACGACTGAAGAAATAGCTCTCAGGCAAATCGTGATCGGGAAAGTAGCAGAACTTAACAATATACAGCTGAAGCACTGAAGTCAGACATTGAAGTAACTTCAAAGATACTCCACGTACAATTCAGGAAGATTTGGGAGGGGGGACAAGTGCCGACAGACTGGCAAGAAGGATACCAAATAAAAGAGATCTGAGCAAATGTGAAAACTACCGAGGCATCACACTACTATCAGTACCAGGAAACGTTTTCAACAGAGAGTTGCTGAACCGGATGGAAGACACAGTGGACGCTCAACTGCTAGATCAACAGGCTGAATTCCGTAAAGATCGGTTGTTCACAGACCAAATCGCGACACTACGGATCATTGTTAAGCAATCAATCGAGTGGAACTCGTCACCATACATCAAATTCCTTGACTATGTTTATGTAGCATTCCTGCAGTTGAACATCATACAGAATTCAAAACAACCGTCTAGAACCCTATATCAAAGTCACAATCTTCGACACAAACATCTAGACAGTTCTGTTGTACGGACGTAAAACTTGGCGAACTACTACAATCATCATCAAAAAGGTACAAGTATTTATAAACAGTTGTCTACGTAAGATACTGAATGTTTATTGACCGGATACCATGAGCAACACCATACTGCGGGAGAGAACGAACCAACTTCCAGCTTAGGAGGAAATTGTGAAAAGACTGTGAAAGTTGATAGGAAATACATTGATTATTGGCGGCCTGTTTAAACATCTGGGCTACCTGTTCCTGTCATCTAGATATTTCAACAAGTTATCTGATTTCGTTTGTTTTAATACATCACTATGCCTATTAATCGCACAACCTATTCAGGTGCGTTTCTGAAAAGTGTAAGGCCTATCGCTGTAAAGGTTACAGAAGGCTTAATCAGACATATCGTGGTTGCTGGAAACATGCAGCGACAAGAATGTACATTATCTAGATGTCGATTGACTGGGCTGCTAAGTTCTAACTGGCGATCACTCAATATTCATCGTCAGGAAGGACGAAGAAGTAAGAAACGGAAACTTGTTGAAGTACTTTGTGCTGAGAATTCTATATTGTACCAAAAATATAATATTGAATAAAGCTAATAATAATAATGAAATCATCAGACTGCATCACGAGGCATGCGCTTATGTGGAATCTTAATGGTGAACGGAAAGGAGGAAGACTAAAGAACACACTATGTTGGGAATTGGAAATAGACATGAAAAGAATGAATAGCAACTGAAAAGGACTACACAGGGCAGAGTTGGATGAAGAATATCGATGGGCAGCCTATGTTTCTCCGTGAGGAGTAACAGGGTAAGTAAATATATGCATAGAGTTTAAATGAAAAGTAGAATGTGTCTAATAGATTGGAGTTCAGCAAATAGTCGCTTGTACGATAGGGATATTTGTGTGGACGTAGTCTGGGATGATCCACAGTATGGTAAACAAACAACGAGGATATCTGTTAATAACTTAAACCAAAACTTCGGGAAAGGCTGATGGATTTCCGAAGGCTTCACTGAATTAATGGATTTTTTGGAAATTCACTTTGATAGGTGCTAAACATAACGAGCGATGAAAACTAAATATGGTATAACATAGTGTTCACAAAATGATCTTCATCAGTCTATTTCTTTCAATCATCAATATCATCGTCTGATAAAATATTGAAACAATCACATATCTCAAGGGATGCATGTATGAATCTGCCTGGTAAACGCGCTTCCTCAACATTATGAATATTCTTTTGATAAAATTGGATAGCGAGTAGCTGTGGGATTTGGAACTTGCGTTTTGTCCTTTTTGAGACTTATCATCTGGATTTATTTGCATCCAAGTGTTGATATTCATACTAAGACTCAAAACCAGCACTTTTCGTTTCAAATGCAATAAACGATCTACTGAGCTGTTAAGTCCAGTTAACAACTAATATGATCAACGGGTATGTAGGCATTAGTAAGGATCTGTAATTCCCTGTTTTTTGATATTCAAAACTGCAATTGATCAATGTCTATTCTTATGTATATTATCGGAACTCTGTACCTCAGTGGACAACACCAGATTCAAGTCATAGTGCGAATATCACCACTAGAATGCAGTTACATTCCAACTGACAAGTCTCAAATAGAACAAAATGTACATTCTGGTTTCCACTGCTTATCAAGTACCAACTAAGCTAAAACTTGCGACAAAGGTTATACCAAGACAATTCCCTCAAGATACACATATGATAACAGGGACTAATCAATTACAGCCCAGAACATCAACAATATAGGATTGCAAACCTTTACAATAAAAATGTTACAGATAATTGTTGTTAGTCAATCAATTCCAAACATCTGGGATACCCTTTTTCTCAAAAAAAGATTCATATGAATCAATATTTTTAGTCAGTTTTCTCTTTATTTTGTTCTAGGTCAAAATGCAACTGGTCTAATCTCAGTAAGCATACCACCTACAAGGCATGACATTTTGCATGCATGTGATATAGCTGAAGATGTTGGAATTGCATTCGGTTATGATAATATACCTGAATCGTTACCACAAACCTATTGTGTAGCTGGTAATCAACCAATCAGTCGATTAACGGATCTTGTTCGTGCTGAAATAGCTCAGATGGGATTTACTGAAGCATTAAGTTTCTCATTAGTAAGTTAGTGTCTCTTCATTTAAAAAAAATTATAATCAACAATGAAATTTGGACAATTTATTCATAATACAGTCAATGGGTTTATTTATTTAAACACATAAAGATTTGTACAAAAAAGCACCAGATACATATGCGCCACACAAATCTCATTTGATTTGTGTGAGGGCTGTGATACTGCCCGGGCGCCAAATCCGAAGTAGGTGGTTTTCTTAGGGGGGCCACATACTGAGCCTTTGACCTAAAGGTCCAACCTACAAGGCAGTGGAGCATCGTGAAGAGATGCAATCCCATGTTAACCGGTGACCACAAATGCCCTGGTACGGCTGAGAATGGAGAGAGTTTGCTCTCCCTCTCTAAATGCTCTCACATGGTCACACGTATGTAGTTTCTGCCAGGGAAGTCCTACTCACTGCCTTCTCGTAGTGGGATGGGGTGTTGTTTACGAAGTTGAGAGGACGAAAACCGAATGTCCGGCGCTTTAATGGAGTTGGTGGACACAGAGGATCCACCTAGGGGAATTGGAAAACACTGATCCCAAACCAATGGTGCACATGGACTCCAGCATCCTGAAGGAACAAATGGCGTACGAACCAAAGTCAATTGGTTAGTTTCATAAAATGAAAACTGTCATAACAAAGGCTTGACATCACAAATAATGTGCATTAATTTTCTTTTGGATTAAACAGAAGTTGAGTAGTTACTGTCCATTTTATGGAATTTACCTTTTTTGAAAATAGAGTTTATGCAACTTATATAGAGATGCTTCTAGTGGTGTTCCATTCTATGAGGTTGATAACTTTCATTGTTAAATTTACATCGTCATTTCGCTCAACTTCATTAATTTCTACTTAGAATAAGAGTGATGATTAGAAATTTATCCCATAAGTCTCAAATCAATCTATTCAGATTTGTTATCCTCATAAACTAGTACTTTTGAGTGCTTTCGGATTCTCGTCGACTATTTTCTTATGTTGACATTTGATCACATAATTCGTTGAACTTTACTGCATAGATTGACGAATTGAATCGATATCGCCATTTCCACTGACAACTGTAAAGTGGTAGCCTCCACCCTATACTTCCAGAAACGGTGTAGTGTCTTAAGAGTAACCTCGCAAATTGTAATAATATTATTAGCGTCAATGTTTTCTTCTAAAGTTTGTTGTATGGTACTTTGGAAATGTCTAGATTTTTACTAGATGAATATTCATTTCTGATAACCAGATAACTGTTTGTCCTTAGTTTAGTGCAACAACTGTGACATGATTCGGATTTGAACATGTAAGTTTCATGCCACTGAGATGAATGGAGTTCAGTGGTCTGACTATAATATGTATCTTTATGCTATGGGCATAATGTGACAGTCAACGTTGTCATCAATAAAAAAAGCCATTATTCCATCCAATTACTTGATTGAAGCTAGATAGTCATGGATTTCCACTAAAAATGTAAGAAAACTGGTCATGTAAATACTGAGTTTGATTAATTTATGAATCATTTTCGTATTGGACTGACCAATAGGTCATTGAACAGCTGTCTCATTCAAGTTTATGCCTCTTGCACACCCCAACATTTTCACACATGTTGAAATCTTTGATCTAACATTAGTTATGTTGTTCATAAGGTTCTATTAAAATTTTATTTATTTATTTATTTGAACACATAAATATTGGTATAGAGGAGCACCAGATATATATGCGCCGCACAAATCTCATTTGATTTATGTGAGGGCTGTGATGCTGTCCGGGTTCCCAAACCAAAGCAGGTGTTTTTTTTAAGGGGGACACCTCGAAACTTTGACCTAAAAATCTGATCCACAAGGCAGTGGGGCATCGTAAGGAGATGCGATCCCATGGTAGCCGGTGACCAACGATTGATTCATAAGCCATTTGTTCCCTTAGGATACTGGAGCCCATGTGCACCTTTTGTTTGGAATCAGGGTTTTCCAACTCCCCTAGTAGGATCCTCAATATCCACCAACCTGGTTAAAGCACCGGACATTCGCTTTCCGTCCTCTCGATTTCGTAAACAACACCTCACCCCGCCACGGGAAGTCAATGAGTAGGACTTCCCTGGCAGAGGTTATATACGCGTGGCCATGTGAGATCATTTCGAGAGGAAGAGCCGACTCTCCCCATTCTCGGTTGTACCAGGTGATTACTCTACTGATGAGACCGTTAATCTACGTAGACCTAGAGTGATTAGGACATTTATTACTTATCCCCATCTACTACTTATCTTAACTAGCTATGTTTACTAAAATATAATTACATTAAAAAAGTGATGAAGATGGCTAGACTAAATACATATTGTGACCATCGGCCTGAGTTATATTGGAAGATGCGGACTTCTCAGTTTATATTTACATGCTTATCGACTTTATGTAACGTGACTGTACATCTGGTACAGTAACGTAGATGTGTTCATTCTTTACTTTTCTTAATACTTGTCTTTCCATTGTTGATAATTTTGTTCGTTCTGTTCACTCCTTTATTATTTCTCATGATTCATTTCTTTTGTCATTTCCGTGATGTAAAATGTTGAAAATTTAATGGTTAGACATTAATTTTAGTATCCTACATAGTTTATATCTATCTGTTTATTGAGTGTCGCAAATGTAAAATTTTGTGCCTACATGTTAATGAATAATAATAATGAGTGCCAGGCTGTTTTTTTCTCTATTTCGTTGTATTTTAGTGTTCCAGGGAAGATATCAGTACTAAACTAAGACAAAAATTAGATGATATCCCAGCTGTACACATATCTAATCCTAAAACGCTTGATTTTCAAGTAAGTCGTCGATGAGTTTTTCAAAATGTGACACTGTTTTTCACTTATTGGTAGAGTCTACCAGAGAACCATTAGTTTCATCGTGATCTCAGATATGCGTTTGTAACGAATAGCATAACGCTTAAGTACAGATTCCCCTTCTAATTGTCTCCCTAAACATGATTCAATATTACTCAGAGATACCTCAAATAGTCATTATTTTATAACTTGATGAATACAATGATACCAACATTAAGAAAAGTAACACTTATTATACTAATGAACGACCTATCATATGTAAATGTGCATGGATCCAAATCGCCATACTACATTGGCACAATGTGATAAATTTAATCACTAAGTACTACTAATGTCGGTCGACATAAGTAGCATACACTACAATATAAAATTATAATAAGAGATTTTTATTTGTTTCGTTCATTAAGTCTAGTATCCTAATTACTAAGTTTTCGCGCTCATTCGTTAAAACAACGCTTATTTCCAGAATGATAACGAAAACAGAGCAATAAAACTGTCGAGCTCAAAGAATACAACGAAAATCATCCATCTGAGCTACAACTTTTCATCCATCATTGTTAATATGTAAAATACTTCCTTATCAGTAATCGAACAATTACTCCTGATGACATTAGATTGTAGTTGCATAGTATCTTAGCTCGATTGCATTTGGAAATGTTCATTATTGGATTTCGTCTCTGGTCATTTAAACGTATAATGCTCACTACATCTTATGGTCCTGGCTGAACTCTCGTGCTTAGTGTACATTTATAAGGAGTCCCTACACTTAAGATGAAGTAGATATCCAACACCTCTCGATATCTTCTTTTAAATATCAATTTTTCCATCTAATTAGTCTTTAGAAATTGTCATCCTTATTATTGATGTTCAGTGCTGTAAGTTCCTTTAAGTTTAGCTGAATAATTCTCTTTACCATGCACATTTTCCTCTCCTCTCATGTCCAGGTTGTCAGAACTAGTTTATTACCAGGATTGTTGAATACATTAGCCAGTAATAGAAGTTTACCGTTACCTTTGAAGTTATTTGAAGTCCAAGATATTGTATTGAAAGATCCGTCAAAAGGTAAGAATATATATATTACTGTTTATTTCTGAGAGTAACGTTAGTTAGGAAGCCATTGTAAATAAGGAAGTATTAGTCAGTTGTTTTGTCCTATGTAAGCGAGAGAGATTGGATTAAAGCATGTTGGTGCACACTGATTGGCTGATTCTTATCCAATCAGCGCTAGTCTTTACCTGGAGACTAGAATCTTCGCATGTAAAAACTATAAATATACTAACGTATATCTTACTGTGCTTCTTACTTCCATCCACCCTTGTTATTTGGAATATGATTTCTTCCCCGTTCAACCGTGTTCTGGTGAACTTGTTGATTGAATTGGCGTTATTTATTTATTTAAACACATAAATATTGGTACAAGGAAGCACCAGATATATATGCGCCACACAATTCTCATTGGATTTGTGTGACGACTGTGATACTACTCAGGTGCCCAAACTGAAGCAGGTAGTTTTCTTAAGGGGCCACACCTGGAGCCTCTAGCCTACAGATTTGATCCACAAGGCAGTGGAGCATCGTTTATTTATTATTTATTTATTTAAACACATATATATTGGTACAAAAGGGCATCAGGTACATATGCGCCACACAAAATAATGAAAGTAGGAAGAGAAGGAATGAAAAGATAAGGCGGGCTGAAATGTACAACCAGAAGACTCTTTCAGTTATGAAAGTTAGAACCATTCTTTATGTAGAAAGTAAAATAAGGTTGCAGCAGGATCGCCACTGGCTTCTATTCTGAGCCATATCTGATAACGTCTCTAGCCACTGTGTTGCACCATCTCTCGGACCCAAGCCAAGGAGTCGTGAAGGACCAACAGAAGCTAGCCCTTTGCAGCTTTCTTTCATGCCATGACACCATGTCATACACTGACCTCCTCTCCGCTTTTTACAACCAGTCCCAGAGTCGGCAAATAATGCACGACGTGGAAGTCTCTGGGACGACATTCGTAAAACATGTCCAAGCCACCGAAGTCGGTGTTTCAAGATGGTGACACCAATTGAATTATCGTCTCTGCGCCCGAACACACGATGCCGAACCTCTGCATTACTAACATGGTGTTGACACTGGATGTCAGCAATGCTTCGGAGACAACGATGATCGAACACAGAGAGACGTCTAACATCCTCAACTCGGAGAGGCCAGGTTTCACAAGCATAGAGCAAAACTGCTGTCACCGACGCGTTGTAGATCCGACCTTTTACAGCCAGACTAACATCACGAAGGCGCCAAAGATGGCCCAGATTGGCATAAGCCGCTCTGGCTTTCATTATACGTGCATCAATCTCATCACTCACGCCACCACCAGCACTTATATAGCTACCTAGATACACGAACTTCTCAACTACTTCAATCTGCTCACCATCCAGGGTGAGTACAGGATTAGAATCCTGCCAGTCTTGTAGGAGTACTTTGCACTTGGAGGGTGCAAAGCACATGCCGTACCTGCGGACACTGATTGCCAACTGATTAAGTGCTGATTGCATGCCTTGGGCATTATCGCACAGTAAGACAATATCATCCGCATACTCAAGGTCGAGAAGTCGTTCTCCAGGCAACATATCCACACCGCCATTACTTACATCCATCAGAGCTGTTTCCAGGATGTCATCGATGGCAAAGTTGAAGAGGAATGGTGAGATCGGGCAAGCCTGCCTATATATATGTGAGTCAATCGTTCTCGGGTTTTAAACAACCTACGAAGAATGATAGAAGCCAATAGTTTGGACGCAATCGAAAGTAGACTTATCCCGCGGTAGTTATTTCAGGAACAACGTGAACTCTTTTTAAAGATAGGGACGACTATTGACTCATTCCAAGATGTTGGAACACTTTCTTGCTCCCAAACCTTTCCAAACAACACAGTCAATTCCTTAGTCAGAAGGTCACCACCATCTTTAAAAAGAGCCGGAGGTAAGTCATCTGGGCCCGGTGATTTGTAACGTTTCAAGAGTTGGAGTTCCTTGCGGACTTCCGCCTCGTTTGGTAGATCAGTCGTCACCGGCCATGGGGGGCAGGACAAACTGGTTGATGTTGCCGGAGCAGCAGGCCAGTTGAACTGCCCTTCGAAAAATTCCGCCCATCGTCCAAGACGTCGAGAGATGTTAGTGATTGGCATCCCATCATCCTCGTAGATTGTTTCACTCACACCAGACTTCTTGCTGCCAGTGGCTCGGATGAGTTGGAAGAGCTTCCGGCAGTTACCAGATGCAGCTGCAGCATCGTGAGGAGATGCAGTCCCATGGTAGCCGGTGACCAACGATTGATTTATACGCCGTTTGTTCCCTTAGGATACTAGAGCCCATGTGCACCATTCGTTTGGAATCAGGGTTTTCCAAATCCCCTAGATGGGTGGTTAAATCGCCGGGCATTCGCTTTTCGTCCTCTCAACTTCGTAAACAACAGTAATGTCACGAGAATGCTGTGACTATGACTTCCCTGTCACAGGCTATATACGCGTGGCCATGTGAGAGCATTTCGAGAGGGAGTGTGGACTCTCCCCACTCTCGGCCGTGCATTTGGGAGCATCGAATGTGCGTCCAAGAATACTAAGCAATAGGAATAGCTGGATCGTAATAAGAGAAATTATACTTTTGAACACTGCACAACTACGACCAACCTTACGAATGGTCGAACCCAAAACTGTTTATTGTTGCTTTTTTTCGACAGTTATCTAGCTAAGGTTAGTTTGTGATGTAAACTATAAAATGGAACAGTCTGCACAAACCCTTTGCATTAGATATCACTTATAGTAGCTGGTTAGATGATGAATGATTCATTAAAGTCTGTGTAGACTTATATTTTCCCTGAATATCTTAATAGTATAGTTCTTAAGAAGTTTTGAGTTTTCTCTTGTCTGTGGCCCGAGATCTGACTCCAGTTAGATCGTATGATTGTTTATAATTGATATTGAAATATACATATCGTCAATCCTCATATATTTCATCGACTTAAATGGCGTTGGTGAATAACGGAATTAAATAATTCGAATACGAGGATGGATTTTTGATACATATATTTTGTGTACTCACTGACCTGGACAGGAAACCAAAGAGATGAGGCGAATAGAAGAGAGAGAAGCGAAATGTCGAGCAGTGAAGATGGCGTGTGAGCCAACTCCATTTTATCAAGCATTAATCAAGATTTATAGCCAGATGAAAAATAAGTTGCAGACATGTGATGAATAGGATAAGAAGTGTACACACATATACACTCATATAAAAACAGTCATGGTTGATAAGTGACTAATTTTCATAGTTGAAATCATGAGTCAATTGAAGCTAGACCTCCAGGGAAAAACTGGAAGCACTGGACGACCGTTTCGTCCTATTATAGAACTCCTCTGCAGTGTGCATTCACGATCACGCCTCGCGAGATTCGAACCCAGGATCTACTAATGACTAATTAACAAAGTCAAGACGTGACTCAAGAAGAATGGGTGAATTGGCCCGTCCAGAAGCTAGAATAAGATATATACAAATGCTTTTACACAGAACAAAGATTAAGAAAACTATCCTCAGGAGATATAGTCACTCCATTGTTTTTCTTCAACTATTATTCAGATGTTGGCGCTAGCAATCATCGACGTATTTGTGCAGTTTACTATAATAAAAATTCTGGTTTTGAAATCATTCATGGTTTATTAGATAGATTAATGCAATTGTTACAAGTTGAATCGATTTTGTCAAAAACAACTAAAAAATCAAATGATCATGAGAAAGAATCAAATCTAAGTTATAGATTGAATGCTACATCCGGTGAGTTTTATTCTTATTTATTTGAACACAAATATTGGTACAAAAGGGCACCAAATACATATGCGCCACACAAATCTCGTTCGATTTGTGTGATACTGCCCGGGTGCCCAAACCGAAGCAGGTGGTTTTCTTAGAGGACCACAAGCGGAGCCTTTGACTTAAAGGTCTGATCCACAAGGCAATAGAACATCGTAAGGAGATGCAGTCCCATGGTAGCCGGTGACCAACGATTGATTCATAAGCCAGTTGTTTCCTCATGATACTGGAGCCCATATGCACCATTGGTTTGGAATCAGGGCTTTTCAAGTCCTCCATATCCACCAACACGATTAAAGCACCGGACATTCGCTTTCCGTCCTCTTGATTTTGTAAACAACACTCCGGCCTGCCACGAGAGGGTAGTGAGTAGGACTTTCCTGGTAGAGGCTATGTACGCTTGGCCATATGAGAGCGTTTCGAGAGAGGGAGAGTGGACTCTCCCCACTATTGTCCGTACCAGGGCATGTGGGGGCGAGTTTTATTCTACTGATTAGAATCACTGTCAGTCGGTTATTCATAAATACCAAATACGTCAAAATAATTGTTACAGTAATTTTAATAAGACAGTGAGCATCCGAAAGGTTTCTTCAGTCAACTGTAACAACCAATATCTTGTAGCGAACGATGCGCTTTTGAACTAGATCTTTATGATACTTTATTCTAACATACAGTGAATATACTGTTTAGTTTTCAATACATTTTATCTAATATTACCCTTTTAACTCTATGCATTTACCAGGAGTCGGACAAGGTTATGTTTCTGAACTTGTTTGAAAAAGTATGCATTAAACTATCGATTTATTTGGTGTAACAGTATGTCAATCAAAATATGTTGATATGCATACATAATTTGAAGTGATGTTTTATTGCTCATGCCATTGGGATTTCAATTTCCGAGAATAAGATGCAAGTTAAAAACCTATCCCATCTACTTCACCTAGTCAGCTAAACAGCGTTATCAACTCCTACGGTGTAGTTAATAGGCAGTTACGTAAACCGGTGCTTAAAAAATGAATTACATCATACTTGTTATCCACGATTACTAAGTGATGCTTAACCACAATTGCATGAGCTACATAAAATGCTGTTAACTGCTTTCGGCCAATATGTCGAAAATTAATGTGTTTGTAGGTATCAGTGCCGAGGTTTGTCTTGATAGTTTCAAATAAATTGAAGATAAGGTAGATCAAACTTGTGTTAATTTAATTTCGGTTACTTATCTACTCTGAAGAAATCGCTTACATTAGGTCACGAAACGTCAGAAATACCGAATATGTTTATATATTTTAATCATCGCATATTTGACACTTTTTATTCTAGATCCAACATATTTTGATGGTCGTTGTGCTGATATTATTTTGGAGCCTGGTAGTAAAATTATTGGACGATTAGGTATTCTACATCCTGATGTTATACGAAATTTTGAATTGACAATGCCTTGTTCAGCTTTAGATTTAGATCTCGAAGTGTTTCTTTGACTGTTACATATTTAAACTGATTATGTAAAAAAAACAGTCGTCTTTCCAAAATAAAGGATTTTCTAATGAGTTTACTGAGATTTAGTATTTTGCAAAACCTACGAATTGATAGATTTTCTTTCTAAACAATGTTATTCTTTCAATAAAATCCCATTCAGTCAGTCAGTCACAAAGTAAACCTTGGCAGTACGTACATCAGTTCGAGTTCCCATACCACTTGAGCACATAGATGCAGTTGTCGATTCATCAAATCCCATAGTGGTAGAAGTAGTAAGAGTATAAGCATTATGTGAAAGATTAGGGTTTGAAGATGTTAATAATACAGTGGAATAAATTTGAAAAGAGAAAAAGGATAGGGACATGAAGAATTCGGAAGATTAGAATTTGGGAGAACACAAAGAGTGGATGCACCTTCGCCATTGTAAACGATTTTGAGCCATGTCATTCAAGGTCTCCAACCATCGGTTGCTATCATCTCGCGCATCACAACCAGGTAGTCTGCACCTACCAACATGGCCCAGTCCACTTGTCAGTGACTTCATTGATTTGTGCCACGTTTTGGTCTGACCGCCCCTAGCTTTCTTCCAACCTACTCCTACACCATAAAACATTGCACGTTGAGGCAGTCGGTGGTCCGGCATACGTAACACGTGTCCCAGCCATCTCAACTGATGAAGTTTCACTACTTCATCAATTAATTTGCCATCCTTACCTAGTACCCGTTTCTTAGCAACTATATTCCTTACCCGGCGGTCCCAGGATATACGAGCAATGATTCGAAGACACCTATGATCGAATACTAGTAGCCCACGAATATCCTCTATCTCACGAACAGAAATGCTTCACAGTAAACTCATTAATTGCAATGTTTTTCAAGTACAGAATATTTCAATAACTGGCAAACAACACCACAACTCCACATACCTATAGGTATGTGAGGTTTGCGTGGTTTATTTAGGAAGAGTTTTACAGTGTAGTTGTTAAATTAGTCGTCCTCCGTAGATCTAATTACATAAAGTCTCAAAACCGTTTGGTCAATTATCAATACTTACGCCTATTACCACTCGTCGAGGAGCATAGGCCCCTCACCAGCATTCTCCAACCAACTCTGTCCTGAGCCTACCTTTCCAGTTACTATTCAACCTTTTCATATCGGCTTCTATTTCCCGGCGTAGTGTGTTCTTTGGCCTTCCTCTTTTCCGCTTCCCTTCCGGATTCCAAGTTAGGGATTGAGTCGTGATGCACATTAGTGATTTCCTTAATGTATGTCCGATCCACTTCCAACGTCTTTTCCTAATTTCCTCTTCAGCTCGAAGCTGGTTTGTCCTCTCCCATAAAACGCTGTTACTGATAGTATCCGGCCAGTGGATGTTGAGTATTTTGCGTAGACAACTGTTTATAAATACTTGTACCTTCCTGATGATGGCCGTAGTAGTTCTCCACGTTTCAGCTCCATACAGTAGGACTGTCTTGACGTTCGTATTAAAGATTCTGACCTTGAAATTGGTTAATAGTTGTTTTGAGTTCCATATGTCCTTCAACTCTAGGAATGCTGCCCTTGCTTTGCCAATCCTCGCCTTTACATCTGCATCCGATCCTCCTTGTTTATCAACGATACTGCTACACAGGTACGTGAATGTTTCCACCTATTTCAAAGTTTTGCCATCAAGTGTGATTGGGTTGGTGTTCTCCGTGTTGTATTTGAGAATCTTGCTTTTTCCTTTGTGTATGTTGAGGACTATTGATGCAGAGGCTGTTGCTACATTTGCTGTCTCCGTCTGTATTTGTTTGTGTGTATGAGATAGGAGGGCTAGGTGATCTGCGAAGTCCAAATCATCTAATTGATTTTGAGAAGTCCATTGTATTCCGTATTTCCCCTCAGATGTCGAAGTCTTCATAATCCAGTCAATCACCAGAAGAAAGAGAAAGGAGGAGAGTAGACAGCCTTGTCTGACTCCGGTCCTTACTGGAAATGCTTCTGTCAGCTGTCCTCCATGCACTCTGTACTTTAGTCCATCGTATGAGTTCTGGATAATGTTGAGAATCTTCTGAGGAAATCCATGGTGTCGAAGAAGTTTCCATAATGTTCTGCTGTCCATACTGTCAAGCGCCTTCTCATAGTCAATGGAGTTGACGTATAATGATGAGTTCCATTCAATTGATTGTTCAACGACGATCCCGTGTCGCAATCTGGTCTGTGCACGACCGATCCTTACAGAATCCAGCCTGATGATCCCTAAGTTCGGCATCTACTGCGTTTTTCATCCGATTCAGCAGCACTCTGTTGAAGACTTTTCCTGGTACTGATAACAGACTGATACCTCTGTAGTTCTCGCATTCGCTCAGATCTCCTTTCTTTGGTATCTTGATGAGATATCCTTCTTTCCATTCCATTGGCACTTGTTCCTCTTCCCAAATCTTCTTGAATAGAAGGTGAAGCATGTTTGCAGTCATTTCAATGTCTGACTTCAATGCTTCTGCTGGTATATTGTCAGGTCCTGCCGCTTCCCACTTTAGATTTGTTTGATGGCCATCTTGACTTCTTCGATCGTTGGTGGAGTGACATCTAATGGAAGGTCAGTGTTTGCTGCTTCGATGTTCGGTGAATTCAATGGGCTGATCTATTCAGCAGTTCCTCAAAGTATTCTGCCCATCTTTTCCTCTGTTCCTGAATCTCAGTGATTGTCTTTCCTTCTTTGTCTTTGACTGGTCTCTCTGGTTTGCTATATCTCCCTGCCAATTTCTTCGTTGTATCATATCTCGAAGGAAGGCTGTATTGAACCGTTGTAGTGCTGTTTGTCCAGTGTTTCTTTAGCTTCAGTCTCATCTTGGCCACAACCAGGTGGTGATCTGAAGCTATGTCAGCTCCTCTCCGGGTCCTCACACCTTCCATTGATCTTCGGAATTTTTTGTTGATACAGATGTGATCTATCTGGTTCTCTGTGGTTTGGTCCGGTGAGATCCATGTAGCTTTGTGTATGCGCTTGTGTGGGAATATTGCGCCACCTATAACCAATTTGTTGAATGCACATAGGTTTGCAAGTCTCTCCCATTTTCATTTCTTTCTCCTAGTCCATGTCGTCCGATTATATCTTCATATCCTGTGTTTTCCACTCCAACTTTAGCATTTAGATCCCCCATAAGGATGGTGAGGTCCTTTCGTGAGCACTTTGCTACAATTGATTGCAGCCTTTCATAGAACTGGTCTTTATCATCGTCATTGATATCATTGGTGGGTGCATAACATTGGATAACGTTCATTGTGATCCCTTGCTTCTTTGTTCTGAATGATGCTTTGATTATCCTGGGTCCATGAGATTCCCATCCCACAAGTGCATTTCGTGCTTCTTTGGACAACATTAGAGCAACTCCCTGAGTGTGTGGAGCATTTTCCCCTTCGTGACCGGAATACAGCAGCATCTCTCCTGTACCTAGACTTTGTTGTCCAGTGGGTTTGCTATTTGGCAGGTCTTTTCTGTATCCCACATTGTCCGGACGTTCCATGTACCTATAAAGAGTGTTGCTCTGGTTGTTGGAAGGTGCATCGGTATCGTGACTTCCGAAGAATTTCGGCTTTCATCATGAGATGTCATAATTATTCCTTCTACTCCCAGGTCAGAGTTTAAATGGTTTGAATTATTTTTTCTGGTTAGCGTTTTTTAGCGAGTTAGCTTTTCTACGGGATGGGGTCGCTAACCCCATACCCAACCCTCCTCCTTTACCCGAGCTTGGGACCGGCAGTAACTCTAGAAGAGCTACAGGCGGAGTTATGGTATAACATAGTGTTCACAAAATTATCTTCATCAGTCTATTTCTTTTAATCATCTATATCGTCGTCTGATAAAATATTGAAACAATCACATATCTCAAGGGATGCATGTATGAATCTGCCTGGTAAACGCGCTTCCTCAACATTATGAATATTCTTTTGATAAAATTGGATAGCGAGTAGCTGTGGGATTTGGAACTTGCGTTTTGTCCTTTTTGAGACTTATCATCTGGATTTATTTGCATCCAAGTGTTGATATTCATACTAAGACTCAAAACCAGCACTTTTCGTTTCAAATGCAATAAACGATCTACTGAGCTGTTAAGTCCAGTTAACAACTAATATGATCAACGGGTATGTAGGCATTAGTAAGGATCTGTAATTCCCTGTTTTTTGATATTCAAAACTGCAATTGATCAATGTCTATTCTTATGTATATTATCGGAACTCTGTACCTCAATGGACAACACCAGATTCAAGTCATAGTGCGAATATCACCACTAGAATGCAGTTACATTCCAACTGACAAGTCTCAAATAGAACAAAATGTACATTCTGGTTTCCACTGCTTATCAAGTACCAACTAAGCTAAAACTTGCGACAAAGGTTATACCAAGACAATTCCCTCAGGATACACATATGATAACAGGGACTAATCAATTACAGCCCAGAACATCAACAATATAGGATTGCAAACCTTTACAATAAAAATGTTACAGATAATTGTTGTTTGTCAATCAATTCCAAACATCTGGGATACCCTTTTTCTCAAAAAAAGATTCATATGAATCAATATTTTTAGTCAGTTTTCTCTTTATTTTGTTCTAGGTCAAAATGCAACTGGTCTAATCTCAGTAAGCATACCACCTACAAGGCATGACATTTTGCATGCATGTGATATAGCTGAAGATGTTGGAATTGCATTCGGTTATGATAATATACCTGAATCGTTACCACAAACCTATTGTGTAGCTGGTAATCAACCAATCAGTCGATTGACGGATCTTGTTCGTGCTGAAATAGCTCAGATGGGATTTTCTCTGTATCGTTCCAATTTTAGTATATGTACCGCCGCTGCACAATATTTATTTTACATGTATGGAAACTGTGGTTTGTAGGTATTTAATCATAAGTAAGCTCGATGCATTACCACTAAAATAAAACACATGAGTGCGCAACCAATGCTACACTGTAAACCTTCATCACAACCGTTGTTATGAACGGTAAAAGTTCCTCGTTATCAAAGGAAAACGCCTTCAATATCCAAACATACTATTAAGATGCTCATCTATTAATACCACTTTCATCGTTCTCTTGATTGTAATTACCAGTGGTAAATAGACCGTTATGTTGTAGGAAATTTGTTGAACAAAAAAAGGAATAAGTATTTTGCATAATAGTACAATATTTATTATTTAATGAGATGTACCAACAAAATAGGGGGAGATTTACTCGTTGTTCAGCTTCTCGTTTTGTGAATACACAATGATCGAAAAATGTACAACAACTTCTCTATACACCAAAAAATTATTTTTCTCAATTTTCAGTTATGATGCAATCGTCGTCCTCGTCATCAGTTAAATTATCTTCATCATTAACATCGATGGAACACTGGTCATCTTTAACTCCTAAATTGGTCACTCCACGGTTAATTCTTTTGTATTTAATATTCTTGACTAATGAAGAGGGGTGTTTCGGCATTTCGCCTATCTCAGATCCAGAATCATGATGTGAATCAGATACATTTACATAGTCTACATTAGTTTCTCCGGTAGTATTCTCCTCACCGTCATCATTAATTTGATGCACTTTATGTTCTGTAATAATAAATCCTAATTTGTAAAATGTAATTGCTACATTCAACTGGCGAATAGCCAAAAAAGAAAAAACATACACGTAAAGTTAATGAAAGCTACATAAGAAGACTTTCAATAACTGATGAATAAATTGAACCATTACAATAACTAACTCAGCTCTGATATGCTTATGATTTGAATTGTGTCTAGATATTATTAAGACAACCATTACATAATTATTACTTTTCGTCAGCTTATGTACGTACTCACATATATTATGCTTTTTGAAAGGAAGAACAGCTAGTGATAATTTTACTTATCTAGCCACATTTATGTAGATAGAACGGATTTAAATTTGTAATTTGATTATTCAAATTCACCATAAGTCAATCAGTTTGAATAAAAAACAACTTCAGAAAGGGGTTTTGTGGAGATTTTATATCGTTGAGAACATGAGTTGATTGAAGCTAGACCACCATCGAAAACCTGGAAGCACTGGATCGCCGTTTCGTCCTCTCGTGGGACTCTTCAGAAGTGCACATCCACGACCTCGCCCCCTTCTGATAATAATCATATGCTCACTAGTAATAGGCTCCGTGAGGTACTTCCTGGAGTTCTAGTGAGAAGCAGTGATCAGTGGAGTTCAAACCACGTCTGTCGTGAGATATCAACTCACTAAAGACAATTGGTGAACGGTTGCTCAATTTCGTGGATTGGTTGAAGTTAGACATTAACACGGTTGGCTGCCGGCTCAGTGGTCTATCGGTTAAGTGCTCTGGCGCGAGACTGGTAGGTCCTGGGTTCGAATCTCGCGAAAGCAGGATCGTGAATGCGCACTGCTGAGGAGTCCCACAATAGGACGAAAAGGCCGTTCAGTGCTTCCAGGTTTTCGATGGCAGTCTAGATTTAATTGACTCATGAGCTACATAAAAACAACTTCTGAAATTAACTACAGCACAAAATTGAGAATAAGATGCACCGTCATCTAGCACATAAGACATTCCTATAACCAAATACAAAAATCCCATTTTTCTAAGACAGATGTGTTCATAAAATACTTCGTCAATTAACGTGAACAGTGTAATCGAAACAGTATTATCAGATTTTATTTAATGTCTGTGGAAGTTGTGGCACAATAACAGTTTGGCTATGAAGCATCGATGCTAGTTATAAAAAAGCCATCTCCCAGTTCATATCATTTCATTGTTGATGCGAAACTTATGAAGACAAACGTTTGTACGAGATTCATTGAATTCGCATGTATAAGAGTGCAGTACACACCACCAATTAAATAATTTCGTTTGACTTCTCTACCTTTATACACTATAGTCCCTTCCACAGTGTTGGCAGCCGGGAAGCGGTATTAGCCCTCATACCCGTAACTGCACCCAAGACCAAATTGGTTACATTCAAATCCTTCATAGGTGTCTTCGAAGCATTGCTCGTATATCCTGGGACCACCGGGTAAGTAATGCAGTTGTTAGGAAACGGGTAGTAGGTAAGGATGGCAGATCGATTGATGAAGTAGTGAAACTTGGTTCGTATGCGCGAGATGATAGCAATCAATGGTTAGAGATCTTGAATGACATGGCTCAAAATCGTTTACAATGGCGAAGGTGCATCCACTCTTTGTGTTCTCCCAAATTCTAATCTTCCGAATTCTTCATGTCCCTATCCTTTTTCTCTTTTCAAATTTATTCCGCTGTATTATTAACATCTTCAAACCCTAATCTTTCACATAATGCTTATACTCTTACTACTTCTACCACTATGGGATTTGATGAATCGACAACTGCATCTCTGTGCTAATGTGGTATGGCGACTCGAACTGATGTACGTACATACAAATTTCTACGTTGTGACTGGCACAGTATGGTAATATGTACATTTAAAATCTATATCACAAAAACATAATGAATTAATGAACGAATTCAATTAACACCAACAATCTGTCAGTTGGAAACAACATGGTACCTTGAACAGAAAACACGTATCAATCCAAATGTATACTATAATGGATAATTTTTCCCATTGAATAGATTTATGTAGTTCAAGTCTATGCAAATAGTTAATTATCCAACCCTAACCTAGTTATACCTTTGGGATAGTGTAGCTGGGTCTCATGAAACAACATAGGGAATCAATAGAAATCAAACTAATACACCACTCTACCGTAGCTTTCATATCTACGTCTTAATAAGAACAGAATGAAATACTCTGTCCCGGGGCTTTTATGGTTTCCTCCACTGAAAAGATATATCCTACCCTGGGTATGTGTATCTGTATGAGTTGAGAGAACATTTATTAAAAGGGGTTAATGACCTTTCTCTAACATTTATGGCTGGGATGATAATCTTGAATAGAAATAAGTTTTATTTAACATAAAATACCAACATTTACTACTATTACTACTAACACTTGTACAAGCAAATTAAACTTACACAATCTGTATGCTTTTCCAATGGCAAACAACGAATAGGAATGAACATAGGATATTTACGAATGAGATGACTGAGGGCGATAAGGAACTGGATGACAAAAAAAGAAAAAAAATCACATTAAAGATAGCATTGAACAGATAAGACAAATTAGTAAACTAGTCATGAATGTGTCATGTTTGTGAAACGTTTATCATATACTAGTTGAACAGGTGTGTACCGTCTGTAGAAAATTATAAATAACAGTCCAGTTTTAAAATAATGTACACAATAGAACAATAGGGACTTGATTACAGTTGTTCAACATGTTATCGGTTTTTACGTTAAGTAAACGCCACTTCCATATGCAACACTGAATAATGACGTCAGTTTATCATTTGAACACCCCAAACCTTCACGACAAGGCAGTGAGTAGTAATTCCCTGATCAGTGGCGGTATACGCGGGTCTATATGAGAACATTTCGAGAGGGAGAGCTGACTCTCCACACTCTCGGTCTTGGACAGGGCTGAGCAAGCTCACAGCCGCCGTCCGTAGGTGAAAAATACAGGAAATTTCATTGGTCTCAGTTTATAGACCGTTGCAGAAATTACACTGCAAAGAACAGATACTACACATGATCTTAGCTCAGAGGGTCGATGTTCCCACAGCCATACTCGGTATCAATTTCCTACAGCACTATGAATTGCTAGTCCATTCACGTAAAGTGCAGCTAATCGATACTTTTTCGAATAGTAAATTCATGGGCTTTATGATGTAGGTTTGTTCTGTGAGCTGGATGGTTTGGTCCTACATCAAAATCACCCACCTGAGCTACAAATCTTCTCCACCATCTCATGGGCTTCAAAACTCAAAAAAGCGCGTACCAAATCACAGGTGTATTTCATTCGCATGACGATGTATTTTTCACACTTTTTTCCATGAAATTCCCCAAACTAACGAAACCTCCCAAGATCCCATCGGTGACCAATGGTGTGGCACACCCGCGGACCCCAGTCACAGCAAAACGTCGTCGACTGACACCGGACAAATTAGATTTCGCTAAACGTGAGTTTGACCATTTAATAGCTACTGGTACTCTTCGTTTTTTTTCACAGTCTCTGGGTCTCACCTCTCCACATGGTTAACAAAAAGGATGAGGTTAGTTGAAGACCATGTGGCAACTTCCGAGCATTAAACATTGCTACACGTTCTGATAGCTACCCTATCCCCTACATACACGGCATTACTCAAGGACACGACTAATTTTTTAAAATTAAACTATGCTTCTTACCTACTATATGGTGTTGTTTTTTCTTTGTAGTTAAGATATAGGGAATTCTGAAAAATCTTTATTTGATATTGGATAGTTTACGGTAATAGGTAAAAAAGAACGCGGGATCTAGGTTTCATCTTAACTCGTATTTGTGCCGACACAATGTTTTCTTATAAATGTTTATATAGGTTTGTTAAGAAGAGTAAAGTGTAATGCAGTAGACAATCTTACAAATAAAATGAAAGTCGAGAAGTTTGACGTAGATTCGGTTGAAAACATTAAAAATGATCTCAAATTCTTAAAACAGTATAGGTGGGTTTTGGGGCACCAACTATGGAAGTTCAAAATTAAAACGAAAAAAACTTACTTTCTTATGAAAACCAATTCCCACATTTGCATTACTATCAGTATTATTGCCTTGATTATTTAAAGAATGATATACCATAAATGAGGGAATTATAGAATGCTGTCTATTGGAAGTATTATCATCAGTGACAGTATTAGATTCTTTATTTTCAAAATAAGTCAACATTAATCGTATCGCTGTTGAACGAATCAAACGAATTTTACTATGAATAGTTAATTGATTCGATTTGTCGCTTCCCTGTTTGAAAATCGAACGTATTAGTTCATCTGGAAAAATGAATTAGAAACATTCAAGTAATAATAACAAAAATAACTATCCTCTAACTTTGATAAGATTAACAATTGTTGGAATAATCACATTGACTGAAAACAACCTTGAATATTAACCGAGATAATTCTTGGCGCATATTGGTTCAGGTTCATTTTACTTCTAACACTCTTGTATTGATAAACATGAGTTAGCAGACCGTATCAAATTACAAATCAGAAACAATAATTTATGCATACTTAAACCAAAACTGATAGACAGCAAAGCAAGAACTGAATCACTAATTAACCATGCAATTAAGGAATATTACAACGCATAACAACAGTTAATGCGTCTAAAGAAGATTTACATTACGGAGAATAGAGAAATACAGTAGTGCAATTATATGACAATAAAAATATGTATAGTAATTGTCACTGAAATAATTTTAAAGGTTAAAACTTCCTTAATATCTTCTAAATCCTAGAACATTAGCTAGTAGTGGAACTCAGGACTTGCATTTCGTCCTATTCAGGACTCCGTATCTCGATTTACCTGCATTCTAATATTGATGTTGTCCACTGACGTAAGGAATCGAGATGGTTATTTGTTTGTGAAACGAGTATGGAATTTGTTTGAGAAGCTACACAGTTTTCATTTATGTGATATTCAGGAATGTAACTGCAGGTACATCCATTCGAAATGAGACGAAACATAAGATTCTACTACTAGCTACTTGTATAGTGAACAAGAACACGAGTAGGGACAATCGAATGTATTCAAGCACAAATTACGAACTATGGTACTAAGATCTGATAACCATACAGTAAATAGTTAATTTGCAAATTATCAATCAATTGACTCAATTTTGACCATCCCTTCTGTAAATATCAATTCATCGTCTCCGACCATTATTGTCCATGCATTTTCCCACCAAGTGCGCTTCGTTCCCATTCTTTCCTTATCGATCTTCTACTGAAATACATTCAATGCCCGACCATCGTAATATACTACTGATGTGGATATAAGTAACCCACACTACACTTGTAACTAAATAGCAACATTTAGGCAATACAATTAGCATGTAACTATACTAATAAAGACTGATCAATCGCACAATAATAATGGGAAATACAAACACACATAACCAAATGTAACTATTAACCATACCTTCACTCAATTCGGGTGCACAACTTCCTCTCATTATTTTCAACATTATTTTATCAATAGCCAAATATAAAGGATCAATTGATTGAATAAATAAATTATCATAAGGATTAGGTTGTTGTTTTGTTGTATTAATTTCTTTACTGGTTGATTCTGCTTTCATTGTTATTGTTGACAATGAGAAGGGAGCAAAAGAGGATTGTTGTTTTTCTTGGTTTGATGTATAAATAGTTTTTGATCTTCGAATTGGAAATGTTTGACGTTGTTCAATTTTACTGATTAAACGTTTCAATAGTTGGATAGTTTGTACACGAAATTCTTTTTCAAATTCAATTGCCTTTAAGTGAATAGTAAATAATTCAGACAACTAGATATTTTGCATGAATGACTGATTTATTTATTGATATAAGCACATAAATATTGGTACAAGGAAGCACCAGATACATATGCGCCACATTCGATTTGTGTGTGGTCTGTGATACTGACCAGATGACCAAACTGAAGTAGGTGGTTTTCTTAGGGGGACACACTCGGAATCTTCGACCTAAAGGTCTGATACACAAGGCAGTCGAGCATCGTGAGAAGATGCAGTCCCATGATAGCCGGTGACTGACGATTGATTCATAAGCCATTTGTTCCCTTAGGATACTGGAGCCCATGTGCACCAGTGATTTGGAATCAGGGTTTTCCATCTTCCCTAGGTGGACGCGTCGTGTCCATCAATCTTGTTAAAGAGTCCGACATTCGCTTTTCGTCCTCTCGATTTCGTAAACTACTCCCCATCCCACCACGAGAAGGTAGTGAGTAGGACTTCCCTGGCAGAGGCTATATACGCGTGGCCATATGAGAGCATTTCGAGAGGGAGGGGTGACTCTCCCCACTCTCGGCCGTACCAGGGCATTTGGGGGCATAGACGACTGAAGGAATTGATTATTGGTAAAAAGGTAATAGATTAACTTTTTTTCACTTCATATAGAATTATTCAACGAAACTGAATTCTAGCCATATTTTCGTATGAAAACTAGTAAAATTACTTAGTTGTCTATAGTGAAGTGAGACCCAGTTTGAACTTGTAACGGTCGAAAGTTCAGTATTTCAATTATTAGACTGAAGTTTTATCATTTTGGTAAATAACCATAATTAAAACATATCTAGCTTTGATGATCGCATTACAAAGTATGTACATAATTTCTCTTGGCAACAAGCATATATATATGTACCATAATATATAAGCAAATAAATGAGTGATAAGCTATCTTGATATTAAGCAAAGATGGATAGTGGCTAGCAATGGAATCCAGGAAGCGCGCTTCGTCCTATTTGAGACTCGTCAGCTGGATGTACCTGCATCTCAGAGTTGAAATTCACTCAGGGACTCGAACCCAGTACCTTTCGCTCTAAACGCCATCGCGTTATCCACTCGGTCACTGAGTCCTGATAGCCACTTGCTTGTGCAATGGGGTGAATAATACTAAGTGTACCTTGATAATGTTTTTAATGTAGCAAATTATACATCCCTATATTGGTTCGTATTATCGTTTTGTGGTTTTATCCCTTGTTCGTTTGGCTTATACACTTACAACTTCCTTATATCATGTGGCCTCACAATATCATGGTTAGTTGATATGCTAGGCTTACTTAGCATAAGCTACCTATTATCATAATCAAATGAAAAATAAAACTGAATTTAAACTAAGAACGATCGCAATATTCATGAGATAGGAATGGGGTGATCACTTACATGTTTATTCGCTGCATCTTTATTAAAAAATATTCCAAGGTGTTTAAAAGAATTAATAGGAAGTGGTTTATCAAATTCTGGATCATTTTCCACAACATTCTTCATCATAATTGGTAACAACTGAAATATAAATAAAAAGTCAATTTTATATATAAACAAAGGGAAACCAGATGTGAAGACAAGCACACATAAATACTGGTAGATATGGGTGCCAAAATAAATATGAGCCACACAAATAAAAAAAGTAAAATTGTGCAGATATAGGGGAAGGAAGAAGTACAATAAAAGTAAATAAGTCAGTGAAAGACAACAGTTTTTAATAAATATTTCAGTCGTGAAAAATATAAACAGAAACATTTCAGTCAAAAAAGTTCCTCTAACTTTTATGAAGAATGTGAAGGAAAACTACAGCAAGACCGCTATTGGCTTCTGTTCTCAGCCATATCCGATAACGTTTTAAGCCATTGAGTTTTTATTTTATTTAAACACATAAATATTGGTACAAAAAGCACCAGATAAATATGCGCCCCACAAATCTCATTTCATTTGTGTGAGGGCTGTGATACTTCCCGGGTGCCCAGACTGAAGCAGTTGGTTTTCTTAGGGAGCCACACCCGGAGCCTTTGACCTAAAGGTCTGATCCACAAGGCAGTGGAGCATCGTGAGGAGATGCAGTCCCATGTTAGCCAGTGACCAACAATAGGTTCATACGCCATTCGTTCCATCAGGATCCTGGAGCCCATGTGCACCGTTGGTTTGGAATCAGGGTTTTCCAACTCCCCTAGGTAGACCCTCCATGTCCACCAACCTGGTTAAAGCGACCGACATTCGCTCTTCGTCCTCTCACTTTCGTAAACAACACCGTTGCCACGAGAAGGCAGTGAGTAGGACTTCCCTGGCAGAGGCTATATATTCGCGTGGCCATGTGAGAGCATTTCGAGAGGGAGAGCGGACTCTCCCCACACTTGGGCGTACTAGGGCTTTTGGGGGCACCATTGAGTTACTTGCACCGCAGTCAATATCGCTAACCTACAACCCTTACGCACTCATCAACAGCCTGAATATGAGGTCAATATCATTCTCCAACCTTAAAAAAACAAAGTTGAAAAATCCATAACAAACTCGAAGCTACGAAGAAGAGCAGAAAATAGCTACGTAATTCTTGGTGTCTTAAAGGTGATGATACAATATTATCAGTATGATTAACTAAAAAAATCAGGGTTTGGAAAGCTAAATATAATCCCATTTGGATAATTACTACCACTGATATTTTTAGCAGATAAGGCCGGATATCCTAGCTGTCTGAACATCCATGGATGAAATGATTTCTGTCATGAACTTAAATAAACTGTTGAGTAACAGGATCTTATTTACATAATATTCCTACGAATTAGGCAAGTGATTTTGAGGTAAAAGTGTTTCCAATCAAGATAAAACAGTTAATACGCTTAAAATTACTCGATACAGTCAGTCAGTCAGCTACAACGTAGGACCAGGCACATTTATGCATCGGTCCAAGTTGCTATACCTCGTTAGCACAACAAGATGAACACCGGATTCATAGAAGTAGTTAATTTAGTGGTGGTAATATATGAAAGAAAGGTTGTATATAAGGATATATTATAGGAAGGAAGACAGATATGAAGCAATTTTAATCTCAAGGTTTAAGGGAAGATAGAAAGTGTATACACCTACGCAATTGTGATCGATTCTGAACCATGTCACACTGAGTTCCCAACCATTAGTTACGATAGTCACGCGGACCCCAACCAAGTAGTCTGCATCTACCAACATGGCTCAGACTAGAAGTTAATGACTTCAAGCACCGATGCCACGTTTCAGTTTGGCCGCCCCTAACTTTCTTCCGACCATCGCCAATACTAGTCAGCATAGCGCATCGTGGTAATCGGTGTTCAGGTATACGTAACACATTATCATGTGTCACATAATGTTATTTATTCACCAAATGCATAATCAAAGTACTCAGTTATAATTGAGGTATAAGAGCTAGATGATACAAGATTTAGAACTAGTAACTAAGTGGTTTTAAAGTCAAATGACTTCAATACTAAAAAGCCATTGCTCAAATGTCAAATCACTCATAAAATGATGAAAAGTTACGACAAATAATTATTGACAATTGAAAATAATAAACTGATTTACTTCAGACAGATAATCGCCCCAATTATATTTTTGATTAAAACTGATGCAGAGATGTAGTGTATGCTTATTTTTACTATTAGCATGTGACATAGTGTAAGCAAATCCTTTAGGAATATAAAGTAAATCTCCCGGTTTTAACTTCACCAACGAAACATCTAAATCACAGTAAGAAAGACAGAAAGAAACTATTCAGTGGAATAGTAGTAATTAACAGCAACAAGACTATAAAATACGAATGGTGTATATTGTTAGAAATAATCAGACTCAATAACGACGTAGATGTCTCTCTAATTATCAACCGTAGCTGCTACCTTGATGAGACAGAGAAGTTCGCCTACCGTGATGTTCCAATCCAGCTACATTGACTGGGATACTCTTCTCTTTAGCTCCTACCATCCCAAGCAGATCAGTTGAAGAACAATAGGACTTAAGGTAGTAAACTGGCAGTCCGACAGCAAAGTCTTACTGGCAACTGTACAGAGGTATGACAGCAGTAAGATGTTCTACTCAAGCCGCCAGCACTTACAGTGATGCTGCTCTCATATAATGGGAAAACGATGAAGGTCGGCAATAGGCTTAGAAATTCCAACTTAATCCACGAATTTTCGTCGTCCAAGATAAGGCCTTTAAAGTACGGAGCTCACTTGTTTGAAACTACTTGCAAAAGCGTTGTTTGTGATCATTCTTAAGTGGTTATCCTTCAGACATAGCGTTCACTGTCCTAGGTCATAACGACCACTCCCCTAACCCAGGTTTATTTTTAGGTCTCTGAAGAGGAGATATTCTTCCACAGAGTGAGCAATTAAGACGTGACAAGTCATTATACTTCTGATTTGGTTAACTGACTTAGCTCTACGTTGAAATTAATGTGCACTATTGAGATCACCTGTCAGACCAAAAAAATTGTATCGGATGAGAGTTCGAATCTACAACCAAATGGTTAAAAGCCGAATGAATAGGATCTAACATAGTTATATCAATTTTAGATAAGAGAAAAATCCGCTTCTGCATAATAATTATATAATGAATCCATTTTGGAAATGATAAAGCGGCAATTTGAATAAGCTTACGTAGCAACTAATGTGTCAGGTGGCCTAAGTGAAATTGACACAATATTTGTAATCATGAAACGAATTTCCACTATTCAGATCAGTTGTTACTGTCCTTGTATTCTTTTATGCTTATATACTATCCCGGCTGGGCACTTAGACTCTTACCCCCTAATAC
The DNA here is from genome assembly GCA_944470415.2 of Schistosoma rodhaini. Taxonomy (NCBI): domain Eukaryota; kingdom Metazoa; phylum Platyhelminthes; class Trematoda; order Strigeidida; family Schistosomatidae; genus Schistosoma; species Schistosoma rodhaini. Next base: position 85,357,932 of record OX104044.1, read on the forward strand.
CCTGGCACGGCCGAGAGTGTGGAGAGTCAGCTCTCCCTCTCGAAATGCTCTCACATGGCCAGGCGTATACAGCCTCTGCCAGGAAAGTCCTACTCACTACCTTCCCATGCCAGGGTGGGGTGTTGCTTACGAAATTGAGAGGACGAAAAGCGAATGTCCGGCGCTTTAACGAGATTGACGGACACGGCGCGTTCACCTAGGGAAGTTGTAAAACCCTGATTCTAAATCAGTGATACACATGGGCTCCAGTATCCTGAGGGAAAAAATGGCGTATGAACCTATTGTTGGTCACCAGCTACCATGGGATTGCATCTCCTTACGTTGCTCCACTGTCTTGTGTATCAGACCTTTAGGTCGAAGGTTCCGGGTGTGGCCCCTTAAAAAACTACCTGCTTCGGTCTGGGCACACGAGCAGTATCACAGACCACATACAAATCAAGTATTCGTAGGCTACTAGTGTTCGATCACAGATGTCTTCGAAGCATTGCTCGTATATCCTGGGACCACCGGGTAAGTAATGCAGTTGTTAGGAAACGAGTACTAGGTAGGGATGGCAAATCGATTGATGAAGTAGTGAAACTTCATCAGTTGAGATGGCTGGGACATGTGTTACGTATGCCGGACCACCGACTGCCCCGACGTGCAATGTTTCATGGTGTAGGAGTAGGTTGGAAGAAAGCTAGGGGTGGCCAGACCAAAACGTGGCACAAATCAATGAAGTCACTGACAAGTGGACTGGGCCATGTTGGTAGGTGTAGACTACCTGGTTGGGATTCGCGAGATGACAGCAACCGATGGTTAGAGACCTTGAATGAAATGGCTCAAAATCGTTTGCAATGGCGAAGGTGCATCCACTGTGTGTGTTCTCCCAAATTATAATCTTCTGAATTCCTCATGTCTTTATCTTTTTCTCTTTCCAAATTTATTTCACTGTACTATACTCCTTCAATAATTTCTTCAAACCCTAATCTTTTGGATTTCTGATTATACTCCTACTACTTCTACCACTATGGGATTTGAATCGACGACTGCATCTCTGTGCTAATGTGGTATGGCAACTCGAACTGATGTACGTATGTACGAAGTTCTACGTTGTGACTGACTGACTGACTGGCAAATCAAATGACTGCTGTGGAGCATATGTATTCAATGCCTTCTTGTACCAATATTTGTGTGTTCAACCAATAATAAATAATGATATACTAAATTGACCAATAGATACTTCACTTGACAAAAATCAAATGACACCATGAATAACCATCATACAGAAGTACACATACACACATATAAACTACTGAACGCCAACTTTCAATTATACAGAATGAATTAAATCATATTAGAATTTTTTCAAAAATCAAAAACGTACTTTTGTTTCCACCTTTCAAGTTTGTTTTATTACTGCAAAGAAGAAAACAGGAAACATTTCCTCAAAAAATTACATAAACTACACTTAACTTATTGAGATTTTTCAGACTTTTCTGGCTTATGATCCAAGTTAAGAATAAAACTTATAAAATCTTGTGACTGAACAATGGTGATTCAATTGTTCAATCACTTGATTGCAAACTCGAATCCCACTCAATCTATATCAGTTTCGGAAAACGTATAGTATCGCTGCCAGTGATGTTAATTTTTTTTAAATCAACTGACGAAACACAGGTCTACATATATCAAATATTCTTATAGAGCATTTGGTAGAGGTGGTGAACCAGTTGGTCAGGAACTGAATTGTTATTCATGGAGGTGGTTAGAACATGTGTATACCTGACATCACCTACCTAGGCGAATGATGCTTTCTGGTACTGAAATAAGTTGTTATGAAACAAGGGGCGACCAAACCAATACGTGGAGTCAATTGGTCAAGTCACTGACTAATTGTTTGAGCCACGTTTGTAGTTGCAGACTAAACTGGTTGGAGTCCGCGTGATAGCCAAGATCAATGGTTGAAGACTCCGGTTGACCTGGCTTGAAGTCGTTCACAAAAGCCCAGATGCATTCATTCACTATCTTGAATTCTACTATCCTTCCATACACATTTTTTCACTATGACTTTTTAAATCATATTCCCAGTGTTTAGTTTCTTTTGTCGTTGCTATTTATTTCGATTTATCTCGTTACTTTCATCTCGTGCTAGTCAGGTACGACGACTTGGGCTAACTTACATCTGTGTCAGGCTCTATGTTGATGATTTCTGTCTGCTTGTCGGCTAGATCGTAGTTCCTACTATGACGCCATAATTTACAGTTTATTGTAATGGTTTGTTAAGAATAATGTATTAACGTTTAGTTTGCTGTAACACTCAGTCAGTCAGTCAGATTCAACGTTGGACCACTACTTCATCTTCCTTCAGTTTCCTGCACTGTTGTTGATAATAAAATGTGCTAAGTTGCTCCAGGTCTTACGTTGTCGACAACTAACTAATTGATTCTGATATCACTAGTTATAATGCTGATGGAGTGCTTGGTAGTTTATTGATAAAGTGATCAATCTATTATACATTTGAACTCTGATCCATTCACTTCATATTAATTACAAAGTTGTATAGATAAAATTTATTTAATTATTTATGGCTTAAAAATAAGTGCTCGCGAATGGCCCATCTACTTATCTTTAACTGACACTTTTCAACTAAACAAATTGCAAATCTCTGATGTAGTTACACTAAATCCAGGCAGAAAGTTACTTTTGTTTTATGAATAATGATATTATTTAGGCAAATGAAGCTGGTTGGGTGAAGAAAAGATTACAAATATTGCCTAATAGTTGAGCTTCTGATCATTTACCAATTATAGATTCATATTAACACTGCTTGAGGGCTAATGACACTTTTCAGCCGCGAAGACCATCAAAGTAGATACAGAAAAGCTTAAACATGCAACACTGGTTGAAAGCTAAATGTGTGGACAGCTACGCAACCAATGCATGATGTTACCTTGTTTAATTTAAAACTTCCTCATCCACTGTCAGTTACAGTTAGAAAAGTCATTACTGAGCTATTCAGTCTGCAAAAATATGGAACAGCAGTGGGATCGATTGCTATCCACATTCCATTTAACTACTTAATATTTTAATATGCTGTACATAATTACACAAAGTTGTCACTTGAAAATTTTTTTTTAGAAAGTAAATAACTAACTTCAATTATACCTTGAAATTTGAAACTTTTGTGAACCTTCTTGCTGCAAAATAAATAAATCATGGTCCAACTGATCAAAAGATAATTCAGTCGGTTTCGACGATAGCAAGTAAGCAGTGACGGTAAAATTACAACCGAAATACTCTTGCAGAAGACCTACACGAAAGCGGAGACGTCTGGAGAATGTTTGAAGGTTGTGAAAACGTATTCCTTTTCCTTGCTATAAAAAACGAACAAAATCTGGTGGATAATATACTGTAAAAATGAATAGTAACTGAAATGTCACGATGGTGGTTTAGTGATTAAAGTCGCTGCCCTTTAATCAATCAATCCATATCCTGGTCCCCGTGGTTGTACATGATGGATTTTATAGAGCGATAGCTTCTTAACACTAGCGGATTACGAATTCAACATACCTTTTAATGAAATATTATTTTCATTCTAGTAATCTAAGAACAAACTAAGTCATCTATATCACTTATCTAATCAAAGTTTCTTTATTGACTAGTCTGATCACATAAATTAAAGTAGTGGGAAACTGAAACACTACATTTATATTAAGGGTTTTCACAGCTATGACAGACTAGTGAAGGACGAAGTCGCGACATGGATGCAAAAAGCTTGATTGTATTTCACTAGCCCGATCAACCTGTGGAGAAGAGAGATGTTCATTTGTAACCAAGGGGGCAATATACTATGCTAAAGTTCGCTGTGTATTACCGTACGGTTGAGAAATATGGCCTATGAAAGTAGATGTGTATGATATCATCATAGGTGTCTTCGAGGAATTGCTAGTGTGTAGGTGAACCACCAAGTTATTAATCTTTGCGTAAAGTGTAGAGAAATAGGCGAGAAAGATAAGTCAATTGATAAGGCTAAAAATCTCCATCAGCTTAAATAGTTAGGATATATATTGAGAATGTCTAGCCGACCATTACCTTTACGTGAAATATTTGTTGACACAATATGGTTGGAAACAAATCTAAGGTTTGGTAAATCAAGAAATGGTATCCATCAGTGACTTCTAGTCTGAGTCATGTCGAAAGGTTTTTTTTACTTTATAGCTTAGGCTTATGCAACACTCATAATCAACGATTTAGAGATATTAAGTGGCATGGGGCAAAATTGATCACAGTGGCACACTCGCATCTATTATCTATTCCGGCCCACATCTTCAGTAATTATTCCTAGCCTTACATTCTTTGATTGGATCCTATACTGTTTAACTTCCTATTGTTACTCCAATTAACGCATCATTCAATTGATTACTTCTTGAGTTGAAGGCAACTTCGACAGATTCGCACTCAGTCAGTCACAACGTAGAACTTCGTACTTACGTACATCAGTTCGAGTTGCCATACCACATTAGCACAGAGATGCAGTTGTCGATTCAAATCCCATAGTGGTAGAGATTCGCACTCATGTCAGGTTCTACGTTGATAATGGCTGACTGAGTGGTCAAAAAAAAATTAGTAGTAGTAGCTTCACACAAGAAAAGGATATAGAAAATATATGTTAAGTGTTTTTTTTAAAGGAAATTATTAGATAGTTCTCCAACAACAACAAAAATGAAACTTACAGAATAATGCTCCCATACAGTTCCAGCAAAAGCTCGACCAGGTGGATTAACAATTTCATGTTTCAGAGTTTTGTCTTCGATTAAATCCACATGTTGTTCAAAAAAGAGAAATTCCTTAAAGAAATAAGATAGTTTGATTTCATTTTTTAAAATGTTTTTTTTTCACAGAATATGTATTGTAAATATTACACAATGGTAATAATAATAATAATAATAATAATAATAATAATAATAATAATAATAATAATGGTGGAGGAGGAGATTTGTAGCTCAGGTGGGTGATTTTGATGTAGGTTTGTTCTCTGAGCTGGATGGTTTGGTCATGGAGCTACACGATGTCATGTCTGTACAAACTTCAATCCAGATCGACTTAAGATGATTGACATTAACTAATAAAATACAGAATAATGCATCAATATAGTTATTTATAAAGTATATTACAAAAGTGCAGGATTATTCCGCCTTCCTTTGTAATGTAAACAATCACGATATAAATTATAGTGTTGTTAGCTTAAAACTAATCACAACAGTATGCCTGTTAAAATCGTGAAAGTAAAAAAACTGAGACACATGGATAGCCTAGACTAAATTAATAAAATTACAAATAGCGAAGCTTTAAAGGATTATCGAAACCGAAATAATGAAGTAAACTGAAGGAATAAATAGGAAATAAGTGAAATGTGAAAACATAGTGTTCAAGAGCTAAGAGAAAACAATCGATAATTGAGATACTCAATTATCAACCAGTAGTTCACCAGTTTATGTCCTGTTGCACATTGCTCTTTGAGGAGTCCGACAGTATCATTAGCTTCCAAACAAATATGTGAGCGACTCTAGCGTTTCTCCACATAGTCGGTAAACCACTAACGACGTAGAAAAGATGGTTATACAATTCGAGAAATTATAAATAGCTCACCTTGTCCACCAATTTTTTCACAAAAGAATAATTCAACCATTCACCACATTTTGAACTGGAACGTTTGACATATAGTGGAGTTTTTTGATAATTTACTCTGATTAACATGAACAAAAAAGTATTAAAAATTATTAGACAACTCGGTATATTAATATTATATTATAGCTAATTCAGAAAGTATAGGTTCTAATTACTCACATTTGAGCCATACTGTGTCGAATGAGGGATAGTGATATAACCAGGCCGCTTAAACCGAATTACGTGGAGTAAGGCATGAATCTAAGGTATACTGTTTGAAAGTTTAATATATTTCTATCACTTCAGTCGACTACAACGTAGGACCAGGCACATATATGCATCGGTCCAAGTTGCCATACCTCATTAGGACATCAAGATCAACACAAGATTCATAGAAGTAGCTAATTCAATGGTAGTAATATATAAAAAAAAGATTGTGTATAAGGATATAGTGCAGGAAAAAAGAATTAGTTAGTTGAAAGAAAGGTATAAAGCAATTTTAATCTCACAGTTTAAGGGAAGACAAAAAGTGTATACACCTACGCCATTGTCATCAATTCTGAGCCATGTCACACAGAGTTCCCAACCATTAGTTACGATAGTCGCCAGGACCCCAACCAAGTAGTCTGCATCTACCAACATGGCTCAGACCAGAAGTTAGAGACTTCAAGGAAACAGATCACTTCACTCACACTCTTATAAAGTCCACAGTATGATTTCACCGTCACACACTACGTTTCTTCCTTTGAAGGCTCTAAGGTGTAGTTTAGAGTGGGGTTTTAATACAGCTAGGACAGTATTCCGCGCACTAGAATCGTTGGCCATGGTGACATTTGAGAAGGAAATTTAGAGTTGAAAGTCAAGGTAGGAGGAATAACAGTACTTGAAGAAGGAGATTGACTATGCATACAGTGATCTTGAGTGTTGTTAGAGATCTGAGGGTGGTTAGTAATCCCCGATTGCCCACATCATGGAACGGTTCCTCTAGAGGTACGTAAAAAGGAAATTGGGTTAGCGGTGATCTCAGAGACCCAATAGCGTGACCGCAGTGCCCGAAGGACAACTGCTTGAGGCCAGTCATACATGTCTATGTTGCGAATAGCTTTCGTGTTAGTTCCGTAATTGTCAAGACATAACCACCGGAGACGGAAATCCGTGGGATAAGGCAAGGTATGCATTTTTAGGGCCAAACTCTACTAACCCCACTCTTCCTTGTTGAAAGACAGCATCGCTGTTATGCTGGCTGTCAAGATAGCATCAGTGGTCAGGATTCCTACCACTTAGTCACTATTTTACGAACATTACCATGGAAATAAGGATTTTCCGACTATGATAAAATTTATCCTGTCGTTACTAGCCAATTAATATTTACAAACTATTGTGTTGAATTCCAGATTATATACTTCTGTATGAAGTATGAACAGATGATGTTATTAAGAATGACAACGGAGGCTCTACATTGCAACCATCCAGTTCAGAGAATACTAAAACGATAACAAAAGCGCCTATCTATGATGGAAATCTTTTCCATCATTACCCACGTTTTGTTTGAAATTTCCGATAGCGTATGATACTGTGCAAGAGCAACGAAATGATGCAGGTATTGAACTTAAAATCACACTTTCAATGTGCTTGAAATACCTTAACCACAAAACAACTATAATAATGGATCTGTTATGCTTGTGGCCGAGTGGATGACTAGTTGATGTGTGAACGATAAGACCGCCTAACAGGGAGCAGCGAATTGTCGATTGGAACAGTGACACGAAACCCGTACGAGCAAACTAGAGTGCCAACCGGTCCTGCGATCTGCCTAGCCCAGCCACTTAAGTCCAAAACACCAATAACAGCCTCAGTGGTATGAATCATTATTTACAAACATACTGGGTTTTTATACAAACCAAAGTAATCAATAACTGAGTATAACTCAAGAATCGTATGATAATAAATCAAAGATCAAAATAAAGCTCATGATAAGAGAAACACAAATATGAATCGTTTAGTTACGTAACAATTGTACAATAGGAAATAGGCATAATACATTGGTCGATAAATAGACCTAAAAGTTAACATTCGTAATTCACCGGGGGATATAACAGGATCAGACAGTCGTCTAATATCCAGCACAGGTTTACAAATCGTTTGTTTTCTATTACAAATTTGTGTAATACTCGAATTAGGCTGGCAGCACTTAGATTCTGACTATATTTCATGCTCATACTTACCTTTCTGGTCAATTACTAGCTTTAACACGTTACGTTTGTATGAGAGGGTATGACAAGTCCATTAAGTGTCAAAATACTATGTTTAGGTGGCAGCGATCAAAAAGCAAATTAGTCAAAAAGAGTATTTGAGCATACACTTAACGAGACTGTTTCTCTACATGTTTTCTATGTTCAACCACCATTTATCTTGACGTCCAGTGTCGTTTGACGTGGAAATGGGTTCAAATAAAGTTGTAGGCGAACAAACCACAACATGCAATTGGTCCATAAAGTCATCAACTGTTAGGATATGTGTGGATTAGTGCACACCATCTGATTGTCTGTGAATCATTTGTGATCGATGGTTAAAGAACATATGTGACATGGTTCAAGAACCAGTCACTGGCGCAGGTGCGTTAGTTCCTTAACTTTCACTATATCTTTAGTCTAAATATTATTTCACAATTTTCATTCCACCAAAACATTCCTTCTTTTAGAACAAAATACGTGTTTTGTCTGCTTTACAATCAAAGATACTATTGCTATTCCAATCACTTTAATATTCATTTCATTAATTTCATATTATTATGTTAACACGAGTTGATAAACATCTGAGCAAGGTTGTACACTGTTTATGACGAGCTGACTGAAATTTTATCCTTAGGCGATCTATCACACTTGATATTTGCTCTAGCAGGAATACTTAATGGAAACAATGCATAAGACAAGTAAAGGGGAGCGAAATTATTAATTAATGGTTACAAATCTATCACACTGATATCTTTGCTTGTCATTGTTTTACTAATAAAATAAGTGCTACATTACTTATAGGACGTTTTTTCTTCAATAATTAAGGCTTTCTCTTCTGAATTCTTGTTTTGTCCCATTAAGCATTGTTACCGACTTAGAGAGTTTATTAAAAATGGTACGTCGTTGCTAGTTATTTTCTATAAAGAAGGGGAAACAATCGCCTCATGAATAAAATGCTGATTAGTACAAAAATCTATTTAGTGCAATAGAAAATCAAATGAAATTACTAAACAAACCTGAAAAATTCTTCTAACGCAATCGGCTCCAGTATTTCTTTGAGTAATTGTTCACCTTGTTTCAAAGGATTTAAGCTACTGGTAATCTGTTTCGAAGATACTGACAAAGTCTCAGAGCGGAATGGGGCATTCAAAATACCGTTTTTAGGAGACTGTATACAGTCTTTTTCAGCAATCGTATTACTGTCTAATACCTGTTTAAGATCACACTTTTGTTTCTTTGGATGTAAATCTTGAAATTCTTGATCAGATTCAGAAGTTAAATCTGCATTGTTTAGATTGGATTCGAGATCTCTAGTTTTAGAACAGCCAACATCTGTCGCAAAGGACACATCATTTCCTGAGAATTTACGCTGTCTTCTCCTCCGTTTCTTCTTAGTATTACTTTTTTCGTTTAGTTGATTCGATGTTCCAGAGGCTAAAGGTTTTGAAATTTTATTTACACTGCAAGGGCCATTTAGTGTATCCAATGATCTGATTAATTTTTCCGTCAGTGACATACCTTCTTCTGAGCTTTTAACTTTACCCTAAAATAAATACAGGTGAAGTACGAAACTGATGTCCTGAGAAAAAGAAAGTTTGGAAGTTAATAGCAAAGTCTAACCTATGTATTTCAAAACCCACATACGTAAGATTTCAACTAGAACGCTGCATTTTAGCATCCAATCAGTGTTTTTATTTATTATCTACCCGACCGTTGCTGCTACCTTGACGTGGTGGTCGGGCATGCCTATCGTGATGAAGCGATCGAGCCATGCTGGCTGGAACAATCGTTCCTCAAGGTCCTACCATGTCAGACAGGTCGGTTGAAGAGCAGTGAGACTAAAAGCAGCAAACCCAAGGTCCGAAGGCGAAGTCGTACTGTCGACTGTACAGAGGTGTGACGGCAGTAAGGTGTTTCCTTCAGACAACCAGCATGACAGCGATGCTGCCTTCCCACAAGGAGGGGTGGGGTTAGAAAAAGTCGGCCCTAAAAATGCACACCTCGCCTTATCCCACGGATATCCGTCTCCGGCGGTAAGGTTCTTTTTTGAAGAACGGAGCTAACACAAAAACTACCCACAAAAAGGTAGTGTGTGACCGACCTTAAGCAGTTGTCCCTTGGGCACTGCGGTCACGCTCTCAGGTCATTAAGACCACTTCTAACCCAATTTCCTTTTCAGGTACCCCCAGGAGAACCCTTACACGGTGTGGGCAACCGGGAAGTGATAACTGCCCTCGTACCTCTAACAGCACTCAAGACCACTGTATTCATAATCAATCTCCTTCAATTCCTACTATTACTTCTACCTTGACTTTCAACACTAAACTTCCTGTTCCGGTTTCCTCCTCAAGTGTCACCATGGCCAACGATTCTAGTGCGCGGAACGCTGTCCCAGGTCTACTTAAACCTCGCTCCAAACTACACATTGGAGCCTTCAACGTACGTACCCTATGCCAAATCGGTCAACAGGCCTCCTTAGCTAAAACCCTAGAATCTCGTACCATTGATGTATGCTGTGTCTCCGAAACACGCATAGAGGATCCCAGTGTGGTCATTCACTTGACCTCACCTCGCCAAAATGGACAGCCAACGAAATACACCCTCCGTGTATCTGGCGACCCGTTGGCTAGTTCTCGCGGACTTGCAGGTGTAGGCATAGCACTAAGTACAAGGGCAGAACAGGGACTATTAGAATGGATCCCCGTTAACAGTCGCCTGTGTGCTGTCCGGCTGAATGGCTCCGTAAGAACTCGGAAGGATAGGGACACACGTCGTTGCCTTTTCGTCGTTTCTGCCTACGCTCCCACCCACTGCAGCCATGATGAAATGAAAGATGACTTTTACAGAAAGCTCTCTGAGCTTCTTCAGAAAGCTAAGCGCTCAGACATAGTACTCATAGCGGGTGACTTTAATGCCCAGGTAGGCAGCTTAAATCAAACAGAAAGACATTTAGGTGGGTGTTTTAGTATTCCGGCTCAACGAACCGATAATGGTGATCGTCTGTTGCAACTATGCTCAGACAATCGTTTATTTTTAGCAAGCACTAATTTTAAACATAAGGAGAGACATCGTCTAACATGGCGACCACCTGCACCAAACCAACGATAGACTCAAATAGACCATATTGTCATCAGTCATCGTTGGAGAGGCTCAATAGAAGATTGTCGCTCGTATTGGAATACTTGTTTAGACTCTGACCACGCTTTAATACGAGCGCGCATTTGTCTGCGCCTCAATGGACGCAGGAAAAGTACACTAAGAAGACCCATTAGGATTGAACTGGAGGACGAGAAAGCCAAATTCGAATTCCAGAAACAACTGAGTTCACAGCTAGGCAGTTCTGTAAACAAGACTGACACAGATGCTGCTTGGAAAGACATACGAACAGCTGTGGAAACAGCAGTTACATCTATTAGTCATTTGAACCATAGGGCTCCAAAAAACCAATGGATTTCTTCTAAGTCTATTTCACTGATAGATTCGCGTAAACTCATCCCATCAGGCTCTGAACATGACGAAGAGCGTAAACAAATTAGATCTAGGTTAACTAAAAGTCTAAGGAACGATCGTGAGCAGTGGTGGGCAACGAAAGCAAAAGAGATGGAAAAGGCAGCGGCTGTAGGGAACACCAGGCAACTATTCAGACTAATAAAAGAAACCGGAATTAAGAAGTCAAGTGTAAGTGAGACAATCTCCGAAAAAGACGGAACCCTTATCTGCTCTCAACCCAAACGTTTAGAACGATGGGCGGAACACTTTAAGGAGCAGTTTAGCTGGCCTTCAGCTACTGCACAACTACCCACTATTCCTAGAAAACCTGAATGGAACATTGAAGTAGGCCCCCCGACCCTACTTGAAGTTCAAAAGGCTATAGGTAATCTGAAACGAGGAAGAGCAGCTGGTCCAGATGGATTGACTCCAGAAGTCTTTAAATATGGTGGTCCGATTTTAGCGATTAGGTTGACTAATATTCTGGCTAAAATCTGGGAGACGGATGTAATCCCATCCGACTGGTCACAATCACTGATTGTCCCAATATATAAAAAGGGGTCAAAATCATCCTGAGATAACCATAGAGGGATTAGTCTGACTAACATAGCATCTAAAATACTAGCCTCAATAATTATCGGGCACCTAACTAAGACTCGTGAACTGCAAACACGAGAAAATCAGGCTGGCTTCAGACCTGGTTGTGGCTGTATCGACCACATATTCACCATTCGTCAAGTTTTAGAGCACAGACACGCTTATCGGCGTCCGACAATGATAGTTTTTATTGACTTGAAAGCAGCATTTGACTCTGTAGACCGAGAGGTTCTGTGGCAGTGTCTGTCATTAAAAGGTGTACCTGAGAAGTACATAAACCTTGTGAAGGCTCTTTACTCGAACACTACCAGTCGAGTGAGAGCTTATGGCGAACTGTCATATGATTTTACAACCTCAAGTGGTGTCCGTCAAGGCTGTCCACTATCCCCATTTTCGTTTAACTTCATTATAGACCTGTTGCTGGAAATAACACTCTCGTCGACTGAATTTTCAGGAGTTGATCTTCTACCAGGAGGTTCACTTATCGACTTAGAATACGCAGATGACATAGTCCTGTTTGGTGAAGACGCTGGCAAAATGCAGAGTCTTCTGTTGGAACTCAGTAATAATGCCGGGATGTTTGGGATGCGATTCTCCCCATCCAAATGTAAATTGTTACTCCAGGACTGGCCTACATCAACACCTGAACTAAGGATAGGGAGTGAAGTAGTCGAACGCGTTGACAACTTCACTTATCTTGGAAGTCTGATCAGCCCTAATGGGTTGGTGTCTGACGAAATCTCAGCACGGATTCGAAAAGCTCGTTGGTTTTTGCCAACTTACGTCACCTATGGCGAAGACGAGATATCCGTCTATCAATTAAAGGACGAGTATACTGCGCATCAGTTCGCTCTGTTCTACTTTACGGTTGTGAAACATGGCCATTAAGAGTAGAAGATACTCGTAGGTTACTAGTATTTGACCACAGATGCCTTAGAAATATTGCTCGCATCTGCTGGGATAACCGGGTAAGTAATAGTGAGGTTAGACGCAGGGTATTAGGGAACGATGGTAAATCAGTTGATGAGGTGATGAATCTTCATCGACTGAGATGGTTGGGCCATGTGTTACGTATGCCTGAACACCGATTACCACGACGCGCTATGATGACTAGTGTAGGGGATTGTTGGAAGAGAGTTAGGGGCGGCCAAACCAAAACATGGCATCAGTGTTTGAAGTCACTAACTTCTAGTCTGAGCCATGTTGGTAGATGCAGTCTACCTGGTTGGGGTCCGCGTGACTATCGTAACCAATGGTTGGAGACTCTGGGTGAAATGGCTCAGAATCGATCACAATGGCGTAGGTGTATACACTCTTTATCTTCCTTTAAACCTTGAGACTAAAATTGCTTCATATATCTCCTCCTTCCTGTACTATATCCTTATATACAACCTATAATTTATATACTACTACCACCACTAAATTAATTACTTCTATGAACCCGGTGTTGATCTTGTTGTGCTAACGAGGTATGGCAACTTGGACCGATGCATAAATGTGCCTGGTCCTACGTTGTAGCTGACTGATCTATATGATTTCGGACGCATTGTGGCTAACATCCTACATGTCAACACGTATTTCCTCTTGGAATAAGAATGATCGATACCACGGTCACAAGACAATTAAAAACCTACAATCAGTAAAATTTAGCATTAGATTAGGCCGGTAAACCTAAAATCTACTGCTGAATTAATGGTGCACATATCAATCTAGCACGTTTATCAAATCATACCGAACCTAGTTGACAACTATCAGCTGCATTATGATACAAATGTATTTAGTCAACTACAATGAAGATATCATTAGGTAGGTGGAACCCTGCCATACGCATGGAGACTGAAAAACAAACCCAAACTTAATAGGAATGGTCTCTGCAATGAAGGACATGGTCATCCCCTACACACTGACCGATCGGCAGGTCGACCTTATTGCTGAAGGCCACACGACTTTCCGCTAGTATGCCCTAAGAAAGTCACCTTTAGTTCATCCTATTTTATTGTAAATTTAGAAAAATCCTTACCTGACTGCTTAGTTTCTCCAAGCGATAAAAATCCCTCGCGGATAGCATTGTAAAAAGTCTACTGACGTGCTTTAATTTACTGTAACGTGTTATCGGCGTTTATCTGAAGGTAAGGGAGATCTACAAACAACAACATACAAACTAAGGTCAGTGAATGTCCGAGGAGGGAGAACATGACGTTCCAGGAACAACGTATATATTTCAAAAAATCGAACAACTCTAATCTATTACAAAAGGGAAAGCTTATTTACCAAGTAGTTTCATATATCATTTACAAGTCCACTTTACACAAGCCTAGTCTTTCTACTTCAAGGATATTAACTCTTTGTTGCCCTGAAATAGGAAAACAGATACATATTATTCACACTGAACAGCAGTTTTCAAGCTGCACTACCTCCTTTCTTCGTGAGGTACCATCCTCAGTGCTTGGTTGTACACATGAATATACCATGCCTTCTTCTGATGGTACATCGTAAAATTTGGTGGCGAGCGGGGTTTAACAAGAGTATTCGTACTTCAACAGGTAAACGTATTTTATTCCTAAACAGTTAGGTGGCATATCAGGAACCTGTGGACCCACTGCAATGATATGCACTAAGCTAAGATATATTGAGATATCTCATCCCAACATACAATCGACGATTTGCTGACGAAGGATGGTAAAATAGCTTTACTAGTGTGGCAGTTCGCGTCTAAGAGAAAGGTACTTTGTGTACTAGAGTAGCATAAGTGAAGATGAATGGGAAAGAAAAAGCGGAAAAAGCAAGTTGACAACCCATTAAGCGCACACAATGCACTTACATTAAACAAAGAAAGTAATAAACAACAGCCATAAGTAACGCAAGCCTCAAATTGTGACAGTCCTGCCCAAATAATCAATTTCGAGGGGGAATGTCACCAGTTTTTTGGAAATCTTTAAAAAGCTGCACTAAAAACTTTGTGGGAATGAAACAAAAACCTAAAATTTCCATGGAGTCAAAACTACGGGCAAATAATTCAACCCGCTACAAACATTTCTGTTTGTTCTTTCCATCGGGCTATTAACTCCCTGATGACACAAGGTGGTGTGTTCCTGATTTCCAAATATCTGGAACGCTTGAGCGACGAGTCTACTTAAACGCTAGTCGAATGTAACGGCATTAAAAATCATTCCATGAAACGTTACTAATGTGAGTTTGTTTTCTTACGTAGGTCTTGTTCCACCTATCCCAGTACGTTTACTTTTTGTTGCCCTGAGATGAGAAAAACAAACGTTATAACGTTTGTTTTTTACATGCGACGTCGCATGTAATGATCTATAATACCGTTACAAGAATAGAGTAAGAATGGAGCGCCGCAACATGAACACCAATGTTCAGTGACACCGTGAAGACATCCTATTGTGGGATGGGAATGACTTCACACCGACTGCTAAAATAGGCACGGTGAATAAGGTCAAGGTAGATAATTCAGTGCCTTTTCAAACTTGCCCGCCGTTTCGTTTTAGCGACCTTGAAAAGCCTGACAAGAGGCGGTCATTCCGTATTTGAGTTGTTGAGGCTCTGTTGGGTGTGTGTTGGACTGCCATCATCAGTATTTTGCTGTTTCCTTTCTTCGTTGTTGCAAGTAGGTTCAAAATATTAATACCAACTCGATGATTTGGCCCTTATTTCATCACTGAGTCTAGTCTTTAGTCTGCAGTAATAAGGATAGTAGGCTGATAAACATGTGTTAATCCTGACAGATTTCCCTCCAGTGAAGGTCCAGCTTCTTTTTGAAAATGTTCACTGATGGTGTTGATACCACTTATTCTGGTAAAGCGTTCCAGTCATTGACCACTCGATGAGAAAAATGGGACCCCACCTTTAGTTTATCAGATCGCGGTTTCAGAACCTTCTTGCTATGACCCCGGAGATTATTAGTGCTGGAGGGAGCAAAAACATAAGACATATTAACACCCAGATCATAATTAAAGATACGAAATGCCAGTATAAGGTCACCTCGTGTCCTACGATAGGATAAGGGGAAAAGGTTTAGACGTTTTAAACGCCTTTGGAAGCAATCGCATTGCAGTGCGTAGTAGTTTTTAAGTCATGACTTATAATTACTCCAAAGTCTTTGTGCTCTTTAACGCGTGGCAGATATGTACCATTAATGGTATAATGGCAACTAATATCGTGCCCGATATGCATGAACACGCTCTTCCTGGAATTAACTTCCAGGCCGCAATCATGAGCCCACCTAACTAATTCGTCTAAATCTGCTTGCAGATAACAACGATCAGTCTCATTTCTTATCGTTCTCCAAATTTTGACGCATCCGCAAACAATAACGTCGACGACTTAAGTAATAAAGGTAGTTCATTAATATACAGAAGGAAAAGTAAAGGGCCCAAGATGGTGCCTTGGGGTACACCACTTTTGACCGGTTTCCATTCGGATAGCGTTCCATTGACCCTTACTCTCTGTCTGCGGTCACATAAGAAGCTTCCTATCCATTCCTGTATGGCACCTGTTATACCAAAGCTCGAGAACTTTTGCATAAGACCTAAGTGTGAAACCTTATCAAACGCTTTGCTAAAATCTATGAATATCACGTCGACAGACTGGCCGTTGTCTAGGGCAGCTGTCCAATCCTCTCTCGCAATGAGTAAGTTAGTCAAGCATGAATGCTTGTTACGAAACCCATGTTGCTTGGGAGTTAACAGATTGCACGGATCTATGTGACTCAGTAGCTTAGCCCGAATTAATTTTTCAAGTAACTTAACTACTATACTGGTCCAGGTAACAGGCAGGTAGTTAGATACGATCCGTCTCTGACCATCCTTAAATACAGGACTAACTGTGGCGTCTTTCCAGTCTCTAGGTAGTTGAGCCTGTGAAAGGGACATGTTGAAGAGCATCGTGAGCGGTCTTGAGATAATGTCCGCAAGCGATGACAGCAAACGTGAGTGTCACCCATCGGAGCCAGGTATCTTACAAGGTTTTAGGTTAGTTATCAAAGGAAGAACAATATTCTCTGTCACGTGTAAAGGTCCTATGGCTGGTATCTCATTGTCAACGGGACAAGTAGTTGTAACACTACACGTAGAGTAGACTTCACTGAAATAGTTTGCAAATGTCTCCGCTTTCGCTAGATCAGATTCAGCCAATAAAGCTCAATTTTCGCTTAACAGTAATGAGGGGATACCATCACTACGTTTCGTCCGCCTTTTAACATACGAAAACAGTCGCTTCGGACAGGTACGGCTATCGTATGCCAACTGTCGTTCGTAAGCCGTGCTGGATTTAGCTATGGTCTTTTTACATATATTCCGGATTTTTTTATATTCGCACTTAAATGATGCCTGACCTGTTGACAAGAATAAGTCCCAGAAGTGTTTCCTACGCTTCAACAGCTTCCGGGTTTCCTTATGAATCCATGGGGGGCAATGTAACAGCTCACGTGCTGACCATGGGATAAACGGTTGAGTTACGGATTCGAACGTAGACTTGAACCAATTCCATGCATCATCAATCGATCCATCAGCATCGATCGACCAGTCAATTGAGATAGCATAGTCCCTGATTGCCGGAAAATCAGCTCTCCAGATATTAGGACGGGGTGGAGCAGATCCAAATTCTTTACCATGTATCCGGAACTTGAAGGAAAGTACGACATGGTCACTATTCACCAGTGAGGGAAGTTGTTGAATGTCGACGATATCTTCACAGTGGTGTGTGAGGACAATGTCTATCGATGACGGATTATGTTCCAAGTCTATATGCGTCGGCTTAACGATACATTGTACAAGTGCACATTGAATAATTGATGACAGAAGGACGCTATCAAAACCCCCACCTGGAGCTGTGAGCTCTATCCAGTTTATATGGGGTGCATTGAAGTCTCCAACGATGAGACAACATTCTGCTTCACTCCAAGAACAGACGTGTTTTAGGATAAAGTCGTCAGCGAGACAACACGGACTACGATATATTCCTCCTATCGTCACTAACCCGTTTCTAGACCTAATTGTACAACATACTACCTCACACGTACCACTTACATGCGCCTCCGATATGATCGAGTTAATGCGGAAGTGGTCCCTAACATATAATATTATGCCTCCTCCTTTGCGACTTCTAACTCTATCACTTCTGACACAGATGTAGCCTGAAATGACTGGAGAACAGTCTATATCTACAGTGAGCCAAGTTTCGGTGATAACAATTATATCCGGATTTAATTCGTCTACCATCAAACTTAGCTCAGACATCTTATTCCGAAGACTACGGGCTTCGTGTAACACACATTTAATGTGTTTTTGGAGACATACGTTCTACCCACACAGGTCTCCTAAGCATTGGCTTCCAAGACCTGACTACCCGAAAACCCTTAATCGTAAGGTTCGCTTCACCGTTTAGCCTTCGAGTTTTTAACTCTGTTAGGGCATTCTTCCACTTGATCCGATCCTCAAGTGGCCAGTCAGGTCGAATACGAATGTTCGAGTCATGAATTTTGCGTGCGTTATTCAGTACTACGTCCCTTTCCTCAAAATTACCGAGTACTAATTTAAGGATCCTTCTCGGTTGGGTTTCGCCTCCAACATATTTACCGAGTCTGATGACTTTCGAGATATATATCCCTGGGATCTCATCGGGCAGTATATTTGTAATGAGAGATCCCACTAACTGCAGGTCGTGGGCATGTCTCTTAGCGGGATCGGTGTCTTTCGATTTTTCCAAGTTCCAGATGACTACACTAGGCATCTGTTTAACTGCCTTAAAAGTCGTGTTCACGGCCTTTGACCGTGATGACAGATCCTGCCGGTTAGCTACTGGCTTCTTACTGTTAGCTTTCTTTATAACAGTGTCATGTGGGTCGAGCGAGTGACTAACAACAACATTTGGTGAAGTTAGACTATTTCCATCCACAACAGTATTAAATATGTTCTTACATTTGGACTTTAGTGGAGTTGCCTGATGCTCAGGACGTGAGTCCAACGATGACTCATCGACTATACGCGCGCTTTCTTTGGGTATTTTTCCGTCTCTTTTGCGTTTCCGCGTAATCCATTTGCTACTATTCACAGCATCCAGATTGGAACTATTCTGGACGATAGTGGTTCTAGCCGGGTCCTCAGTCGCTGCTAAAGCGACTGGTCCCTCAATACTTAATGGCATGGCTTTCATTGGTTGTACCGGAGTACAAATTTTTGCTTCATGTTGCTAAATTGGGTGTGTGGTACCTGCCATGGTGGCATTTACGACACTGATACAAGCTTCATTATCAGTATCCATGTTGCCGGTACGGCCTACGTCGACCTTTTTAGCTAACGCTAGAAGGCTGATGGCTTCCTGAATGATTAATGTCTTGCTTGCGTTTCCGCGTAATCCATTTCCCACTAGTCTCAGCATCCAGATTGGAACTACTCTGGACGATAGTGTTCTAGCCGGGTCCTCAGTCGCTGCTAAAGCAATTTTTCCCACAGTACTTAATGGTATGGCCTTCATTGGTTGCATCGGAGTACAAATTTTTACTCCGTGTTGAAAAATTGGGTTTCTAATGCCTGTCATGGCAGCCTTTACGACACTGATACAATCTTCGTTATCAGTATCTATGTTGCCGGCACGGTCTACGTCGACCTTTTTAGCTAACGCTAGAAGGCTTATGGCTTATCAAGTTAACTGAAATAAATTCAATTAAAGTGTAAACAGTAGTTTTGATACGTAATTTACGATCAAAACAGTGAATTTAACTCAACGAGAAACAATATATTAAATTATATTTAATTATTCTTTGCAATTAATTGTGACTATGATAGCATCACTGTAAATTATTATTATCGCACTAATGTTTATACTACAACCCGGTTTCACTCTGTATACTGTTACATAATTCTACGCATATTTATCCGAGTGCAGTAAAGGTTTATTATTATTGTTACTATTGTTATTATTATTTTAAAATTATTTGTTCATCTCAAAAGTCTATATCCATTACACTATTATGATCATGGTTGAACCCTTTCACTATGTGTTCATTTCTTTACTCTCTCCTTTTTTTTCCTTCTAAATAAATATTATTTTTAAGATTACGAAGCTTTGGATTAAGGCAATAACTTGTGTTACGCTGAATTAAAACTTATCAGTCTCTTTTTATCTTCACTATGTATATACACCTAATACACATTGATTATCTTTTGCACTTAATTGAAACTTTCAAAGCATCACCCAAAACTATGACTGTGCTCGCACAAACACTTATTCTAACGTCATATCTTACAGCAATAATGAGTTATTTACTTTTTAATTTATTTTGTTTTATTTTATTTTTATTACTCGTTTTTGCTATACATACATAGTTGTTTATTCTTGTTCTGCGCTAAGATATTTACGTCTCCCGCGTCTCCCTTATTTCTATTTCCTTAGTTTCTTACTTTCCTCCTTCAAAATCAATTCAAAATTCTTGCTAATTACACAGAACCTCATTTATTATTACTATTCTATTATTAATATTTTATTTTCCTTTTCCTTCCTTTCTCAAACATGGCATATGTATTGTTAACATTATTGAAAATTGTGTATTATTGCATTTTTGAAGAAACCCGAAATGGTTTCTTCACAGCACTTATGTACCCATAAGGTGTTTATGAATAATAATAATAATACCACTGTCCTTTTAAATAGCGCGCAAGTTTTTTTAACTGGATATATTTTATGCTGTAATACGTCTTACAATTTCCAGGAAATTGCGGATGAATAGCCACCCAAATTTCTGGTGAATGGCATGTTCAGTTTTCCGTTTCCCCGAGTGGCCGAGTTCACAATGTACCATCTTCATATTTTGAACTTTCACTCGTTGTACTATCAACGGATGTTCTTTAAACTCGTTGACTAGAAATAGCACATCATCATGCAATCTTACAATATTTCATTTAGCATAAAGACAGTTGGCTGCTAGAGGTTGATTCCTCAAGTCTCTTATAGATGACTTCTTATTCCCATGTAGTTGTTTTTGGCAAATGAGTTACAAATCGGGGTCCACCACTTACAGAGACGACCAACCTGTCTCAGGGGCTACGATAAGGACAGAACCAATGATACTAGGAAAGTAAGGTATACGAGATAGAGTATAAACGTATGTATGTCAGCTTCTAGATCAGTATATTTGAACTCTTGCAATCCATCTTGCCAGAGTGTTGTTAATATAAAAACAGTTTTTCCTATCATAAGATCTTACTTGCACTTGCCAATTCTCGGAAGCAAGACTTAAAGTCAAAAGCCGATAACCACATTTCATGGTGCCTAATATAGAAGCAATCCACAGAAAAGTAACGAAATCAAGTTTCGTCAATAGCATTAACTGTAAATTGCACGTTATCGTAGGGAAGAATCCTTTTTCTCTATCAAAATAATGGGTGAAGCCCAGGGTGATGACGAAGTTACTATGAATTTTTCTAGAGTCCCTTTAACCAAACTGTGGATAGTCATGCACCAGTACTCTGAGAGGTGGTTCATGAAGCGGTATGTAGCCATCTGTGTGAATGGATTGATGTACAGTAGTCGTCCGGTTACCAGAGACATTCTCCGGGGAAACGGAGCTAAATTATCGGAGTAAAGGAACAGTTGAGCGATAGGCATTCTCCCCTCTAATTTTTCTTCAGCCTTAGCCATTTTTATAGCAACTTCCTGTTCTAACATAAAATCAACGCTGTGTCGTTTTTCAAAAGTGTCGGATAAACCAAAGCTTCGTGTCGAAACTAATATGTTGTCACCTTTAAGCCTAACCACTGTTTGGAGCATGTTTTCAACCAGGCACTATAGTGGTACTAGTTCTTAACCACACGATGTGGACATATTATAACTGAGATAATTCACTCTCAACATATAATACGAAAAAAGATCAACAATGGTGCACGTTGGAACAGACAATTCATATTCAATAGGATGGCATAGCTTAGCTTTCAGGCGTGACTGTCCTTGTGTAACCCATCTCTTTTATTCATATTAACTACATTATTCTATTTCCAGCCTAAATGTGTTCTTGAAAAACGCTAAACACTGTTTTTGATTGCTACGATACGACGAGTCAGAATGAACAGTGATGTGACTTTCACGTTGACACTTTCATCACAACTTGCAACACATTTTATTGACGTTAATTTGGAGGCAGCATCAGTAAATGACCGAGGAGGAAGAATATGACGTTCCAGGAACAACGTATATATTTCAAAAAATCGAAGAACTATAATCTATTACAAAAAAGAAAGCTTATTTACAAAGTAGTTTCATATATCATTTGCAAGTTCACTTTACACAAGCCTAGTCCTTCTACTTCAAGGACATTAACTCTTTGTTGCCCTGAAACAAGAAAACAAATTTGCATGAATAACGTTGCATATAATGGTTATTAATGCTGTTACACTACCACTATATTTGCTTTGAAAGCACCTTCAGTTTTCGGTACCCATTTTTCGGGATAGGAGGTCAATTGATCAATATCATTACTTGAAGTCCGTAGTACTGTAAAGATCTAATCTCCATTGGAACGTATCAATGGAAGGTGGTGATATTACACGTTCTGACAGAGAATTCCAATTATTCATTACGCCTCACGAGAATCGGATCTTAGTAGTCCATTACTTTAGGTAACACAAATCCACGTATTGTGTGGTGATATGAAGCGTCACTGTTATTTATTTCCATCACCGCACTCTAGTCAGAGTTAAATTCAGTGACCTTCTACCCATCCGTGGAAAAGTGAACGTGGGCAATATTGTATCTGACATACTGTGCATGGATCTCCAAATCTTTATTTCATCTGCAAAGAGTGGAACATTTGAGTTTGCTACAGTTTGTAAGTCATTTACATGAAGTAAAAAAAGGAGTTTAAGGATCGTACCTTGTGAAACTCTTCTTTTTATGGGTCCTATGATGATGGAGATCCTTTACACTTACCCCCTGTCTCCTGTCATGGAGAAAGTCACCTTTCCAGTCCATGACCGTATAATGGATTCCAAAACGTTCGAGTGTTAATTTAAGACCAGAATGGGAGACTTTATCGAATTCTTTACTTAGATCTATGAAAATCACATCTACAGGAATATTGCGATCTCCCGAATAATTTTTTCCATCAGTTTTACAACTGCACTAGTTAAGCTGACGGGTCGATAGTTACTAACTAAATATCTACCCCCAGTCTTATATATCGGACTAATTATCGCTTCTTTTTTGTCTCTGGGCAATCTAGACTGCCGCAGGGACATACCAAACAGTATCGCTAGAGGTTGAGCAATTGCGTCTGATAGGGCTTTCATAATCCTAGGATGAATATCGTCAGGACCACTGGACTCATCTCTTTTGAGATGTTGAAGTAGTCCTAAGACAGTACCTTTATGAATAATCACAGCATCCATTCTACAGCCTGACATGATAACGATCAATTGTCAGTCGTTCCCATAGTCATTACAAAACACTACTAAAATATTCCAGTGAGGCTTCAGCCTTCGTGATATCATTTCCAGTCGATATCAACAGATTTTTTGTATCAAAAGTAGTGGGATTCCATCACCTCTCTGAGTTCTCCATTTTTGTATACGCGAATAACCGTTTCCGACTAGTTTTAAAATCTCTAACGACTGTCTGGTCTCGTTTATCAACGTTTTACATGCATTCCTAATCTTACAGTAACTGGATCAGTACTGTTCAAAGCCAGTAGAGATGAACACATCCCAACAATTTTTCCTACGTCTAAGAAGTTTCTTAACTTGTTTAGCTATCTATGGTGGACAGTTGCCAAGTCTACGTAGTACCAGGTATGGTATGAACAAGAGCGTAACTAAACTGGACTCACCTTCAAATATAGACCACACTTCTTCAAATGGTGAGATAGTATTTACTGACCAATCTGTCTTAACAGCGCACTCTTGAATGGCTGATATGTTAGCTCTCCATTTATAACAATATTAATTCATTCTCAAATAACAGTTTGTTACATGAGGCATGCCAGCTTACAGGCAAGATCAGATTGTTACAGTGGTTACAATTTTCACTGTAGTAAATTACTCAGCTGGGTTGATATTTTGTAAGATATGTGTGTAGATGGTTTTAGTAAGAAACGTATTGTCAATATCACAAATGGTGCGCCTTATGAAGATGGCGTTGCGACACACAACTGATGGCCAGAATAGATCCATGCGAAGTTGGGTGCTCTTGAAAACCGCAACCTTATATCTGAGGCTTTAATAATGGTGCAGGACGAAGTCACCCATTCCATATCTGTTTACGGTGGTGTGTCGCAAAGGGGGGTTGGAAAAGCATGTAAGAAAAAGAGAGGACGAGAAGCAGAGCAATCTTCATGGAGGAATAGTTAAGGTACAACTACTCGGTCTGGTTCTCTGCTATCAAAGTACTTATTAAGCAAGAGCATCGTAATATGTTAAAAAATAATTGTAAACAAGGTATGAGTAGATAAGGAACTATATAAATGAAGGTGGTTCGGAAAGAAGCTTGAAAGTACGGGATTATGTGTAGTTATAAAATATAGTGCTGAAAAAATGTATTCTGGTACACACATGGCTGCCTCCCTTCTTTTTCGAAGCTATTTGAGCCCATTTTTCAAGAATTTGTAGGGTATGGAGCACGCTTCGTTTTTAACGAAGTTCGGTGAGACTTAAGCTGATCGTATATTATATCACTAGCTCTAAACGTTAGTGATGAAACAGCATGATTGCCACTCACTAACGGTGGAAGAGTATTCAGGTTGATAGTGTCCTTAGTCGCATGAGTGATAACCAAGTCTAACAAAGATGAACCATGAGTTGCACCATGACGTGTGAGTTTGGATACATTCTGTACTAACGCGGACTCCACTACCGTTATCAAGAACCTGTTATCAAAGGAGTTTTAGGATCCTACCGCGTCCATATAAGTCCGACAAATATGAAGTGCATTAAAGTCTCCTAACATCAAGCACACCATAGCTGAATCTGCTCTAAAATAAAGTCATCAGCTAGGCAGATTACACTGCGATAGATGATACCGAGTATAAATGTACAACATCCGATAGTAGGCTCACAGCTAATGACTTCACAAGTTCTACTGTCATGGGATTCACAAACGGAAGAGTGGATATTTATATTACTGGCTATGTATAAAAGGACACCACTTCCTTGCTCACATCTACGTCTATCACTTCTTATGTAGCAGTATCCGGATAATTGTGCAGGAGTGTCGAAGTCATGAACAAACCAAGTTTCCGTAACATCTGTAATGATTGGCCCTCATTTGTCCACTTATGCTCCTAGTTCATAGAATTTATGTCTTAAACTATGAGCGTTGGCATATAAAACTCCTACGGAGAACGGCATGTCTACACAGGCCTTAACCATTCGAAAACCCACTAATCGGATATAAGCCTCACAGTTTCGTCGACGGGTTTCTAG
The DNA here is from genome assembly GCA_944470415.2 of Schistosoma rodhaini. Taxonomy (NCBI): domain Eukaryota; kingdom Metazoa; phylum Platyhelminthes; class Trematoda; order Strigeidida; family Schistosomatidae; genus Schistosoma; species Schistosoma rodhaini. The sequence goes on from OX104044.1 coordinate 85,383,325, forward strand.
TTCATCTATCTTCAAGAGACATTTCAGGTCTTACACGAATGTTAGAATTGTCGTAACCACGATCGCTACTTGACAAAAGACCACGTTCCTTCTCCGATCCTAGGATTATCTTAAGTAGTCTATATGATCAGGGTTCAACACTGTCGTTGGCTTTCTTATCTATTGTCAGTTTACGACCTGAACTCCCTTAGAGTTATTTGGTAATGTGCCACTGATAAATTTTCTGAGCTGTCTCAAATCATGCGCCTGTCTCATTTGGGGATCAGGATCTTTTGACTCCAGCAAATTACTCACAATAATATTCGATGAGATCAAATTCTTCCCAGCCACTTCAGGGTGGAGTTCTGTATTACTACCAGAATTTGGTAGTGTAATTTGCGACACAGAATGGGAGTTTACCAGTGATATACCAAACAAGTTTCCACTGGTCGTAGGTTTTTCGTCGTCACTTATTTTTCTCCGTACTGTCGTCGATTTTTCATCATCCAGGACAGCCACATCTGGACCATTAGGATAGGGTTTCATAGGGTTTTATCCGGGCCTTTAATCCCTACTAAATATAAATTGTGGTGTGTGCTACTGATGTCATCAATCGTAAGTGAAATGCCTAGCGGAAACAGGTTGAGAAGATCAAAGAAAAAAGAAGAAGAACAGTGAATAAGTGGTGTGAAAAAGAAGGAACAGTGAAGTCTGGAACGATTGATTGACATTTGCGAAAGGAACAGTCAAGCTTGAGACAATTAATTTACATTTTGCAAATAAAATTTTTACTGTATGGTCCTCAGATTTTACTTAGATGTTCCGTAACTTTGAGTTCTAATACAATGGATTGTCTCCACAAGTGTTCTTGTTCAATACAGCATGACTCCCCGTGTCAATGTTAACTGACACTTCACTCCTCGTTAGTTTCGATCACAGCTGGGTGTTTAGCGCGTCCCATGACAACACGTACTACACGGACACATTCTTCACTGTCAATACTAGTGTTGCCAATGCAACCACCATCTTTCTTTTTACAGGCCAAAGCTAATAGGTTCATAGCCTCTTGGATCATTAACAGCAAAACCTACAAAGTCAAGGCGAATTAGGCAGGAATTAAACAGGTACACATCTTGTGGAAACAGTTTTTTCCATTCCTCACATTGCTTTTCTCCCTCCATGGGAATAAACAAATTGGCTGTCCATGTTTGTAGGTACTGCCAATTAGTATAATCAGATTGAGAAGGTTTAAAACACAATATGATCACAATATGAACACAAGTGTCAGAATCAATGAGAAAGAAGGTACTACAAGACAAAAATTAGCGAAATTTCAAACCCTAAATAAAATACTTCAAGTTAAATAGACCGAGAATGCCTTTTGATGCAACAAGTTCTAAAGCGCAAAGATAGTTACAACACGTACCAAATGGGTGACCCTTTTGAAACCCGCAATCTGTGACAATTTGATCTTGTCTGTAAGCTGATAAGCCTCATGTAACGTATTGTAACTTGAGAATGAATTATCATCATATCCTGATTACAGGAAACTCCAACTTCCCTAAAGTTGACTTGACTGAATACATGTGCATTTGCGGTATAAAATCTACGAAAGCTCGGTTCTTACACCTCATAGAAAATTTGCGATTATTGGAAGATGTGAAGTCAGGAATTCGGTGAAGAAACTGTCAGACGCCATCACTCTCAGGGTGCATATTCACAAACGAGGAATTCCTTATTGAAAGTCCCTCGATCATGTCTGACCTTACTAATAGTGATCACGCCTTCAAAACTTTCAATTTTATCAAAAAAAACTGAGCAAAATCATCTTACTAACAACAGGTGTTGGAATTTCAATCATTTCGATTGGCCGACTTTATATTACGATCTATAGCAGATGGACTGTGAATTGAAACCTCAACTGGACGTGGACGCTTGCTGAGATTCCTTGTTGCACAAGATCATGCATGTTGCAAACCAGGCTCTCACTCAAACGATCCCCGAGGATTACAAGCAGCGTACAATTATTTAAAATCTCACTTTTCTAATAATAAGACTCACAAGGTACCGCTGGTCGATTTATAAACAAACTAATGACGACAGCACATATAAGCAGTTTAAACAGTCAGGGAACCAAAGGCGGTAAGAGAAGATAAGCTTCAGTATAAGATTAAGCCAGCCAACAAATGTTTTCCAATACGAAGAGCTTGTTCCTTCACGCACTTTGTATTCTGTAAACCCAAAAAACAGTTTTTCAGTTTTCATGTCCTAATGGTAAAACCAAAAGACGAAGGTGGCGTCACCGAGCTCTTGTCAAAGCATTATTTTCAAGCGTTTCAACCGTCCCATACCAACCATATTTATGAAAGCCTCACCTGCACCTTAACAGGACTATCAGAAGTAAACCCAAGCACTGACTTGGCGTATCGGAAGCTGCAGCATATAAACAAGGGCATCACCATTGCCTTGGATATGGAACATTCTGTTATGATGATTGAGGCGTCTTAGATCATGGCGTTATGATCTTACACTCTCTAAGCCGAGGCATGGTACGAGGAAACTGGAAGCTGGTTCACATTACACCAAACTTCGAAATAGGCCGATGCAGTGAACCTTCGTGCTATCGGTCGTTAGCACTTCCCTCAAAACCACAAATATTACGGAATACCTGATATGCGATGGTTTACGTTACTGCTTACTACCTACAAGCTTCTTTCCACCGCAACACCGTGGTTTCAGGGAGGTTCATGCTTGTACAACCAACCTGTTCTCTGCGGTAGACAGATGAACAACCATGCTTTATATCAAGGGGAAGTTTGATATCGTATGAGTTTACTTATCAAGGTCTCTTGAGAGAGCCAGTGATATATGTAATGACTCGTAAGTTGAACGCTTTATCCGAATAGCTAGGATTCAAATAAAGCGTCATTACAGTGGCGACGGGGAAAAACTACAATCTACGAGACATAACAAATTGGCGACGGGGTTAGCTTATCAAGATGCCATTTACCTTTGAACAATTTGAAGCCTAGCTGGAGCGTCAAGAGAAACGATTTGAGCAGTTCCAGGTTCGTATCATAGAGACTTTAACGCAGAAATTGAACCTAAGTCAAACTGGTGCTACAGATGATGCTGCCAAATCTAATGTCGACCACATTATTAATTCTATCCATGAGTTCAATTTTGATGGTTCGTCTGGTATTACTTTCGAAACCTGGTTCAAGAAATATGAAGATTTATTCAAGGTCGACCTCAGAAAACTCGATGACGCCGCAAAGGTTAGAATACTCTTAAGAAAACTTGGCACAGCTGAACATGAACACTATAGTAATTTCATTCTTCCAAAGAACCCAAGAGATTTTACTTTTGGTGAAACCATTGAGATTTTGTCACAAATTTTTGCTGAACAGTCGTCTCTATTTAATATCCGTTACCAGTGCTTGAAGATAACGAAAGAATCAGGAGATGACTGGGTGAAACATGCAGGTATTGTGAACCGAGAATGCGAGAGGTTCAAGTTGTCTTCCATGTCTGAAGACCAGTTTAAATGCTTAGTATTTGTCTGTAGCCTGCGTTCACCTGAGGATGCTGACATCCGAACGAGAATCCTAAGCAAACTTGAGCATTGTCCCAACATGACCCTGCAGGAAGTGACTAATGAATGTCAAAGATTAGTGAATTTGAAGCACGATACCTCGATGGTAGAAAACACTAACCAGTTCCTCCACGTTAATGCTGTTGAGAGGAAAGTCGAGCAAGGTTCCAGCATACAGAATTATCGAAATCACAGCTGTAAACCATCATCCCCATGCTGGTTATGCGGAGGTTGGCATTTCAAAAGGTTTTGTCCGTTTAAAAGTCATCGTTGTACTACGTGTTCCAGGAAAGGACACAAAGAAAGTCATTGCAAAACCCGAAAACGTCGTCAACCTAAAGTTTATTCTAAAAGATTCAAGCCACGCACAGCCAAGGTGACGGTAGCTGCTAACAGAATCGGCTCCCATAATCGTAGAAAGTATGTTTCCCTCAAGATTAACGGGTACGATGCCCGCTTACAGCTAGACACAGCCTCCGATATAACGCTTATAAGCAGGAGGACGTGGGAGAAAATTGGGAGGCCGAGAATATTTTCAACCTATCAGACAGCACACGGCGCATCCGGGGGGATAATAAACGTCGCTGGTGAGGTTCACTGTAAAATCACAGTCGCAGAGCTTACAAAGAAGGGAGTAATATTTTTGACAGAACGGCCAGCACTCGACTTATTGGGACTTGATTGGATAGAAAAGTTGAAATTATTAGATCGTCCCATAAATTCAATCTGCAACAACGGCACTATGTCGAAAGTTGGGGACCCAACATTGTTTCGTGGGGGAGGTTGAAGTCAGCAAATGCAATCTGGATACCTACCCCGTTTCTTCAAAAAAAAGGGGAGGTGTTAGATCGCCTTACAATAAACTCTATCAGAGCCATTAGAGAGGCTCATAAAGAGACCAACCAATCAGCGATCAGTTAGAAGCTATGCTACTAAAATGGTACTAAAATAACAAGGTCCTGATTGGCTGTTAACATATTGCTACTATGGAATCTCAAGGTCTTTCTAATTACTATAAAACCCCTGTTTTTTCTGTACATAATTGAACCTTGTAGTAAAGTGATTTCTCTGTTACTCGTGTCTTCTTACTGGTCTTTCAAGTCGCTGAGTAGTGCTAGCCTGGGGTTATCCGAATAGCTAGGATTCGAATAAAGCGTTCAACCCACAAGACTTAACAATATATGTCCCAACAACAGACACAAATGGTTAGGTATCAAGTCACAGTTAACTAATAGGCTTATTTTATATCTAAAAATTTGTCTTTATGGTCGGGGCAAACTTCGCCTTCAACTACGAGATGTTCAAGCTGGTTCCAAAATAGTTCAGTATTAGGACTTTTTATTTTTTGAATCTGTATAGATGACCTTCTTTAACGAGTATTGCTCGAGCAAACCTTGCAATAGTAACGTTGAAGCGCAATTTGGGCCAGTTTGACGTTCCACCCAATCCTCTACAGTTTTATTCTATATAATTTAAAGTATGGAACTTAATTCTTTCCTCATAGACTCAAATTAAACTTTATGAAATGGGCTACAAATCCCTGGATCTTTTTCCATCACAGTATTAGCGTCTCAGAGGTGGCCTAATCACTTATGTCATTCAAAGCACTCCTGAAAGTCTGCTTTACACTAACATGAGCTCAGATGCAACAAAAAACTTCGAGGTGTGGTAACACAAAATTGCAGAATCGACAGAAGTCACAACTTCACTCGTTACGAGTAGTCAAATACTGGGACTCACTGCCGATTGAGGTAGTCCGAGCAACTCCCCAGGAGCCCTTCAAGGGAAAAACTGACATTTTTTGTAGGTAGTAAGGGTTGTATCTCATTGTGATCTACTAATACTTCTTTTCGTTCCTTTAAATACATTAAGATTTCTACATGGAGGCGTCGGTGATCTGCTGCTACTAGATACTGAAATTTACTGAGCGAAGGCTTCGTCTTTCACTTCTAGAACCATTTGAAGCATTTGAATCGCATCTATCAACTGCTAAGAACGCACTTCAGCAACCCAGACACAGATCACAATGAATAAACAATAAGGTTGGTGAAGACTGAAAGGCGCCTACAGTGAACTCAAGGTCAATGCAACGCTTAGATGATTCTGAACTGTCAAAGCCTCCATCGGAAGTTTTAGAGATTATTTGCAAACTAGGAAAGGGTTCTTATGGTAGCGTTTACAAAGCCAGATATAAAGCGAATGGTGGGATAGTTGCTGTAAAGAAGGTGTGTAACCAGCCTACCATATAAATGCTTATTATAACAAATATATTTACTAACTTGAATGCTTATATCCAGATTTGAGTGCTTTTTCGATTTTCACCCACAGACATGCTTTATAACTAACTTTGTTGAGATGATAGTACTGTTTCAAGGGTTTTGATTGTGTTCATGTGATAATTTATACAGCTCACATAAGTTCGGGTCAAATTTATTGCTCCCTATTACTAATGCAATCAATTATTAACCGTTATAAAACACATGAACTGATATGGATGTGAATGAAACCAAATTATTACACTAAAGTTGCTCTCAAGGGGGAAACATTCAAGATACGTCAGATATTACAATGAAGAGCATTGCTTAAGTAGTATTAGATCTCTAGAAAGATCATAACAGACTACCGTGGTATTGCATCTCTTTACACCGATCCACTGCCTTGTGTGTCAGACCTTTAGGTTGAAGGCTCCGGGTGTGGCCTTCGAAAAGAACTACCTGCTTTGGTCTGGGCACCCAGGAAGTATTCCAGCCCTCATACAAACCAAATGACTTGTGTGGCGCATATGTATTTGGCGCCACCTTGTACCAATATTTGTGTCAAAATAAATAAATAATAGATGAAGTCTTATAAAGGTTTGATGATAAATTATGAATACAACTGCTTCTCAGTAATCGATTTTACGTTTTATTGCCCAACGTCCGTGTATTTCTGCTGTGTTGCAAAATCCACGTTGCATTTCATTATTATTCGATATTTCAGGTTGTCTCCAAAAATTTACACTAGTTCTAAACTGGTTAACACTGCTTGTTAGGTAGGCTGTTGAACAACACATAATATGTCTCATTCGCCCTAGTCAACGAAATTCCACCTCGCTATTAGCATAAGACTTCTATCTATAACTGTACATGTGATTTCAGAATCACTTGTTTATTCTACCTTGCTAAATCAGTGCTTTAAAGACTTATGGATTACCTAGTGGGGTTTTAATTTTCTAAAATAGATATCGCTTTCCGAAGTGCATGATTTCTATTAGGGCAGGACGATGGTATAAGCGGAGTCTGTTCTTAGTACGCATTACACTTCTATCGCTAGAACTATCGTATTTATGGGACTAGAGCACAATCAGCTTGATAACCAATATTTTCAATTAAATTTGGATTCCATCTTTCTTTTCAAGTAGTTAGTAAATTTATTTATTTATTTATTTAAACACATAAATATTTGTACAAAAAAGCACCACGTAAATATGCGCCTCACAAATCTCATTCGATTTGTGTGAGGGCTGTGATACTGCCCAGGTGTCCAGACTGAAACAGGTGGTTTTCTTAGGGGACCACACCCCGAGCCTTTGACCTAAAGGTCTGATCCACAAGGCAAAGTAGATGCAGTCCCATGGTAGCCGTTGGCCAATAATTGATTCATACTTCATTTGTTTCCTCAAGATACTGGAGCCTACGTGCACCATTGGTTTGGAATCAGGGTTTTCCAACTCCCCTAGGTGGACCCTCCATGTTCACCAACCCGGTTAAAGCACCGGACATTCGCTTTTCGTCCTCTCACTTTCGTAAACAACACCGGTGCCACGAGAAGGCAGTGAGCAGGACTTCCCTGGCAGAGGCTATATATTCGCGTGGCCATGTGAGAGCATTTCGAGAGGGAGAGTAAACTCTCCCCAAACTCGGCCGTACCAGGGCATTTGGGGGCAGTTAGTAAATGAAATGTCTCATAAAGACAACTGATGTCATCCCCATAAATAAGCGTTTCGGGGCACCCTGGGTTGTTACAAAGGTACGTTATGTCAAGGATCTTGACCACCTCGCAGTATGACCTTTCATTGTTGGCCACTAAATAATAACTTATGTAGTAATGAAATTTTAATCTTTCAATCCTATTCGCTCCTTTTGAACCGTATTTCGTGTTTATACTTCCATTGTTTTCGGTATTTTTCCCCGTCTGAGCTTCTCATTTCGTTAACTTATGCTTGTTGTGTTGATGTAATGTTGGAACTTCAGTCAATATTACATCCATGTCAGACTGTACTCTGATAATTTTCTAGGTGACTGCAATATCAAAAAAGTCCTAATATATTTAACTAGTATGAGATTTTTATTGTATAACATAATGTTAAGAAAGAACTCACTATAATATCGAATTTGAATACAAAAGGTTCGGTTTCTTTCATTCAATACTCTACTCTTTCATGTCTATTATTTCACAGGTGCCTGTTGACAGTGACTTAGCTGATATAGTTAAAGAAATATCAATTATGCAGCAATGTGACAGCCCATTCATTGTAAAATGCTACGGTAGTTTATTTGACAGTCAAGACTTATGGATATGTATGGAATATTGTGGTGCTGGTTCAATAGCTGATATTATGCGTCTGAGAGGTAAAGCCATTGGTGAAGAAGAAATTGCTACTGTACTACATTACAGTCTATGCGGTTTGGATTATTTACATCAGGTAAGTTGTTAATATATCAAAATAATCTACTCATTGAGAATTTGTGATTATTCGTTAATTTTGGTATTTAATTGATAGCTTCCAAATGCCCTGGTACGACCGAGAGTGGGGAGAGTCCGCTCTCTCTCCAAATGCTCTCACATGGCCACGCGTATATAGCCTCTGCCAGGGACGTCCTACTCACTGATTTCCCGTGGCGGGGTGGGGTGTTGTTTACGAAATTGAGAGGACAAAAAGCGAATGTCCTGCGCTGTAACCGGGTTGGTAGACACGGAAAGTTCACCTAGACGAGTTGGAAAACCCTGATTCCAAACCATTGGTGTTCATGGGCTCCAGTATCCTGAGGGAACTAATGGCGTATGAATCAATCGCTGGTCACCGGCTACCACTGGACTACATCTTCTTACGATGCTCCATTGCCTTGTGGATCAGATCTTTAGGTCAAAGTCTCGGGTTCTGGCCTCCTAAGAAAACCACCTGCTTCATTTTGGGCACCTGGGCAGTATCACAGCCCTCACACAAATCAAATGAGATTTGTGAGGCTCATATGCATCTGGCGCTTCCTTGTACCAATATTTATATGTTTAAATAAATAAAAATAAATAATGGTAGTTGATTTTAAATGGAGATCGATTGTAAATTATTTAACTGCTAATTTCGCGCATGAATAAGTTTTAGGTTCACAAATCGACAGTAATTTACTAGGGAAGGTAGTAATTTGTTACTTTTTATGACTCAGGATCCACCGAACTATAATGTGCGACACAATATTCAGTAAACTATCATCCTATTGGGTTTGACTATTTAAAGGTGAATTATATTTCAGGTTTAGTATTTGTCAACATCAGTCATCAAGATAATCCTTCCTTTATATTTAAGCCTTGTTTGCTCAGTGGTTCTATCAACAAAGCTCTTTTCAAAGGTACAAACATGCTTTAGTCGTTAGGATGTATAATGTAATGTACATATCATGTACAGGCTCGTATAGACAGTTGCTTTTGTTATTAGAAGTCAAGTAGTGAAACTACTGAGCTGCAAAACAATTTTTTACTCCCTAGACAAATTTTTAAATATTTTCAGATGTTTTGAATTATTTCATAAAATTGGTTGCATGTGTTAGTGTTCTTTCTGGTGGATTCATCTATTTATTTTCGCCTATAGATGCGAAAAATTCATCGAGATATCAAAGCCGGTAATATACTACTACTCAATTCGGGTGCTGCTAAATTAGCCGATTTTGGTGTGGCGGGTCAATTGTCTGATACTCTGGCCAAACGAAACACCGTCATCGGAACACCCTATTGGATGGCTCCTGAAGTTAGTTCTGTCATATCTTGTCTGTATATATATAGACATTGTCTAGCGCAGTGATCAGATATGGGTTTACCTACTAATTTTTAGACTATTTCGCGTAAGTTTGTAGCAACGCCCACTCGACAATACCGTTTGAAAATATCAACGCTATAGTAAACAAAATGAGTGAGCGCGATTATTGAACGTTACAGTTTTACTTAAGGAAAACAATATTTTCATCCCGGCTCCGGGCTGGTAGGAAGACGAACTGGCTTTCGGTGACGAATATTTGTGATTAAAAATTAGTAGTTTCTGTAGGGAATCTTTCTTAGGTGATCAATAGTCATATATAAATAATCATAAAGAAGAGCGACTTTTTTGCTGAAATTGAATGAAATACTTGGGTGGATTATTCGGAATGTTCTACTAAAATAATTAGTGGCTGAAAATTTTAAAATATGACAGGATGCTATTTAAGCAGTGATAACTTTGCAAAAAAATGGTCATAATCTTATAAATTCTTATCATCTTCCCTCGAAAAATTTATAAGGTTTATGTTTATTTTCAAGTGTTTAAGTATTTCTTGAACCTGAATTTTCAGGGTTTGAGTTGCATGCTTCACTAGGCGTCTTTCTCCATGAGTTCATCTTCAAAGTAAGAGTGACCTCCATTGTGATGCTATTTGTTTGTGGTTCTTAAAATTGTACGTTCTCATTTTGAATGATTCGGGAAGTATATCCGGCGGTGATTAAATTTTACTTGTGTTATCATCAGTGTATCGTGCATTTAGTTGGTTCTTGTGTCTGATCCATATGATCCTCCCTGTTTGCACCGTACGTGTTACTGACCTCCTCTCCTGATGATTATCCCGAGTACCCGCCAAAAGTGTTATGCAAGACAGTCTCTTGTGTATATACCTTAGTCCTTCATGTAAATTGAAGTGATTAACAGCTGTTGTTTTGTTGGGAGTAATTTCCAAAGCATTAAACACTGCTGGTAGAAGTCATCTCTTTATTTCTGTGTTCAGCGTGTTTCTATAAATGAGGAGGAACTTCTGCAAATTCTAGACGGTTGTTCCTAACTCCAAAAACACTTATTCTTCTTAGTGGAGTTTGAAAATCTTGATTCCAGTACAACAAGTTACATGGGCTCCATTATTCTAAAGAGACAGATGGCGTGGTAACTTATTTTGATAACCGTATACCATGAAACTGTATCTCTTGGAGTGATTCTACTGCCTTGTGGGTTAAATCATCAGATAGAAGGTTCAGGGAAGTGGTCCTCTAAAAATGTCATATTCGATTTGGGAATCCCAGTGGTCTCTCAACATCCCCTCTGCATATATACATGCATTGACTTTTCTTTATTTGCAACACATAGATTCTGGTACATTAGGACACGAAATAATTTTCGCGCCACACAAATGAAGTAAAAAACTTCAAAAGGTAATGGAAGCAAAATAAGTAAATAGACGGACAAAATCGATAGATATAGTTTGGTTGAAAGTGCAAATAAGAAAGATGTCATTCAGTTAAAGGGATTAGACTCACTTTTATAAAAAATGTAATAGAAAACTACAGTAAGATTTCCATACCTGTGGACGCTAATTGCTAACTGATTAATTTCTGCTTATATAATCTGTGCATCGTCAGAAGGTAAAACAATCTTATCTGCCCACTCAAGGTTCGAGAGTCTTCTTGCAGGTAAGAAATCCACACCTTCATTACCAATTCCTTCGGGGGTGTTTCCAAAATTTCATCTACGATAAGTTAAAGGGGAAGAGGACGTCTGACCACACTGTTGGAGACGTAATTGTATGACCTCGTTCTGTCTGAGGCCATTTTTATGCAGACCGTTGAATATGTTGGCACACATATATTGACCATTTTATCATTTTCTAATTTTTCAAGGTTATCCAAGAGATTGGTTATAATTGTTCTGCAGACATTTGGTCATTAGGTATAACTGCTATTGAAATGGCCGATGGTAAACCTCCACTAGCTGATATTCATCCGATGCGTGCACTGTTTATGATCCCGAGTCAGCCTGCTCCAGCTTTACGTAAACCTTGCAATTGGTCGTTGGAATTTCGTGCATTTATTGCAGCGTGTTTGGCGAAATCACCTGAAGCTCGTCCTACGGCAGCAGCTTTACTACAAACTGAATTTATCCGTAATGCAAAACCTTGTTCAATATTATTGTAAGTTTTGTTTTTTCATGCTTGATTATTTATTTCAGTTAAATTTATATATGACAGGAGTTGAGATACTTAATGGTTATAATTATGAAATCTCTTTGGATTGATTCTTAACCTGTTATTGGAAAATGTTTATTAACAAACATCACAAACCAGGAGCGTATATATCATGGAGGCTATAGCAACCCACCGATTCCAACCTAGTCTCTATATACAAAAGCAGCATCTTCAATCTCTTACCGTAACATGATTTTAAGTCCCCTTTCCATGTTGCATGTTCGTTAATCTTTTATTATTACTCCTTTACCATTTTCTCGCAAGTATTGGTTAGCTATTTTTGCAACAATTGATCACTATGTTTTCCATAATTTACCAAGTTAACAATTGACTCTTCTACGAAATATCGTAATAATTTTTTGATTAGTCAGAAGGAGGTTTTGTGTAGATTTTAGTAATTTTATAGTTGAAATCGTGAGTCAATTGAAGCTAGACCACCATATAAAACCTGGAAGCACTCGACGGCCATTTCGTCCTGTTGTGGGACTCCTCAGTAGTGCGCATCCAACCAGTCGTTTAATAGTTTTGTATATTCCTTTCTATGATTGGTAATTCTAAACAATAATCTGCGCGTTCTTAATATTCGTTGAGTTGACAGTTAGCTTCCATAAATAATCTGTTTAGTCCACTACGTAATTTCTTTTAATACTTGAAAACGTTTTCGACTGCTCATGATATGACGCAGTAGCTTTCCATTTTATTCTGGACCGATGCATTTTAATTAATTATAAATACGATTGTGCAGTTTAATCAAATAATGCCGAAAAGAAAATTCTCTTTCCTGAACTGTTTTTACCTCTTCTGCAATAATTCGATAGGTTTCTTCCTTTACTTCAATTCTAATTCGTTGGATATATTTATCATGAATATGAATCTAATTGCAATGGTCTTGTAATGCTCCACAATTTTCGTTTAACTTGAGAGTGGCAGTAGATTTTTACTTTGATCAATGAATTTTTGAACTCTTATCAATCCAGTCTCAGTTCTTACCTGGAATCCTACGTTTTTAATCTCATCATCATCAGCATCCACAAACCAACCTAAGTTAAATAACCATTGAAAACCTAGAAGCACTGGATAAAAGTCTCTTGCTATCTTGAGACTCCACAGAAGTATTCATTCACGACCCCGAAGGCGGGAGTCGAACTCAGCACCTGGGTTTTCAATGATTGTCTTACTTAAATCGGTTTGTGGTCTCAATGAAATTCAACAATTTCCACAACCTTATACTGACAATACTTACGTGATTAGCCACTTTCAACTGTCATGTAGAGCAATCTGCTGCACAATATCTTTGCTTTTTAGTCAATACAGAACTATCTTGCCTGCTATAGATGGCATAGTTTATCAGGAGGCGATAGATGTTTTTTCGTGGTCGCACCGGAGTTTTTTAAGTCACTGGCTCACCGAGAGTAATAATGTTTCCAAGTTGAGTGACTTTGTCAACGAGATGAATCACTACCCCCCCCCCCCCATATGGTCAATCTAGATGTGAACACAAATCGGTTCATTTTTGAGGAAAAAAAGCATTTCAAACAATCTTCCATCATTGGTTAAAGTGTAGTCTACCTTAGTTTGGTCAACTATAGATAGTGTATAGTATATACTGTAAAGTAAATATTTTAATTCAGTGTGTGGCACATTACGAGATTATTGAGTTGGATTAGATTTATGTTTAGGACTATAATACCTCACCACCTACTCAATAAATGTGCTGACAGCATTGTCACTAAGCTTAAGAAAAACTGCTATACCGCGTACAACTTGGGCACTCGAGCACTAGAACCCTCCAACTCTCAAGTTAGAAGACAGAAGACAAGTTACAAGGAATCTTATTCCAATCGTTGTCAAACATGCCCCCAAATGCCCTGGTACGGCCGAGTTTGGGGAGAGTTTACTCTCCCTCTCGAAATGCTCTCACATGGCCACGCGAATATATAGCCTCTGCCAGGGAAGTCCTGCTCACTGCCTTCTCGTGGCACCGGTGTTGTTTACGAAAGTGAGAGGACGAAAAGCGAATGTCCGGTGCTTTAACCGGGTTGGTGGACATGGAGGGTCCACCTAGGGGAGTTGGAAAACCCTGATTCCAAACCAATGGTGCACATGGGCTCCAGGATCCTGTTGGAACGAATGGCGAATGAGCCTGCTGTTGGTCACCGGCTACCATAGGACTGCATCTCCTCACGATGCTACACTGCCTTGTGGATCAGACCTTTAGGTCAAAGGCTCGGGGTGTGGTCCTCTAAGAAAACCACCTGATTCGGTTCGGGCACCCGGGCAGTATCACATCCCACACACAAATGACATGAAATGACTCACTACACTAACTACACTGCTCTCGTTCCTAATAGAATAAAGAAAATTTACATTATTATTATTACCACTATTATTATTATTATTATTATTACTATTATTATTATTTACTACGTCGCTTTTTCACTCCCTTTATTCCCAGATTGTGTATCCTTCCTTTCCAACTTATGCAGGAGCTCGCTCATGGTGGAAACTCTGTCCTATCTAAACGATCTCCAGTCATTGTCTGGTTGAAAGTGAATGCTTCCACCGATTACGAATACTGAAGCAGTCTTTCTGAAACCACGTACGCCGTTCAAGCTGGCTTCCTTCAACGTTCGCACACTAATGCAGATCGGACAACAGATGAGGCTGACTATGTTTTTAGAAAGTCTTAATGTTGATGTTTGCTGTCTATCCGAGACCCGTATTCAAGACTTTAGTGAAGTACTACAAATTCTCTCTCCATCTGTCGCTTCGAAAAGCTTGTTTCACGTGCGTTTATCCGGGGACTCTGTGGCATCTTCGTCTGGTCTTGCAGGCGTTGGTGTTGCACTAAGCGCTAGGGCTGAGGCAGCACTAATCGATTGTATCCCCATTAACAGTGGGTTATGTGCTGTTAGATTAGAAAGTTCCATCAAAGTGAGAAGAAACCGGTGTGAGAAACGGTGTCTTTTCGTCATCTCCGCCTATGCCTCGACAGATTGCAGCCCGGATGCAATCAAGGATGAGTTTTACCACCAGTTAACAGTTCTTCTCCAGAAAGCGCGTTAAACAGATATTGTAGTATTAGCCGGAGACTTGAATGCACAGATCGGACGTCTAGGCACAGAAGAGAGTCGTCTAGGTGACCGATGGGGACTTGTTGGTCGCAGGACAGATAACGGGGGCCGTTTGTTGCAACTATGCACAGACCACAATCTGTTTCTGGCTAGCACTAACTTCCGGCACAGTCATCGCCGGTGTGCTACCTGGCGTCCTCCCTCTGCATCCCAAGCCTGGACTCAGATTGATCACATCGCGATCAGCTACCGCTGGCGTGGTTGTGTACAAGACTGCCGCTCCTTTTGGAGTACCTATCTGGAGTCTGATCATGCCCTGGTCTGCGCCAATCTCACCTTACTTTTCAGTGGCCGAAGGATTGACCACCACCAACGGATCGATGTTAGTAAACTGGCTGCAACTTCTGTTGCAAGTATGTATCGAGCGGAGCTAGCCTCTAGGCTAGCTACCATCCCACCGAAAAGTATAGATGAGCATTGGTTGCATCTTCACGACGCCATGAAAATGGCGAGTAAAGCCGCTTGCGGCTTCGCGCAACGTCCCGCTTACAAGCACTGGGTTTCTTCTGGCTCCTTACAACTGATGGAAGCCCGTCGGTCTACTCCGGGTGACCGTGAGTTTGACCACAAACGAAGGCTGTTACGTAATGAAATCGGGCAAAGCTTGCGTAAGGACCGAGGAGCCTGGTGGTCGGAGCGTGCTAATGAGATGGAAACAGCAGCTACATCTGGGAACTACCGGAAGCTCTTCCAACTCATCCGAGCCACTGGCAGCAAGAAGTCTGGTGTGAGTGAAACAATCTACGAGGATGACGGGATGCCAATCACTAACATCTGTCGACGTCTTGGACGATGGGCGGAATTCTTCGAAGGGCAGTTCAACTGGCCTGCTGCTCCGGCAACATCAACCAGTTTGTCTTGCCCACCATGGTCGGTGACGACTGATCCACCAAACGAGGCGGAAGTCCGCAAGGAACTCCAACTCTTGAAGCGCTACAAATCACCTGGCCCAGATGACTTACCTCCGGCTCTTTTTAAAGATGCTGGTGACTTTCTGGCTAAGGAACTGACTGCGTTGTTTGGAAAGGTTTGGGAGCAAGGAAGTGTTCCAACATCATGGAATGAGTCAATAGTTGTCCCTATCTTTAAAAAGGGTTCACGTTGTTCCTGTAACAACTATCGGGGGATAAGTCTACTTCCGATTGCGTCCAAACTATTGGCTTCTATCATTCTTCGTAGGTTGTTTAAAACCCGAGAACGATTGACTCGCGAGGAGCAGGCTGGTTTTCGTTCTGGTCGAGGATGCATTGATCACATCTTCACCCTCCGCCAAATGTTAGAACACCGTCATACTTATCGCAGGCCAACAATCGTAGTGTTTCTTGATATCAGGGCTGCCTTCGATTCGTTGGACAGGACTGTTCTCTGGGATTGTCTATTGAAGAAGGGTGTGCCTGAGAAGTTCATTAACATCTTAAAGGCCCTGTATACGAACACCTCAGGCAGATTGAGGGCATACAACCACCTTTCCCCCTTGTTCCATTCGAGCAGTGGGGTTAGACAGGGTTGCCCGATCTCACCATTCCTCTTCAACTTTGCCATCGATGACATCCTGGAAACAGCTCTGATGGATGTAAGTAATGGTGGTGTGGATATGTTGCCTGGAGAACGACTTCTCGACCTCGAGTATGCTGATGATATTGTCTTACTGTGCGATAATGCCCAAGGCATGCAATCCGCACTTAATCGGTTGGCAATCAGTGTCCGCAGGTACGGCATGTGCTTTGCACCCTCCAAGTGGAAAGTACTCCTACAAGACTGGCAGGATTCTCATCCTGTACTCACCCTGGATGGTTAGCAGATTGAAGTAGTTGAGAAGTTCGTGTATCTAGGTAGCTATATAAGTGCTGGTGGTGGCGTGAGTGATGAGATTGATGCACGTATAATGAAAGCCAGAGCGGCTTATGCTAATCTATGCCATCTTTGGCGTCTTCGTGATGTTAGTCTGGCTGTAAAAGGTCGGATCTACAACGCGTCGGTGAGAGAAGTTTTGCTTTATGCTTGTGAAACCTGGCCTATCCGAGTTGAGGATGTCAGACGACTCTCTGTGTTCGATCATCGTTGTCTCCGAAGGATTTCTGACATCCAGTGTCAACACCATGTTAGTAATTCAGAGGTTCGGCATCGTGTGTTCGGGCGCAGAGATGATAATTCGATTGGTGTCACCATCTTGAAACACCGACTTCGGTGGCTTGGACATGTTTTACGAATGTCGTCTCAGAGACTTCCACGTCGTGCATTATTTGCCGATGGTGGTTGGAGGTGGTCAACAGGAAACCCTGGACCCGGGTTTCGTGCTACTTGGCACTCGTCAGCAAGGTGTACCTGTAATCCTGAGGGAACTGACGCATGAGATTGATCACCACCCAGTGATCAATCAATTGTGATTAGATCTCAGTCCTACAGGAGGTCGGTCGCGGCCCGAATAGCTCAGTGGTAACGTCTCTGACTGTGAAGCTGAGTGACACGGGATCGAATCCGCCAGGGAGCATCAGTTCCCTCAGGATTACAGGTACACCTTGCTGACGAGTGCCAAGTAGCACGAAACCCGGGTCCAGGGTTTCCTGTTGACCACCTCCAACCACCATGTTACCCTAATATATATAGTGCCCGCAGTGTCGAGCCACCTAGACTGGTGGCCACATTGCAACTTGATCGATAGCATTCGATCAGCACTAAGGACCTGACACGCATGAGATTGATCACCACCCAGTGATCAATCAATTGTGATTATTTGCCGACTCTGGGACTGGTTGTAAAAAGCGGAGAGGAGGTCAGTGTATGACATTGTGTCGTGGCATGAAAGAAAGCTGCAAAGGGCTAGCTTCTGTTGGTGTTGGTGGGACATAGATTAGATTAAAGCATGTTTCATGCATGATAGTGTTGCTGCGCGCTGATTGGCTATTTCCAAACCAATCAGCCCTGATAAATTATTGGAGAAAAATCTAGAAGCTTCTTATGTATATACTATAAATATATGAACGTTATTCAAACTAGTGATTGCTGCTCACCTACCATTGTTATTTTTACAATACGATTTCATTCCTGTTCAACGTGTTCTGATTTTGGGGTCTTGTTGAGTGTCATTGTATAAGAATAATAAGCAATAGGAATAGCTGGGTCGTTTATGTAGCAAAAATACAATTATAACAGTTGGTCCTTCACGACTCCCTGGCTGGGGTCCGAAAGATGGTGCAACACAGTGGCTAGAGACGTTATCAGATATGGCTCAGAATAGAAGCCAGTGGCGAACCTGCTGCAACCTTCTTTTACTTTCTACATAAAGAGTGGTTCTAACTTTCTTAACTGAAAGAGTTTTCTGGTTGTACATTTCAGTCCACCTTATCTTTTCATTCCTTCTCTTCCTACTTTCATTATTTTGTGTGGCGCATATGTATCTGGTGCCCTTTTGTACCAATATGTATGTGTTTAAATAAATAATAAATAAATGCTACAAAACACTCAGGTATTTATAGTTTTTAGTTTAAAAAAATCATCATTACAGTCATTCAATCCGCATATAGTGACTTTTAGCATTTGTCCAATCGGGAAGCCACAAATCGAGATTTCAGAATGTCTTATACTCTTCCTGAGTTTCCTAGAGCTTCCTTGAGTTCACCGATTGCCGTCCCTACAAAAGCTCAAAAAATCCGAGAATTGTTAAAGGCTGTCTATCAATATTGTTCATTTGAGTTAATCTCTTTAAAAATGGATTCAGCACTCTAGTGAAGATCAGTGAAAACATCGACCCTCTGTATGTTGATAAAAGTATTGAAAGTTTCTTGGGGTTCTTGATTGATTGTTCATATGATGACCAATCAACTGAATTTGGCGAAATGGTTTGTGTCCATGGTTCTAGCAAAACATTTGAGATTGAAAAATAGCTTTCTAAACTTGAAATCAGGCAGCTAAAAAGCCTGACTTATGAAAACTTTCATGAATGTTTTGAACAAATGAAATGAAGAAATGCCAGGTATCTAGCCATAAATATTAGTTACCTTAAAAGGGATAAGATTACTAACCCTTAAAATTCGTTATTATAACCTGGATTTATGTATCCATCAAATCAAATACATGTATATACCCATGTATATGTATATTTCTTACTTGGTTTGCTTTTGTAGACAACTAATTAATGAAGCTAACGAAGCAAGAGAAAGACGTCTTCTACAACAGCAACAACAACAAACATCTGCGCCTGATACACCGATTTCCGATGTTAAACGACGTCATTCAGTAATAAATAAAATTGATGAAAATCAAGTTAAATCTAAACAAAATCAATTATCTCAAGATGATGTTGATGATAATTTACACACAATGGTTCGGTCAAATTCAGCATCTAGTCGAACTGTGAGCAATAATATTAATAGTAATAATATTAATGAATCTGGGTAAGATAATCCTTTAAGACTGTTCTCTTTGAATATCGTTATCTTTCGTGTGTGTGTGTGTGTTGATAAACAAAGTTTCTTTTATAATGATGTGGTTTTGTGTTAATTGGTCTAATTTTTAGGTAGTTTTTGTCACAAATTGACTCTAGTTAAAATACCTTTGAAAGCCAGGGAGCACTGAACAACTGTTTTGTCTCAGTATGGAACTCAGCACTGTGTACCGAACTGAAGTCTCATAATAAGCCGTTGGCTATTAGACCATTGAGTTGGCGTCTTGCAATGTACATTTGTAATTTTAGTCAATTCGTGATAGAGAAATGGCCATCTAATGCCATTAGTAGTGACTGTCACTTCCGACACGTCTGAATTCTATCGGAAGATGATTATAGTATTGATAAAGAGAAAAACGTATAGCAGCTCAAGCTGCTACTGTTATGTCCTTATACCCTGCGTATATATCACATGACATTACCGCCAACTAGAACACCGACTTATGGACCAGATCAATAACGTATAAATCAGTACGAGCAGCCTGAAGTCAACTCTGAGTTCTTATTGGTCCTCTGAAATAGTAGCTTTTCACCTAACCCGACCGGTTCAGCCCAGAACACTAATATCGGCCTCCGCCATATAAATCGTGTATTTCGGACAGTTTACATACAAGCAAATCAGACCGCATCATACCATAAAGTAGAAAATAACAATTATACGAGATCACGCCAAACGTGACTGTGAGAAATACAAGTCCTCATAACCTACTGTGTTAGTGAGTAAATTATTTTTTTGACCATGATCCCTGGCTGCATTTATCCGCTTAGGCTAATTCGGGAAAACGCATATACAGAAGAGCTATAAGTATTGCTCTTTTTGGTTATTATACCTGTTATATATTACATTAGAAAGCCATGCCGTAGCGATTAAATATGATTATGGAATACAATTATTTCATCAAATTATAATTCTGTATTGTGTTACATATCACCGCTTTGTATATTTCACCTATCTATATAAATATTTAATGAAAGATAGTGAATATCGAAACTCCGCCTGTAGCTCCTCCAGGGGCTACTGCCGGTCCCAAGCCCGGGTAAAGGAGGAGGGTTGGGCATGGGGTTAGCGACCCCATCCCGTAGAAAATCAACTCGCTAAAAAAACGCTAACCAGAAAAAATCATTCAAACCATTCAAACTCTGCCCTGGGAGTAGAAGGAAAAATGACGTCTCATGATGAAAGCCGAGTTCATTCGGAAGTCATGAGGCCGATGCACCTTCTTACAACCAGAGCGACAATTTTTATAGGTACATGGAATGTCCGGACAATGTGGGAGACCGGCAGAGTCTTCCAAATTTCTGCGGAAATGAGGAAATACAACCTGGAAGTGCTTGGAATCAGTGAAACACATTGGACGCAGGTTGGACAACAACGACTGTCTTCAGGAGAACTTCTGTTATACTCCGGTCATGAAGAAGAAAATGCCCCACATACACAAGGAGTGGCACTGATGCTGTCTAGAAAAGCACAAAATGCACTTATAGGATGGGAATCTCATGGACCGAGGATCATCAAAGCCTCCTTCAGAACAAAGAGAGAGGGCATTACAATGAACATCATCCTATGCTATGCGCCGACCAACGACTACGATGAAGACGCTAAAAACCAATTCTACGATAGGCTGCAGTCAATCTTCGAGAAGTGCCCAACCAAGGACCTGACCATTCTAATGGGAGATTTCAATGCCAAGGTTGGAAAGGACAACACTGGATACGAAGACGTCATGGGACAATATGGACTGGGAGGAAGGAACGAAAACGGTGAGAGATTTGCAAACCTATGTGCCTTCAATAAACTGGTCATAGGTGGCACCATATTCCCACACAAAAACATACACAAAGCCACTTGGATTTCACCGGATCATACTACACAGAATCAAATCGACCATGTCTGCATCAACAAAAAGTTCAGGAGGACGATGGAGGATGTGAGAACCAGAAGAGGAGCTGATATAGCATCCGATCACCATTTGCTGGTCGCCAAGATGAAACTAAAACTCCAGAAGCACTGGACAATGGCGCGGACAACATCACAAAAGTTTAACACGGCCTTTCTTCGAGATGCTGACAAACTCAACGAATTTAACATAGCCCTCAGCAACAGGTTCGAGGCCTTTCATGACCTACTCAATGGAGAGGGAACCACCATAGAGAGCAACTGGAAAGGTATCAAGGAGGCAATCGTTTCAACGTGTCAAAAGGTTCTGGGCCAAAAGAAGCACCATCACAAGGAATGGATCACTGTTGGCACATTGGATAAAATTGAAGCAATGAGGAACAAGAAAGCAGCAATCAATATCAGCCGAACCAGAGCGGAAAAAGCCAAGGCACAAGCCGAATACACAGAAGCAAACAAGCAAGTGAAGAGAAGCATCAGAACCGACAAACGCAAATATGTGGAAGATTTAGCGATGACAGCGGAAAAGTTTGCAGGAGAGGGAAACATGAGACAACTGTATGATACAACAAAGAAACTTGCTGGAAATTACCGTCAACCAGAAAAATCAGTGAAAAGCAAGGAAGACAAAGTAATCAACGATATTGAAGAACAACGAAACAGGTGGGTAGAACACTTCAAAGAACTCTTGAATCGACCAGCTCCACTGAACCCACCCAACATCGAAGCAGCACCCACAGACCTCCCAATCGATATTGGCCCACCAACAATTGAAGAGATCAGCATGGCCATTAGACAAATCAAGAGTGACAAAGCAGCGGGACCAGACAACATCCCGGCAGAGGCACTGAAAGCAAATGTAACAGCAACTGCCAAGATACTCCACATCCTCTTCGGTAAGATTTGGGACGAAGAACATGTACCAACAGACTGGAAAGAAGGACTTCTCATCAAGATACCAAAGAAAGGCGATCTGAGCAAGTGCGACAACTACAGGGGCATCACTCTCCTCTCAATACCAGGAAAAGTCTTCAATAGAGTATTGTTAAACAGGATGAAGGATTCCGTGGACGCTCAACTTCGAGATCAACAAGCTGGATTTCGTAAGGATAGATCGTGCACAGATCAAATCGCAGCTCTACGTATCATTGTGGAACAATCAATCGAATGGAATTCATCACTGTACATCAACTTCATCGACTATGAGAAGGCATTTGATAGCGTGGACAGGACGACACTATGGAAGCTTCTTCGACACTACGGCGTGCCTGAGAAGATAGTCAACATCATACGGAACTCCTATGATGGACTAAACTGCCAAATCGTCCACGGAGGACAACTCACCGACTCGTTCGAGGTAAAGACCGGTGTTAGGCAAGGTTGCCTACTCTCACCGTTTCTCTTTCTCCTGGTCATCGACCGGATTATGAAGACGTCAACATCTGGAGGAAATCACGGGATACAGTGGACAGGCAGGATGCAGCTTGACGATTTAGACTTCGCGGATGATCTGGCTCTTCTATCACAAACGCAACAACAAATGCAGGAGAAAACGACCAGTGTAGCAGCAGCCTCAGCAGCAGTAGGTCTCAATATAAACAAAGGGAAAAGCAAGACTCTCCGATACAACACAATATGCACCAATCCAATTACACTTGACGGAGAAGCTTTGGATGATGTGGAAATCTTTACATATCTGGGCAGCATCATTGATGAACACGGTGGATCAGATGCAGATGTGAGGGCGAGGATCGGCAAAGCAAGAGCAGCATACCTACAGCTGAAAAACATCTGGAGCTCAAAACAATTGTCAACCAACACCAAGGTTAGAATTTTCAATACAAATGTCAAGACAGTTCTTCTGTATGAGGCAGAGACGTGGAGATCTACGAAAGCCATTATCCAGAAGATACAAGTGTTTATTAACAGCTGTCTACGCAAGATACTTCGGATCCGATGGCCAGACACTATCAGCAACAAGTTACTGTGGGAGACAACAAACCAGATTCCAGCGGAGGAAGAAATCAGGAAGAAGCGCTGGAAGTGGATTGGGCACACTTTGAGGAAATCACCCAATTGTGTCACAAGACAAGCCCTCACATGGAATCCTGAAGGTCGAAGGAGAAGAGGAAGACCAAAGAACACATTACGCCGAGAAATAGAGACAGACATGAGAAGAATGAACAAGAACTGGATAGAACTAGAAAAGAAGGCCCAGGACAGAGTGGGTTGGAGAAAGCTGGTCGGCGGCCTATGCTCCATTGGGAGTAACAGGCGAAAGTAAGTAAGTAAGTAAGTGAATATCGAAAATTTTTTTGAAGATTACTATCAGTAAAGACATTATTTTATCGTTTCATTAATCACCATTCCTTTAATCTTACTTCCAAATATCAGTTTGGATATTGATGGTGCGGCAACTTTAGTTTCATTATGCTCAAACGAAGATCGCACAGATCATCATAATGATGGTGGTGATGACGATGATGATGATGATGACAATGGCAGTTTTATACGTCATCATGATGATGAAACAAATGTCAATAATCCTTATATATCTTTCGGTAATCTTGACACAATGGTTGTCAATGATGACGGGGAAAGTGAAGAAGATAGTGGTTCTGTCGTGGTACATGATACGACTGGTGGTTCATCAGATGGATTAGATGATGCAGAACGCGATCAACGTGAAGCTTTCGAATTATTAGATGCTGCTCTGCCCCCTGCTGTAGCCACTGAAGGTACACTAACTAGAAGAATTGATAAGGCCGTAAAAATGGCAAATAATATCGGGTAAGTCACTTATTTTCATATGATCAGGAGTAAACCATTGAATTATCTCGTTCTTAGTATTCATGACTGAATGTTGATCAAACCTTTTTGGCATATATTTGTCTTGTGTGGATTACCTCGATATAACCCTTGAACAAATTAGTGAATGTCTTTGACTAGTTGCTCAGTAAACTACGCGTTGGCATTTGCAGCAAAAAGTACTGAGTCCTAGTTCTAAGGTTTCCATTACTGGGATGCGAGGATTTCGAGCTGGCGGGTTAGATAATGAACGAAACTCATGTACTGCTTTTCACTCCTAGCCACAATCCGTCTATTATTTTTTTCAGCTAGTTTGTTTGTTTGTGAAATAGCCCACCAACGTCAAAGATTCGCTTCAACATCAAAACACTCTAAAATTAAGGTTTACTCTCACTTTATTGAAGCCAAACATCATATTGATTTATCTTTGGGTAATCGGACCTAGTTGAAACCATTGTTCGGCCTCTATAATCCATAATAAACTTAGGCCATTGTATCAGTTCAAGTCACCGCGACACACATCAAAATAAGGGGAGGGATTGATAGGGAGTGAAGTAGTTGAGCGTGTAGACCACTTCACTTATCTTGGGAGTCTCATCAGCCCTTGTGGTCTGGTATGTGACGAAATCTCAGCACGGATACAGAAGGCTCGTCTAGCTTTCGTCAACTTGCGTCATTTATGGCATAGGTGAGATATCCGTCTAGCAACCAAAGGACGGGTTTACTGTGCAGCAGTTCGCTCCGTCCTACTTTATGGCAGTGAAACATGGCCAATAAGAGTAGAGGATATTCGTAGGCTACTAGTGTTCGATCATAGGTGTCTTCGAAGCATTGCTCGTATATCCTGGGACCACCGGGTAAGTAATGCAGTTGTTAGGAAACGAGTACTAGGTAGGGATGGCAAATCGATTGATGAAGTAGTGAAACTTCATCAGTTGAGATGGCTGGGACATGTGTTACGTATGCCGGACCACCGACTGCCCCGACGTGCAATGTTTCATGGTGTAGGAGTAGGTTTGAAGAAAGCTAGGGGCGGCCAGACCAAAACGTGGCACAAATCAATGAAGTCACTGACAAGTGGACTGGGCCATGTTGGTAGGTGTAGACTACCTGGTTGGGATTCGCGAGATGACAGCAACCGATGGTTAGAGACCTTGAATGACATGGCTCAAAATCGTTTTCAATGGCGAAGTTGTATTCACTCTTAGTGTTCTACCAAATTCTAATCTTCTGAATTCCTCATGTCTTTATCTTTTTCTCTTTCCAAATTTATTTCACTGTACTATACTCCTTCAATAATTTCTTCAAACCCTAATCTTTTGGATTTCTGATTATACTCCTACTACTTCTACCACTATGGGATTTGAATCGACAACTGCATCTCTGTGCTAATGTGGTATGGCAACTCGAACTGATGTAGGTACGTACGAAGTTCTACGTTGTGACTGACTGACTGGAGGGGAGGGATAATAAACAATATGATAGACAAAGAACTCATGTATTTTTTAATAGGTTGAATAATGACTCAAACCATCGTAACAACAGTATAAACGGATAGAATGAGTGTTTGTTACTACAGTGAAATGACGCTTGATGGAAAACAGGATGTGGAAATGATGGAATATATTTCTTAATATTTGCCATCTATAGTACTATATCAGGTCATTTAGAACATTTGGTATCTTACCCGTTGATTAACAGAATTGTATCAGTGTAGGACAATGCAATGGGCAATAGGATTCTTTATTCGACTTGCAACGGATTCACATATTACGTATACATAGCCTTCGATCATCCATTTGCATCTTGCGGTGTGTTCTGACTTCACCATACTTTTGATGTACTGAAACTCATCTCTCTGTCTGACAGTTGTGACAACCTCGACATAACATTTCACTGCACACTAATTTAGTGTGGATCAAAAAATACGGGCTAATTGCCAACACCTATTTATTTACAACAAGACTGTACTGTTTATCGTTTGCCAGTTTCATTCAAATATACTACTCAGTGGAGTTCCAAACAAGCAAATAAATTCCATCAAGAAAATTGTTCAATGAATTTTCAATTACTCATAAGTAATGTAGTTAGAACATAATATTTCACTTAAATTCATTTAGTATTGTTTGTTTAAATCTTATCATCGATGTGTTAGGACTGAAACTGGTCAGTCTCTAATTGGCATATGTGCATACTGTGCGTATTGCTGCCTCGATGTATCCTTAATTCACAAGCATGGTAAGCAAAGATGGATAGTGGCTAGCAGTGGAATCCAGTTTGACGCTCGTTTCGTCCTATTTGGGACTCGTCAGCTGGATGTATCTGCATCTCAGAGTTGATGTTTACTCTGTTGCAGTCCTAACACATCGATGGGAAGATTTAAACAAACAATACTAAAGAAATTTAAACTTCACCTCATCGTACAAGCAAGTGCCTATCAGGACTCGGTGGCCGAGTGGATAACGCGATTGCGTTTGAAGCGAAAGGTGCTGGGTTCGAGTCCGAGGGTGGGCGTCAACTCTGAGATGCAGGTACATCCAGCTGATGAGTCCCAAATAGGACGAAACGCGCGTCAAACTGGATTCCACTACTAGTCATAATCCATCTTTGCTTATAATATTTCACTGTTATATGTGGTATCCAAGTTTTCAGTAATTTAATTCAATTAATTTATCCTCTCTTTCTATGTCTATATTTCATATTTAATTTCAGTTCGGAACAACGATCAAATGATATAAATAATGATATAAATGTTGGCGGTGGTATTGGTCATGCTCAACCATTTATACAAAGACCATTTGCACCATTTTCTCGTGCTATTCAACAATCTGGTCTATATCCAAATGGATTAACTAATGAACCAGGTTCTTTAAATCGTTTATCTTATACAGAATTAGAACAATTACTTATCTCTTTAACAAATGATTTAGAAACAGAATTAAGAAATTTAGCTGTACGTTATCGTCATAAACGTCAACCATTATTAGATGCAATTGCAGAGAAAACAGCACAAGCATCAATGAAAACAACAAATACAATGACAAATGATATAACATCAAAATCTAATCCTATTTCACAATGTTGATAATTACTTTTTGATTATCTTCAGTATTAATATTTATGTTTATTTGCATGAAACTATTAACCCCCTATATCTTTTATTTCTCCCCCCTCCCTTTTTAGTTGATCATAGTTACCATTTCTTATTCTTCATCTTGTCCTATGATGAATTTTTGTTTATTATGAACTATTGAAAAGGAATGGAAATGTGTTATGTTTTAGTTAATTAATTTCCATCATCATCATCATCATCTCATGTTTGGTTTATATTTATTTCTTATTGATAACTGTAAATTAACCTTGTATATTTACATGAATATATTTATATACTTCAATAAATGACATTTTATTCATTTTATGTCATTATTTGAACGTTTTTTTGTTGTTGTTTAAATTCAATGAGTGTGTTGATATGTTTATTATTCAAACAAAAGGATTAAGATGATGGTGGT
Organism: Schistosoma rodhaini; assembly: GCA_944470415.2. Taxonomy (NCBI): domain Eukaryota; kingdom Metazoa; phylum Platyhelminthes; class Trematoda; order Strigeidida; family Schistosomatidae; genus Schistosoma; species Schistosoma rodhaini. The sequence continues at coordinate 85,410,925 of OX104044.1, forward strand.
TGGAGATAATCAACAGGAAACCTTGTACTTGGTTTCTTGCTATTTCGCACTTGTCAGCAAGGTGTACTTGGTAATCTTGAGGGAACTGATGATCCTAGACGTATTCTATATATTAGAAGGGGGGTTTTGTGAAGATTTTAGTAATTTTATATAGTTGAAATCATGAGTCAATTGAAGTTAGACCATCATGGAAAACCTGGAAGCACTGAATGGTTGTTTCGTCCTAGTATGGGACTCCTGGAATTGTAGGTGAGAAGCCGTGACCAGTGGAGTTCAACCATGTCTGTTATGACATGGTAACTCAAGACAATGGTGGACGGTGGCTTAATTTCGTGAATTTGTTGAAGTTAAACATTAGCACCGTTGAATGTCAGCTCAGTGATCTAGAGGTTAAGCGTTCATGCGCGAGACCGATAAGTCCTGGGTTCGAATCCCGTGGGAAGGGTCGTGGATGTACACTTCTGAGTAGCCCCATACTCCACACTTTAGCCTCTAAACTGTAATTCTGTGTCTTATATCCTATTGTAGACAGATCACAATATGTTTGAAGACGACAATAATAAATCTGTTGTAAGTATGACATATATATTGAGACGTTGTTTATTCGCTTATATAAATTTACCACTAACATATTCGGGTCGGAATCAGTTTGGCTACCTTCAGTTTATGACATTTTCTTTTCAAACATCTCATCAATACACAACATAGATTGCCGTTTGATTTCATGATAACATTTTATAACACAATCGATACAGTTTTATCAGAAGTAAGAACTAAACATAAGTCGACCTGAGGATCTTTCATCTCTTTAAAGTTATTGGTTTCAAAGCCATTCGTATATCGAACTGTCACAATTCTCAGTATTCACCAACTATGATCATATACAATATTTTATGAAAATAATTGTATTATCCAAACTCTTTGTACTAGACATTTGATCATATATGGTACATTCGACACAATTATCAAATTGTTCAATCGTGAACTAGACTAGATCAGAAGAAGGATTCATGGTCACAACTATTAAACAATTAGTAAGTATAATAAAATAGTTTGTTATATTTAGTTTAGTTGGAAATATCTATCTTCAACTATTGATCACTAACAAGATATAAATAATCATTTTATCTTATGACAATTATCATAAATATAATAAGTTATATTTTATAACTCTCAGTTTGTGATACTGTGGTATGGGTTACTTATATCCATATAAGTAGTATATGGTGAGGGTCAGGCATAGAATGTATTTTGGCAGAAGATCGAGAAGAAACGAACAGGAATGAAGCGCAATCGGTACGAAAATGCATGAACAATTAGATCAGAGAAGATTGACAGAAGAGACAATCAAGATTGAGACAATTGATGGTTATTTTGCAAATTAACTGTTCACTGTATGGTAAGCAGAGATGGATAGTGGCTACCAGTGGAATCCAGGACGCACGTTTCGTCGTATTTGGGACTCGTCAGCTGGATGTACCTGCATAACGCGATGGCGTTTGAAGCGAAGGTACTGGGTTCGAGTCCCAGAGTGAACATCAACTCTGAGATGCAGGTACATCCAGCTGATGAGTCCTAAATAGAACGAAACGCGTCAAACCGGATTCCACTGCTAGCCACTATCCATCTTTGCTTACCATGCTTGTGAATTAAGGCTATATCGAGGCAATAAGCACAGTGTGCACGTATGCCAATTGGAGACTGACCAGTTGCAGTCCTAACAAATCGATGTGAAGATTCAAACAAGCAATACAAAATGAATTTATTTCTTCTGATAGTTTATATTTAGATTAGATATAAAATGTTGATGGTATAGTCAATTTGTGCATTACCATACAAAATCCGATCGATGATATCAAACTGATCAACATTCCTTGTTATTGTCCATCCACTCACTACCTCATACACACGCACTCTATCTTTCTCCCTGCATAGCTTATTCCATAATTCATACCTTCCTAATAAGAAATTTATGGAAACATGGCAAAGATAATTGTTTATTTATTTATTTAAACACAAATATTGGTACAAGGGAGCATCAGATAAATATACGCCATACAAAACAATGAGAATGGGAAGAGAAAAAAAGGTAAGGTGCATATAAGAAAAAAGAGGGAACAATAAGAACCACAGTGCGTATGTTAGTGAAACAATAAGAGTTTTAATGGGGGAAACAGAAATGTACAACCAGAAGACTCTTTCAGTTAAGAAAGTAATAACCACTCTTTATGAAGAAAGTAAAAGAAGGTTACAGCAGGATCGCCACTGTCTTCTATTCTGAGCCATATCTGATAACGTTTCTAGCCACTGTGTTGCACCATCTCTCGGACTCCAACCAGGGAGTCTTGAAGGACTAACCGAAGGCAGTCCTATACATCCTTCTTCATATCACGACACCATGTCATACACTGACCACCTCTCCGCTTTTTCCAACCAGTCCCAGCATCGGCAAATGATGCACAACGCGGAATTCTCTGGGACGACATTCGTAGAACATGTCCAAGTCACCGAAGTCGATGTTTCAAGATAGTGACACCAATTGAATTATCATCTCTGCGCCCAAATACACGATGCCGAACCTCTGCATTACTAACTAGGGGTTGCCACTGAATGTCAGCAGTCCTTCGGAGACAGCGGTGATTGAACACAGAGAGACGTCTAACATCCTCAACTCGGAGAGGCTAGGTTTCAAAAGCATAGAGCAAGATCGTTCTCACCGACGTGTTGTAGATCCGACCTTTTACAGCCAGACTAACATCACGAAGGCGCCAAAGATGGCCTAGATTAGCATAAGCCGCTCTGGCTTTCATTATACGTGCATCAATCTCATCACTCACTCCACCACCAGCACTTATACAGTTACCTAGATACACGAACTTCTCAACTACTTCAATCTGCTCACCATCGAGGGTGAGTATAGGATTAGAAACCTGCCAGTCTTGTAGAAGTACTTTTTACTTCGAAGGTACAAAGCACATAACGTACCTTCGGACACTGATAATTGTTATTATCTAGAGATCGTTAATAATAGTTTCTGTTTATTGTCATTGTTATATAGATTCATTTCAATTCCATATTACACTATGGTTCATAAACAAATACAAATTTACAATGATCTTGGTACTTCAGAAAGATGTTTCATTCATTTAAAAAATGCCTTTCATTATTTAACCCCTTCTTATTCCATTGAAGAAGTTAACAGTACAGAAATCAATCATCATAATATTCAATCAGATTTATTATGTTTCGGTGGAGGTTATGATTTAGGCTATTTAAAATCATTACAATTATCTGGTTGTATAAAAGTACATCATTATATTAAAGAAAAAATGGGTAGATATCTTGGTATTTGTGCTGGTGCTTATTTTGCTTGTGATTATTGTTCTTTTGATATGAATGGTCCACTTGAAGTGTATGGGGATAGGCATATTAAATTATTTCAAGGTAAGGTTGTTGTTGTTGTTTACATATTATTGATATTGGTTAGTTTTGTCAGTTTTTGTTTTTTGTGTATTCTTGGCATTAAGGTGAGGGAGTTATTCAATTATGACACTGAATGAAGATTATCACCATCTTAGTAACTTACTGAAGCTGTAATTTGTAGGTTAATAATCTTTTCAGATTTGTAGATTGTGGTAGTTTTTTTAGTACAAGCCTTAAAAGTGATCGGTTCAAATGCACCAAAGTAGAACGAACCTTATTTACTTACTTACGCCTGTTACCCCTCGTCGAGGAGCATAGGCCGCTCACCAGCATTCTTCATCCAATTCTCCAACCAACTGTTCAATAATTCTTCGATTCTTCAATTGTATCAATTTAAGATGATTGTTACTCCTGAACTGAAAAGTAAACTTTTTTAAATGTATTACGTTACATGTTATTCGCCGAAATAACAGTTTACGAGGCGAGACTATAATTTATGGACAACCTTTGAGCGAATCTTAAGTGACCTTGAGAAATGTTAGCCAATCAGTAAACAGTCATCATATAGTAAAGATCTATCATACAAAACCAAATAATTAAAGTAGATACGCTTCTTTTATATAACTCCGCCTGTAGCTCCTCTGGGGGTTACTGCCGGTCCCAAGCCCGGGTAAAGGAGGAGGGTTGGGCATGGGGTTAGCGACCCCATCCCGTAGAAAATCAACTCGCTAAAAAAACGCTAACCAGAAAAAATCATTCAAATCTTTCAAGTAAGCTTCTTTTATATGGTCCGAAAACTAGTCAATGTTAGAAAAAGGTTCCAAAATCGTAATCTATAAGGTAGAGTAACTCATCCATATAGCTCCATAATAGTTGGTCTCTGGAACCATGATAAGGTCATAAAAACCCTCAACCTCGACCACATAGCTTCAATATTGTTTGTATGTACTCCGGCTGTGTAAGTTTATCATTTTTATTATGGATATGTCCCTACAATACTCATACCTCTGAACAACCGAAGCTTCAGTAACATCTGCGATTATTTCAGCCAATGTTACTGGTGCTTTTATTATATAGTTGGCGGCAATCATTATAATATGCCCTAGTCTCAATCTGGATCGAGCGATAAAGGTTTCTATTCTAGCAAACGTCTTCTTTTAACATATATTACATCGAAGGACAACATCACGGTAGTTTGCACAAGGTCTACAAGTCATTTAATACTCGTAATTACAAATACAGGAACTTCTTAGTAGTTTCATTTGTTGTAGCCGCTTAATTGTTAATTCTTCTCTAAAATCCTCTGTGAACCGATCGTACATGGGCATCAGGTATTGAAATAGGCGCCGTGACCTTGAAATCCCTCAAACGCTTGTGATTGGCTCGTCCATTAATTATAGTCTCGTCGTTTGCTATAATAGTTCTGTGATCAACTGTTCAGCTCAGCCACTGATATACATTTTTAATACTTGAACGACTCAACTAACCTGAAGAAAATAACAAAATTACACAAAAATCTGTATTCTCCAATTTTGAACAAATGTGTTCACAAGTCTTCGGTTTCGAAAGTTAATATGTTCATTCAGTTGGATAGTTCAGCAGTGAACTTTTCAATGTCTTTCTGCATAATATTACTAAAATTAATGTCATAGACAAGTTCACTGTTGAATTTGTTAACAGCTTATTTTTTGACATGATGAATGATAATTATTCTGTTACTGTGTTTGCATAATACGTCTTTCAGTCAATCAGGCAGTCAGTCAGTCACAACGTAGAACTTCGTACGTACCTACATCAGTTCGAGTTGCCATACCACATTAGCAAAGAGATGCAGTTGTTGATTCAAATCTCATAGTGGTAGAAGTAGGAAGAGTATAAACAGTAATCGGAAAGATTAGGGTTCGAAGTTGTTATTCAACGAGTATAATCCAGTGAAATAAATTTGGAAAGAGAAAAAAGATAGGAACATAGGGAATTTAGAAGATTAGAATTTGGGAGAACACACACAGTGGATGCACCTTCGCCATTGCAAACGATTTTGAGTCACGTCATTCAAGGTCTCTAACCATCGGTTGTTATCATTTCTTGGATCCCAACCAGGTAGTCTACACCTATCAACATGGCTCAGTCCACTTGTCAATGACTTCATTGATTTGTGCCACGTTTTGGTCTGACCGCCCCTAGCTTTCTTCAAACCTACTCCTACACCATAAAACAATGCACGTCGGGACAGTCGGTGGTTGAGCATACGTAGCACGTGTACCAGTCATCTCAACTGATGAAGTTTCACTACTTCATCAATCGATTCGCCATTCTTACCTAGTATCCGGGTCCTGGTCCTACGTTGTAGCTTACTGACTGACCGACTGATATAACTCCAGTGAAATCAATATCTTACAATATAAGTTGTTTTTTTCCAATTAATTCTAGGTATTGGATCAGGTCCAATTTTTCCAGGTTTTCAATATAATACTGAAAATGGTAGTTATGCTGTATCTATTCAAGCTGTATCAAAAAATTTAATACCACAAACAGCTATAGTATATTACAATGGAGGATGTACATTTGAATCAGTTAATTGGGAGAATTCACAAATTTTATATACATAGTACGTGAATATAAAACTAGTACTTGAATCATGTTCAATATTCTACTTTAATTAGTAAGAAATGAACTGATAATAAGTTTGATAGTTAAAAATTTACTGATAAATCTTGTTGATTTGAATGCTATACTCGGATCCTAAGCTATTCTCTTAACCCCCAAGCTATATCTACTCAGCGACTTGAATACGAGAGAAAAGGCGCGAAATATAGGAGAAGCACTTTACTTCAAATGTTCATTTATGTACAGAAAATATAGTATTTTAGATGTCCTTGGAATGCTACTAAACATGGTAGCAGTGTAGTAATCAACCAATCAACAACTCTACATGTGACTTTTCATTTTAGTGATATTTCTAGCAAAACTTCTAATCGAACGCTGATTGGATGCGCATTGCTGAAGAGTTCCACAATAGAACGAAATGGCCATCCAGTGCTTCCAGGTTTTCCATGGTGGTCTAGCTTCAATTGACTCATGATTTCAATTATGAAAATACTGAAATCTTCACAAAACCCCTTCTGATAAAATGCTTCTTTGTGTTTCCATGAGCTTGCCATGTCTATTGCAAGAAATTTTCACGATCATCCTAACATCTACTTATTTTGTTTATTCATTGACTGGCAGGTTAAAACACCATAACATCCAACTTAGTTTGAACTACCGTTTAGTTTCACCGACACTCACAGAATAAAATTTAGTTCATTGCTGAGTTTCAAAACTTAACAATACAATCAATAAAGATGATTAAATCATTGAAGCTTTGATTTGACAATGTCTCTATCAGATGTAGACATATCAAACTCTATTCTGCTAAATGCAATTTTATTGTTGAGACTGTCCGATAACTCAAGGTATTACTCAACTTGTTTTAAGATATATATCATCACATTACTGGTGTAGTGTGGTCTACTTATATCCATATAAGTAGTATATGGCGATGGTTTGACATAAAATGCAGTTTGGCAGAAGATCGATAAATAAATAATAAAAACAAAGCGCGATCGGTATGAAAATGCATGAACAATGAAATTAGAGGAGATGGGTTGATATTTACAGAAGGAACAGTGAAGTTTGAGACCATTGATTGCTATTTTGTAAATTAACTGTTTACTACTGTATGGTTATCAGAATTTCGTGAGATTGTCTGTAATTCTGTGTTTAAACACTTTCGATTGTCCCCGACTAGTGTTTTATTCACTACACTAGGATTAAAGAAATCCCCAATATAGTCAGAGCTATCTATATCACACAGTAATTATCTATAGTTGCTAACTGATATCACTATAAAAGAACGTCTAGTTCTATTTTATAACAATGAATCTTTTTAAATACTAATAGTAATAAGAATCAAGCAAAGTTTAAATCAATGTTTTTGTACCTGTTAACTTAGTGGTTCCAGTGACTAGAGATTAGTCGTAAGACTTAATATCCTCGGGCTTGATTCTTGGTTGGGTTGTCGGTAATAACTGATGAGTCTCATATTGGGACGAAATGTTTGTGTAGTGCTCCCTGATCCTAATGGTACTGTAAATGAGACGTACGTACATTTTTTTCAGCTCGGATAATGGAAAACCGGCGATTATTGGTTCAAAATTAGGAAATGGTTGTGGTATTTTAAGTGGTGTTCACTTTGAATATGATCCATATTTATTAGAAAAGCAACTATACAATGTTGATCCTAAGAATAATGATAATGTTGCTACCCTAAAGAATTATGAATTTATTGAAACATTGAAAACAAATAATTCATCCCGTTTAAAATTATTTGAAACTTTAATTACACTTTTATTGAATCCTGATAATAATTCAGTTTTAATGAAATAATATTCTGTAGTTGAACCAGTTTTAGGCTTTGGTTCAATGGTGTTGTCTATCCTTTCTTTTTTGTGTGTATTTCACTGTACTACTTATCAATATTTAAGTAGTGTGATGAATACGCTTGAATATCTGTAACTCAGTGTTTGCTTTTTGTAATTTACTCCTAATCCTAAATATTTGTATATTTGTACGGTGTTTTAATCCATTTTCTTGATTGTGGTCTTATATCTTCCGCTTTTTAATTCTCGATTATATGTTTCATCCGCTGAGTAGCTTGTCCATTTAAAATGTATAATCTTTAATTTACTTCATGCGTAACTCAACCAGTGGATTGAAATCTTCGAAAGGACTCTAATTAATTAAATAATGAATCCTTTTCTTGTTTCTGTATACTGCATTATTGGTTTTTGTTGGGGAAAATGCACCGAATTATCTTCATGGTTTCAATCCTTGTCCATACTATCAGTTTCTGTATATGTAATATTTGATTTGACTCGTCTTAATAGAAATAATCAAGTTATTTTAGCTGTGATGATTTACAGTGTATCTGTTTCTTCTCAATCTAACTTCAATGAAACTGGCTAACTAAATGTATGTTGTATCCTGCTGTCGTCCTAGTCTGATAATGATACATACACTTACTACATGGATGCACGAATCAGATACTTGATCTCACAAACCAAGATTGAGTAGGAACATGTGATTAGTTTCATTTTGAAAAGGACAGGAGTCTTGATGGCCTGTGTTAGTCCTCGCAGTGATGGTTTCTCAGTTGATCCAACTTTCTTTTGAAAGAGTCGACAGATTGAGCCTCAACAACGTGCTGAGGTAATGAATTCCACTCGTTGATGGTTCGATGGGAAAGCCGATAGTCAGCTGACAAGTAATTCGTTCTGGGCTTGCGAACCTTTTTTGGAAAGTCCTCATAAATTTTCTGTTTTGGAAGACAAGAAAAATGAGGGCATATCAGGTGCAAATTTATCACTGATTAATTTGAAAACTGTAATCAAGTCACCTCTGCTTCTTCGATATGACAGCGGGAATAGTTTTAGCTTGGTCAGTCTATCATCATACGGAAGCTTCGCTATTCCACGAATCAGCTTAGTTGCTGTTCTCTGAAGCCTTCCCAAGAGTTTACTGTCTTTTTCTAGGCAGGGGCTAGACGCTTGTATGCAGTACTCAGGTTTAGGATGCACGAACACTATATACAAAGTCAAAAACATTTTAGCGTCGATATGACTAAGACCCTACGTATTGACCATAAAGTTCTAAAACCTTTAGCAGCTATTGCATGACAGTGTGCAGTAGCCTTTAAGTCTTGACTAACGATGACTCCTAAGTCATTGTGTGTCTGGATAATAGGTAGCTCAGTGTTATTCATCGTGTATGTATCTGTACCCTGATGGGGAATATGCATCACAATACACTTGGAAGTGTTTATCGTCAATTGCCAGGTTTGGGACCATTCAGATAATTTCTCCAGGATGTTTTGGAGTTTTAAGCTATCGCCCTTGCTTTGTATCGCTGTCCATATCTTGACCTCGTCAGCATAGAACATGACTGATGACGATAGTAGACGAGGGGGGTCATTTACGTACAAGAGGAATAACACTGGCCCCAAAACTATACCCTGCATAACTCATTCATAACCACAGATAAATATCCCTCAGAATGTTTAGCTACATTTTAAGCCAGTAGCATATATCTGTTTTCTCAAAAATTTAAGCCTAATCACGATTTATAGTATACGTTTGTCAGTATTTCCTATTTATCATTCGGTTTATGTCTGATCGACCCATCATATAGACATAAAGAAAACTCAATCAAATATTTGTAAGTATTAATAGTTATGCCACGCACTTTTCAACCAACAAGGTTACAGGCCTGATTCTCACTATCGTTATAGTTTAAGTAACCTAGGAATATCACTAGTTCTCATATTCGAAAAGAGTATGGCTCAAAGTCGAAGTACATAAAGTTATAGATGATAAGTGAAATTCGTTCATTAAAAATTTACTTATTTACGCCTGTTACTCCCAATGGAGCATAGGCCGCCGACCAACATTCTCCAACCCACTCTGTCCTGGGCCTCCCTTTCTAATTCTATCCAATTTTTGTTCATTCTTCTTATGTCTGTCTCCGTTTCTCGGTGTAATGTGTTCTTTAGTCTTCCTCTTCTCCTTTGGCCTTCAGGATTCCATGTGAGGGCTTGTCTTGTGACGCAATCGGGTGATTTATTCGATGTGTGTCCTATCCACTTCCAGCATTTCTTCCTCCACTGGAATCTGGTTTGTTGTCTCTCACAGTAACTTGTTGCTGATAGTGTTTGGCCATCGGATCCGAAGTATCTTGCGTAGACAGCTGTTAATAAACACTTGTATCTTCTGGATAATGGCTTTCGTAGTTCTCCACGTCTGCGCCCCATACAGTAGAAGGTAGGAAAATATATGACACATTTATTGCCTATCAGACTGTCTACTAGTCTGACTAGGTAAATCACTATTTTCTTCGTCCACACACCAGAATCTTCATCGACTGAGTCTTTGGGAAGTTGCGTAGGGTATGTTTAACCACTATCTACTTCAACTCATGACGTTGACTCGAGTAAGAGTAAGTTGGAAGATAGCTAGGGTAGCCATACCATGGCATATAATTAGTTCATGAAGCTTCTGACAGTTGGTTTGAGTTATGCTTGTGTATACTGATTATTTGATTCATACCACATAATAATTGCGATCAATTGTTTCATATGTTGGATGATATGTCTCACAATCATTCACTCTTTGCCATCTCTTAGATCTTAAGTTTTAAAATTATCTTACAATATCTATACCAAGATTCGTTCTTTCTTGAATAATTTTGTCAGTGCTTATTTTTTCATAATAATACATGTACTGATGTTACCCCCACTATTGTACGATTGGTCTTAATAATTTCATCCAGCTTTGATGATATGATATGATAACTTGAACCGATATATACACACCTTCAACGTTACCAAAGAGTAGCTGACACACATCTCAACGCTTATCAAACGAGTATGCTGAGTAAGAAGACCAAAGATCTTCAGGAAACTTTATTTTGAGGCTGAATAAATATGCATATAAATTATGCTTAGAAATATTCACAACACTTGCTTTAAATATATGGTTAGTGAAAACTTATTAAACCTACTTAGTTGCTAGGTAAATATGAAGGATAATTTGTAAAAGATGATAAAGTAAACTTAGTTAAAATGAATGTTTAGGATAGTGTTGATAGAATTAAACAAACAGTTTAGTAACTTATGACGCTTAAATATGTCAACTGAACTAAAAAAAAAAAATAAACGCAAACAAAACTGTATTGAAAATCGTATTTCTAAATGTCTAACAGATGAGTTAATGACGTATATTTTATAGAGTTGAGATCATGAATCAATTGAAGCTAGACCATCATCGAAAATCCCATAATAAGACTTCTCAGTAGTGCTGGTTTTCCATGGTGGTCTAACTTCAAATGACTTATGATCTGAACTCGATAAAATTACTAAAATCTCCACCACAACCCCTTCTGTTAATGATGTATATATTTTAAAAGTTATCATTTCTTATGAAATAGATAGCTAAGTGTTAAAGTTTTCAGTTGTTTACTACAAATTATTAATTATATCAAATTTCAAAAAATAATATTCAGTTATTCTTTATTTTATTTATTTAAATATTGGCAAAAGGAAGTACTAAATAATATATACACCACATAAATCATTTGATTTGTGTGAGGGCTGGGATATTGCCTGGATGCTCAAACTGAAACAGGTGGTTTTCTTAAAGAGCCACACTCTGAGCCTTAGACCTAAAGGTCTAACCTACAAGACAGTGCAGCGACATTAAGTGATGCGACACTATGGTAGCTGATGGCCAACAATAAGTTTATACGCTATTTGTTCCTTCAGGATACTGGAGCCAATGTGCACCATTAGTTTTCCAACTCTACTAGGTGAATAATCCGTGACAACCAATTCGGTTAAAACACTGGAGATTCACTTTTCATCCTCTCAATTTCATAAACAACATCCCACTCTGTTACAAGAAGTCAGTGAATAGGATTTCCCTGATCAGTAGCTGTAAACGCATAACCATGTGAGAAACTTTTTCGTGTGAGAGAGAAAGAGAGAGTTGTTTCTCTTCACTCTCGGCCTTATCATAGCCCGACCGTTGCTGCTACCTTGACGTGGTGGTCGGGCTTGCCTATCGTGATGATCCAATCGAGCTATGCTGGCTGGAACAATCGTTCCTCAAGGTCCTACCATGCCAGACAGGTCGATTGAAGAGCGGTGAGACTAAAAGCAGCAATCCCAAGGTCCGAAGGCGAAGTCGTACTGCTGACTGTACAGAGGTGTGAAAGCAGTAAGGTGTTTCCTTCAGACAACCAGCATGACAGCGATGCTGCCTTCCCACAAGGAGGGGTGGGGTTAGAAAAGGTCGACCCTAAAAATGCACACCTCGCCTTATCCCACGGATATCCGTCTCCGGCGGTAAGGACTTTTGAAGAACGGAGCTAACACGTCAAAAATCCCCCACAAAAAGGCCGTGCGTGACCGGCCTCAAGCAGATGTCCCTTGGGCACTGCGGTCACGCACCCAGGTCGTTAAGACCAACACTAATCCAACTTCTTTTTCAGGTCCCTCAAGAAATACCCTTCCACGGTGTGGGCAGCCGTGAAGTGATACTAGCCCTCATACCCTTAGCTGCACACAAGATCAAGTTGGTCGCTTTCAAATCCTTCCTACACCTCCTAATAACTCTGTTATCTCCACGACTAACCCTTCCCACGTCCTTTTATCACCTCGCACCGCTAGGGCAAACGATTCGAGTACACAGAACGTTATTTCTGGTCTCCTGAAACCACGCTCTAAACTACATATAGGAACTTTTAATGTCCGAACATTGTGCCAAATAGGACAACAGGCTTCCTTAGCTAGGACTCTAGAATCTTACACCATCGATGTGTGCTGCGTCTCCGAAACGCGCATACAAGATCCGAGTAGTGTCATTCATTTGACCTCACCTAATCAAAATAAAGTTTCATCTCGATACACGCTTCGTGTATCTGGAAGCCCTGACGCTGCTTCCCGTGGCCTCACTGGAGTAGGTATAGCATTAAGTCCTAGGGCAGAACTAGCTCTTTAAGACTGGATCCCAGTAGACAGTCGTCTATGCGCTGTCCGACTAAACGGATCACTAAGGACTCGGAAAGATAGGGAAACTCGTCGTTGCCTCTTCGTCGTCTCTGCCTACTCTCCCACTGACTGCAGCTCAGACGATATAAAAGATGAGTTCTACAGGAAACTTTCTGACCTTCTCCGAGAAGCTAGGCGTTCTGATGTAGTAGTAGTAGCAGGTGACTTTAATGCTCAAGTAGGTAAACTAAGTGAAAGGGAAAGACACCTGGGTGGATCTTATGGTGTCATGGCGAAAAGAACAGATAATGGCGACCGTCTGTTGCAGCTGTGCTCAGATAACCGCCTATTTCTTGCAAATACTAACTTTAAGCATAAGGAAAAACATCTTTTGACATGGCGACCCCCGAATTCGTCCCAACGTTGGACCCAATTAGATCACATCGCTATCAGCCACCGATGGAGGGGCTCGATTGAAGACTGTCGCTCATTATGGGGCACATGTCTAGATTCAGATCATGCTCTAGTGCGAGCACGTATCTGTCTGCGTCTAACTGGTCGTAGGAAAGACACTGCAGGGAAGCCTCTAAGGGTTCTACTTAATGATAGGCAAGCTAAGAATATATATCAGGAACAACTAGAAAAACAGTTAGGCAGCCATGTAAGTTGTGTCCACCCCGAGGCAGCGTGGAATGACATCCGAAAAGCTGTGGAAACAGCAGTGATGTCCGCTAGTAAGGTAAACCATAACGTTAGGGAGAAACAGTGGATCTCGGCAGCATCTTCCGCACTGATAGATGCTCGTAAACTCATCCCACCTGGCTCTGAGCATAACGAAGAGCGGAGTCAACTTAAGCGCAGGCTTATAAGAAGCCTACGTAATGATCGTGAACAGTGGTGGGTAGGGAAAGCAAGAGAGATGGAAAAGGCAGCGGCAATAGGTAACAGTAGGCAGCTATTCAGACTCGTTAAAGAAACCGGCATTAGGAACCCGAATATCAGTGAAACCATCTCAGATAGAGATGGGCATATTATTCATTCTCAATCCAGGAGATTGGATCGATGGGCAGAACACATTAGGGATCAGTTCAACTGGCCTTCAGGCACACTTCAATTACCCACGATCCCCAGTCGTCCTGAATGGCAAATTGAGGTAAGTCCTCCAACCCTCTGTGAGGTTGAAAAAGCTATAGGAAATCTGAAGCGAGGGAGAGCAGCAGGCCCTGACAGGTTGACCCCTGAGATTTTTAAGGATGGTGGTCCAGTACTAGCAGTGAGATTGACTGAGGTCTTAGGTAGAATCTGGGAACTGGACGTAATTCCATCTGACTGGTCCCAATCACTGATTGTGCCAGTCTATAAGAAAGGACAAAAGTCCTCCTGTAACAATTACAGAGGAATCAGTTTGACTAATATAGTGTCTAAAATATTAGCTTCAATAATACTAGGTCGCCTAACCAAAGCTCGTGAAGAGCAGACTAGAGAAAACCAGGCTGGTTTTCGACCTGGACGTGGTTGCATAGACCAGATATTCACCCTACGTCAGGTTCTAGAACATAGACACAAATTCAGACGTCCCACAATAGTAGTATTTCTTGACCTTAAGGCGGCATTTGACTCTGTTGATCGTGAGGTTCTATGGCAATGTTTGTCACTGAAAGGAGTACCAAAGAAGTACATTAACCTCATAAAGGCTCTCTACTCGAACACAACTGGTCGAGTTAGAGCCTATGGCGAACTGTCATCAGAACTGATTACCACAAGTGGCGTTCGTCAGGGCTGTCCACTCTCCCCATTCTTGTTTAACTTTGTCATTGACATACTTTTAGAGACAGCACTTTCATCAGCTAAGCCTCCAGGAGTTGAACTCTTACCGGGAGGCTCACTTGTTGACTTAGAATACGCCGACGACATAGTTTTACTCGGTGAAGACGCTGACAAAATGCAGAGTCTTCTGACCACCATAAGCAACAATGCAGGCATGTTCGGGATGCGATTCTCTCCCTCGAAGTGCAAAATGTTACTTCAGGATTGGGTTGCAGCGACACCTGAACTAATGATAGGGAGTGAAGTAGTTGAGCGTGTAGACCACTTCACTTATCTTGGGAGTCTCATCAGCCCTTGTGGTCTGGTGTTTGACGAAATCTCAGCACGGATACAGAAGGCTCGTCTAGCTTTCGTCAACTTGCATCATTTATGGCATAGGCGAGATATCCGTCTAGCAACCAAAGGACGGGTTTACTGTGCAGCAGTTCGTTCCGTCCTACTTTATGGCAGTGAAACATGGCCGGTAAGAGTAGAGGATATTCGTAGGCTACTCGTGTTCGATCATAGGTGTCTTCGAAGCATTGCTCGTATATCCTGGGACCACCGGGTAAGTAATGCAGTTGTTAGGAAACGAGTACTAGGTAGGGATGGCAAATCGATTGATGAAGTAGTGAAACTTCATCAGTTGAGATGGCTGGGACATGTGTTACGTATGCCCGACCACCGACTGCCCCGACGTGCAATGTTTCATGGTGTAGGAGTAGGTTGGAAGAAAGCTAGGGTTGGCCAGACCAAAACGTGGCACAAATCAATGAAGTCACTGACAAGTGGACTGGGCCATGTTGGTAAGTGTAGACTACCTGGTTGGGATTCGCGAGATGACAGCAACCGATGGTTAGAGACCTTGAATGACATGGCTCAAAATCGTTTGCAATGGCGAAGATGCATCCACTCTTTGTGTTCTACCAAATTCTAATCTTCTGAATTTCTCATGTCTTTATGTTTTTCTCCTTCCAAATATATTTCACTGTACTATACTCCTTCAATAATTTCTTCAAACCCTAATCTTTCCGATTACTGCTTATACTCTTACTAATTCTTCCACTATGGGATTTGAATCGACAACTGCATCTGTGTGCTAATGTGGTATGGCAACTCGAACTGATGTACGTACGTACGAAGTTCTACGTTGTGACTGACTGACTGACTGACTGACTTATCATAGCAAATAAAATCTGTATAAATTCAGATATATAATCTAATAATGACAATATTTAATCATTTTGTAATTTCATTGTTTTTAATGTTGATTATTTAAGTTTAATTATATTGATTGATTTTTTTTTGTTGTCTTTATACTATTTACATTCTTCTTATTTATTCAAACAAAAACATTCTCACTTATACACTACATTCACTATCAACCTCAAATAAATAAAGGTTACTTTATTCAAATTCATTTAATTATAGTGAATTTCTTTTTTTTCTTTAAAGAAAAATGTTAATTTTAAAGAGTAGAATTAATAAATAAATAAATAAAAAAAAAAGAAAAGAAAAAGGAATTCCTTTATTATATCACTTATCAATCATAATAATAATAATAATAGTTACCATAGCAACTCATAAACTTCAATTGATACATTGAACCAATCATCAACTTCACCATTGAATATTGTCAATTATTAATGAATATAAATAAATCAATATGATCATTATAAAATTATTATTATTGATAATCAATAATAATGAAAGTAATAACCGATGAAGACGACAATAATGAAATATACACTTATACTAATAAGATAACTAAAAATCAATAATTATTATATCATATTTTATTATTATTGGTGGTGGTGGTGGTGGTGATGTAAAGTTGCGAATACATAGTAAGTAAAAATAGAAAAAAATTTTTTTTTGAATCCATAGCAACCAATATAAAATGTTAAGAAGAAAAAGAAAAAAAAAAGAGAAAAATTCATGAAAATTATTTTTCTTTATTTCTTCTTTTTTTATCATGGTAAATTTAATAAATTTGGTGGTAAACCAAC
The DNA here is from genome assembly GCA_944470415.2 of Schistosoma rodhaini. Classification (NCBI taxonomy): domain Eukaryota; kingdom Metazoa; phylum Platyhelminthes; class Trematoda; order Strigeidida; family Schistosomatidae; genus Schistosoma; species Schistosoma rodhaini. The sequence goes on from OX104044.1 coordinate 85,427,746, forward strand.
CAATTCACGTGATGCATCCCATAATTTTCTACTAAGTGTTTCATTTAATGCTTTTTCAGTTAATTCTTCTCTTTCACAATTTGAATAATAACCACCAGGTACTGGATCATTAATTAATGTACAATATAATGCAGTTTGTGCACCTTCCCATGGACTTATACCAACAGCACGTAGAAATAACTAAAATATTAAATGAATAATTAAAAAAATAAATTAACATTAGATTTCTATTATCAGTAGGGGTTTTTGTGGAGATTTCAGTATTTTCATTAGTTGAAAGGGTGAGTCAATTGAAGCTAGATCACCATGGAAAACCTGGAAGCATTGGATGGCCGCTTCGTTCTATTGTGGAACTCCTCAGCAGTGTGCATCCAAGACGTCGCCTCGTGGAGGATAAGGGAAAAGTGTTTAGTGATGAGTAAAATAGATCACCTCGAAATGTAAGTGCTCAATGAACACCTAATACTGAGTGTTAATCTCCTTAATTCCAATGGCTTATACTAATTTAAATTACAAAATTAAACACTGATGTCATTTAGTATTTTATTACATATATTACTATCATCATATAGACAGTGTTACTACTCCATTTTTAATAATTGAAATCATGAGTCAATTGAAGCTAGATCACCATGGAAAACCTGGAAGTACTGGACTGTCGTTTTGTCCTATTGCGGAACTCCTCCATTTTTGTTGTAAAACAATATATCTATTTGATCCTAGTGTTGCCTTTTTTCGTCGTAAATTAACTTAGCCTAAGTAAAAGGTTAGACTTCAGTTTGTTAAGAGCTTCATTATATTACTGTTAGGATCTTTCAAATCTGAACTTATTTATCAATAAATTTCATATGATGTACTCATAGAATGTTATTTTTATATCAACTTAATCTGTAGTGAAAGTGTAAAGTCAACATCAATTACTGAATACTAATTACGTACTTTTCTACCGATTTCTTAATTATATTTTACAACTATGTTTCAAGATAAAAGGATGCACACTGTTGAGGAGTCCTATAATAGGATGAAACAACCTTCCAGTGCTTCCAGGGTTTATATGGACGTCTAGCTTTAGTTGATTCATGAATTCAACTATAAAATAACTAAAAAAAGATATCCTGAAAATGAAAAGTGGTTTAGTTCAGGATATGATTGCCGCATTGGATAGTATATTAATGATTAACTGAAGCTTTACTTGATATGCTTCTATTTTGGAAATATACCGTACTCTAATGCCACTTTTCACTAATTAATCATTTTTGTTTAGTTAGTCGTTTGTGAAGATTAGATCAATTTTTAGATAGTTTAGGTCGTTGACTAGTGAACTATCAAACACTGGACAGATTAGTATTACAAGTCTAAAATTCTTCAACTGGTCATTTATACGATTTTGCCACGGATTAAACATTTAAAATTCAAGCTCAGCCTGTCAGCTACAACGTAGGATCAGGCACATATTTGCATCGGTTCAAGTTGTCATACCTCGTTAGCACAACAAGATGAACACCGAAATTCATAGTAGTAGTTAATTTAGTGATGGTAGCATATAAAAGGTCGTATATAAGGATATAGTATAGGAAGGAAGTTATGAAGCGATTTTAATCTCAAGGTTCAAGAGAAGAAAGAAAGTGTATACACCTACACCATTGTGATCGATTCTGAGCCATGTCGCCTAGAGTCTCAAACTATTGGTTACGATAGTCACGCGGACCCCAACCAGGTAGTCTGGATCTACCAACATGGCTCATATTAAAAGCTTTGTATCACATAATGAAATGATCGAAATTTTAAATATGAATCACTATATACACTTATTCATTGGTGTAAAAGTAATCGAGAGAGATCTCTAAATCTGGTAGGCTTTTGATCTCAATCCTTTCAGTAATCATAATGATGACATTTTGAAGAAGCACTGTACTCAAATTATAGAATTTCCCAGTCTCTATTATTTTGTTTTCAACGATTGTCTAATTGAAGTTAGATCAGAAGGGGTTTTGTGGAGAATTTAGTATTTTCATAGTTGAAATCATGAGTCGATTGAAGCTAGACCATCATGGAAACCCTTCTGATCTATAATCATATGCACACTAATGACTGACTTCAAGAGATATTTCCTTGAGTTCTAATGAGAAGCAGTGACCAGTGGAGTTCTACCAAGTCTGTTGTAGAGATATCAACTCACTGAAGAAAATTGATGAACGGTTGCTCAAATTCGTGGATTGGTTGAAGTTAGATATTAACACCGCTGAATGCCGGCCCCCTCAGTGGTCTGTCGGTTAAGGGCTCTGGCGCGAGACTGGTAAGACCTGGTTTCGAATCTCGTAAGGTGGGATCGTGGATGCGCACTACTGAGGAGTCCCATAATATGACGAAACGGCCGTCCAGTGCTTCCAACTTTTCCGTAGTGGTCTGGCTTCAATTGACTCATAATTTCAACTATGAAAATATTTGAAGTTAGTTTAATTTAATAAGAAATTAGTTACTATGGCAACTATTATAATCCGTTGATTGGCACGACTTATATACTTACCGTGTATCAATATGTTTGGATTAGTTAATCAGTTTTAATGTCTTTTTTTACAACAAGAAGATAAATATGATATACCCTATAGTCTACTAATAAATTACTCGTTACATACCGCATTTGTTACCGACTAGTTACAAGAGTATTGATGATTTATGTTGTTATAGTATGTATGTATGAGTAACTATGTAAACTATGTAAGATTTGTTCATAATGTTTAACTATATTGTATATATACATATATGTATCATTGAATTAATAAGAAAGATTGATAATGGTAATATCTTTGCAATAATTGTCAAATACTACTATGTGTATATTTTGTTGGCAAAGTATACAGATAGGTAATCGATCATGATCGAATCTTAATTTTGTTGTCAATGAATATGTATATGTAGATGGATTGTATAGGTCTATGTGTATCTATGTGATTTCATTATAATGGAATGATTTGATTGTATATCATATACAAATGGATCGGGTTAAAATGTATATTGAAATAATTGAAGTTATATTAATTTATTTAAACACATAATTATTGGTACAAAGGGGGAAACAGATACATATGCGCCATACAAATCTCATTTGATTTGTGTGAGGGCTGTGATACTGCCCAAACTGAAGCAGATCGTTTTCTTAGGAGGCCACAGTCCGAGCCTTTGACCTAAAGGTCTGATCCACAAGGAAGTGGAGCAACATAAGGAGATGCAGTCCCATGGTAGCCGGTGATCAACAATTGATTCATACACCATTTGTTTCCTCAGGATACTGGAGCCCATGTGTACCATTGATTTGGAATCAGGCTTTTCCAACTTCTTTCATATCCACGAACCTGGTTAAATCACTGGACATTCGCTTTTTGTCCTCTGGATTTCATAAGCAACACCCTATCTCGCCACGAGAAGGCAGTGAGTAGGACTTCCCTGTCAGAGGCTATATCCGCGTGGCTATTTGAGAGCATTTTGAGATGGTGAGCTGACTCTCCTCACTTTCGGCCGTACCAGGGCATTTGGCTAGTTCTTGTTATTAATTGAACTGTTTGACAAAGAGGAATGGCTGAACTGGTGTTTCGAAATGTTACCTATTGACGAAAGTGAAACTATTAGATGTTCTAAAAATAATATGCCGTTCATGGGATCTGAATTTCTAGTTATGTTTTTACTCTGGAGTGACCATATTTAGGCATTATTTAGGTGCACAGAATTAGATCGACACAGCTAGTTACCAACATGTTTTTTTTTAAACTTAAATCATTCCATGATGCAATACATATTAATAATGCACAACCATCCTATTGTTGTAATCAGTTAAAGCATAATAGAATCTGCCAAGTCAGTTCAAATTGTCACTTTACTAGAATAAAAAAAGTAAAGGACGGAACCAGTTTAGATAAGTTAAGGGTTTGAAACAATGGTATTTCAAACGGTAGTAAGTAACTAAACACTCTAAAAATATCAAGTGAGGTGAAGGAATAAAAGAAGTCTAATGACATGATGATCTAATTTAGGTGACTTTTTCAAGGATTCCGTTTAGTTTAAAGACTAATTCCATCATGGCTTAACATCCTTCAAAGAAAATCGTGAAGTATGTAACAACATTTTAATTTAAGGAACCTCAACTATACACGACAGTAACCTCACAAGGACTCGATTTCTGTGGATGAGGTCAAGTTTTACAACAAGTATAATGCAATTAAACAAGTGAGCTAGGAACAAACAGTACACATTCTTAACTTTAGTACATACGTACAAAGTTCTACGTTCTGACTGACTGACTGACTGACTGATATTAAACACAATAATGATGATTATGTACATAAATTAATCAATTTTCTCTTACTTACCTGATATCGATGATCTCCTGTATTTGATATTTCTGTTCGTACTGCACCAGGATGTACAGCCATTGGTATAACTTTTAAACCATCTAAATGTTTAGCTAATTCACGTACATATAATACATTAGCTAATTTTGATTGATTATATGCTTTAAATGGTCCATATTGTTCACCGCGTAAATTTAAATTATTCACATCAATATCACCTTGTTGATAAAGATTCGATGCAATAACAATCACACGTGATGGTGCACCATTATATAATAATGGTAATAATAATTCAGTTAATAATACAGGACCTAAATGATTAACACCCATTTGTAATTCAAATCCATCATGTGTTTCCATATAACTAGTAGCCATCATACCAGCATTATGTATCAATATATCTAATCGTGTATATTGATGTTGAATCTTTTTAGCAAAATGACGAATTGACTCTAAACAAGCTAAATCCAAATGTTCAACAATTAACTGAAATTAAATAAAATAAATTTTAAAAAAATTAAAGGGGAACAATTGATTGGTCACTGAGGTGGTGATCAATGTCATGTGTGTCAAGACATTCTTAGTGTTGATTGAATGTTATCGATCAAGTTGCAATGTGGCCACTAGACTAGGTGACTCGACACTGCGTGCACTATGTTGAGATGAGATGGTGGTTGGGGGGGAGGTGATCAACAGGAAATCCTGGACCTGGGTTTCGTGCTACTTGACACTCGTCAGCAAGGTGTACCTGTAATCTTAATGGAACTGGTGCTCCCTGACCGATTCGATCCCGTGTCACTCAGCTTCACAGTTAGAGACGCTACCACTGAGCTATTCAGGCCACGACCGTGTATGAGTAGGAGTATTTCTATATTTCCATGGTAACAAAAAACCGGTCTATACACAAAAATATCGATAATATCTTATACCGATCTGGATCATCTTTGATACCATCATGATGTTACTTTGACTGGGAAAATTCTGATGTACAATGTGTCGATGCGACTATTTATACTATATGTTTGCAAAATTTAATCCTTCCTATTTGAATACGTTCGACATCTCCTTTTATTCGTTTATTGTTGTCTATGAAGGACTTCAGATATCCTGGAGAAACAATATGTAATTATTGTTGAAATTCGGGAATGTTTTATAAGCCACAGTATTATTAAATGAGTTGCTATCTTGAAACATGATTTTCAGTGGTCTCAAAATCGTTTGATTTTTTTCCCTATGGTTATTACACTGCGGATTACTTTCCGATATTAAAACTAAATAAAAAAGGCAGGTGTCAGCTGACTCTAGTTCTTGACTAAACTTATCTTCAACTTAAGAAACATTGTAAGCAAAGATGTATAATGGCTAGCAGTGGAATCCAGTTCGACGGCGCGTTTCGTCCTATTTGGGACTCGTTAGCTGGATGTACCTGCATCTCAGAGTTAATTTTTAATCTAGGACTCGAACTCAATACCTTTTGCTTCAAACGCCATCGCGTTATCCACTCGTCCACTGAGTCCTGATAGCCACTTGCTTGTACAATGGGTGAAGTTTAAATTCAACAAAGTACTGTTTGTTTGAATCTTCCCATTGATGTTTAGCCCTGCTAGCCACTATTCATCTTTGCTTACAATGCTTGTGAATTTAGGCTATATCGAGGCAATACACACAGTATGTACATATTGCCAATAAGAGACTGACCAATTGCAATCCTAACACATCAATGGGAAGATTTAAACAAACCATACTAAGTTGAATCTAAGCAACAATGTTTACATAAATAACAAATTTTTTTAAACAAAAATTAAATTCTATAATAGTTACCTGTGATGTTTTAACAACTTCAAGAAATGGTTCAACACCAGAACCAGCTGGTGATTTTCTCCATTTCTCTTGACTACGATCGCCAAATCGATCAAGTAGTATTTCTTTTCCTAAAAATCCTTTTTCTAAATCTCGACAAGCCATAATTACAATACATCCACGACGTGCTAATTCACCGCTTAATTCTAATCCACAACCAATATTAGCACCAGTTACAATCACTAATTTCCCATCTAAACGACCAGGTAGTCTACATAATCGATTAGTTATTTTAGACTTTTGCATGGTTTAAGTAGTATATAATTTTTACCATTATAAAAAAATTTTAAATGAAATATCAACTTTAAGTAAGTTTTGCACCATTTTTAAATAACCAATAAAAAAACTACGTGTTTTTTGACTCATGGTGCTAAAATCAATAAAACTAATCTTTCGCATGTTATTATTGTTTCAATGAAAACACTTGACTATTCGTCTAAAAGATAGAAGGTGTATTAAGTAACTGTGCACGCACGCACGCACACACCCACACACACACACACACAAATACATGATAAGTGAATAAAGTGAAACATATATTGTGTTGGTGTTAAGGAACCAGGGTATATATTACCAATGTAATAATAACTACTCAAAAATGTATCGTAATGTATTTGTCATTTATATTAGTAGTATAGAAATTTTGATTACAATTTCATATTGACATGTGTATTAATTTGATTAAAGTAAATTAATAAGTTGGGCATACTTACGTCACTTATGGCGAAGATGACATATCCGTCTATCAATTAAGGGACGAGTATACTGCGCAGCAGACCGTTCTGTTTTACTTCACGGCTGCGAAACATGGCCATTAAGAGTAGAAGATACTCGTAGGTTACTAGTATTTGACCACAGATGCCTTAGAAATATTGCTCGCATCTGCTGGGATCACCGGGTAAGTAATAGTGAGGTTAGACGTAGGGTATTAGGGAACGATGGTTAATCAGTTGATGAGGTGATGAATCTTCATCGACTGCGATGGCTAGGCCACGTGTTACGTATGCCTGAACACAGATTACCACGACGCGCTATGCTGACCAGTGTAGGGGATGGTTGGAAGAGAGTTAGGGGAGGCCAAACCAAAACGTGGCATCGATGCTTGAAGTCACTAACTTCTGATCAGTGCCATGTTGGTAGATGCAGTCTACCTGGTTGGGGTCCGCGTGACTATCGTAACCGATGCATAAATGTGCCTGCTCCTACTGACTGACTGACTGAGCACACTTTGAGGAAATCACCCAATTGCCTCACAAGACAAGCCCTCACATGAAATCCTAAAGGCCAAAGGAAAAGAGGAAGATCAAAGGACACATTACGCCGAGAAATAGATACAGACATGAGAAGAATGAACAAAAACTGGATAGAACTAGAAAAATAGGCCCAGGACAGAAAGGGGTTAGAGAATGTTGGTCGGTGGTCTATGCTCCATTGGAGGGGGGTAACAGGCGTAAGTAAGTAAATTAATAAGTGACTGGTTGAAAATTGATGTTACGTTTTTATTGTAATTTACTTACTTACTTACTTACTTACTTACTTACTCCTGTTACCTCACGTCGTGGAGGAGCATAGGCCGCCCACCAACATTCTCCTTCGAACTATGTCCTTGACAATATTTTCCAGTTCCTATTCATCCTTATGATGTCTGTTTCCAGTTCTCAAAGCAAGTGTGTTCTTTGGCCTTCTTCTTTTCTGTTTCCCTTCTTCATTCCGAGTTAGCGTTTGCCTCGTGATTCAGTTTGATGATTTCTATAATGTATGTCTCATCCACTTTCAGGGTCTTTTTTGACTTTCCTCTTCAATTAGAAGCTGGTTTGTTCTCTCTCAGAATAGGCTGTTGCTGATGGTATTCGGTCAACAACGGACATTGAGTATCTTGTGTAGATAACTGTTTATAAATACTTGTACCTTTTTGATGATGGTTATGTTAGTTCTCTAAGTTTCATTTCCATACCATAAAACTACCTTGACGCTCTTATTGAAATTTTAATTTTGATGTTGGTTGATAGTTGTTTTGAGTTCCATATGTAGTTCAACTGTAGGAATGCTATCTTTGCTTTGCCAATCCTTGCCTTTACGACTGTAATTTAGGTCGTGATTAAATTAATATTTCTATCAGATGGGGTTTACTGAGTGTGTTGATAAAATATGAAAACCATACATTAAATACTTCATTTGCATATCATCCATCCATTGTTTCCTTCAAACTTCATCATTCCTTCATTCCTGTTCTTAATACAATTACTCTCTGTTTGCATTACTGTTCTCGTCAATTCGATCTTTTAAACCTTCGACTGGCAGGCATCCCAATTCTGATGGGTGGTACATACTACTTATGTCTGTCGACATAAGTAGCATACATCACATGGTGATCAGTTACCTTATCACTCACTAACTGATACCAAATGGAGAAACAATAAAAGTCGAAGATAATTGGACATGTATTTCGTCTTGCTTTGCAACTCATTGCTAGTGCTTGATCACATCTCTGTATTGAGTGCAACCAAGAAAATTACAGGTTTCATGACGAATTTATTATGACATTGTCCACTGATTCAGGAGACAATGTTTCACATTCACTCAGTATTATGTGATCACGATCCTGAATTCTATCATGTATATTGGATCATGGATATACAATGTTGAAGAAATTCAAATTTAGATGAAACGAATGTTCAGTGTATTCTTGTTCTCATTGATTCTATGATGTGATCCCAGTTCATCTTCCGATGGGAATGTACTGTTATAGCAACTATCATACACCCAATTTTGATTATGGTTAATTTTAGTTAAGCCCTTTTATTAACTGTTTAACAGACATTGTCATTTGGATAGTAACAATGTGCATATATCTTTGTACTGTTATGATCACTGGAGCACATGACAGACTCTAGCCAAAACGTTGATTGCTTAAATAACATTCGATAATTCATCTTCCTCCCCATATATGTATGCACTCAAATCTTGTTATTAGGTTTTGCATTTTCTTGCTGAGTTCTTGTACAATTTGACTATAAATTTGCCTATGCAATCGCTTGCGCTTGCTCGTTGATACTTACTCATGTGTGTATAGCTTTCTGACCTGTGCCATTTGTTAATAAAAGTGTAGTTGCAGCTTCTCTTTGCCTTCTGATTTTATGCACCGTTAAGATTTGGATTATAACGGTTATCGATGTGAAAGATTGGTGAAGCATTGCACTACACTCTAATCTAAGGTTGTAATCAGGAAATTTTTTATCGCATAATAGTTACCATCTCAAGCTCCAACACCTAGGTTTTCTATACAGATTTAAATTGATTTAATGATTCAGTAGATCTTCCTTTTTAATTGATAGATACAATACAAACTCAATTCATACATAATATTTATTCAAGAACCAATCATATTAATCACCGATAGACGATTTAATTAATTCATAAAATTGATTAGTTAACTCCGCCTGTAGCTCCTCCGGGGTTTACTGCCGGTCCCAAACCCGGATAAACGAGGAGGGTTGGGTATGGGGTTAGCTACCCCAACTCGCTAAAAAAACGCTAAGTAATTGATTGGTTAATTTGAATCTTGAAATGGATTTGGATTTGACACAGATTTTTTTTAATGGTAAACATTTAATCATTTAATAGTTGATTTCATTAGTCGATCAATGTTAGATCATCATCGAAAATCTGGAAGCATTGGACGGTCGTTTCATTCTAGCGTGCAACTCAGCAGTGAGCATCCATTTCCTTAAGGATGAATAACTTTATCAACCATATCAAAAGTGTAATTGTAGGGAAATAGCAAATACAGAACTCATTACAGTTTAAGATTAGGTTAAGTGACAAGGATTTAATTGAATAAATACTTTACAAATCCAATAGAACTAGTATTATTTTTAAGGGAATATTTTCTTCCTTAGTTACTTACGCTTGTTACTCCCAATGGATCATAGGCCGCCGAACAGCTTTCTCCAACGTACTCTGTTCTGGGCCTTCTTTTCTAGTTCTATCCAGTTTTGTCCATTCTTCTCATATCTGTCTCTTCTCCTTTGGCCTTCAGGATTTCACGTGAGGGCTTGTCTTGTGGTGGAATTGGGTGATTTCCTCCATGTGTGTCCTATCCACTTCCAGCACTTCTTCTTGATTTTTTCCTCCACTGGAATCTCTCCCACAGTAGAATGTTGTTGATAGTGTCTGGCTAACGGATCCGAAGTATCTTGCGTAGACAACTATTAATAAACACCTGTAACTTCTGGATGATGGTTTTCATAGTTCTTCAGGTTTCCGTTCCATACAATAGAACTGTCTTAACATTTATATTGAAAATTCTGACTTTGGTTTTGGTTGACAATTGTTTTGAATCCCAGATGTTCTTCAGTTGCAAATATGCTGATCTTGTTTGCCGATTTGCGTCTCCACATCTGCATCAGATCCACCGTGTTCATCAATGATGCTGCCCAGATATGTAAAGGTTTCCACATTATCCAAAGCTTCTCCGTCAAGTGTAATTCAATTGGTGCATGCTGTATTGTATCGGAGAGTCTTGCGTTTCTCTTTGTTTATATTGAGACCTACTGCTGCTGAGGCTGCTGCTACACTGGTCGTTTTCTCCTGCATTTGTTGTTGCGTGTGTGATAGAAGAGTCAGATCATTTGCGAAGTCTAAATCGTCCAGCTGCATCCTACCTGTCCACTATATCCCGTGCTTTCCTCCAGATGCTGACGTCTTCATAATCCAGCAGATCACCAGGAGAAAGAGAAACTGGAATATTTTAACTTACTTTAATTAACCAATCTTCGAACTATCGTACTTACTACTGAGTAATTATTAATAGTTCTAAATAATTAAATTTGCTTATGATATAGGTTATACATATTCATTATTTTAGATTTGGTTTGTAAATCAAGACAATGTCCTAATGCTTGAATTGGCGAGACTATATATTACGGACGAACCAATCACATTTACGATAAAAGGTTTCGGATTTCGGTACGAAATTCATTCATCCCTTCGTCTAAGTAGCGTTTGTGCATTTTTGCTTATGTCAGTTCGTGACGAAAATCACAAATATAATTCCTGACGATATGTTGTATACTACTTGTGTCGATATATATAGTATATAACACCAGCAGAAGGTTGGGAAGATTGAATAGAAGATAATGGGAACAGAGAGTAATTTGTTATAGTAATGAAGGGACGATGAAGTTTGAGACAATCGATGGATGATGTTCTAATGAAGTGTTGAATGTATGGTTTGCACATTTGATGAAAGGACTCTGTAATTTTGTATTAAAATACAATTGGTTGTCAACACCTGAGTTTTCGTTCATTACAACGACAGTTATAAACTTATAAAACCGAGTAGATAAATTCTCAATAAAAAATATCAAACTCGTAGAATAGCAAGCCGCATGAATTCTCATGTCAGAATAGATTCATTGCAATTTCTCGAAAACTTGACTTTAGTCTCGTATACAAAGAGAATATCTCATAGATGCCGTTAATTTCCTCCGTCATTTTCGGTCGTTCTTACATTCTTTTTTTGTTTATCAAGTTATACTACTTACTAATATCCAGTAACTTATGTATTTAAATAATTAATTTGAATGTATTATCTGAGAACCTAGAGAGAATATTCATCGTTCACACGATATAGTAGTGTTTCAAACACCTATGTATTTTTTTTTTAAATTTTTTATATAGTTGAGATCATGAGTCAATTGAAGCTAGACCACCACGGAAAAACTGGAAGCACTGGACGACCGTTTCGTCCTGTTACAGGACTCCTCAGCAGTGCGCATCCATGATCCCACCTCGAGAGATTCAAACCCAGGACCTTTCAGTTTCGTGCTTGAGCGCCTAACATCTGGACCACTGAGCGGGCCGGCATCCAACGGTGTTAATGTTTTACTTCAACCAAACCGCGAAATTGAGCAACCATTCACCATTGTCTTCAGCGAGTTACTATCTCACAACAGACCTGGCTAACTCCACTGGTGCGCACTGCTGAGGAGTCTCATACTAAAACGAAACGGTCGTCCAGTGCTTCCAGGTTTTCCATGGTGATCTAGCTTCAATTGACTCATGACTTCAACTATAAAATTACTAAAATCTCCACAAACCCTCTTCTGATAATTCCTTTGTATTTAAATAAAGCCAAAACAAATATTGATGCAGAATAATATGAATTCATTATATTTCGTGGTTTCTCGTCAGCTACTTACAACCAAATATGTATTAGAATTTTATATTGAGATAAATAGTTTGGAACAATCGATATAAGTGAATGTGAAGGATTGGAATGACAAAAAGTTATCAATGATAACGATATATATATATATATATATATACACTGGAGGGCCGTTTTGTCCTATTGTGAGACTCCTCAGTAGTGCGCATCCACGACCCCGTCCCGCGAGATTCGCACGGTCGCCCAGTGCTTCCAGATTTTCCATGGTGATCTAGCTTCAATTGACTTATGATTTCAACCATAACAAATGAATTGATTTAGATGTAAATAAACCTACTTTGGTCTCTTAATAAATATTGTTTACAAAACATACCTTTAGGAGAAGTTATGGTTCGGAGAGAACCTTATTATGCATTGTTGTTACAATTATTCCTGTCATCCTTCAAACGTAAGATTATCATCAGTATAAGATATTTTATGGGTATGATTCAGTTTTAAAACTAGTTTATGTCACAGGTCATGTGCTTAATGGGAAATTGAATGCTTGTTGTACAGTAAATGTTGTTGTGTCGGTTGACATGTTAAGCCCATATACTTTATTCTAGCTTCTGGACAGGCCAATTTATTCATTCTTCCTGAGACACATTTTGACCTTGTCAATTATTCACTTATCAACCATGTCTGTTTTTATATGGATGTATATGTGTGTACACACTTCTCATCCTATTCATCACATGTCTGTAGCTTATTTTTGTGTAACTATATATATTGATTAACGCTTGACTAAATGGCGTTGGTTCACACGTCACCTTCATTTCGCTTCGCACCATTTCTCCGATCGTTTGTCTCGATTAACGATTGTACAAAATATACATATTAGAAATCCATGCTCGTATTTGACTTATTTAACTCCGCGGTGAGACTATCATTTATGGAAGACCTTTAGGCAACGATAAAATGACCATGAAAAATACCCATCTACTTACTAGAGTTGAATGAGGGTTAAAAATTAGTGCGAAGGACTAGGATTAGGATTTACAGTTGAATGTTAGGGTTAGGAATCATATTTAATGTTTTCACCACGAACTGGCATCAATGCCGAAAAGGTATTTAGCCAAATGAGTAAATAAACCTCGCGCCCAAATCTAAGACCTTCTATTTTAATTCTGATTGATTCGTCCATAAACAATAGTCTCGCCCATTCGTATGATTTAGTTGAAGTCAAATGTAGGGCCACTAAAATATAATTGTTCAAAAATAGTTGAGGATATATTTCATTGAAACTGTAAAAGCAAGTGTGATTTAATTGATATCCACTGCATAAAAAGCAGAATTTCATTAGACTTCCTTTTTAGGATTCCTTATATAGTCACTATCATAAAACAATAAGATTAGAGTGATTATTAGTCAGAAATTGTCAAGTGAAAATATAATAAACTCAAAGATTTATTCACTTTGTATTGTTTGCTTGAATCTTCCCATTGATGTTTAAGACTGCATATTTGCATACTATGAGGATTGCCTCGATATAGCCTTAATTCACAAGCTTTGGTTATCAGGACTCAGTAGCTGAGTGGATAACGCTATGGCGTTTGAAGTGAACGGTACTGGGTTCGAGTCTTAGTGTGAACATCAACTCTGTGATGCAGGTACGTCCAGCTGACGAATCCCAGATAGGACGAAACCTGCGTCCTGGATTCCACTGCGAGCCATTATCCATCAAAGATTTATCGAAATAATTATGTCAATTATTTAAAGAGAGAACTATTCAAGTTTTCAAGATTAATATCTTGTAATCAACCAGGATAAATGTTATTGTAAATAATGATTACTGATTTGAGTATATTTCCACCATGACTGGTAGAAAAACAGGGACTGTTATGTGATAAATAAACTAGTCATCGAGTGAATATAATAGTGAAAATTCAAAAGATGAATGAACAATGTTCGGGAAATGGATTATCATAGAATGTGAAAAACCAACTAAGAATGTTACAAAGATTAGATAGACCAATCTGAAATGAAGTGTAACCAAAGAACACAAGGAAACTAAAATACAAAGGTTTATATTTAAAAGGTTAGAAAGCAGGAAGATAAGAGGGGGAATTTGAAAAATTAAAGGCTATGGTCATAATAGGAACAGAAATTAGATAAGTTCGCTTATATGATAGAAGCCATGATGATGCATCCTCTAGATAGCTTTGAACGATGAGTAGATTTTCTGCCGATTGACTTGTGTTTATACCATGCATACTTATTGATATTTCTTTTTTTAACATGACAGTCCCATGTTTTTAATTCCTTTTCGATAGAATATCCATTTAACGACCAATATACCTAAATCATCATACAGCCCACTATAGAATTGATTGAGAAAAGAAACTTACCTCTCCTTCTAACACGAACTTTCATCTTATCTGTAAGTATATTAATATGTATCTGTCGCGGTAAAAAACAAGATAGGGATCCATTAATGTTACAGAATTTATTTATTTAAACACATAAATATTAGTACAAGGAAGCACTACATACAAATGCGCCACACAAATCTCATTTGATTTGTGTGAGGGCTTCGAAACTACCCAGATGCCCAAACTGAAGCAGGTGGTCTTCTTAGGGGGTCACACCCCGAGCCTTTGACCTAAAGGTCTGATCCACAAAGCAGTGGAGCATCATGAGGAGATGAAGTCCCATGGTAGCCGGTGATCAACGATCGATTCATACATCATATGTTCCATCGAGATACTGGAGCCAATGTGCACCATTGGTTTGAAATCAGGTTTTCCAACTCCCCTGAGTGAACTTTCCGTGTCCACCAACCCAGACATTCGCTTTGCGTACTCTCAATTTCGTAAACAACACCTGTGGCACGAGAAGGCAGTGAGTAGGACTTCCCTTGCAGAGACTATGTACGCGTGGCCAAGTTCCAAAAAGTCCTCAATAACCTTCAAACTAATTGACCTCTAGTTGTTTATTGTTTAAATTACCGTCAACTGTGTAGGTATACATCTCAGCAGATTTGATATGAACAATAAACAAAGAAATCAGCTACTTCGTTTCGCTAAATTAATCTTCGATAACGATACTTACTTATTGTATGCTATCTCAGAAATCAAATTATCTAGTTATTTGTTTAGACTTGACGTTGGCTTGACGTTAATTACCGGAGCGTGACATTTTGTCACTAAAGCTCAATTCGACTCTCCGCAGTCAGTAGGACTTCCCTGGCAGAGGCTATATTACGCATGGCCATGTGAGAGTATTTCGAGAGGGAGAGCGGACTCTCCCCACTCTCGGCCATACCAGGGCAAAGTGATTTAAATTAAGTTACAGAACGTTTTTACTTCCCAGCAAGTCATTACTTAGTCACCAAATTTTCTTGGTCTGAATTTATGTGGTTGGTTCCCAACTACAAATTAATGGCAAACATACACACAGGTGTTCGACTAAGTGTAACAACCTACAAAAACTGATTATCACTATAGGGTTGTGGAGATTGTTGAGTTCGATTCATTATCTCAATAAAACAATTGATTAATTTGCCCAGTGGTCGACTGTACTTAAAAATCTAACACTCTATAAATTTAATTGTACGACATTACAATAGAAAGCTGAGGTTTTGAGCCACAACTAACTAAGACAGAATGGTAGCGGGGTAAACGAAAGTGATTTAGGAATAGAAACGATAAACATCGGGAAATGACTCAAGAAGCTAGGTTTGAATCCAAGACAAGTACAAGATAAGCACTATCAAACAACCTTGAAGAAACAGGTGATATTTGTTCAGCGATCTCTAGTTCTTTTCGTTGATAATAAAAATTTATGAAAGAAATTTATACGAAAAATAAGTGCATGATTAAGTGGACGTTTTATTGAAAAATGTCATCTAGGAACTTTCAGTATTTATGGTCATTTGAATATATATACATAAGTGTATAGTTTGTAATGTAAACTATAGAGAAAACAAGAACTCATAAAACAAATGTCATCATCATGCCTAATTTGTCAAACATCATAACGTTTAGTTCTTGACAATTTATCCCAAAATGTTTCCAGATTACGCGTAGGAAAACGACGATCAAATTGTTTAGCGTATCGATCATAGAAAAACTTGTCTTCCATTTGTAATTCACGCATCTGAATTTGAAAGTATAAAATTAAAGGTATAACATTTAAGATAATGAGAAAAGAAGTTAAGATTTAGTAATGACATAACCTCTAACTGACTTAAACAGTGTAGGATTTTCAAACAGTAGCTAATGAATTATTACCTTAAACTACGTCCCAATAATCAAATAGACGCCTGAGTTTTGATGTGCACTGTTGGTGTTAAACATAATAGTACTAATCAACCGCAACCGGGAACTTGAAGTGATCAATTTCCTCAATGTCACTTAATTATCTAAAAGTTTCTCAACTTTCGTATCCAATGCTTAGTTGATTGATCGGTGAATAGGAAGAACTTTTAGTCCTAACTATGTATTATCTGAGAAGTTTCAAGCGTGAAAATTGCAGAACTAGTAAGCTTAACTTCAATCAATCAGGTGGGCATAAATTGTCAAAAGTAATACACCACTTGTTATTGGATTGTACACAACGAATGTCAAGAGATTTCAATTATAGATAATACCATACAGAAAGAGTAGTACAAAAAATAAGTGAAGTGACGATTAAAATGACAAACAAAAGTTCACGTTTATGTGGCCTTGTAGAAATATGAGTACCCATCAAGTTCAACCAAAGTATGAAAGAAAATCCATAAACTGAGTTAATTTTTTTCCACTTTTCGACTTACCTCCTCACTAGTGCACTTATAATTTCAGAGCAACTTTAGAAAAATTCCTTGAGTAAGTTCAACTATATTTAAACACAAAAAGGCTTTCCATACAGCCTAATGAACGGAACTGTTCTATCCGTGAACAAAATAGAAGTTACTAAGTTGCACTAATTTTAGCTTTCAGGTTAGCAATACCCAATGGAAATTATTTTAGAATTCATAGTTACATTTAAAGACTTGAAACATGTTTTCCTACTAAATACCTTAGAACTAAAAGAAAAATAAGTGGGAACTCACTTTCTCATCAGCTAGAGTAGCAGCTTCAACTTCTTCACTGAAATACGGTTTCTGAAGGTACATATGGTTTTGGCGGGAAATAAGAAGCTCATCCAAAAACGCTTCTTTACGCGCATTAGTTAGACGGGGGATTTTACGTTCTTTACCACCCCAAACGCTACCGGGAACTGATTTCCAGGGTATGAAACGTCCATAACGGACACTTGTTAGAAGCATTTAAATACTAAAATATTAACACAATTTAAAAGAAACAGTGAGGTGACTTCTCACATGATAACTATTAAATATAATTACATGATATAAAGTAACCAATTCTTGGAGATCCGTACTTATTGGAGTGACACAGAGCTCAGAGCTAGGCCCGTACTTATTTATATTTGATGTCACTGAACCTTTGGTGACATTTTATGCTGACCACGTCACATTATGAGGGAAGGTAGTAGAGGATGCCAGGAGGTTTTGAGCTACAAGAAGCATCATCACAAGGAATGGATCACTGTTAGTACACTGGATAAGATTAAAGAATGGAGGAACAAGAAGGTAGCAACCAATATCAGCCGAACAAGAGCAGAGAAAACCAAGGCATAAGCTGAATACATTGAAGCAAACAGGTAACTGAAGAGGAGTATCAGGGCCGACAAACGTAAATATGTGGAAGATTTAGCAATGACAGCGGAAAAGGCTGCAAGAGAAGGAAACATGAGACAATTGTGTGATACAACAAAAAAGCTCTCTAGAAATCACCACAAACCAGAACGGTCAGTGAAAAGCAAGGAAGGCAAAGTAATCACTAACATTGAAGAATAGCAAAACAGGTGGGTAGAATACTTCAAAGAACTCTTGAATCGACCAGCTCCACTGAACCCACCCAACATCGAAGCAGCACCTACAGACCTCCCAATCGATGTTGGCCCACCAACAATTGAAGAGATCAGCATGGCCATTAGACAAATCAAGAGCGGCAAAGCAGAGGGACCAGACAACATTCCAGCAGAGGCACTGAAAGCAGATATAGCAACAACTGCCAAGATACTCCACATCCTCTTCAGTAAGATTTGGGATGAAGAACAATTACCAACGGATTGGAGAAAAGGACTTCTGATCAAGATACCAAAGAAAGGCGATCTCAATAACTACAGGGGCATTACTCTTCTCTCAATACCAGGAAGTCTTCAATATGGTATTGTTAAACAGAATGAAGGATTCCGTAGACTCCTAACTTCGAGATCAACAAGCTGGATTTCGTAAGGATAGATCGTGTACAGACCAAATCGCAACTCTACGTATCATTGAGGAACAGTGAATCGAATGGAATTCATCACTCTACATCAAATTCATTGACTAAGAAAAAGCATTTGATAGCGTGGACAGGACAACACTATAGAGGCTTCTTCGACACTACGGTGTGCCCTAGCATTTTTTCAACTTACCCCTACTCGAGGCAACGTCATGCGTTGAAGTAGACAGTGGTTGGACATACGCTACGCGAGTTCCCAAAGACTCAGTCAATAAAGATTCTGGTGTATGGACGAAGAAAATAGTGATTTACCTAATCAGACTAGTAGACAGTCTGATAGGTAATAAATGTGTCATATATTTTCCTACCTTCTACTGTATGGGACGGAAACCTGAAGAATTAGGAAAGACATCATCCAGAAGATACAGGTGTTTATTAACAGTTGTCTACGCAAAGTACTTCGGATCCATTGGCCAGACACAATCAACAACATTCTACTGTGGGAGAGAACAAACCAGATTCCAGTGGAGGAAGAAATCAGGAAGAAGCGCTGGAAGTGGATAGGACACACATCGAATAAATCACCCGATTGCGTCACAAGACAAGCCCTCACATGGAATCCTCAAGGTCAAAGGAGGGAAGGAAGACCAAAGAACACATTACGCCGAGAAACGGAGACGGACATGAGGAGGATGAACAAAAACTGGATAGAACTAGAAAGGAAGGCCCAGGACAGAGTGGGTCGGAGAATGTTGGCCGGCGGCCTAGGCTTCATTGGGGGTAACAGGCGTAAGTAAGTAAGTAAGTAAGTAGAGGATACTGGCGGACGTGGTCTCCAAAGATTGCATTTCCTACAACAATCTCATATATCTCTAAGAATTGGGCGATTAACCGAAAAGTAAAGTATCCAACAAGCCGTCAGCATTTGTGAATGTAACGCTGAGTCTCTGAGGCTTCGTATCATTGCCTCGGGTAAGTTGTACGACCGTTATTTCAACTTCAGAAAGTTTGAGATCCTCATTTAAATCCTACCAAAACATCCTACCATCTTTGTCTTGTAAAATGAAAAGAGTATCAAAGAGGCCTCCTGGATTCATGACTGTTGAGGGATTATCATAAACCTTGAATAATTTCCTAGGTTTCTGGGTACGTAGAGGTTGGGGTCCCCTTTGTCCCACTGCAGGACTGTGGTTCGGGTTACCCCGTCTTTTGTTTGCTCGTCGGGCAACCTTAGTAGTAGACTATACGTTTGAATGACCGAATGAATTACTTACAAGACATAAGCTTTAAGAAATTTCAAGGGTGCAGTACCCTGTGTGTGTACCCTGTGTATTTGAGGCATTGTATACCAAAGATGATGGCAAATCCATGGTTATGTCGCTCACAGGTGTTTTAGTGACTATGATGAGGTATAAGTTGTTGAGCGAATAGGCATAAAAGGTATATCATTTTTTTTAAAAATCTGTCAAGACTAATGGTATAAATGCTCGAAATATATTAATAATAACCTCTTACCGTAAGAAATCAAAAAAGCAGATTTATCCCAGATCAAACCTCAGATAACTATTAATGAAAAAGATACTCAGAAAGAAAACTGATCCACTGAAACCGCTGGGATTATAGCTTAAGGACGACCTTTGAGCGCTGGCCAAGTGACCTTCAGTTTTAGTTTGAAAAAGAACGGGAGGCTTGATCAGTTTCAATTTTCAGTTTGGAAAGGACAGGAGGCTTGATGGCCTGTGTTAGTCCTGGCAATGATGGTCTCTCAGCTGATCCAACTTTCTTTTGAAGGAGTCGACGGATGGAGCCTCTACCACGTGCTGAGGTAATGAATTCCACTCGTTGTTTATTCGATGGGAAAGTCGGTAGGCAGCTGATAAGTAATTCGTTCTGGGCTTGTGAACGTTTTCGGAGTGTCCTCGTAGATTTTCTGTTTCGGAAGACAAGAAAAATGAGGGTATATCAGGTGCAAATTTGTCATTAAGCAACTTGAAAACTGTAATCAAGTCGCCTCCGATTCTTCTATATGACAGCGGGAATAGGTTTAATTTGGTCAGTCCAGCACCATACGGGAGCTTCGCTATTCCGGGAATCAGCCTAGTTGCTGTTCTCCGAACCCTTTCCAAGAGTTTACTGTCTTTTTTTAGGCAGTGGTTAGCTGCTTGTATACAGTACTCAAGTTTAGGGCGTACGAACACTGTATACAAAGTCAAAAACGTTTTAGCGTCAAGATGCCTAAAAGCCGTGGGTATGGACCATAAAGCTCTAAAAACTTTGGCGGCTATTGCACGGCAGTGTTCAGAAGTCTTTAAGTCTTGACTGACGATGACGCCTAAGTCATTGTGTGCCTGAACAATAGGTAACTCAGTGTTATTCATCATATATGTATCTGTACCCTGGTGGCCAATATGCATCACAATACACTTGGAAGAGTTTATCGTCAATTGCAAGGTTTACGACCATTCAGATAATCTCTCCAGGTCGTTTTGAAGTTCTAAGCTATCGCCCTTGCTTTGTATCGCTCTCCATATTTTGACATCATCAGCATAGTGTAAGACCGATGATGATAGTAGACAAGGGAGAGCATTTACGTACAGGAGGAATAACACTGGCCCCAAAACTGTACCCTGGGGGACTCCACTAAGCACAGTTTCCCAGCTAGACAACTTGGAGTTCACCCTTACTCTTTGTTGACGCCCAACTAGGAAGTCTTTTATCCACATCAATAGATTGCCTCCAATCCCGACATTCCTTAGCTTATATAACAGCCGGTTATGCGGAACTTTGTCGAAAGCTTTGCTGAAATCGATGTAAGCTACGTCTACAGGTAATTTTTGGTCCTTAAGAGCGCACCAGCTTTCACGAGCGACTAATAAGTTTGTGAGACAAGAGTAACCTGTTCTAAAACCATGCTGCTTTTCGGAGAGGATCCGGTTTTCATCGAGATACTTTAACAGTTCCTTCAGAATAATCTTTTCTAAGATTTTAACAACCACACTAGTTAGGCTAATTGGTCGGTAATTCTCAGGCTTATGTTTTGTACCTGTTTTGAAGACTGGACTTACTATGGCGTTCTTCCAGTCTTTTGGTAGACGACCCTGGGTTACGGATAGATTAAAACATACACTTAAAGGGTTCGCAACAAAGTTAGCTAATTCCTTTAATAACCTAGGATGCAGTTCATCGGGTCCAGTGGATTTACCTATGTCAAGCTTAACTAGCAGACCAAATACATCGAGTTCTTTAATGGTCACGCTGTCCAGTGTTTGTGTGGGGGGATTTTCATGGACTGGTGAGAAGGGTGTTTCTATGGTACATTGCTAAAGTATTTAGAGAATA
Organism: Schistosoma rodhaini; assembly: GCA_944470415.2. Classification (NCBI taxonomy): domain Eukaryota; kingdom Metazoa; phylum Platyhelminthes; class Trematoda; order Strigeidida; family Schistosomatidae; genus Schistosoma; species Schistosoma rodhaini. The sequence continues at coordinate 85,449,771 of OX104044.1, forward strand.
CTTGAGCTTTTCCAAAGTCGTCCTCCACTAGTTATGTGGCAGTACTGTCTCCCCATAGTGAAGGAACATTTCTTCTTCTTTTTGTCCTTTGGTTTATATACGAATACAAGCGTTTAGGGCATTCTATGGATTCCCTAACGATTTTCTCTTCGTACAGCTTCCTGGCCTTACGGAGGGTTGAGGCACAGGTATTTCGAGCCTTTTGATACTGAGATTTTGCCTCGCCAGTCCCCAGTAACCTAAATCTGTCCCACATTTTCCTTATTTTACGGAGAAGGATGCGAACCTCCTTACTGAACCATGGTAGGGAGTTTCTCGGTCTCTTAGGTTTAGTCCAAGGGATGTGGGGGGCGGTAACTTTTAAGTATAAATTCCGGAATACGTCCCAAGCAGTTTCGATTGATGACTTTGGGTCTATTTTCTAATCTACTGGTGATGCTGATTTCATGATGTCTGCTATGTTTGCTTTCCAGACGTTAGGTCTGGATTGAGCTGACGCGTGCTCGTGATCGACTGTTATATGGAAGTCAAAGCTTAAAACTGCATGATCATTTTTGCCTAGGGTTGGCATGTAATCCAGGTTTGCAACATCATCCTCATTGGGAGTCAATATAAGAGACCGAGTTGTGCCTAGTCGCTTCTTTCGCATGTTGCACTAGGGCAAGATAACAGGATTAAAACGGACCAGGCGTCACGGTCAAAGCTGAACATTCCAAGTATTGTATGGAAATCAACTGGTGACTTGATCGCACTGTCAACCCCGAAGAATGTCCGTCCGGTCATCAACGAGATACCGAGGAATTTGTTTGTGAGCAGCTTTGATCGCTAGTATCAGGAGGAACAGGTACTGAGTACTTCACGTCACCTGAAGCTTTTAAATACACGGGTGTTCCAACAGTGTCACAAAGCAAGGATCGAAGAGAACAGAAAACAGAAATATTTGGAGGGTAATGGAAACTGGTTGAGTGGATATCGGTGGATAGGATGTTATATTGCTATTTCAAGGTTTGGCAACTTGATTAGCAACGTTTTCTAAGACACTAGTTGGAACTGGAGAAAAAATTGGAATAATTTTTCGTTGAAATGAAGCAGTAGGCAATATGGAATGTGGTATTGTAAAATGAGCTTGTTGCCCTTGATGATTTCGAAAACTATGTAACATGCTGGGATTAAAGAAGACCTGTGTATTTGTTGTTGGAAGTCGACTGACGCTGTGAAACCCTAAATACAGTAATCGAGGAAGAGTCTGTGCATAACTGGGCGAAAGAAACACTAATAATGAACATAGACACACTGAAAGGGATTTGATGATAACTGAGTAATCCCATGTGTTTGATGAACCATATATCACTGCATAAATGGTGCAGACACCATTGAAACACAGTTTGAGTTCTACACGTTTGAAGCACGGGAGGATTCAAATTGTTGGAGTGAGTATACGGAGCTGGAGAAATTGTCGGAAAATTTATAAGTTCAGAACTAGGAGTAATAACTCTAAGATTTGGTGAGGACGTAACAGTAGACTCTTGTGCTCTACAAGTAAGTACAAAACATCCCTTCACATGGCTCATCGGTTCGTGCGAATGGCAGCTCATAGTCAATTGTTTCATCCAAACTATTCAAGTCCATCTTAGCACGCTTCTGATCGTGAGTCGGGAAGACATCAGTAGGTCGGCAACCCTTAACATCCATACCTGTTTCAGGTCTATCGACCTGACAAGACTCATTACTATACTTTATGGTCTATATAAAGATCCGTCATATGAAGGGGGGATACATACAGCATCTGGTATAAAATTGCTCGAAGGTAAAGTTGAGTTATTTGCTACCTTAATTGCAGAACAAGGAAAAGCCTTATCAGTGAGATCAGTTTTGAGAAGTACACTTGTATTGCCTACTTCAAGAACTGCTGGTTTTTCGTCACTATTCAGTAGGGTTAACCACGCATGTCTTATCAAGAAGCTTGGACGATTGGGTATAAAACCCCCTTTGATTGATTGGCTCTCTTCATATTTAGAAAACCGACACTTTAAGGTCACGGTTAACTTCACTCTCTCTCAGGCTATGGAATGTCCTAGTGGGGTCCCCCAGGGCTCAATACTTGAACCTCTTCTCTTCTTGATTTATATTAACGATCTTCCTCAACAAGTTTCATCTGACTTATTGCTTTTTGCTGATGATGTGAAACTTTGGAGAGAGATACGTAACCAAGAGGACATACTAGCACTTCAGGAGGGTCTGACCCGACTTCAAAGTTGGGCAGAGGACAACGGACTTACCTTCAACACTTCAAAGTGCAAGGTAGTCCATCTGAGACATGTTGCAGACTATAGTTATAACTTAGGTAACTATCCTCTAGAAGTTTCCCAAGTTGAAAAAGATTTAGGAATGTTGGTTCCCATACGACCTGAAATCGTATGCGAACTGTGACAAAAACGCCTCTCAAGCAAACCTTGCACTGGTAACATTGAAGCGCATTTTTGGCCAGTTTGACGGTATAACCTTCCATATAATCTTCAACAGTTTTATTCGTCCCCACTTAGAGTACGGAAACATAGTATTTCCTCCCTCCCTCCAAAACGATAAGGACACTCTGGAACGTATACAACGTCGAGCCACTAAATCAGTCCGGGGACTCAAATTCAAAGAGCTCCTCCAATCACTTAAGCTTTATCCGTTCGAGTACAGGAGTCTTAGAGGTGATCTTCTTATGACTTACAGTATCCTTAACACGTCTGGTTATCCCCTCAAACTTCTTCTTAAGCTTAGTCACAACACTAATCTGAGGATACGGCTAGTATTCTAACTTTACAATTAGCTACCAGTAGTATCTTCTATAATCGAAACCTTCTTGGCCATGTGAGTGTTCCGTCATAGTAATATAAGGAATGGAAAATGTCTAATTAAAATATATCCGGGAAAAACTCGCGAAAAAATATCACAATATATAAAATTCAAATAAATCATAACAATGAATAATAATATTCCAAAAAGGAACGGACTCACAATTTATTGGCTTAGTGTACCAGATCACGTCGGGCTCACCACTGAGGATACGACTAGTATTCTGGTTTAACAACTAGCAACCAGTAGTATCTTCTATATTCGACCGTTCCCGGCCAAAGGAAATCAGAAATCAGACGAGAAGAGGTAGGAAAGATATATGTGATACGTTTCCAATATATCGAGAGGCGTTCGTTCTTAGCTAACTATTGAAAGGTAGGAGCTGTGTCCCACGCCGTGTTGCAACGTGATCTGATACGGATGCATGACCGAAAGCCTTCAGTTAAACAAGTTCACTTAAATAATGGTCAGCATCCAATATCGAACACTTAATGAGCTATTAATTTTGGGGAATTATTTACAGCTACAAACCTAAGGGGTAACACTCAGAAACTGGAGACCCAACATAGAAGAACAGACTGTAGACACAACTTCTATTCCGTAAGAGTTGTCAAATGCTGAAGTTCGCTGCCGAATGAGCTAGTCCAAGCGACTTTCCGGAAGTCCTTTAAGCGGAAACTTGACCTATTCTTAAGGACTTAGAATGACATCTTATTATGATTTACAAATTTCCTTTTTCTCCTCTATTGTCGTTAATATACCCAGGTTTTTGTCTGGAGGTATTGGTGATCCACTGCTACTAGACGCGGAAGCCCGTTAAGTGAAAGCTTCTTTCTATTCCGTCCACAACCATTTGAATGAAGGTGTTGTAGAGTTGACCGTCTAATGGTGAACAGTATCCTTAACACTTCTGGACATACTTTTAAACACCTACGTAAGCTTAGTTCCATCACAAAATTTAGGCGTAACATACAGAAATTTGAGACACAACGCGGCAGAAAGAACTGTAAGCACACGCTTTGCTCCTTGTTAGTAGTCAAATGCTGGAATTTGCTGCGGGCTGTGCTAGTCCAAGCAACATCCCAGGAGCTCTTTGAGAAACAAACTTGACACGCGCTTAAGGAAAAAGAACATAATCGCGCTATAGTTTACTGATTTTTCGTCCTTTATCGTTTAACATACCCGGTCCCTACCTGGAGGCATCGGTGATCCACAGCTATGAAAGCCCGTTAAGTGTAAGCCTCTCGTATTCCTCACATAACTATTTGAATTTAAACTAACTCCTCTGAAGTTGTTATGGTACCAACATGCAGTAAAATGTTTGATGCCAATCCTTAAAAAAGACGGAACTGAAATTCAAAATTTTCTGAAAAAAGGATTAGCGTTATTTGTTTATTGACATCAGATCTAGAAATACTGAATGGCCTTTTATTGCGGTGGTTTGGGATGTTAAGATGAATGTTGGTGCAGATTTCCTTCCCGCGGAGTCTGTGGATTTCTCTTGTAAGTTTAGACTTAATTTTAATGAGTCAAGATATCGTATTCCGGATATTTTTATGGGCCGCAACTTCCAACATATTCATCCACGTAGTTGCTTCTCTTGTAGCATTTTACAATTTGAGGGCGCACAAATCTTCTAGGATATGTGCTCCTGTCTTCATACTTGTCATGGGGGTTTTAAATACGATATCATTCTTGTTAATTACAAGTAAATTTCATAAATGATGACTTTAACAACAGGTATTGTGGTTGCGGGTGTGTATAAGGCTACGGGGATCACATTCAACGAGATACATGCTGTGGCGTCCGGAGTTGCTCAGACACTTTTATTGTTTCTTTTCTCTGCTACGCGCATTCCATCCACGCTATAGTCGCAATTGTTGAAGTTTTGAACCCGTGTTTTGTTTTATACGGACGAATTCGCCCACCACTCATGCTCCTTCATTCTAGTCAAAATAAATTATTCTACATTTCTTTTTGAATTTTCGTAATCGTATAACACTCAAAGTCTGACGTTAGTGTAGCGTAGTATTATAGGCGTTATAATCATAGTATGCGGCTGAACTTACTGATTTTTTAAAATCATAAGCTGCTACACACCTACTTGCTCAAGCCTACTTCCCTTGATCACTTAGTTATGGTCCGCATAATTTTCGTAGCCAACGCTTAATACTTTGAATGACACTGCTCTGAATCGTTTGCAAGGGAACATGTGCGTCTATCCATTGCTTTCCTCAAGATTGTGGGCATTTGAATTCCTCATAAACTTTTACGCATTTTTATCTTACTATTTTGTATTTTCTTTTATCGTATCTTCAATGTCTATTTATTCCAATCACCACCCGTACTGTTACTGACTCCACTACTCTAAGATTTGCCCTAACACTTTGCTAATAGAGTAGGGTAACTAGAATTGATGTGCACACGTACCAGGTTCCACGTTGCTTCTGACTAGCCGATCCTTTTGACGCATAAGTCACCGACCAGCGATTTCTAATTAACTCTATCTTCAGTTCTTTATTTCAGTTGTTGCCAACTGTTATTCATCATTTAGACGTCTCTATCCGATCCCCAGGACATTTTGTTCTTTTGTCTGTTATGTCGTTTTCCTTTGAAGACTCAGTCAGTACTTGCTTTGTAATGTAATCTAATGGTCTACGTAAAATGTGTACTATCTACCCTCAGCGCCCCTTCATTTTCTCTTCCGGAAACTGGTTTGTTCTCTGTTGCAGTAGGTTATTGCTGATGATGTCTGGTACATGGGCCTGGAGTATCTTGCATTGACAGCTGTTCATACATACCTGCTTTTTGGTGAAAGTCGTTCAAAACCCGAGAAAGATTGACTCACGAGGAGCAGGCTGGTTTTTATTCTAGTAGAGAATGTATTGATTATATGCTTACCTTCCGTCAAATTTAGAACGCCGTCATATTTATTACAAGCCAACGATCGTAATGTTTCTCTGCATTAAGACCGTCTTCGATTCGTTGGACAGGACTGTTTTCTGGGATTGTCTATTTAAGAAGAGTGTGCCTGATATATTTACTAGCATCTCAACAGCCCTACATACGAACACCTCAGACAGAGTGAGGGCATACAGCCACCTCTCTCCATTGTTCCATTCAAGCATTGGAGTTAGAGTCGCCCAATCTCACCATTCCTCTTCAACTTGGCTATCTATGACGTTCTGGAAATAGCTCTGATGAATGTAGAGAATGGCCGTGTGGATCTGTTGCCTAGAGAAAGACTTGTCGACCTGAAGTATGCGGATGATATTGTCTTACTGTGCGATGCACCCAAGCCATGCAATCCGCATTTAACCAGTTGGGAATCAGTGTCCGTACGTATGGTATGTGCTTTGTACCTTCTAAGTGCAAAGCACTTTTACGAGACTGACAGGAACCTAATCCTGCACTGACCCTGGGTGAGCAGATAGAAGTAGTGGAGAAGTTCGTGTATCTAGGTAGCTTCATAAGTGCCGGTGGTTGCGTGATTAATGAGATCAATTCACGTGTAGTGAAAGCCAATCTGGGCCATCTTTGGCACCTTCGTGGTGTTAGTTTGATTGTAAAAGGTCAGATCTCCAACGCATTGGCGAGAGCAGTTTTGCTCTGTTCTTGTGAAACCTAGCTTCTGAGCTGGTGATGTAAGACGACTCTGTGTGTTTGATCATTGTTGTCTCCGAAGGATTGCTGACATCCAGTGGCAACACCATGTTAGTAATGTAGAGGTTCGGCATCGTGTGTTCAGGCACATCGTTGATAATTCATTTGGTGTCACTATCTTGAAACACCGACTTCAGTGGCTTGTACATGTTCTACAAATGTCGTCCCAGAGAATTTCACGTAATACATTATTTGCCGACACTGGTCTGGAAAACCGGAGAGGTGATCAATGTATGACATGGTGTCGTGCTATGAAAGAAAGCGGTACATGACTCAGTCAGTCAGCTACAACGTAGGAACAGGCACATATATGCATCGGTCCAAGTTGCCATACCTCGTTAGCACAACAAGATGAACACCGGATTCATAGAACTAGTTAACTTAGTGGTGTTATTATATATAAAACAAAGGTTGTTTATAAGGACATAGTATAGGAAGGAAAAACGTTATGAAGCAATTTTAATCTCAAGGTTTAAGGGAAGATAAAGAGTGTATACACCTACACCATTGTGATTGATTCTGAGCCATATCACCTGCGTATTCTAAGTCGATAAGTAAACCTCCTGGTAGAAGATCAATTCCTGAAAATTCAGTCAAAGAGAGTGTTATTTGAAGTTATAATGAAGTTAAACAAAAATGGGGATAGTGGACAACCTTGACGGACACCACTTGAGGTTGTAAAATCATATGACAGTTCGCCATAAGCTCTCACTTGACTGGTAGTGTTCGAGTAAAGAGCCTTTACAAGGTTTATGTACTTCTGAGGTACACTTTTTAATGACAGACACTGCCACAACCTCTCGGTCTACAGAGTCAAATGCTACTTTCAAGTTAAGAAAAACTATCATTGTCGGACGCCGATAAGCATGTCTGTGTTCTAAAACTTGACGAATGGTGAATATGTGGTCGATACAGTCACGACCAGGTCTGAAGCCAGCCTGATTTTCTCGTGTTTGCAGTTCACGAGTCTTAGGCGTCCGATAATTATTGAGGCTAATATTTTAGATGCTATGTTAGTCAGACTAATCCCTCTATGGTTATCTCAGGATGATTTTGGCCCCTTCTTATATATTGGGACAATCAGAGATTGTGACCAGTCAGAGGTACATGACTGGGATCTTTTGGTCCTTCACGACTCCCTAGTTGGGGCCCTAGAAACGGTGCAACACAGTGGCTTGAGATGCTATCAGACATGGCTCGAAATAGAATCTAGTGGCGATCGTGATGTGACTTTCTTTTACCTTCCTCATAAAAAGTGATGATAACTTGTTTGACTGAAAAAATTCTTTCTGGTTGTACCTTTCTGTTTCTCCCACTACTATTATTTTTTCACTACCACATACTAATTTGTGGTCTTCATTGTTCTTTTTTCTTTTATACTCACCTTACACTCTTTATCTCTTCCCATTTTCATTGTTATTGTGTAGAGTATATGTATTTGGTGCCCCTTTGTACCAATATTTGTGTTCAAATAAAAATAAATATTTGTGGCCAGACAGAAATAAAAATGAACGTAATCTCTTTAACTGGAAGAATTATCTCTGGCTATACTTTGCTAAGTGAACTCCCCCTCCCATTATTGTTATTTCACACTCATACACTAATTTCTGTCCGTTGTTGTTCTACTTTATGTCCCCTCTCTCTCTCTCTCTCTCCATATTCTTATTGTGATTGTGTGGTGCTTATGTATTTGGAGCCACTTTGTAGCAATATTTATGCGTTCAAATAAATAATTAAGTTCTCCAAGTCTCAGCTCACCCCGAATGCGTTTTAACGTTGGTATTCGAAATTCTGACTTTAATGCAGGATAACGTTTGTTTTGACTTCCATGTGTTCCTCAATTGTGGGAATGTTGCTCTTGCTTTCCAATCCTTGCATTTACGTTTGCATCAGATCCTCCTTGTTCATCGATGATGCTTCATACGTGCGTGAAAGATTCTACTTATTCCAGAGTTTCCCGATCGAGTGTGATTGTTTGGTGTTCTCCGTGTTTTATTTTAGAATCTTGATTTTTACTTTGTGTATGTTGAGGCCTACTGATGCAGAGACTGCTGTTACACTGGTTGCCTCGATCTGCATTTGTTGGTGTGTATGGGATGATATGGTTATGTGATCTGCGAAATCGTCTAGTTGTATCAGAGCAATCGATTGTATTCCGTGCTGCCTGTGAGATGTGTAGGTCTTCATAATCCAGTCAGTCACAAGAAGGAAAAGGAATAGAGAGAGTAAGCAGCCTTGTCTGTCCCCATAACTCAGTAGGAATGTATCTATCATTTGTCCTCCATGCACCACTTTGTACTGTAGTCCGTCGTATGAGTTCTGGATAATGTTGACAATCTTCTCAGGAACTCCATAGTGTCGAAGAAGGTTCCATAAGTTTATCCTACCCACACTGTTAAATGTTTCCTCATAATCAAGGTTGTTGATGTATAGTGGCGAGTTCTATTGAATTGGTTGTTCAACGATGATCCACAGTGTGATGATTTGATGTGTACGTAACCGGTCCTTCGGAATCCGGTCTGTTGATCTCGAAGCTGAGCGTCTACTGAATCTTTCATCCGGTTCAGCGACATTGTTGAGAACTTTCCCTGCTACTGATGATGTAACGCCTCTGTAGTTCTCATACGTAATAAAATTCTGATGAGGTATTCCTGCTTAGCCTGCTTGTACTTGTTCTTTTCAAATTCTTCTGAAGAGAACGTTTGGCATATTTGTAGCTACTTGTATACCTGACCTCTGAGTTTCATATGGTATGCTATCCAGTCTTGCGACTTTGCTACTCTTGATTTATCTGATGGCCATGCCAATTTCTTCGATTGTTGGGGTAGCATCCATAAGGAGGTGTGTGCTGCCTCGATGTTGTGTGGGTATAGTGGGGCTGGTCTATCCAAGGGCTTTTAATGGTGATCTACCCACCTGTTACACTACTCTTGAATCTCAGTGATTAATTTGCTTTGTTTTTCCTTGACTAGTCCCTGTAGTTTACTATATTTTACTGCTAGCTTCTTCATTGTATCATATAGTTGTCGCACCTTTCTTTCTGTTGCAGTTTTTTCTGTATTCATCGCTAGATCTTTTACACTTTTGTCTATCAGTTCTAATGCTCTTCACTCGTTTTTCTGCTTCTGCATATTCAACTTGTGCCTTAAATTTATCTGCGCTTGTTCAACTATTATCGATCTCCTTATTTTTCCTTTGTTGTGTCTTATCAAAAGTGTCCGTTGAGATTTACTCTTTATGCTGGTGCTTGTGGCTACTCAACATGTTGTGGCGTGTTGCAGTTATTTCTGTAATCGTTTCCAGTTCTTCACAGTAGTGTCTTTTAGTAGATCTTGTAAGGCTTGGAACCTGTTGTTTATTGTTATCTCAAATTCACTAGATCTGTTAGCATCCCGAAGGAAGGTTGTATTAAACTCTTTTAATGACGTTTGTCCAGTACTTCCTTAGTCTCAGTCTTAGTTTTAGCACAATAACAATAAACAACAGGTTCCAAGCCTTACAAGATCTACTAAAAGACACTACTGTGAAGAACTGGAAACGATTACAGAAATAACTGCAACACGCCACAACATGTTGAGTAGCCACAAGCACCAGCATAAAGAGTAAATCTCAACGGACACTTTTGATAAGACACAACAAAGGAAAAATAAGGAGATCGATAATAGTTGAACAAGCGCAGATAAATTTAAGGCACAAGTTGAATATGCAGAAGCAGAAAAACGAGTGAAGAGCATTAGAACTGATAGACAAAAGTGTAAAAGATCTAGCGATGAATACAGAAAAAACTGCAACAGAAAGAAAGGTGCGACAACTATATGATACAATGAAGAAGCTAGCAGTAAAATATAGTAAACTACAGGGACTAGTCAAGGAAAAACAAAGCAAATTAATCACTGAGATTCAAGAGTAGTGTAACAGGTGGGTAGATCACCATTAAAAGCCCTTGGATAGACCAGCCCCACTATACCCACACAACATCGAGGCAGCACACACCTCCTTATGGATGCTACCCCAACAATCGAAGAAATTGGCATGGCCATCAGATAAATCAAGAGTAGCAAAGTCGCAAGACTGGATAGCATACCATATGAAACTCAGAGTTCAGGTGGCGGTATCGTAACTCTTCTCTATTAAGACTCTTCCAATCGCAGGACAGAATTTAGATGGATTAGTTGATCTACTCTGGTTTGCGTTATTTTAGCAGTTTTTGTACGAGTTGGGGCTCCCAACTTCCATTTACTCAAGCTTGTGACTTGTAGTAACCCTAGAAGGCTCTATGCTGAGCTTATTACCTGTTAAAGCAATCAGTCCCTTGATAAATTTCGATAATGTAATGAGAAGACGAAGATTATCAGAACTATGTGATATATTAACGCAATACATTTCGAACAATCTGATCACACATATACTCGTTAAGAACATTTATATATAAAAATAAAAGGTCAACTAGACTGGAAATAGGGGTAAGAATAGACAAGGATAATAATGATAAAATAATGTGAAAACAATTTGACACCTAATCACTCTGGATAATAAGCATATATTACCAGGATAGGTTTAAAGAGAGAACAAACTGTTTTTGAATACACAAGGGGGGTTTGAATTTTCGTATGGCTAAGGCTTCAATAAACCTTAGTATACGCCCTTTTACACTTTTAAACAGCACAACAAAAGCCGAGTTTAGATCAATCTTATGACGTGTTTCGATTATATGTTTAGCAATAGAGGATGATGGATGTTTATCCTCTACACTTATCGGGTCATTCGACTGCATTTGTTTTTGCAACCATTTTGGTACATGTTCACTCACCCCAATTTTCAGATCACGATTGCTCCTCCCTATGTATGTGTGACCACACACACATTTAAATTGGTAAACGCAGTGGGATGTGACACAATCGTTTTCATGTCGTCTAGGTTTTGAATGAAGCATGGACCTCGTTCTTTCCTTGATTATGACTTTCGCAGCACAATACGTTTTGTTGATAACCGATTTAAGCCTTTGTTTCAATAAAAAGCTATTTGAATCACCTCTAAATGGTAAGGTGATGTAGACAGGCTTTTTCTGTACCAAGGCTACAGTAGGTCTCACTGTGCCCTGAACTTTCCATCTATTGATAAATTTAGGTGGATAGCCAGTCCCGATTAATGTCTTGGTTAACAACTTAACATCGTCAATGCCATTTAGAGGTGATTCAAATAGCCTTTTATTGAAACAAAGGCTTAAATCGGTTATATGTGGGTAACAAGTTGTTTTTACACTTATTTACTTTTTTGTCTTATTATCTTAACTCTGTTAACCCATGCAAGCGTTTCTATAGGTTCTGACCATTTGAACATTTTATTTGTCGTATTAGTTACCTGAAACTGTTTCGTAAATCAATACGACCTTTTGTGACTCGTTTATAAAGTGCATCACTAGTTTCACCACTGCTTGCTCGAACCAAGTCGAGATGAAGCGTTATTTGAACCTTTTTTTCTTGGGGTTGAAAGGTGATCGCTTAATCATTAAGCTACGCTCCTCTGTTGTTAATGGAATGAAAAGTTACTGAAAGTCATTTGTAATTCTCCGGTCTTGAAATCGGTGCTGGTCTTCTAGTGTACATAGGTATCGTTCCATTTAATGTTCGTACTGGAAACGATGTATCACATATATGTTCATATTGTTTGATATGCCAATGAGTCTATCGAAAATCGTGAAAAACAGTAAATTGTTGTCATTACTCTGTTGATTTAACAAGCTCGTTTTTAAACTTCGATTTATCTAGGGATTTTTAATGTATTTTTCACTCTAACCCGGTATTTTAGTTCAGTGGTTAGTGATAATAACTCTTGTCATAATTTTTGCTATACTGAAGTACACACTACCAAATCTTACCATAGCATAATTTCTCAGCAATTATTGGAAAACGACGCTACTCAAGTACAATCGTTAATTATCTCCAGTCTTACACCCATTAAGTAGTTGTTGTAGTTGTGGTCAGAAAGACTAAACATTGAAAACTAAGATTTCGTGTCACTTAAGAAATAAAGGTTAAGACATGTCATGAATCTCAGGGTTTAAGAGTGAATATATTTACGCCATTTCAACTGATCCTGAGACATCTTCAACCACTGATCGTGGTTATCACGCAGACACCAACCAGAGAGACTACATTCATTCATACGGCTTAGACCGACAGTAAACGGATGTCTCATCCGCACCACAAATGATGAAAGTTGACAGAAACAAAGTGTGATTCCTGAATATACCGAGAATTATTTGATGGTAAGATAACATAAAAATGGAGTAATCAGTCATGAAATACGAGTTTCAGCTTTTAAATAATTTTCGACAAATGTAAAAGTAGTTGGTTTATTCACAGTCTTTAGGAAACCCAAACTGCTCTCATTCAATCAGTTCGTTAGCCTCGTATTCTTACTCTCCGAATTCTACAAGTACTTACTATTGATTATCAGAAATTAAATTCTTTAGTAAATTATTAAAATGATCGTGGAAAGGTATTTGTCTGATGAACTGCCTATGTAAATGGTTAAGTCATAAAGAAAAATTCATTTTCTCAGTGTCTGCACATTCAAGTGGATAGAGAGTCTGCGCAGGTATTACATCACATCTATTGCTATTCGTTTAGTCAACCTTTTTGGACCATTTCTTTGATGTAGTGTGTATAAGTTGATCGACACAGATCAGTATCACGTGGTTTTATTTTATCTATAACCCATATAGTAAATCTACTTATTTTCTGTGTACTTCATATTGATATACTCAATAGTTTCATTCTATTTAAATTTACATTTGATCGGTGTCTAATTTATTTATTTATTCACTCTTTCGCTGATGATTTCTTGTATATTTTAGATATTGGTAAATTTCAATTTATTAAATTATGGAATATTTAAACACAGAATACGAGAGTAATCATATCAGTAATTCAGACAAAACATCAATGATACCTTTTGTAAATTATCAACGTTTATTTATTGGTCTACGACCTTCATCGTGTTTAAGATCTAGCTATCATCGAATCGTACGTTAAATAGTTTAATTACATTTCTTTATATATATATAGTTTTAACCTTATTGATCTAACTATTTCTCAGTTTCATAGCAAATTAGACGAGAATCGTTGTAAACTCAAAAGCAATATTCACTTGCCTATACTTACTCCTGTTACCCATTGTGAAAGAGAATTAGGTCATCCAACAGCCTTCTCCATAGAACTCTGTCCTGGATAATCCTTTCATCCTTTTCATATCTACTTCCAATTCTCGATGTAGTGTGCTCTTAAGTCTTCCTCTTTTCCGTTTCCCTTCAGGATTCCAAGTTATCACTTACCTCGTGATGTAGTTTAATGATTTTCTCAATGTATGTCCGATTCACTTACAACGTCTTTTCCTAATTTCCTCTTCAGCTGGAAGCTGGTTTGTCCTCTCTCATAAAACGCTGTTGCTGATAGTATCCGGCAAGTGTGTGTTGAGTATTTTGCGAAGACAACTGTTTACAAATAATTGTCAATCAGTCAGTTACAACGTAGGACCAGGCACATTTATGTATCGGTCCAAGTTGTCATACCTCGTTAGCACAACAAGATGAACACCGGATTCATAGAAATAGTTAATTTAGTGGTGGTAGTATATAAAAGATAGGTTGTATATAAGGATATAGTATAGCAAGGAAGACAGATATGAAGCAATTTTAATCTCAAGGTTTAAGGGAAGATAAAGAGTGTATACACCTACACCATTGTGATCGATTCTGAGTCATATCACCCAGAGTCTCCAACCATTGGTTACGACAGTCACGCGGACCGCAACCAGGTAGTCTGCATCTAACAACATTGCTCAGACTAGAAGTTAGTGACAACATCATCAGCACAAACTTCGGGTAGAAGTGAAGTGTTTGAATTCTATGTACTAAATCTCTCTCGTCACATCTCACCATCCAGTTAAATGATCCCATATTTTTCACTCGTTGTGCATTGATTTTTGTTTTTTTGATTGTACAATTGTATTCAGTATGATTTTCTTCTCTCTCTCCCTTCTGTTTTTCTTTCAATTTTCAGCTTAGAAGAGTTATCTATGCATGCATCGGTGTTACACTTCTATTATTTTTATGGTTAGCATTTTACATATCTGATTCTACATGGTTTAGTAGGCTACTTCAATGTAATCATGTTAATAAATTTACAGGTGGTGTATCTATATCTCCATATCCTTGGAGTAAAACACGTTTGAGACATACAAGTGATAACAGTAATGTTAATAATAATATAATTAAACAACAATTAGCAGGCATAGCAACAATAAAAACAAACTATGTATATGGTGTTGTGTTTGATGCTGGAAGCACTGGGAGCCGTGTTCATATATTCAAATTAATTCATAATCCCTTGGGTATGTAAAAATGTTATATATATATATATATATATATATATATATATATATATATATATATCGTATTGTCAAAAACTCATTAACCCTAAGATATTCTGTTACTTCTAATAATCTTTTGTTCGTCTTTTCAGCTTAATTATTGGACGTTTTGTTGTAATCAGTCAGTCAGTGATATTGAGTGCTGTTAGAGGTATGAGGGCATTCATCACTTCCCGAGAGCGTGACCGCAGTACCCAAGGGACAACTGCTTGAGGTCGGTCACACACGACCTTTTTATGGGTAATTTTTGTGTTAGCTCCGTTCTTCAAAGGACCTTACCGCCAGAGACGGATATCCATGGGATAAAGCGAGGTGTGTATTTTTAGGGTCGACCTTTTCTAACCCCACCCCTCCTTGTGGGAAGACAGCATCGCTGGCATATTGGTTGTCTGAAGGAAACACCTTACTACTGTCACACCTCTGTACAGTCGGCAGTACGACTTCGCCTTCGGACTTTTGGTTTGTTGCTTTTAGTCTTACCGCTCTTCAACCGACCTGTCTGGCATGGTAGGACCTTGAGGAACGATTGTTTCAGCCAGTATAGCTCGATTGAATCATCACGATAGGTATGCACGACCACCACGTCAAGGTAGCAGCAACGGTCGGGTTTTGTTGTCATGCTAGATAGCATAAACAAGAATGTCTATTTTATACAGTATGAAGTAGTAATTATGTCAAATTGGATTCCAAGGCATTTGTTGATTTATGATTTAAGTGTTTGATTTATTTTCAACTTATATACTGAATGAAAAATGGGTCTTTATAAAATATTTTGTATGATTTTCACTAAACTAGAAGTTGGAAAAAGCAGTAGGATTTAATACGTTTTCGGAATAAAATACTATTACAGTTAATGGTATGACTAATCCAGTTAGATAACTATAAAACTGATCTCTTTTCAACTTGGTATAACATGTAACTCCTGAGGGAACAAATGGTGTATGAGTCAATCGTTGGTCACTGGCTACCATGGGACTGCATCTCCTCACGATGGTCCACGGCCTTGTGGAACAGACCTGTAGGTCAAAGGCTCCGGGCGTGGCTCCCTATAAAAACCACCTGTTTCAGTTTGGGCACCCGGGCAGTATCACAGCCCTCACACAAATCAAATGAGATTTGTGTGGCGCATATGTATCTGGTGCTTCTTTGTACCAAATTTTTTGTGTTTAAATAAACAAATAAACTGTCCCTGTCTGTTTTTTTTTCTAAAAAAGTAGTAGTCTGTTCCATTTTAGTTAATTTTATTTTTATTTTGATACTGAGCATGATGATAGGATTGAAACTTTGTTGAGTGAAAATTGGACTTCATAATGTCGGTCTTATTGTGTTCATTTGATCAAATGTTAACCTAAATAACTTACTTTTCAGAAAACTTTTTTTATGGCATCACCCTAAGTTAAACATTTTGTTGATAAAATCTAACCGGTATTAAGATTGAGAGAATTAGTTTATTCGTCATTTGATGAGAATTTTATGTCCAAAAGTTTGTTGTTGTTGTTGTAAGATGTCAGTAGTATCTCGAATAATTAACTTTTATCGTACCCAGATGATGTTGGTTCAAATTTTAATAGAAAAAGAGATTGGAATTGTTATATTGATTCAGTGCGTGCTCTGTGATGATACCCACCAATCAGAGAGGAGTGAATTATCGATCAGAGCAATGATACACTAAAGCTGTATGAGCAGTCTTTTGAGTACTTAACAGCCCTGCTTTCTGCCTAGCCCAGTCAGTTAAGTCCAGAACACCAATAAAAGCCTCTGTAATATGAATCATTATTCTCAAACATGCTGGGTATATATACCAATTAAACAGACCACATCGTACCATAAAAATAGAAAATAACATTTGTACAAGATTTGGCCAAATGTGGCTGTGAATAGGGGGAACAGTAATTAATAGACTAGGGATAACTCAGGAATGGTAAATCGTACAATAATAGTCTATGGGTCAAAATAAAGCTCATAATAAAAAGGATACGAATATGAATAGTTTAGTTATCTAACAACTATGCAATAGTTGACCTTAAGATCTAATTCACAAGGTAGTGGAGCATCATACCCCCATGCAATAGGAAATATACATATCACATTTGGTTCATAAATAGTCTTCAAAGTTACCATTCATAATTCTCCACCGGATATAACAGGAATTTCCCGTAAAATACTTGTGTTATCAAATGATGAAATATACAAAATGCATTAACTCCTTGTATTATTTATTTAACACTAATTATGCAAACAAAGTAGAATTCAACTTGCGATAATCTATCAAGAAAGTAAACAATAATTATGAATTCCTTTTTTTTTCTCGGTTTAATGTAGTTATATCATTTGCGTTTGCCTTCGTTTTTATATCTTATTACTTTCACTTACTTATTATAGATCCTTTCAAACCGTTTACATTATTGGATGATAAATTTCATCATGTTCAACCTGGTTTATCATCATATGCAGAAAAACCAGAGGAGGCAGCATTAAGTTTAACAAAGTTAATTAATATTGCTGAAACTAGTCTTCCTGTTGATGTATGTCGTAATACTCCAGTAATCTTAAGAGCTACCGCTGGTCTTCGACTAATTTCTGCGTATAAAGCAGAGAATATTTTAAAAGCTGTATGTTTTTATTCTATTATTTAATGTATTATTTTTACTTATTTATTTAAACACATAAATATTGGTACAATATTGATACTTATGCGCCACACAAATTAAATGAGATTTGTGTGAGGGCTATAATACTACCCAGGTTCCCAAACTGAAACAGGTGATTTTCTTAGGGGTCATACCCGGAGCCTTTGACCTAAAGATCTGATTCGCAAGGTAGTGGAGCATCGTGAGGAGATGCAGTCCCATGGTAGACGGTGACCAGCAATTGGTTCATACCCCATTCGTTCCCTCAGGATACTGTAGCCCATGTGTAACATTGGTTTGGAATCATGATTTTACAACTTCCCTAGATGGACTCACCGTGTCCACCGACCCGGTTAAAGCACCGAACATTCGGTTTTCGTCCTCTCAATTTCGTAAACAACACCCCACCCCTCCACGAGAAGGCAATGAGTAGGACTTCCCTGGTATGTGAGAACATTTTGAGAGGGAAAGCTGACTCCCCACTCTCGGCTGTACCAGGGTATTCGGGGGCGTATTATTTAGTTGCTTAAATTTGATTGAATATGAATTTTTCACGATTTTATTTTAAAATTTTAAGTGAGCTAAAGGCTAATAATCATTTAAGGGATTTCAATTACTTAGTAATCGTAGTAGTTTAGTGGTGGAAATACTAGGTTTTTAACTAATGGCTCTCTATGTTTCAAACCCTTATCTACCAATTTGGGTTTGGTTCAGGTAGTATCGATAACCTTCACATAAACATTGTACCTGGTCTGCTCGATTACCATAACCAATGGTTGGAAACATTGAATGACATGGTATGGGATGGATCGCAATAGTATAAGTACATTAACTCTTTGTCCACTCTTGAGATTTTAGTGTTAAAATCGTTTAATACTTTTCATTTCACTCATTTATTCTTCTCCAATCATATTGTTCATGCCTAAATTTTTCTATTATCAATGATACTATTACTACTTTCACTACCATGGGATTTCTCTTAGTAATTTCATCTATCTGTGTTAATATAGTGTTGCAACGATGCACATATGCAGCCAGGTTCTGCGTAAGCATTATTGACTTATTGAAACAGTATAACTCAAAACCAAGTGCATCAGTCAGTCATTCACAACGTAGAACTTCGTACGTACGTACATCAGTTCCAGTTGCCATACCACATTAGCACACAGATGCAGTTGTCGATTCAAATCCCATAGTGGTAGAAGTAGTAAGAGTATAAACAGTAATCGGAAAGATTAGGGTTTGAAGATGTCATTCAAGGAGTATAATCCAATGAAATAAATTTGGAAAGAGAAAAATGATAGGAACATGAGGAATTCAGAATATTAGAATTTGGTAGAACACAAAGAGTGAATGCACCTTCGTCATTGTAAACGATTTTGAGCCTTGTTATTCCGCCTGTAGCTCCTCCAGGGGCTACTGCCGGTCCCAAGCCCGGGTAAAGGAGGAGGGTTGGGCATGGGGTTAGCGACCCCATCCCGTAGAAAATCAACTCGCTAAAAAAACGCTAACCAGAAAAAATCATTCAAACCATTCAAACTCTGCCCTGGGAGTGGAAGGAAAAATGACGTCTCATGATGAAAGCCGAGTTCATTCGGAAGTCATGAGGCCGATGCACCTTCTTACAACCAGAGCGACAATTTTTATAGGTACATGGAATGTCCGGACAATGTGGGAGACCGGCAGAGTCTTCCAAATTTCTGCGGAAATGAGGAAATACAACCTGGAAGTGCTTGGAATCAGTGAAACACATTGGACGCAGGTTGGACAACAACGACTGTCTTCAGGGGAACTTCTGTTATACTCCGGTCATGAAGAAGAAAATGCCCCACATACACAAGGAGTGGCACTGATGCTGTCTAGAAAAGCACAAAATGCACTTATAGGATGGGAATCTCATGGACCGAGGATCATCAAAGCCTCCTTCAGAACAAAGAGAGAGGGCATTACAATGAACATCATCCAATGCTATGCGCCGACCAACGACTACGATGAAGACGCTAAAAACCAATTCTACGATAGGCTGCAGTCAATCTTCGAGAAGTGCCCAACCAAGGACCTGACCATTCTAATGGGAGATTTCAATGCCAAGGTTGGAAAGGACAACACTGGATACGAAGACGTCATGGGACAATATGGACTGGGAGGAAGGAACGAAAACGGTGAGAGATTTGCAAACCTATGTGCCTTCAATAAACTGGTCATAGGTGGCACCATATTCCCACACAAAAACATACACAAAGCCACTTGGATTTCACCGGATCACACTACACAAAATCAAATCGACCATGTCTGCATCAACAAAAAGTTCAGGAGGACGATGGAGGATGTGAGAACCAGAAGAGGAGCTGATATAGCATCCGATCACCATTTGCTGGTCGCCAAGATGAAACTAAAACTCAAGAAGCACTGGACAATGGCGCGGACAACATCACAAAAGTTTAACACGGCCTTTCTTCGAGATGCTGACAAACTCAACGAATTTAACATAGCCCTCAGCAACAGGTTCGAGGCCTTTCATGACCTACTCAATGGAGAGGGAACCACCATAGAGAGCAGCTGGAAAGGTATCAAGGAGGCAATCGTTTCAACATGTCAGGAGGTTCTGGGCCAAAAGAAGCACCATCACAAGGAATGGATCACTGTTGGTACACTGGATAAAATTGAAGCAAGGAGGAACAAGAAGGTAGCAATCAATATCAGCCGAACAAGAGCAGAAAAAGCCAAGGCACAAGCCGAATACACAGAGGCAAACAAGCAAGTGAAGAGGAGCATCAGGACCGACAAACGTAAATATGTGGAAGATTTAGCGATGACAGCGGAAAAGGCTGCAAGAGAGGGAAACATCAGACAACTGTATGATACAACAAAGAAACTTGCTGGAAATTACCGTAAACCAGAAAGACCAGTGAAAAACAAGGAAGGCAAGGTAATCAACGATATTGAAGAACAACGAAACAGGTGGGTAGAACACTTCAAGGAACTCTTGAATCGACCAGCTCCACTGAACCCACCCAACATCGAAGCAGCACCCACAGACCTACCAATCGATATTGGCCCACCAACAATTGAAGAGATCAGCATGGCCATTAGACAAATCAAGAGTGGCAAAGCAGCGGGACCAGACAACATCCCGGCAGAGGCACTGAAAGCAAATTTAACAGCAACTGCCAAGATACTCCACATCCTCTTCGGTAATATTTGGGACGAAGAACAAGTACCAACAGACTGGAAAGAAGGACTTCTCATCAAGATACCAAAGAAAGGCGATCTGAGCAAGTGCGACAACTACAGGGGCATCACTCTTCTCTCAATACCAGGAAAAGTCTTCAACAGAGTATTGTTAAACAGGATGAAGGATTCCGTGGACGCTCAACTTCGAGATCAACAAGCTGGATTTCGTAAGGATAGATCGTGCACAGATCAAATCGCAACTCTACGTATCATTGTGGAACAATCAATCGAATGGAATTCATCACTGTACATCAACTTCATCGACTACGAGAAGGCATTTGATAGCGTGGACAGGACGACACTATGGAAGCTTCTTCGACACTACGGCGTGCCTGAGAAGATAGTCAACATCATACGGAACTCCTATGATGGACTAAACTGCCAAATCATCCACGGAGGACAACTCACCGACTCGTTCGAGGTAAAGACCGGTGTTAGGCAAGGTTGCTTACTCTCACCCTTTCTCTTTCTCCTGGTGATCGACTGGATTATGAAGACGTCAACATCTGAAGGAATGCACGGGATACAGTGGACAGGCAGGATGCAGCTTGACGATTTAGACTTCGCGGATGATCTGGCTCTTCTATCACAAACGCAACAACAAATGCAGGAGAAAACGACCAATGTAGCAGCAGCCTCAGCAGCAGTAGGTCTCAATATAAACAAAGGGAAAAGCAAGACTCTCCGATACAATACAATATGCACCAATCCAATTACACTTGACGGAGAAGCTTTGGAGGATGTGGAAATCTTTACATATCTGGGAAGCATCATTGATGAACACGGTGGATCAGATGCAGATGTGAGGGCGCGGATCGGCAAAGCAAGAGCAGCATACCTACAGCTGAAAAACATCTGGAGCTCAAAACAATTGTCAACCAACACCAAGGTTAGAATTTTCAATACAAATGTCAAGACAGTTCTTCTGTATGGGGCAGAGACGTGGAGAACTACGAAAGCCATTATCCAGAAGATACAAGTGTTTATTAACAGCTGTCTACGCAAGATACTTCGGATCCGATGGCCAGACAGTATCAGCAATAAGTTACTGTGGGAGAGAACAAACCAGATTCCAGCGGAGGAAGAAATCAGGAAGAAGCGCTGGAAGTGGATTGGGCACACTTTGAGGAAATCACCCAATTGTGTCACAAGACAAGCCCTCACATGGAATCCTGAAGGTCGAAGGAGAAGAGGAAGACCAAAGAACACATTACGCCGAGAAATAGAGACAGACATGAGAAGAATGAACAAGAACTGGAAAGAACTAGAAAAGAAGGCCCAGGACAGAGTGGGTTGGAGAAAGCTGGTCGGCGGCCTATGCTCCATTGGGAGTAACAGGCGAAAGTAAGTAAGTATTCAAGGTTTCTAATCATTGATTGCTTTCATCTCGTGAATCCCAACCAGGTAGTTTACACCTGCCAACATGGCTCAATCCACTTGTACATAAACCTATACGTTTAAATGCTGTATATTAAAAAATTAGAATTTAAAATCCTTATAGAATATTTAAGAACGAAGAGTATTATGGTGAATAAGTTATCGAAACAATTCTTCACCAGACTCAATAGTCAATATCCGGAGTTATTATTGTTTTTTTACTCTAGTTGTTACAAGGGATATTGGCCTCGGGACTTCCGAAAAATCTCATTTTTCACCATAAAGTGTCATAACTGCTTTGTATAAAGAGATCTACCCGGAAGCTTTTAGGAAATCTTCCAGTCCGAAGTTCGAATAGAGGAGCACGGTTGAACATGAACGGGATTAACAACCCCTTCTCGTAGAAAACAACCTTTCCACAAAGGCGTTAGCCAGAAGATAATTACTATGCTACCATAGATTAAATATTAAAATTGAATTGATCCATATCATATATTGGAAATTTGACGTCAAATGAGTCTTGATTATTACTTAACACGTCATTTGTAATGTTAAGAAAAGTTAAACATAAAGGACAGGAGATATTAAATGTCAAAAGGTGATAAGTTCGAATTAGTGAATTAAAAGGGTTTGTAAAAAGCAAAAATTCTAATACGAAATAGGAATTAAAGATAGAAGAATGTCATAGGAGAGAGTGCAAATCACAATAAAGCGGAACGTAAGTTAGGTTTGTTCGAGTTGATACCAATTACTTCAGCTATATAGGGTAAGTGTAGTCATGTGCCTTTTGGTAGATGATTAGGAGCTGAGAAGGCATTTTCAAATTTAATGTTATGTCCATAGTTAATTAAGTGGAAAAGAATGTCACTATTGATAGATTTCGTAACGCTCTCTATTGAGCATGCCGGTATGTGTTGACGAACTCTTAAAGATAAGGCCCTTTAAGTATGACCCATGTAACTAGCCTAACAGGAACAGTTAGTTTGATAAACACACACACAGATGAGCCGAACACTAGCATCTTATCCTCAAATTAGCTGCGTCAGTATTGACTTCATTGTGGAAGCTACGTGCAATTTGGCAGCAATAGAAGTCCTTTCAGCAGATCTATCAAGTCAATGTGTTTGAAGTATTTTATATTACGTTGTGATATTTAAGGTTCAATTGATGTGAAATTGTTTAAGTAAACCAATTTCAAAGCACATAATTAGAAACAGTGTCCAAATACATATGGAGACAATTGTACACTTCTAAGGTCGTTTAACGATTAATATTCAGCTAACCATTTTATGCTGAATTTAGTTTTTATGCTCTGTAAAATACATTCTAGTACAATATAGAATAGATGGAATGTAGCTATCAGTGGAACCTAGGACCCACGCTTCGTCCCATTCGGGACTCGTCAGCTAAATGTACTTGCTACTTAGAATTAACATTCACTCCGAGCTGGACGACAAGATAATCCAAGTAATTTCAAATTGAATTACATCCTAGTATGTATTGTCTTTTATTTGTTTCTCTATTTATTCAGGTACGACATAGATTATCTCAAACCTGTTTTAAACAATTACCTAATGCTGTAACTATTATGGATGGATTTTATGAAGGTCTATATTTATGGTTTACATTAAACTTTCTTAATAACCGTTTATCATATGGGAAAGCACAGAAGAATAATGCAATGACTGAAAATTCACTTGCACAAACAATTGGTACATTAGATCTAGGCGGTGGTTCTACACAGATCACATTTATTCCTACTGAGTTAAATACTTTCAATAATGCACCTAATGGTTTTATTACATATTTTGATGTACAAAATAGTAATGATAAACCAAAACAAAAGGTATTGTTATCCATTTGATTGTGTTGTTATTTGTTCATTTGTTCATATTGAATTTGTGATTTAGTATCTAAGTGACTGAAATCTAATTCACTTACATTTTAGGTTTGGTTAAATGGATATAATGAGATAAGATGGGGGTTGGAGGCGGTCAACAGGAAACCCTGGACGCGGGTTTCGTGCTACTTGGCACTCGTCAGCAAGGTGTGCCTATAATCTTGAGGGAACTGGTGCTCCCTGACGGGTTCGATCCCGTGTCACTCAGCTTCTCAGTCAGAGACGTTACCACTGAGCTATTCGGGCCGCGACCGACCTGTAGGACTGGGTACCAGATATATATGCGTCACACAAAATATTATCATTTCATTTAATTGTGTTAGAGCTATGATACTGTTCGGATGCACAGACCGAAGCATGTGGTTTTCTTGAGGGGCCACACCCGAAGCCTTCGATCTAAAGGTCTGATCCACAAGTCAGTGAAGCATCGTGAGAGGATGCAGTTCCATGGTGACTGGTTCTTAAGCCATTCGTTCCCTCAGGATACTGGATACGTTTAAATTACATCTGTTAGTTATTATAAGTACCGATTCATACGATAAGAAGCGAAGTTTATCTATTTTATGCAGTGAGGCTGATTATCTGAATTGTATCTAAATTATGTTTAGTAGTTGAAAGATAATATTTTGATTATGTAACTGAATTCAGTGAAGTCTTATTTGATTCTATGAGTTACTGGATGAACTAGTGAACTGTTGCTTAAACTTCGTGGATTGGTTGACGTTAGACATTAACACCACTGGATGCCGGCTCAGTGGTCTATCGGTTAAGTGCTCTGGCGCGAGACTGGTAGGTCCTGAGTTGGAATCTCACGAGGCGAGATCGTGGATGCGCACTGCTGAGGAGTTCCATAATAGGACGAAACGGCCGTCCAATGCTTCCAGGTTTTCCATGGTGGTCTAGTTTCAATTGACTCATGATTTCAACTATGAAAAATACTGGATAAATATTGAATTTTTAACGTTTTTTTAATGACCCACGTCGATTCCGCCTACTTCCATTCACGTCACTGTATAGTGTATTTCTAACTGTTACAAAATACATAACGTGAAGTCTAATTTATTCAGTGACCTGCTTCAAATTGCTTTACTTATTAAGTTTTTCTAGTAGATTGAAGTAATCACTCCTTTCATAGAAACTCAAATCATGTTATTCAGCCCCTAGTTTTAGTCGGTTTTTATCAAAGTATATTAGACGAAATATCGATCGGGATAAAAAACTGGATCCCGGACTTACTATTATCATTTTCTTTCAACAACTTATCATCAAGCAATTATATCACAGGATCAAATCACATAACCAAGTAGTTTTGTGGTTAATTTGAAGTATTCTACAGGTCTGGGTCAGGGCTAGAGATTATATAGTATAATACAATGGTTACTACCATGACCATAGATTAGTGTGAGTCTCTTAACTCTGCTTACTTCTCTAATAATCAGTGCCAACTATTATGAAACCAGTTCTATGGCTTCCTACAGATTGTCTTTAACTATTCAGTAATAATGTAGATAGATATTCACACTTTAAATTTTGTTTTTTTCTTACAGATCTATTCACATAGTTACTTAGGACTAGGACTAATGTCTGCACGTTATTCGATGTTACATAATGCAACTGAACATTTCAAGTTAATTACTCAAGGAAAGAAAGAGTTTTTACACCCTTGTTGGCCTAATAATGTAACTGTAAGTTTAATTTTATGTATGCTAAACTTTCTATTATTTAAATACTAGATTTTTGTTGAAAACTTTCAGATATCAGTCATAATCAAGATCGAGGATCTGGGAATGGTATACATCAGGTTAAGTTGTTATACTTTACATATTGGCATAACAAGAAAGAAAATACACTGATCTTGAGTGTTGTTAGAGTTATGAGGGCAGTTATCACTTCCCGGTTGCCCATACCGTGGAAGGGTTCTCCTTAAGGTGCATGAAAAGGAAATTAGGTTAGAGGTGGTTTTAGTGACCTGAGAGGGTGACCGCAGTGCCCAAGGGACAACTGCTTAAGGGTAGTCACACACGAAATTTCTGTGAATAGTTTTCCTGTTGGCTCCGTACTTGTTTGGACCTTACTTCCAGAGATGAAAATTCGTGGGATAAGGCGACCTTTTCTAACCCTACCCTTCCTTGTGAGAAGGCAGCATCGCTGGCATATTGGTTGTCTGAAGGAAACACCTTACTACTGTCACACCTCTGTACAGTCGGCAGTACGACTTCGCCTTCGGACCTTGGGTTTGCTGCATTTAGTCTTACTGCTCTTCAACCGACCTGTCTGGCATGGTAGGACCTTGAGGAACGATTGTTTCAGCCAGTATAGCTCGATTGGTTCATCACGATAGGCATGCACGACCACCACGTCAAGGTAGCAGCAACGGTCCTTTTATATACTACCACCACTAAATTAACTACTTCTATGAATCCGGTGTTCATCTTGTTGTGCTAACGAGGTATGACAACTTGGACCGATGCATATATGTGCCTGGTCCTACGTTGTAGCTGACTGATAACAAGAAAAAGGTAAACAGTGATAGGACCTTAAACAAAAGATCAGAAATAATAGTGATAATAGTAGTCTTAACCATATTAATAAGTTAGGAACTAATTAACCATAATTTGTGAAATACAGGCATTTAGTGGTTGTAATCTTTGAGACTCAAGATCTAAGACGAGAATTTAGTTATGAAAATAATATCTGTGTATGTGATTGGTTAGAAACTACTTAGAATCACTTATTAAACACTATGAACACCTAACAGTGCTTGTACTCAATCACTTTTATTGTATTTTATTTAATTTAAACACATAAATATTGGTACAAAAAGCACCAGATAAATATGCGCCTCACAGATCTCATTCGATTTGTGTGAGGGCTGTGATATTGCCCAGGTGCCCATACTGAAGCAGGTGGTTTTCTTAGGGGGCCACACCCCGAGCCTTTGACCTACAGGTCTGATCCACAAGGCAGTGGGGCATCGTGAAGAGATGCAGTCTCATGGTAGTCGGTGACCAACGATTGATTCATATGCCGTTTGTTCCCTCAGGTTTCTTGAGCACATGTGCACGATTGATTTAGAATGAGGTTTTTCCAACTCCCTTAGGTGAACTTTCGGTGTCCACCAACCCGGTTAAAGCGCCATACATCCGTTTTTCGTTCTCTCACTTTTGTGAACAACACCCCCGCCACGAGAAGGCAGTGAGTAGGACTTCCCTAGGAGAGGCTATATTCGCGTGGCCGTGTGAGAGCATTTCGAGAGGGGGAGCGGACTCTCCCCACTCTCGGCCGTACCAGGGCATTTGGGGGTACTTAATCTCTGTTTCATCATGTACGTACAATCGAAGTCCAAAGCAATCATTAAAAGTTTTTCTTTTAATAATTTATTTATATACATTTTGACCTAGCTTGGAAAGTAGTAATTATTGATGGGACTAGCTTTCAATGATTCATTTAAATTGAATCATACTTTTTAATTGTACACAACTATACACTAATTCTCTCGTTTTGTTTAGCACATAATATATGTGTGTAATATCTTTCAAGAAATACGAGTCTTAATAGTTAAGATCATGAATCAATTGAAGGTAGACCACCATAGGAAACCTGGAATCACTGGACTCCCGTTTCGTCCTATTATGGTACTCCTCAGCAGTGCGCATGCACGATCTCGCCTCACGAGATTCGAATCCAGTACCTATCAACTTCGCGCGAGAGCGCTTAGAAAATCTAATACAATAGTTATCGGTTTCTGTGTATTTCATTTACTTTTTCCTTTCATCTGTTAGTTATCATTCATTATTATTCTTTGTTTAGCTTAAATGGAATCATGCCGGTAAAGATTGGCAAATCAGTCGTATGAATCATTCAATGTCTAAATCTTTATTATCATTTATTAAAACAAAATCAATTTATCATCATCAAGCAGCAATTGAACCGGTCAATAGTAATGCTAATAACAATGATAATGATTATTCATTGTTGTGTTATGCTTTAGCAGTGAATGTATTGCAAAATCCTGTTGAAGGTGAGCAAAATTTAATCAGATTAACTTATATTCTTATAGTATATATTTTACAGTACGTATGCTTTATTCTCTATATATATAACCTGCTGTGTATGCGTGCGTGACAATTAAGTATCATTCAGTCACAATGAAGGGATCAGTATGCTGCAAAGCAGTTCGCTCTGTTCTTCTTTACGGCTGTGAAACATGGTCATTAAGAGTAGAAGATACTCATAAGTTACTAATATTTGACCACAGATGCCTTAGAAATATTGCTCGCATCTGTTGGGATCACCGGGTAAGTAATAGTGAGGTTATACACAGGGTATTAGGGAATGGTTGTAAATCAGTTGATGAGGTGATGAATCTTCATCGACTGAGATGGTTGGGTCGCGTGTTACGTATGCCTGAACACCGATTACCACGACACGCAATGTTGACTAGTGCAGGGGATGGTTGGAAGAGAGTTAGGGTTGGCCAAACCAAAACGTGGCATCAGTACTTGAAGTCTCTAACTTCTAGTGTGAGCCATGTCGTTAGATGCAGACTAGTTGGTCGGGGTCCACACGACTTTTGTAACCAATGGTTTGAGATTCTGTGTGATATGGCTCAGAATCGATCACAATGGCGCAGGTGTATACACTCTTTATTTTTCCTTTCAACCTTGAGATTAAAATTGCTTCCCATCTGTCTTCTTTCCTACACTATATTCTTATATACAACCTTTGTTTTATATACTATCACCACTAAATTAACTATTCCTATGAATCCGGTGTTCATCTTGTTGTGCTAACGAGGTATGGCAACTTTGATCGATGCATATATGTGCCTGGTCCTACGTTGTAGCTGACTGACTGATCAACCAGTCTTAAGCAGCATAAAACGTAGTACAAATATGTATCGGCTGAATTTGCCACACCATAATCATTACCAAGATGAACACTAAAGGAATCGAAATAACATTGAAACCATGATACTGAAAACAACTAAATATTAAGAATATGATTCGAGAAGTAAAATTCAGAAAGCTTAACAGATTGGATTTACTGACATATCTCAATGCAACTATCATTGATACTTCATGAACTGATACCATATTTTAGTTTGATCTTACTAGCTTTCTTCTAATCTACTACTTCCATACATCTTTTCTGACCTGTACTTCTTACATTATTCATGTTACTCATGTTACTAAAGATTTCGATTTCTCATTTCTGTTATCTATCGACGAACTTTGTACATACTCAACAACAACAATCAAAACATACCGCACACATGTAATCGTTTAATCTGATGGCATATAATCTCTTGAACAGAGCTGATCAGACTATCAGGATTAATGCTTAACTGATTTATATGCGTCTTAATAACTGTAATTCGATAACACCATTAAATCTGTTCTTTTACTGTTTCAAAATTTGTCACTTTACACATATTAACATAACACCCATAAAAAATTCCCAGCACAAATAATTCAATACTGAAAAAACATTATTTATCATTTACGTAGTAACTAATTTAAAATTATCAGAAGGTGGTTTTTATGGAGATTTTAGTAATTTTATATAGTTGAGATCATAATTCAGTTGCTGAGGTGTCCCACAATAGGACGAAACTGCCGTCTAGTGCTTCAAGGTTTTCCATGGTGGTCTCGTTTCAATTGATTCATTATCTCAACTATATTTAATTAAAATTTGTATCTAAAATATTTCTTAATCTACCATTCATATTCAGTCTGAAATGTTTACAAACAGCCTTGTTCTCATAACATGTATCTTCGTTGCCAAATTTGTTCAATGTTTAAATCATATTAGTGATAGCGTCTTGTTTTTTTCATATAGTAAAAGAGTAAGAGGAAAGTATATGAACGATCATAGTGATCCTTCTTTAGTTTTTCAGTCAGCTACAACATAGGATCAGGTACATTTATGCATCGGTCCAAGTTGCCATACCTCGTTAGCACAACAAGATGAACACCGGATTCATAGAAGTAGTTAATTTAGTGGTTGTAATATATGAAAGAAAGGTTGTATATAAGGATATAGTATATGAAGGATAGTTTTTCAGTAGTTAATTTTCAGTTAGATTGTGAACTGCGAAGTTAACCGATGTAGTTACTTAATTTAAACAAACCTTAATATAACAAAAACAGGCCAAGACGCATATTTGAGAAAAGAAGTGGTTTGAGCATATACATACTTCATATTATGTAATAGTTCAATACTTTGATTAAAGACTGTAGAAATACATACATCTTATTTATTAACCTCTTGCTAACGAATGATCTTAACATACTATACAATGATGCGTTAATAACTAATTGTGCATATTTATATAATAATTAGACTATTAGTTTAGTTAGTTATCTACAACATAGGACCAGGCACAAGTTGCCATACTTCAGTAACACAAAAAGATGAACACCAATTTCATAGAAGCAGTTACTTCTATGGTAGTAAACAAAACATTTCATATGACTATATGATACAGGGAGAACGAATTAGTTCGTAGAAAGAAAGGTATAAAGTAATTTTAACCTCACAGTTTAACGGAAGATAAAGAGTGTATATACCTACACTATTGTGATCGATTCTGAGTCATGTCACCTAGAGTATCCAACCACTGGTTACGATAGTGGTGCGGACCCCAACCAGGTAGTCTGAATCTACCAACGTGGCTCAGACCAGTGAGGCTTAAGCAAATGCGTGCTCGTATTAGAGTATGATTAGAGTCTAAACATGTATTCCATCGGGTCTCTCCAACGATGACTGATGGCAATAAAGTCCATCTGAATCCATCGTTGGTTTGGTGTAGGGGGTCGCTATTTTAAACGGTTTCTCTCTTTATGCTTAAAATTGGTGCTTGTTAGAAATAAACAATTATCTGATCACAGTTGCAGCAGACGGTCACTATTATCTGTTCGTTGACCCGGAATACCAAATACCCACCTAAATATCTTTCTGTTTGGTTTAAGCTACCTACTTGGGCATCAAAGTCACCTGTTACGAGTACTATGTCTAAGCGTTTAGCTTTTTGAAGAACTTCAAAAAGCTTTCTGCAAAATTCATTTTTCACTTCATCCGGAATGCAGTTAGTGAAAGCGTAGACAGAAATGATGAAAAGCTAACGACGTGTGTTCCTATTTTTCCAAGCTCTTACCTAGCCGTTTAGCCGAACAACACATAGGTAACTGTTAACAGGAATCCATGCTAATAGTTCTTGTTCTACCATTGTACTAAGTGTTATGCCTGCACCTGCAAGTTCACGAGAACTAGCTATCGGGTCGTCAGATACACGGAGTGTGTATCTCGTCGGCTCTCCATTTTGGCGTGGTGAGGTCAAGTGAATGACCACACTAGGATCCTGTATGTGTGTTTCGGAGACAGCATACATCAATGGTACGAGATTCTAGAGTTTTAGCCAAGGAGGCCTGCTAGCCGATTTGACATAAGGTACCTACGTTGAAGGCTCCAATGTGTAGTTTGGAGCGAGGTTTTAGTAGACCTGGGATAGTATTTCGCGCACTAGAATCGTTGATCATGGTGACATTTAAGGAGGAAGTTTGGAGTTAAAAGTCAAAGTAGGAGTAATCATATGAAGGAAAGAGGTAAATGCATTACGAATACGGTAGTATTGAGTGCTGTTATAGATCTGAAGGCGCTTATTACTTCCTGGTTGCTCACACCGTGGAAGAGTTCCTTCTAGAGGTACCTGAAAAGGAAATTGGATTAGAAGTGGTCTTAATGACCTGAGAGCGTGACCGCAGTGCCCAAGGGACAACTGCTTGAGGTCGGTCACACACGACTTTTTTGTGGGTAGTTTTTGCGTTAGCTCCGTACTTGCTGAGAACTTATCTTAAGAGATGAAAATCCGTGGGATAAGGCGACATGTGCATTGTCATGGTCGATTTTTTCTAACCCTACCCTTCCTTGTCGGAAGGCAGCCACGCTGTTATGCTGGTTGTCTGAAGGGAAACACTTACTTCCATCACACCTCTGTACAATCAGCAGTACGACTTCGCCTTTGGACTTTGGGTTTGCTGCATTTAGTCTTACTGCTCTTCAACCGACCTGTCTGGCATTGTAGGACCTTGAGGAATGATTGTTCTAGCTAGTATAGCTCGATTGGTTCACCACGAAAGGCATGCCCGACCACCACGTCAAGGTATCAGCAATGGTCGGGAATTAAGCTATAGTTTTCTATTGATATAGATAATAACAATAGTAATAGAAAATTAACTACTACTTAGAATAAATTAAGTAAGGCAGTTAGGCTGTCAAATTTACAACCTAATAATTAAAAGTTGATTACTTCAAAGTGTTAGGACATTTTTGTATCTCCCTACCTACCCACAAACCTACCTGCCTACTTAAGATTCATTTTTTCATAGTCTATTTACCTAAAGAATATAGTATGAATAAAAATTTACGAAACAACATACTACTAACTTACTCCTGTTACCCCTCGTGTAGGAGCATAAGCCGTACGCCAGTTTTGCTTCATCCAACCCTGTCCTTGGCAATCCTTTCCAAAACAACATCCTACATTCTTCAGAAAATAAATTCTAATTTCTACTATTTTTTTCACCATCTTATCTATGGTGTAGGGACATATTGGAAGAAAGCTAGGGGCGGCCAGACCAAAACGTGGCACAAATCCATGCAGTCACTGACAAGTGGGCTGAGCCATGTTAGTAGGTGTAAACTACCTGGTTGGGATCCGCGAGACGATAGCAACCGATGGTTAGAGATCTTCAATGACATGGCACAAAATCGTTTACAATGGCGAAGGTGCATTCATTCTTTATATTTTGCCAAATTCTAATCTGGATTCTTCATGTTACTATCCCTTTTCTCTTTCCAAATCGATTTCACTGTATTATAGTCCCTCATTAACATCTTCCAATCCTAATCTTTCACATTACTGCTTATACTCTTACTACTTCTACCACTATGGGATTTGAATGGACAACTACATCTCTGTGCTGAGGTGGTATGGCAACTGGAATTGATGTATGTACGTACAAAGTTCTACGTTGTGACTGACTGATCTTATTTATTCTGCTTTCATTCAAATAAGGTTTTTGTCATGTTTGTTTCCTAGTAATAAATGTGACCCTATATTTTTATCGTTCTTATTTTCCACAGTAATAAACAATCAATATATATATTTTTCTTTTTTTCTTTTCATTAGGTGATGTAAATGTTATCAGATATCCACCTAACAATAATATTGTTCATCAACCAATTGAAGTGAAAACACGTGAATTTTATGCATTTTCATATTATTTTGATTTAGCTGTTAGTGTTGGTTTAATTCATGAAAGTACTGGTGGATTTCTTACAGTGAATGATTTTCAAAATGCTGCTGAACGAAGTAGGATTGTTGTTTTGTTTTTTAATTTGTGTTTATTTTATTATCTTATGTCACTATTGTGTTTGAAAAAGTTTAATTTTGCACTATCATATAACTATTCATGGATGGTGAAGACGATATATCCGTCTATCAATTAAGAGACGAGTATACTGCACAGCAGTTCTCTCTGCTTTACTTTACCGCTGTGAAACGTGGCCATTAAAAGTAGCAGATACTCGTAAGTTATGGTTGGGTCATGTGTTACGTATGCCTAAACACGTATGCTTAATAGTATAGGAGATCATTGAGAGTTAGGAGATGCCAAACCAAATTTATTATTTATTTAATCACATATATATTGGTACAAAGGGCACTGGATACATATGCGCCACACAAAATAATGAGAATTGGAGGGGAAGGAAGAAGATGCGTATATATAAAGGAAGGAAAAAAAGAAAAAGAGAAGTGTAATGATGGGGGGAGCTGAAATGTACAACCAGAAGAGCTCTCTCAGTTAGGAAAGTTATAGCCACTCTTTATGAAGAAAGTAGAAGAAGGTTAGAGCAGGATCGCCACTGGCTTCTATTCTGAGCCATATCTGATAACGTCTTTAGCCACTGTGTTGCACCATCACTCGGACCCCAGCCAGAGAGTCGTGAAGAATCAACAGAAGCTAGCCTTTTGCAGCTTTCTTTCATACCACGACACCATGTCATACACTGACCTCCTCTCTGTTTTTTCCAACCAGTCTCAGAGTCGGCAAATAATGCACGACGTGGAATTCTCTGGGACGACATTCGTAAAACATGTCCGAGCCACCGAAGTCGGTGTTTCAAGATGGTGACACCAATTGAATTATCGTCTCTGCACCCGAGCACACGATGCCGAACAGAAGTTGCAGCCAGTTTACTAACATCGACCCGTTGATGGCGGTCAATCCTTCGACCACTGAAAAGTAAGGTGAGATTGGCGCAGACCAGGGCATGATCAGACTCCAGATAGGTATTCCAAAAGAAGCGGCAGTCTTGTACACAACCACGCCAGCGGTAGCGTATCGCGATGTGATCAATCTGAGTCCAGGCTTGAGATGCAGAGGGAGGACGCCAGGTGGCACACCAGCGTTGACTGTGCCGGAAGTTAGTGCTGGCCAGAAACAGGTTGTGGTCTGAGCACAGTTGCAGCGAACGGTCCCCGTTATCTGTCCTGCGACCAACAAGTCCCCATCGGCTACCTAGACGACTCTCTTCTGTGCCTAGACGTCCGATCTGTGCATTCAAGTCTCCGGCTAATACTACAATATCTGTTGAACGCGCTTTCTGGAGAACTGTTAACTGGTGGTAAAACTCATCTTTGATTGCATCCGGGCTGCAATCTGTCGGGGCATAGGCGGAGATGACAAAAAGACACCGTTTCTCATACCGGTTTCCTCTCACTTTGATGGAACTTTCTAATCTAACAGCGAATGTCCGGCGCTTTAACCGGGTTGGTGGACACAGAAAGTCCACCTAGGGGAGTTGGAAAACCCTGATTCCAAACCAATGGTGCACATGGGCTCCAGTATCCTGAAGGAACAAATGGCGTACGGATCAATCATTGATCACCGACTACCATGGAACTGCATCTCTTCACGATGCTCCACTGCCTTGTGAATCAGACCTTAAGGTCAAAGTCTCCGTTTGTGGTCCCCTAAGAAAACCTGCTTCAGTTTGAGCACCTGGGCAGTATCACAGCCCTCAAGCAAATCGAATGAGATTTGTATGGCGCATACGTATCTGGTGCTTCCTTGTACCAATATTTATGTGTTTAAATAAATAATAATCTAACAGCACATAACCCACTGTTAATGGGGATACAATCGATTAGTGCTGCCTCAGCCCTAGCGCTTAGTGCAACACCAACGCCTGCAAGACCAGACGAAGATGCCACAGGGTCCCCGGATAAGCGCATTTGAAACAAGCTTTTCGAGGCGACAGATGGATAGCGAATTTGTAGTACTTCACTAGAGTCTTGAATACGGGTCTCGGATAGACAACAAACGTCAAAATTAAGACTTTCCAAAGACATAGCCAGCCCTCTCTGTTGTCTGATCTGCATTAGTGTGCGAACGTTGAAGGAAGCCAGCTTGAACGGCGTACGTGGTTTCAGAAAGACTGCTTCAGTATTCATAATCGTTGAAAGCATTCACTTTCAACCAGACAGTGACTGGAGATCGTTTAGATAGGACAGATTTTCCACCAAGAGCGAGCTGCTGCATAAGTTGAAAAGTAAGGTTACACAAATTGGGGATAAAAGGGGGGTGAGTTAGCGATATGGTAAATAATATTAATAATGCAAATTGACTTGTTTCTAGTATGAACGAGAATATAATTGTCAGTTGAATGTTCCATTTCATTTATTTGCGAGAGGGCTGTGATACTGCCCGGGTGCCCAAACCGAAGCAGGTGGTTTTCTTAGGGGGCCACACCCCGAACCTTTGACCTAGAGGTCTAACCCACAAGGCAGTGGAGCATCGTGAGGAGATGCAGTCTCATGGTAGCCGGTCACCAATAACTGGTTCATTCGCCATTTGTTCCTTCTGGATACAGGAGTCCATGTACACCATTGGTTTGGAATCAGGGATTTCCAACTCCCCTAGGTGGACTTTCTGTGTCCACCAACCCGGTTAATGCGCCGGACATTCGCTTTTCGTTCTCTCACTTTCGTAAACAACATTAATGCCACGAGAAAGCAGTGAGTAGGACTTCCCTGGCAGGGGCTATATATTCGCGTGGCCATATGAGAGCATTTCGAGAGGGAGAGCGGACTCTCCTTTCTCTCGGCCGTACCAGGGCTTTTGGGGGCAGGCCAAACCAAAACGTGGCATCAGTGCATGAAGTCACTAACTTCTAATGTGAGCCATGTTGTTAGATGCAGTTTTCTTGGCTGGGGTCCGCATGACTATCGTAAGCAATGGTTGGAGTCTCTGTGTAACTTGGCTCAGAATCAATCACAATCTTTAGGTGTTTACACTCTTTATCTTCCCATAAACCTTGAGATTAAAATTGCTTCATATATGTCTTTCTTTCTGTACTATATCCTTATATAGAACCTTTGTTTTATATACTATCACCACTAAATTAACTACTTCTATGAGTTCGGTGTTGATCTTGTTGTGCTAATGAGGTATGTCAACTTGTACCGATGCATATATGTGCCTGATCCTACATTGTAGCTCACTGACTGGCTGACTATTTAATAACGTGAAAAGTAAGTATTTCAGTAATGAAGTTGGTTGTTTCAACGATGCAACTTTGTAGAATAATCTTCTCTTACCAAATGAACACTTATTGACATATCACACCTTCCCAAAAGATTGAACTAATTACTGGCTAAAGTTATTATCAAACAATAAACAAGATAGTATTCTACAACAATCATCCTCTAGTTTTACATTGTTATGACACATAGATGGTAAAACGGTTCCTCTGCTGAAATCTGGTTTGTTCTCTGCCACAGTAGATTGTTGCTGATAGTGTCTGGCCATGTGATACGAAGTATTTTGCGTAAACAACTGTTAATGAACACCTGTATCTTGTGGATGATGGCTTTCGTAGTTCTCCACGTCTCCGTCCCATAAGGTAGAACCGTCTTGACATTCCTATTGAAAATTCTGATCTTAGTGTTGGTTGGTCTCGAATTTGGGCGTCTACGGAGTCCCTCCTTCTGTTTAACAACACCCTGTTGAAGACTTTACCCGATATTGAGAGAAGACTGATGCCTCTGTAATTCCCACACCTTCTGAGATCTTCTTTCTTTGGTGTTTTGATCAGAAGTCCTTCTTTTCATTCTGTTGGTACTTGTTCTTCATCCCAAATCTTACTGAAGAGAATGTGAAGTATCTTTGCAGTTGCTGCTACATCTGCTTCAGTACCTCTGCTGGAATGTTGTCTGGACCCGCTGCTTTGCCGCTCTTGATTTATCTGATGGCCATGCTGATCTCTTCAATTGTTGGTGGGCCAACATCGATTGGGAGGTCTGTAGGTGCTGCTTGGATGTAGGGTGGGTTCAGTGAAGCTGGTCGATTCAAGAGTTCTTCAAAGTGTTCTAACCATCTGTTCCGTTGTTCTCAAATGTTGGTGATTACATTTATTAGTGATACTAATATTTTACTTACATTCAGTCATCATCGTCAACAGTATTATCTTATCAACGTGATAAATACAACTGTACATATTTTGCTCGTTGTAAAAGCAAAAAAAGTGATTTAAGATTAACGTTTGTTTCTTCAGGTTTAAATGTCATATTATTGAATATGATCATACTTAAAATATTCTAGATTAAAAAACTTTTCCTCAGTTACTAATGTATAGAATTCAGTGAATGTTGAATTTTTCTAACTTTCATTTATGGTATATTCACGATACTCCATTGCCTTGTCGATCAGACCTTTAAGTCGAAGGCTCCGGGTGTTGCTCCTTAAGAAAACCACTTGCTTCGGTCTGAGCACCCGGAAGTATCATATCCCTCACACAATTAAATGAAATGACAACTTGATCGTTCATTATTTCCATCTCAAGACTATAATTAGCAATCTCATTGTACAAAGTAAAAGAAACTGAACAAATTCAAACTTTGTTTCAAATGATTGAAAATTTTCATAACTTCATGGTAATCCCTCTTGGTTTTTGAAATTCGACACACATACTTAATAGACTCTAGCCAGACCATTTTCTACATTGAGAAATGTGTTTAGTTGAGTATTTCAAGTCATTTAAACTTCCGATTAACTTTGATTTCGAGCTTTATTCATGATTCCATTTTCGATCACTAAAGCGTATTTGCAATGATGATTTACAATGATGACTAGTGTAGGGGATTGTTGGAAGAGAGTTAGGGGCGGCCAAACCAAAACATGGCATCAGTGTTTGAAGTCACTAACTTCTAGTCTGAGCCATGTTGGCAGATGCAGACTACCTGGTTGGGGTCCGCGTGACTGTCGTAACCAATGGTTGGAGACTCTAGGTGATATGGCTCAGAATCGATCACAATGGTGTAGGTGTATACACTCTTTATCTTCCTTTAAACCTTGAAACTAAAATTGCTTCATATCTCTCTTCCTTCCTGTACTATATCCTTATATACAACCTATAATTTATATACTACTACCACCACTAAATTAATTACTTCTATGAATCCGGTGTTCATCTTGTTGTGCTAACGAGGTATGGCAACTTGGACCGATACAATTCTATCTCTGCAGAAGAGTCTAATTGCTTTTCGATTAACTCAATATTAGTATCTTCAACCGTCGTGTGTCTCTACATGACTTCAAATCTCTTTGATAGTATGGATTCTCTCAAAATTACGGATGATGTGTCTTACTGACTAGTGACAATCATCTACAAAGCTTATTTTTACGCCTTTCCATCCAATTTCTTCAACCGTGTGTGTGTGTGTGTGTGCTTGTGTTTATTTTCTTTGACAATACTTAAATATACTTTTGTTTAACCCCCTCAATGATCATTCTACTTTTTAGTTTTTAAGGATAATCGATTTGAAAATTAGTTTTAGTACAAATATACACCCTTTGTTTAATGTATTCCATATACGAGTGAGTGAATATATGAAATTTCATTTCAACAAAATTGATTATTTTTATATGTGAGTTATAGAGACAGAAGTGAAAAAAACCCACTTAGTTACATTTTCAATGTTGTTTATTTAAAATCATATTTGAGTTTTCTTTCTTTTTCTTTTCTTTTTTCAAATAAGAATATTTACTTAATTGATATAAAGTAAGATTCATTCATACATCTAAACGAATTAGTTAATGTTGTTGAATTCACGCACAAAGCTTACAAATGTAAATAGTTACTTCATTTGTTATCAGTATGGAAATTTGTGAAGAGAAGTCCTACTCACTGCCTTCTCGTGACATCATTGTTGTTTATAAAATTGAAAGGACGAAAAGCGAATGTCCGGCGCTTTAACCGAGTTGGCGGACACAGAAACTCCACCTAGAGGATTTGGAAAACCCTGATTCTAAATCAATGGTGTACATGAGCTCCAGTATCCTAAGGGACCAAATGGCGTATGAATCAATCATTGATCACCGGCTACCATGGGACTGCATCTTCTCACGATGCTCCACTGTTTTATGGATCAGACCTTTAGGTCAAAGGCTCTGGGTGTGGCTCCCTAAGAAAACCACCTACTTCAGTTTGGGCACCTGGGCAGTAATTTAGTCCTCACACAAGTCAAATGAGATTTGTGTGGCGCATATATATTTGATGCCCCTTTGTACCAATGTTTATATGTTTAGATAAAAAATAATAAAAATTTTGAAGAGATTGTAGTATTTTCACAGTTGAGATCGCGAGTCGATCTAAGATAGATCGCTGTTGAGAACCTGGAACCACTGGATCGCTGTTTAGCCTTAGTGTGGGACTTCTCAGCAATGCGCATCCACGATCCTAGACGTAGGACTCGAACCTAGGACTTTTGGTCTCACGCGTAAACGCCTAACCTCTAGATCACTGAGTCAGCATCCAATGGTGTTAATGTCTAACTTTAATTAATTCATGACCTTGTGCAAGCCTTCATCCAGTACCTGAGATGGATAACTATTTCACACCTGACACGGAGTCCCATAATAGGACGAAACGGCCGTTCAGTGTTTTCAGGTTTTCGATAGTGGTCTATCTTTGATCAACTTTTGATTTTAACTATGATAATTCATTTGTCACTTATTTATTATCATTTATTTGTTTGAACACATAGATATTGGTACAAGGGGGCACCAGATATACATGCGCCACACGAAAATCTGTCGTTTCATTTAATTGTGTGAGGACTATAGTACTGTTCGGGTGCCTAAACTGAAGCAGACGGTTTTCTTAGAGGGCCACTCACGGAGCCTTCGATCAAAATGTCTGATCCACAAGGCTGTGGAGCAACGCAAGGAGATGCAGTCCCATGGTAGCCGATGACCGACGATTGGTTCATACGCCATTTGTTCTCTCAGGATTTTGGAACCCATGCGCAACATTGGTTTAGAATCAGGGTTTTCCAACTCCCCTGAGTGGACTCGCTGTGTCCACCGATCTGCTTAAAGCGCCGGACATTTGCTTTTCGTCCTCTCAATTTCGTAGACAACAGTGATGCCTCGAGATGGCAGTGAGTAGTACTTCACCGTCAGACGCTATATACGCGTGGGCATGTTAGAGCATTGGGAGAGGGAGAGAGCGGACTCTCTTTTATCTCGGCCATACCAGAGCATTTGGGGGCATTTGACACTGGTGCATATGGAGAAATATCAAAGAGTATTTCATACAATTGATTCCAATTATGAATATGTATCAAATCAGCTATTTACAATCGTATTCGTATTAAAGTGTAACTTTGGAGTATGATGTGATGATGTAGCGGTTTGATTCGATGCATATATTCCTCCCAAGTCCTAAGTGTTGATAATTATAAGCAGGCTAACTAATTTGAAAAATACTTCATTGTTTTTTCATCATGGATAAGCTAAAGAGTGTAGAAATAAAGTGAATGGATTTCGTCATTTCATATAATTCAAGCATCGAACATATGTACCAATTTGTTTAAGTAAATAAAATCTATGTTGAATTGTAATTTTGATGTATAACATGCATACAAATCATGCAAATCATTAATATATAGTGATCGATTATTTGTGTTTACAGTTTATAAATGATTGGAATAAGTGAAAGCGATCATGGT
Source organism: Schistosoma rodhaini (assembly GCA_944470415.2). NCBI lineage: Eukaryota > Metazoa > Platyhelminthes > Trematoda > Strigeidida > Schistosomatidae > Schistosoma > Schistosoma rodhaini. The sequence goes on from OX104044.1 coordinate 85,490,932, forward strand.
GTAACCGATTACATAAAGCGTGTATATATATATATATATATATATATATATATATATATATATTTACTTAGTTCTTACCAACTTTAACTTGAATTCAGAGTTTATCTTTGTTTATTAACTCATCCATCATAAACTTGGGTATAAACCACATTCTAAGTGTTAGAGCTAATGATACTATCCAGTTGTCCAAACCAAAGTAGGTGAAGCGGGGTTCGAACCCATTACCTAGGGAACTCTAAGTAAAGCAAACAGCAAATAATTCTTGCGAATCATGGCCGATAAGAGTAGAGGATATTCGTAGGCTGTGACTATTCGATCATATGTGTCTTTAAAGTACAGCTCGTATATTCTGGGACCACCGGGTAAGTAATGTAGTTGTTAGGAAACGGGTACTATGTAAGGATGGCAAATCGATTAATGAAGTAGTGAAACTTCATTAGTTGAGATGGCTGGGACACGTGTTACGTATGCCTAACCACCGACTGCCCCGACGTGCAATGTTTCATGGTGTAGGAGTAGGTTGGAAGAAAGCTAGGGGTGGCCAGACCAAAACGTGATTGGGATTCGCGAGATGATAGTAATCGATGGTTAGAGACTTTGAATGACATGGCTCAAAATCGTTTGCAATGGCGAAAGTGCATCCACTCTTTATGTTCTGCCAAATTCTAATCTTCATGTTCTTCATGTCCTTATCTTCTTTTTCCTCTTTTCAAATTTATTTCACTGAATTATACTCCTTAAATGACATCTTCAAACCCTAATCTTTCACATTACTGCTTATACTCTTACTACTTCTACCACTATGGGATTTGAACCAACAACTGGATCTATGTGCTAATGTGGTATGGCAACTCGAACTGATGTACGTACGTACGAAATTCTACTTTGGGACTGACTGACTGAAGTAAAAACTAATAGTAAATAATCCTAAAGAAATCTGCTTCGTCTGGTATATTTGTAATATTTTTTTCTATTCTCTTTTTTTTCTTTTTCATGTCTCACATTTCTATCAATATCATTACCGTCATGATTCTCACAGTTTGTCGTAACCCAAATCCTCAGAGACCATTCGATTGCATGGATCTTAGTTTTATCACTGCATTATTACATAGTGGTTATGGATTCCCGGCAGATAAAAAAATTGGAGTAAGTTCCACTCTGTTAATGATAATGAAATCTTAAGGATTTTGTTTTGTTTTTTTTGTCAATTTGTAATGGTTAAATTTTCAATATGAAAATGATAAATAAATAAAAACACGATCTAACTTTAAATTATTAATCATTCAAATAGATGATTTGTTTTCTTTGATGTATATTACTTTTTTTGTATAATCATAACCCCCTTGTGATAATGATCATAGGCTCACTAGTGACTGGCTCTATGAGTTAATTCCTAGAGTTCTAGTGAGAAGTCGTGGCCAGTAGAGTTAATCCATGTCAGGTAGAGACAGATATCTACCTCAGTACAATGTAAGTTAGTCGCACAATTTCGTGGATTGGTTGAGGTTAGACATAAACACCGTTGGATGCCGGCCCGTTCAGTGATCTATCGGTTAAGTGCTCTGACGCGAGACTGGTAAGTCCTGGGTTCGAATCCCGCGAGGCGGGATGATCGATGTGCACTGCTGAGGAGCCCCACAATAAGATGAAACGGTCGTACAATGCTTCCAGGTTTTTCATGGTGGTGTAGCTTCAATTGACTCATAATTTCCTATTTTATTACTTCCTACTCAATTTAATAAATAATTTTAATCATTAAGTTAATTTATCGATTGTTGATAATATCAGCAGTACACTTTTATCCACTTGTTTGCATGAAAAGATTAAATTATTAGTGCAAAAAAAGGTTGTACGTCATGATATTACATCAAAAAATTTATTTATTATTATTTTATTTAAACACATATATATTGGTACAAAAGGGCACCAGGTACATATGCGCCACACAAAATAATTTGTGTGTGGGCTGTGATACTGCCCAGGTGCCCAAACCGAAGCAGGTGGTTTTCTTAGGGGGCCACACCCCGAGCCTTTGACCAAAAGATCTGATCCACAAGGCAGTGGAGCATCGTGAGGAGATGCAGTCCCATGGTAGTCGTTGACCAATGACAGGTTCTTCCGCCATTCGTTCCATCAGGAAACTGGAGCCCATGTGCACCATTAGTTTGGAATCAGGGTTTTCCAACTCCCCTAGGTGGACCCTCCGTGTCCACCAATCCGGTTAAAGCGCCGGACATTCGCTTTTCGTCCTCTCACTTTCGTAAACAACACCGGTGCCACGAGAAGGCAGTGAGTAGGACTTCCCTGGCAGAGGCTATATATTCGCTGGCCATGTGAGAGCATTTCGAGAGGGAGAGTAGACTCTCCCCACTCTCGGCCGTACCAGGGCATCAAAAAATAGACTAATCTGATAATGAATCGATTCTACCGAGATATTGTAGTCATGTGAGATTGTCTTCGTCTACTCCTACTTCAGGTTGTTAAGAGAATGAATCTAATTAGCATACATCTCTCAGAGTGTATTCATTTAAATTTAATAAGAGTTTTGTGGATAATTCCAATCAACTGTTTGATTGTATAAATACTTCAAAAATAAAATCAGTATGATATCAAGACAAATTGTGTCTACAAATTAGACGTTTTCGATGTTGACTCACTTTATATATCAAAGAGTTTTATCGTGAGAAGCGTTAGTCGTGGAGTTAAGAGAGTTATTAGGTGTAGGAAGGATTTGAATGTGACCAACTTGATCTCGTATGCGGTTACGGTATGAGGGCTAATGTCACTTCCTGGCTGCCCACACCATAGAAGGGTATTTCTTGATTAACCCGAAAAGAAATTTGGATTAGTGTTGGTCTTAACGACCTGGGAGCGTGACCGCAGTGCCCGAGGGACAACTGCTTGCGGTCAGGCACATACAACCTTTTTGTGTTGGGACCTTACCGCCGCAGACGGATATCCGTGGGATAAGGCGAGGTGTGCATTTTTAGGGTCAACCTTTTCTAATCCCACTCCTCCTTGTGGGAGGGTAGCATCGCTGTTATGCTGGTTGTCTGAAGAAAACACCTTACTACTGTCACACCTCTGTACAGTCAGCAGTACGACTTCGCATCAGACCTTGAGTTTGCTGCTTTTAGTCTTACCGCTCTTCAACCGACCTTTCTGGCATGGTAGGACCTTGAGGAACGATTGTTCTAGACAGTATAGCTCGATTGATTCATCACGATAGGCAAGCCCGACCACCACGTCAAGGTAGCAGCAACGCTCGGGTTTTATCATGAAATCATAACTCCTTCCAAATGATATATCAGCAACATAGAAAAGATCTAATAACCTTGAAGAATGTGAGAATCTACAAATTATATCCTTAGCAGGAATAAATTCCATTTTCAACGACCATCGAATCAATATTAATAATGTTTAAAGGGTTCAAAAAATCTTTTCTAAACTATAAACAAAGGCTAGTAGCTGAAGTACCTTATGTACTGCTAAATCGTTTTGCGCTCAACAAAAAGGAAGTTCTTACGATTTGACTGATTTGGACAACCTTTCCAAACACTTACACTTAACATATTCAAAGTCACACCGCCACATTACAAGTATCATATTTTTCACACATGAATACACATGGAAATGGTCATATGAAACCACTGTTTATCTAAATCTGCAATATTACGAAATGACGAGTTAGAAATGTAAACAACTGGTTGCCAATCCAGTGATCTGAAAGTCAGGTGTTCTCTGCAAGACCTCAAGGTCTTGGGTTCGATTCCTGGTGTGGCCGTGGATATCCAAAGCTGAGGAGTTCCATATTTGGATGAAACAACTCCACTTGTCCGCAATTGTTATGTAACCAAACGGGCATTTCCCCAGCCCTCACATAAATGGAATGATTTATATGGCCCATATCTATTTGGTACCTCCTTGTACCAATGTTTATGTGATGATCATTGAGGTATATATCACTAATTCGTTGGATTTAAGATTGTGGACCAATAATTGTGGGTGTACTAAAGAAGTACATTAATTTTATACAGGCTCTCTACTCGAACACTATCAGTCGATTTACAGCCTATGAGGAACTGTTATCGGAATTCGTTACCTCAAATGGTGTTTATCAGCGATAACACTATCATCGTTTAACTGTTCAAGGGTTGGTCTACCAGAAGATTCACTTACTGACTTAAAATGTTCAGAAGATATAGTTCTGTTCAATGAAGACGCTAACAAAATTCAGTCTTCTGACCACCTTAAGTAACAATGCAAGTATGTTTGGGACATGATTCTTTCTTGCCAAATGCAAAAGGTTGCTTCATGATTGGTTTGCATCATCACCCGGATTAATCATAATGAATAAGGCAGATGAACGCATCGTTCGCTCCACTTATCTTGGGAGTCTCATCAGTCCTGATGATCTGGTGACTGACGAAATCTGCGCAAACATTGAGATCTCGATTGGCCTTTGCCAACTTGCATCACTTTTCGTGCAGGTGAGATATCCCTTTATCAAACAAATGACGGGTTCACTGAGCAGCAGTTCAATGCGTTCTATTTCATGGGTGTTAAATAGGACCATTAGGAATAGAGCATGTTCGTAGGTTACTAGTATTCGATCACAGATGTCTTCGAATCATTGCTTATGTGTTTTGGGACCACGGAGTAAGCAATGCATGGGTTAGAAATAAGGTGCTATGCAAGGATGGCAAATCGATTAGTCAGGTAGTGAATCTGCATCAACTGAGGTTGTTTGGACATGTGTTACATATCCTCAACCACCGCCTACCTCAACGAGCGATGTTGTTCGGTGTAGGAGCAGGCTGGAACAAAGGTAAGAGCACCCAAACCAAAATATGGAGACAGTCACAATTGGATTGAGCCATGTTAATAGGTACAGACTACCTGGAAGGTGTCTTCGTGATCATCGTAACTAATGTTTAGAGACTTTGAATGACGTGGCTTAAAATCATTTGTCTTCTCCTAAATCGTGAGATTCTCAATTCGTCGTAATTTTTTATGATGTTTTTGTTTCAATAGTTTATACTTTCTCAAGTCATATCTTTGATATTTTTTATTACCACTGATACTGTTGCTACCTCTATTATTCTGGGATTTGGCCTGAGAATTTCATATCTTTGTGTTAGTAAATTCTGCCAATCTAAACTGATGTACCTATGTATCTGGTTCTAAGTAGTGTTCAACTGATTAGTTCATGACTATGTTGTAAATGTCATTTTTTTTAAATAAGAAATTTTCTTATAAATCATAGAAACATTCTACTTATTAGTAGTAGTGTGTTGATAGTACTTGCCGAAAATAAACAACTGATAGCTTATAGCATATTCATATTTTAAATGAATTCACTTAAGTAAGTTTTGAACTAATTTAAGTAATAACAATGCTATATAGTTGAAATAATGAGTCAATTGAACCTAGACCACCATTGAAAACTTGGAAGCACGGGATAGCCGTTTCGTCCTGTTGTGAGACACATCAGCAGTGCGCATCCACGATCTCGCCTCGCGAGATTTGAACACAGGACCAATCAATCTCATGCGCGAGCGTTTAACATCTAGACCACTGAGTCAGCATCCAACTGTGTTAATGTCTGACTTCAACCAATCCACGAAATTGAGCAACCCTTCACCATTATCTTCATTGAGTTACTATCTCACAACAGACCTGGCTGAACTTCACTGGTGCACACTGCTAATGAGTCACATAATAAGACGAAACGGCCATCTAGTGCTTCCAGGTTTTCCATTATTGTCTAGCTTCAATTGACTCATGATTTCAACTATATAAAATTACTAAGATCTCCACAAAACTCCCTTCTAATAAAAACAATGTATTACTGTTTCAATTATCCTATTAAATGAATCTAAAATTGAACATTGAGTTGAGTAGTAACTATGTGTTATTGTAAATTTCCTTTTTTTTCTTTTTTCTTTTTTTTATAGTTTTTTAGAAAAGTTAATTCTTTTGAAATTAATTGGAGTCTTGGTGCCTTATTTTCAGAAATGTATCATAAGTAAAATTATCCCCCTAACCCCCTAAGCAATCAATAATTATGGTTATATCAAACAGATTTCTTTTTTTTTAAAAAAAGTTTTTATAAATCCCAATTAAAATTGTGCTAATTTTTTTTTCTTTTTTTAAATCCATTTTTATGGACTTTCATAACACCTAGTTACTACTAATAAATAGGGGTCTATTATTCTTTACTTCTTTTCTTCTTTTTTTTTAAAACTGACTGGTTACATGATAACCGTTTAAAGCAACTCTTGCATATATGTCAGATTTTAAACCCTTTTTTTGTCTTGTTTTTTTTTTGTTTATTCATTTATTTCTTACATTTATATTCAACGAACCCTGATGGCGGGGGGGGGAAGGGTAATAATTGTCTATTATACAAATGAATCTATATGAAGTGTGTTTTTTCTTTTAAAGTTGCTCAGATCAAATATGAATGTTTGTTCAACTTTCAGTTCTTAAATTGTTTTCTTTTAGTGTAGATAAAGACTATGGTTTTTCATTTCACTGATATTGTCAACATAAGTCAACTTATTGTTTTGTAGTTTACTGATGTATATTTTTTCCAATTACATCTAATTCTTTCAATACAATCTCAGAACGTCATCCTAATAGTTTTCTTTACAGATTACTCATTTAAGAAGCTTATTGAGCTATGTAACTTCAAGAGGCAAGGGTTTTTTTTCGAAATTACCCTGCTTGATAGGATGGATACTTCGATGAATCAGGTAAATGCTGGATAATACAGGTTAATATGTCAATTTCGACCGAACAATATGAAAACTAATTCGATAATTTATTTGCCCTCAAATGTGTCCTGGTAAGGCCGAGAGTGGGGAGAGTACGCTCTCCCTCTCCAAATGCTTTCACATGGCCACGCGTATATAGCCTCTGCCATGGAAGTCCTACTCACTGCCTTCTCGTGGCATCACTGTTGTCTACGAAATTGAGAGAATGAAAAGCGAATGTATGGCGCTTTAACCGGGTTGGTGGACACAGCGAGTCTACCTAGGGGAGTTGGAAAACCCTGATTCCAAACTAATGGTGCACATGGGCTCCAGTTTCCTGATGGAACAAATGGCGGAAGAACCTGTCATTGGTCAACGACTACCATGGAACTGCATCTCCTCACGATGCTCCACTGCCTTGTGGATCAGACCTTTAGGTCAAAGGCTCGAAGTGTGGCCCCCTAAGAAAACCACCTGCTTCGGTTTGGGCACCTGGGCAGTATCACAGCCCACACACAAATGAATGAAATGACGAACTCTATTGACGATTCTATTCCTGCTCATATTATAAGCAAGACAATTTACGTTATTATTATTATTATTACTATTATTATTATTATTGTTACTTACCATATCGCTAATTCACCCCCTTTTACCCCCAATTTGTGTAACCTTACTCTTCAACTTATGCATCAGCTCGCTCTTGGTGGAAAATCTGTCCTATCTAAACGATCTCCAGTCACTGTCTGGTTGAAAGTGAATGCTTCCACCGATAATGAATACTGAGGCAGTCTTTCTGAAACCACGTACGCCGTTCAAGCTGGCTTCCTTCAACGTTCGCACACTAATGCAGATCAGACAACAGATAGGGCTGGCTATGTCTTTGGAAGGTCTTAATGTTGATGTTTGCTGTCTATCCGAGACCCGTATTCAAGACTCTAGTGAAGTACTACAAATCCGCTCTCCATCTGTCCCGAAAAGCTTGTTCCACGTGCGCTTATCCGGGGACCCTGTGGCATCTTCGTCTGGTCTTGCAGGCGTTGGTGTCGCACTAAGCGCTAGGGCTGAGGAAGCACTAATCGATTGGTTCCCCATTAACAGTCGGTTATGTGCTGTTAGATTAGAAAGTTCCATCAAAGTGAGAAGAAACCGGCGTGAGAAACGGTGTCTTTTCGTCATCTCCACCTATGCCCCGACAGATTGCAGCCCGGATGCAATCAAGGATGAGTTTTACCACCAGTTAACAGTTCTTCTCCAGAAAGCGCGTTCGACAGATATTGTAGTACTAGCCGGAGACTTGAATGCACAGGTCGGGCGTCTAGGCACAGAAGAGAGTCGTCTAGGTGGCCGATGGGGACTTGTTGGTCGCAGGACAGATAACGGGGACCGTTTGCTGCAACTGTGCACAGACCACAACCTGTTTCTGGCCAGCACTAACTTCCGGCACAGTCATCGCCGGTGTGCCACCTGGCGTCCTCCCTCTGCATCTCAAGCCTGGACTCAGATTGATCACATCGCGATCAGCTACCGCTGGCGTGGTTGTGTACAAGACTGCCGCTCGTTTTGGAGTACCTATCTGGAGTCTGATCATGCCCTGGTCTGCGCCAATCTCACCTTACTTTTCAGTGGCCGAAGGATTGACCACCACCAACGGATCGATGTTAGTAAACTGGCTGCAACTTCTCTTGCAAGTATGTATCGAGCGGAGCTAGCTTCTAGGCTAGCTACCATCCCACCGAAAAGTATAGATGAGCATTGGTTGTATCTTCACGAGGCCATGAAAATGGCGAGTAAAGCCGCTTGCGGCTTCGCGAATTGTCCCGCTTACAAGTAGTGGGTTTCTTCTGGCTCCTTACAACTGATGGAAGCCCGTCGGTCTACTCCGGGTGACCGTGAGTTTGACCACAAACGAAGGCTGTTACGTAATGAAATCGGGCAAAGCTTGCGTAAGGACCGAGGAGCCTGGTGGTCGGAGCGTGCTAATGAGATGGAAGCAGCAGCTGCATCTGGTAACTGCCGGAAGCTCTTCCAACTCATCCGAGCCACTGGCAGCAAGAAGTCTGGTGTGAGTGAAACAATCTACGAGGATGACGGGATGCCAATCACTAACATCTGTCGACGTCTTGGACGATGGGCGGAATTTTTCGAAGGGCAGTTCAACTGGCCTGTTGCTCCGGCAACATTAACCAGCTTGTCCTGCTCCCCATGGCCGGTGACGACTGATCCATCAAACGAGGCGGAAGTCCGCAAGGAACTCCAACTCTTGAAACGTTACGAATCACCGGGCCCAGATGACTTACCTCCGGCTCTTTTTAAAGATGGTGGTGACTTTCTGGCTAAGGAACTGACTGTGTTGTTTGGAAAGGTTTGGGAGCAAGAAAGTGTTCCAACATCATGGAATGAGTCAATAGTTGTCCCTATCTTCAAAAAGGGTTCACGTTGTTCCTGTAACAACTATCGGGGGATAAGTCTACTTCCGATTGCGTCCAAACTATTGGCTTCTATCATTCTTCGTAGGTTGTTTAAAACCCGAGAACGATTGACTCGCGAGGAGCAGGCTGGTTTTCGTTCTGGTCGAGGATGCATTGATCACATCTTCACCCTCCGCCAAATGTTAGAACACCGTCATACTTATCGCAGGCCAACAATCGTAGTGTTTCTTGACATCAGGGCGGCCTTCGATTCGTTGGACAGGACTGTTCTCTGGGATTGTCTATTGAAGAAGGGTGTGCCTGAGAAGTTCATTAACATCTTAAAGGCCCTGTATACGAACACCTCAGGCAGAGTGAGGGCATACAACCACCTTTCTCCCTTGTTCCATTCGAGCAGTTGGGTTAGGCAGGGTTGCCCGATCTCACCATTCCTCTTCAACTTTGCCATCGACGACATCCTAGAAACAGCTCTGATGGATGTAAGTAATGGCGGTGTGGATATGTTGCCTGGAGAACGACTTCTCGACCTTGAGTATGCGGATGATATTGTCTTACTGTGCGATAATGCCCAAGGCACGCAATCAGCACTTAATCAGTTGGCAATCAGTGTCCGCAGGTACGGCATGTGCTTTGCACCCTCCAAGTGCGAAGTACTTCTACAAGACTGGCAGGATTCTCATCCTGTACTCACTCTGGATGGTGGGCAGATTGAAGTAGTTGAGAAGTTCGTGTATATAGGCAGCTGCATAAGTGCTGGTGGTGGCGTGAGTGATGAGGTTGATGCACGTATAATGAAAGCCAGATCGGCTTATGCCAATCTGGGCCATCTTTGGCGCCTTCGTGATGTTAGTCTGGCTGTAAAAGGTCGGATTTACAACGCGTCGGTGAGAGCAGTTTTGCTCTATGCTTGTGAAACCTGGCCTCTCCGAGTTGAGGATGTTAGACGTCTCTCTGTGTTCGATCATCGTTGTCGCCGAAGGATTGCTGACATCCAGTGGCAACACCATGTTAGTAATGCAGAGGTTCGGCATCGTGTGTTGGGGCGCAGAGACGATATTTCAATTGGTGTGACCATCTTGAAACACCGACTTCGGTGGCTTGGACATGTTTTACGAATGTCGTCCCAGAGACTTCCACGTCGTGCATTATTTGCCGACCCTGGGACTGGTTGTAAAAAGCGGAGAGGAGGTCAGTGTATGACATGGTGTCGTGGCATGAAAGAGAGCTGCAAAGGGCTAGCTTCTGTTGGTCCTTCACGACTCCCTGGCTGGGGTCCGAGAGATAGTGCAACACAGTGGCTAGAGACGTTATCGGATATGGCTCAGAATAGAAGCCAGTGGCGATCCTGCTGCAACCTTCTTTTACTTTCTACATGAAGTATGTTTCTTACTTTCCTATTTGAAAGTGTCTTCTGGTTGTACATTTTAGTCCGCCTTATCTTTTCATCCCTTCTCTTCCTACTTTCATTATTTTGTGTGGCGCATATGTACCTGGTGCCCTTTTGTACCAATATATATGTGTTTAAATAAATAATAAAATACTCGACTACTTGAACGATAGAACCCGCAACGTCACAAAAGAGAGAAAACAAAGACTGGTAAGTAGGAAGTTTATTCCCCAAATCAGTGTCAAAATATAGCACAGAAATCTCGTGTATTTATAGATTTTTGGCTGAATGTAAATCATCATTTAGGTCAACCAATAGGCACATAGGGGTCATGCTAATCCATCCAATGGGGAAGCTACACGTCAACATTCCCTTAGCAGTGATTGGATGGAATATCTGTGGCTCTTCCTGGGCTTCTTAAAGCTTCTTAGAGTCTACCGACGAGCCGTCCTTACAGATATGGTGTGATGAATTGAGATTACCAGTTAATACTTTCGTCAAAAAATGGTAACGGCTCTAATGCAAGGGTCCTAACAACTAAATCTGACTCCCAGGACAAGAACGCAATTAATTATTTTTTCCGTTATCTGATTGTCTGAAAATGAGCTAAAACTGCCATTCGGTTGTGTACTTTTAGTTTGCAATATAAGCCAATGATTTCACGTAGTGTACAGTAGACTAAAACGCACATACGAAAGAGCGTTTTCAGTAAAATGAAACAATTGGTGAGAATAAACAGTACATAGTGATTGCAGACATGTTTTCATAAACAATATTGCACATACAGGACAAGGTGAAGTATTTCACTGCGATTACATATAAGTATAATTTTACCTGCAATAATTTGTTCCTAACAAAGCAACCGCATATCGTTTTTACAAGCATGATCGAAAATGCACAACAAAGGCTTACAGGTAGGGTGCTACCGTAGAAGACTTACAAGGTTACAACAACGAGTCAGGAATATTTCGCAATGAAATTTTCAAGTAGATGTACTGGATATCTAATTATTCGTGTAATGGAAATGTTTGATGTGTTCCGTTGCTATTAATTGGCGAAGTGAAGGCATTTGTTTTAAACTGTGACCTCGAAAAATGCGTACGGTATGTCAATTCAGCTCTTCACGGTCGTGTAGAACTTTCCACATTATCTTCAACAGTTTTATTCGTCCGCATTTAGAATACGGAAACACAGTATTCCCTCCCTCCAAAAGTATAAGGACACTCTGGAACGTATCCAACGTCGAGGTACGAAATCAGTTCGGGGGCTCAAATTCAAACCTTTTGAGGAGCTCTTCCAATCACTTAACATTTACCCGTTACAGTATAGGCGTCTTTGAGGTGACCTACTTATGACTTACAGTATCCTTAACACTTCTGGTCATCCTCTTAAACATCTGCTTAAGCCTAGTCTTAATACTAACCTGAGAGGTAACAACCAGAAACTGGAGACCCTACATAGCAGAACAGACTGTAGAAACAACTTCTGCTCCTTAAGAATTGTCAAACGCTGGTATTCGCAGCCGACTGAGCTAGTCCAAGTGACTTTCCGGAAGTCTTTTAAGAGGAAACTTGACATATTCTCAAAGGCTAAGGATAACATTTTATTATGATTTACCAACTTTTATTTTTTCTATTATTGTTGATATACCTAGGTTCTTGCCTGGAGGTATTTGTGATCCACTGCTACTAGACACAGAAGCCCGTTAAGCGAAAGCTTCTTTTACTCCGTCCACAACCATTTGAACGAAATTGATTTAATTTTAAACATAGGGACTTATAACTTAGGCGCTAGGTACATCGTTCACGTTTAAGTAGACGTTCCATAGATGGACAGTATAAATGTGGTGCTAAAAAAGAGTTAAGAAACAAACAGCTGAACAGACGACAATAATTGGTTGACAGATGTTGCTTGTATGCTTTGGAGCATACTGAGATATATTTAGTCGATAGATGAAACCTGTAGCAAGCATATTCAACTATTGTATTATTTGTGAGATCTCTGTAATTTAGACATTTAATCCAGTATGTAAATTTGTGTGTGAGTCTGATTGAGCGCGTGTTTGCACATCAATCTTTATTCTATTCTCTCATCTGTTGTAAGCAAAGACAATCAACCATTTATCGACAATCCATTAACACTTAATTAGCTCTTTAATGAAGTCGATCTTCAGTTGCGTTTGATGATGAGTCCAGTGGATTCAGTGTCTAAACGATACAGTCAAAACTGTTGCTCCACTTGCATTTAATTGAACAATCCACTTTCGCTACCTAGTGGTGCATTTGTAATCACTACTTTGGTGCATGTCTTCTTAGAGCAATAAATTCGTGATGGCAAGCATGAGTTACTATGATGGTTGACAATGAAAATCTAAATGAATGCAGTGGGCGAACGCCAAAGGAATTAATAGCTAAATGAATCAAATAAAGTGTAAGACATGTATAGCTGTCTAACTACGACTGACTAGGTATCCAAGGTGACTTAAGGATCTGCGTTATGTATCCACGTGTGATAAGAACAAGGCTTTGTCAACGATCAAGTGAACTAAAGTTACCAATGAAAAGGTCTTTGTTGATTGCTGAGTAGATTCTGTATCGATGTCCCTATGAGACCAGGCAATAGAATATACATATGATGAGTTGTACCGCCAAGTATGGGTTGCACCATGTTCAATGAATCCGTAGAGTAGATAAAAGGGCGATTGGAGTTGGTGGGGAAGGTTGTGTGGTGATGTATTTTCTGTTTGCTCCTCGTAGGTCATCTAGTGGATGAATTTACGTCACGTTTATGTGTACTGTCAGCTTTATTTTGACCCATAGATCATTAAAACACAATTATATGAACGAAGAATATTCTTTTCAATAATTTCTCATCAGGTTCTACAATTATAAATTAATAATCCATAGAAGAAGATTGGCCAAGTTTAAGGCAGAGTACAGTCTTCTTTTATGGATTATTAATTTATAATTGTAGAACCTGATGAGAAATTATTGAAAAGAATATTCTTCGTTCATATAATTGTGTTTTAATAATGTGGGAATTTTTCAGCCATAGATTATTATTATACAATTTACCATTCTTAAGTTATGTTCAATTCATAAATAGCAGTCTCCCACAATCACAAACGCTTTTGGCTGGATCTTGTACACGTGTTATTTTTATTTTATGGTGTAATGTGGTATGTTTGGCTTACATACAGACTCAGTATGTTTGAACTGTATGATTTATATCTTGGAGTCTGAGATTGGTGTTCTGGACTTAACACGCAGAAAAAAGGATCAGTCGGAACCTCAGGCTGTTCCTTTAGGTGTATGTTGGTCATATAAGTCCGCGTATTTATATTTGGCAATCCTATTTGTGGTACTCGTATATCATAGGGACGTAACAAATAATAATGTTGTTGTCTCATTGTTCGCTTATGTAGTCGGAGGATTCAATGTAGTAGGTCATAATTAGACTATCCTCAGTAACAAAAATAAGGTTTTCAGGTAAATTAAAGTTACTGATGTTGGACATTATTTCGCAAGTGAATAGAGCTTATCTTCTGCCAACAAATGATGTAATGAAACTATAAATTAAGGCGTCGTAAGTGCTAACTTTGCTTTCAAACGGAATCAAGGAGTTGACATCATATAAAATTATTATTGACTTTCTTGCTAATTGTACCCGTCGTGGAGGTGTATAGGTCGCTCACTACCATACTAAACTCGACTCTGCCCTGAACAATGCTTTCCGAATTCTTACAGCTGTTTTTCATTCCTCTCACACCTGCTTCCGGTCCTCGACTCAGTGTGCCCTTTGGCCCTCCTCTTTTCCATTTCCCTTTAGGCACGTGAAAATTTCCCCCTCTCCCAGTGTTTCCCTATCGAGTGTGATTGTTTGGTGTTCTCCGTGTTTTATTTTAGAATCTTGATTCTTACTTTGTGTATGTTGAGGCCTATCGATGCAGAGACTGCTGTTACACTGGTTGCCTTGATCTGCATTTGTTGGTGTGTGCAAGCAACTATGCTTGCATACCAGAACATCAAGGCACCCCATAATATTGCCGTGGACACATCCAAACAAGTAATTGAAGTCTCACAATAATTGGTAAACATTACCTGACAACCATTAACATTCATATCGTGACGGTTCCCGGACATTGGATCGAGATACAACACTTTCAGCAGGTGACTCCTAGATGTTATTTGAGAATAAAGCATTATTTATTATTGTGCTATGAGCATTTTCATCACTTTGTGGCAGGTTAGAAATCCACCCCATTAAGTCATCATAATCCTCTCACCTTGTCTCTAATATTTTCTGGAAACAAGTACTCTCCCAAAAAATCTTGTCAACAGAACTTCATTCGAATATACAAGACATTTCTGAGGCAAACAACGTAGTTTCGGACTCCTTATCTCGTATAACTTCCGCGAACAGTTTCCAAGGAATCGATTGTCTTGAACTCGTTCAGCTTTAAAAAATATTACATTGATCTTCAGTACGAGTTACCTTTGACGACTCTGAAACTATGAAAAAAACAGATGACAACAGACAAGGAAGCTTTGCTGTGTGATTCATCTACAGGTATGGATCATCTAATCATGCTGAAACATTATCCATGCAACACAGCCCTATATCATTTCCAGACTGAAACTGAGGTTGATATTAGAACATTTTACAAGAACCTTCATTCTGAACCTGATTAAGCTAATAACCAGGTTCCGGTGATGAACAATAAGTTTAACGGCGGACATCAAAGCTATGTTCCATGATGTAGTAGTTCTATCACATGATCGAAGCCTTCCTAAGAATTTCTGGTGGGCAGGAGGGGGCTTAGAAAGTGAGCCAGAGGTCTATGGAATGAAAGTTCACCTATTCAGAGCAGCCTCATTGTCATGCCGTGCTGCGTTTGATTTGCAGAAAACTATTTCTGATAACTAAGACAAATTCCTAAGGTGTATTACTCAAGGAGCTAGGGAATAGTTCTATGTGAACGATGTGCTGATAAGCGTGGATACCATAGAAAAAGTTAAATTTACGTATTCATATTCCATAGGCTCCTAAGCTTAAGCGGATTCAACCTACCTGAATGGACTAGCAAAAGTGCTGGATTTTTGGCGTTCATTTCAGAGGAAGATTGTATTGAAGGGGCATTGACGTGTGTGAGCTTAGTGAGGTTAGTAAACGGACACTGGGAATAAAGTTGAACATCCGAACGAACGAATTAGGTTTCTAAGTTCATGCCTCTAATAACCCAACCAGAAGAACTATTTTTTGTACGTTGCGTTCATTACTCCAATAATATTACCGGCCAAGGTGGTCTTACAAGATACCTGCCTGCAGAAACCAAACTGGGACTTAAGGCTACCCACGAGTTGGCAAGCGAATCGGGATATTTGGTGTAATATATAAGACGGTTGAGTCACTCAATATACATAATATACTTGCGCCAGGGCAGCTACACGCCATTTTTACGGACATGATCTTCAAGTTACAACATTGGTTTGCTTACAATATGCTCCCCAAGTAGAGTTGATGATTAGGCTTACGTTTAAGAATTGTACTGAATGCAATTTTTGCAATATTCTTCAAAAATGGCTTCGCGTCCACGTTGCATACCAGATTCAAGCTTCATATTATTGTGTTAGAATTCCGAGATACACCAAGATCTCTAAAACCAAAGTTTGAACCAGTATCTATTCAAGTGCGTTGTTTCGATGATTCCTCCGAAGTTGCATATGGCGTTGTCACATATAACTTTTATAAAAGCGTTTATAGATCGAATTCATCGCTCATATCTGCTAGTCAGGGCTAGGGTCGCTCTTTTGAAATCAGCCACTACACCTAGAATGGAACTAACGGTCTGTGTTCTGTGAGCTAATATTGGGAAGAATGCAAAAGAACAGTTGAACATACCCATTTCCTCGATCATTTATTGGACGGACAAATTCATATAGCGAAGTTGAGAACAGCAACGGAAGAAATCATGTACGAAGCTTATGCTTACTTGAAGAAGCCAGTTGTCTAACGACCATTCAGTACGATAGACGTGGTGTACGTTTCTGTGCCCATAAAAGAAACCATCAGTGATAGCATGAAAGCACACCACCGCAGTAACTCTCTTTGACCTTTTATGACTATGCACAGTTTATTCACCAACCATAGTCTGATGTTTATCATAAACCATATTACATTTATTGGAATGTGAACTTGTGAAGATTGCAATTATTATGACGGTTGGATTCATGAGTTGAGTCGTTATGTGCTGCCAGGTTTTCAATACTGAACTAGCTAAGATCTACCAGTGAATTCAACTGTTAAGGCATTAGGTTCGCTGACCCATTTTCTTTTGTCCTCTTGTCACAGTTTGGTATGCTTTTCATGTCTCCTTTTTCCCTGTTTCATCATTTATTTTGAATTCTAACAGTGTTAATTTACTTCTTTGACACATAAAGTTTATCGAGTCAAATAACTTACTTGTTCTGACATTGGCTAAGATAAGGCTATGGTCTTGATATTCTAAAGAACAATTTAGAATAGCATATGTATTTGTATCAACTCGCAAGCGAATGGAAGCAGGCGATATTCAACTCAATCTCTAAAGGAGGAGATATCACAAATCCAGCCTTTTACAGACCAGTTACTTTATTGCCATTTCTTTCGAAGATAATTGAAGTGCTGGTGAATGAACGAATGGATAAAAACAACATTGCCTACGAAGCTGAATTTGGAATTAGGAAAGGCAGTTCATGCCCATCAATTCTCCTCATTGCTAAGGGAAACCTGAACCACCTACTGGCCCATATAATATTCCTCAATTTTACAAAAAACATTGGACACTTGACCTCACGTACTTCTCATAGCGAAGGTTGCAAAGATCAGTTCCACTGGCTTACCATCATCGTAGCTCCACAACTACGCAGATAACAGTATTTTTCGTAGCTGGCTAGACAGAGTTCACGCGAGTTATAGGGTTTCAACAACAGAAGTTTCCAAAGGGACAATCTTAGGCCACTCTTGCTTTAATTCTTCATTGCCGATCTGCGGATAAAACTAGCCATACAGCACTAATCTATGCAGACGACGCAAAGATCTGAATGTCAATGAAAATCGGAAAGGACTCAATTGCGCTTCACAAGGACCCTACAACGATAGAGGAGTGAGAAGTTGACGATGAGTTAAAAATTAGCCTGTCAAAGTATCATGCCATGAACAATCTGCCTTATTTAACACAAACCCTTCCCCCATAAAAATTCATTCTCAATTGTCTTTCAGGGCATTGTCTCAAGCTTGTATTCACAGGCAGATTAGGTACAAGTTTAAACTACACAGATGATATCACCAAGATAAATGCAACTTTATGCGTAAACACATTTGCGCAGTCACCAAGAATTTTTTTAAAGCTGTTCGAAATTTACAAACAACTCTACTTCCAAGTCCATAATGTCGTCGTGCCCCCTCTCTTCAAAAGAGACATAAATCTCTTGAATAACGCTCCTCAAGACAACCATCGGGTCGCCATTATTAGGAATGATCTCTCAACCGAAGCCGCTACAGGCCCATTGGTGGATGGCTTTGTGAGAAGATTTGATAAGCATGTACTCACTTATGGATTACCATACCCTTATTGTTTAGTGCATGTCCCAGAAATTATCACGTATATCGTTACGGCATACCCAGTATCTGCTTAATTTCCCTCTTGTGATAATCTCCATTACACTCCAATTTTTCAATTTCGTCTTTTTACACATCACCTAATAAGTAAACCATCCATATATTCTTCAGAAAATCATCTGTTAGCACTTGATTTATCACTTTATTATTCGCCAGCTCAACCAACCAACCTCCTGAATAAGGATGCAGTAACTTCTGGTATCAGTAAACCCTACAGTCCTGAGAAAAACGCACTCGCTAAATTACGAGATATACAAATCCCCCAAAATAAATACCGCATTGACTAAAATCAGTTCAGTGAAGCGGCTAGACTACCAACCAGACATGATCATTTGCCTGGAGCCGTGCTGAAAGAACAAGAACAGAGTTAAAAGAAATTAATTACTTTACACAAGCTCGTGACACAGATACTGGATACATTGTGGGGTGTCATCTACCGCGGGCCTTATGATAAAGGTGTGTAACGTTATCGTTTTCGTATTTCTAATACGAGATTCCGTTAGTATCACTTTTGTGTACATTTTCATGTTAAGTCTTGCAACATATGTGTACTGATTGTTATGATTGTCTGTACACATAATTGTTGGCAGTCGACTTGTCTATTTCTATATTGTACAATGTGCGAAACAATTGTCAGTCTTCAGTAATAAGGATAGTAGGCTGATAAACCTGTGTTAATCCTGACAGATTTCCTTCCAGTGAAGGTCCAGCTTCTTCTTAAAAATGTTCACTAGTGGTGTTGGTACCTCTTGTTCTGGTAAAGCGTTCCAGTCATTGACTACTCGATGAGAAAAACGGGACCCCACCTTTAGTTTATTAGATCACGGTTTCAGAACCTTTTTGCTGTAACCTCAGAAATTATTAGTGCAGGAGGGAGCAAAAAGATAAGACATATTAACACCCAGATCATAATTAAGGATACGAAATGCCAGTATAAGGTCACCTCGTGTCCTACGATAAGATAAGGGGAAAAGGTTTAGACGCTTTAAACGCTCATTGTAAGGGAGTTTAGAAAAACCTTTTACTTATTTTGTCTCTACACGCTGGACATGCTCAAGCGATTTAGTATCCTTTATCAGACAAGGGCTAACTGCTTGGATACAGTATTCTAAGTGTGGCCTTACATAGGTAGGATATAAAATTCGATACATCTCCTCGTCGAAGCATTTAAATGCTCTGCGAAGCGACCATAGCGCACGATAGCCTTTGGAAGCAACCGCATTGCAGTGCGTAGTAGTTTTCAAGTCGTGACTTATAGTTACTCCTAAGTCTTTGTGCTCTTGAACGCGTGGCAGAGATGTACCATTAATGGTATAGTGGTAACTAATATCGTGCCCGATGTGCATGAACACGCTCTTCCTTGAATTAACTTCCGGGCCCCAATCATGAGCCCACCTAACTAATTCGTCTAAATCTGCTTGCAGATAACAACGATCAGTCTCATTTCTTATTGTTCTCCAGATTTTAACATCATCCGCAAACAATAACGTCGACGACTTAAGTAATAATGGTAGTTCATTAATATACAGAAGGAAAAGTAGAGGGCCTAAGATGGTGCCCTGGGGTACACCACTTTTGACCGGTTTCCATTCGGATAGCGTTCCATTGACCCGTACTCTCTCTGTGGTCACATAAGAAGCTTCCTATCCATTCCTGTATAGCACCTGTTATTCCAAAGCTCGAGAACTTTTGCATAAGACCTAAGTGTGAAACCTTGTCAATCGCTTTGCTAAAATCTATAAATATCACGTCGACAGACTGGCCGTTGTCTAGGGCAGCTGTCCAATCCTCTCTCGCAATGAGTAAGTTAGTCAAGCATGAATGCTTGTTACGAAACCCATGTTGCTTGGGAGTTAGCAGATTGTACGAATCTATGTGACTCAGTAGCTTAGCCCGAATTAATTTTTCAAGTAATTGTCCTCACTTGAGTAGTTCCATATGATATACACCCGTTTAACACTCAGCACATAAACAACTTCTGAAGTCTATTTCCTATGGCTTTATGTTCGCTGCCTACACTAAAGTGTATTGTCATGCAAGGTGTCGTTTATCGTACAGCCAATTAGTTCGAAGCACTAATTAGCAAGAGATTTATTTGTGCCTCTGATCCTTAGATCACCTTACGGAGTTAACACGATTGGAGTCCACCTTTTCTTTGGTGCTGTTGTGTCTTATCAGTCTTTTATATGAGTTCCGGCAATATGGTATGCATATCTAGACTAACCTTTCCTAATTCCTGCATTTCCGACTTCACAATCATGATCATCCATTCCAGACACATTGCTCACAATAATATTAGTCTAAGCTGCCACACGATGCCAGTATAACAAGACAAATTTGTCGAAAATAGCAAGCATCACAGGAAAGTATAGGTTCAACGTCTATGACTATCTGACTTCAAAAGTTACTTCATATCAAGGGAGCATGGTGAAGTGTTTGCTTATATAGCTGCAATAAAAAACAACGAATAGATATGAAAACAAGTTATTTCAAGTTTGTGAAAGAAGAGCACCTCCAGTGATGTATACTATCTAATGTTTCAAATGTCTCAATACGCGTCACTCGACGTGGTTATTTGTATAGCTCATCTTTGAACTTCAAATTTTTACCATTTTCCTGATAGGTATGACTCATTTTTTCACTATACTTCTTGATGCCAGTAGTTAGATTGTATTTTTAATCTTATTCTATTTTGGTAGCGTATAACGTCTGTCTTCGTAGGGCGAATGAAACTAACTGGATAAAAACTAACATTCGCTTTTTTAGGTGATATTCCATCTAAAATGAAACTGGATATCAAAGACAGTAAATCTGATGTTGGACGAAGTGCATGTTATATAATCAAGGCTATCCTTTTAGAGTCAACTAAGGATAACCGTATTGTTACAATCGGTTTATCTGGTAATTTAATCCTTTAGTTAACTTTTTTTACCAAGGTGGGAGTATGCCTCACCTCCTTGCACCATATCTTTGCTCTTTCTCGGAAATCAATTGGGAACTAGTTCATTTTTTTTATTGTGATGAAAGACTAGTTCCATTAGATAGTAAAGATTCAAATCATCATGCCTACCAAGAACTACTCTATTCTAAAATTAACATTCCACCTTCAAATATTCATACTGTTAATACAGCATTATCATGTAGAGTGTTTTTAATCACAATATAAATCATGTTTAGTAGAAGATTCAGCAGTTGATTATCAGAAACAGCTCTTATCATTCTTTGGAACAGCTAACGGTTATCCACGTTTCGACCTACTGCTTCTTGGTATGGGTCCAGACGGTCATACATGCTCTTTGTTCCCTAATCACAAATTGCTCTATGTAAGTTAATATTTTATGCCAAATGTTTAAAACACCATCGATTTGTGCTTCTAATTTACTTCAACACCTTGATGCTGTATAATGCTTTGTATTTTTTTACTGTTCACTGAGGAAAATGCAGAGTTATTTTTTCAATTGTTACAATAATGCTTCTGGCACAGGAGTGTATCATTTTAACTCTTCACTCTTTCCAGCTCCACAAATCGGTTAAAATAACAAACTTATTATGAGTTATATAAAATCATTGAAAAAGGCAAATATAATCGAAGGGAAATGGGTTGACGGACTGTTAAATTAATATATTTTTGTTCTAATTTATATCACTACGTTATAATAGAGATAAAAGAGAGCAAAAGAAATAGCTTTATCAAAAAAAAGTCAATCAGTCGGAAATAAAAAGATTATTATGGATGAATTTACACTATTATGGTTAGTTTTGAGTTATGCAACTACCTATATGGATCCTCATCAGCAGTCAAAGACTGCATGCACTTTTCAGAGATAGACATAGGTCATATAGGTACTATTGTAAAATTTGTAATAATCCTCCTTGTCGCATTTCTCAATGAGAAGTCAATTCGAGAAATTACAGTATTAAAACTAATATTGTGACACAAAAACGTGATAACAAGAAATATAGAGCACTAAATAGTCTAATGTTTCCAAGAATCGAAAGACAGCAAGAACATCAAGTATAATGCCAACGATTTTAAACTACCACTCTTATTAGCAGTAGTATAATAAATTTTGATTGGTGTAATCAAAGTAGATATGGATCTTAGGTCTTAACATTGTTTGTCGTTTCATATTCCACAGGTTCACTGGTTCTTTATCATATTCAGTTTCTCATTATTGTTGATATTATTATTTCATCTCATTCGCTTTTAATCTTGGTAATTTAATCTTGTTCTGATGTGATTTAAAGCAATTTAAACCGATACCTATTTAAGTCATTTCATACTTTGGGTTTAACTAACTGTCAAAGGCACTCCATACAGATACATCAACCAACTTAATATTTATGTTTAAACTGCCTTGTCAGTCCCCATTGTAACTTCAAATCACAGATTTCGACATTAAATGAAGCGTTAGACTGTTATCTGAATAGTATACCAATAGTTAAAATACGTTACAACCAGTAAATCCGAAGTTCGAGCAAATTTTCAACCTAATTTAATTTGAGTAGCCAGCTAGAATTATTAACTCTTCGTAGGGGTAGCGTTGTTCACTGGCGGCTAGCTAAACCTACAATTGGTAAGTCACACCTAACTAAATAGCAATAGCTTTAATTAATACTTTATACTTATACATATAAAAAGTCAGGGAGTTGCTTAATCAAAATCCATGAATTTTATTTTCTAATAGTATGAAGATTTTGTGGTAGCACCAATTTCTGACAGTCCAAAACCACCACCACAAAGGGTTACTTTGACTGTGCCTGTAATTAATAAAGCAGCAAAAGTTGTGTTCATGGTCACAGGATCAGATAAAGCTCATGCATTAAAGGTAAGATATTCTCTTATCATTAATAAGATGTATCATATTTGAAACTTGCCATTGTAATAGGTCTACTAGTTGGACGTTGCTTCTAATAACTCTTGACTAAATCTACATGACGACTTAAACACAGGAGCAACGGCGCAATGTGCAAGAGCCAAAGACTGGTGATAATGATTTATTTGACTTCCAAAATACATCAGGATGATTTATGGATACACTGCTGTTTACAGTTAGATTAACAGTCTAATTTGTTTGATATAAACTGAGCTATATTTAATAGTAACAATAATAATAACCTACTATGTGAACACGTTTACCATATTATGCAATTAATTATCTATAAGAAACATATATGACTAATTGACTAGGTTATAAAATTACTCCTTAAGATGTGACTCTTCACACTCAGGCTAACACAGCGAAGGCTTCAAAGATAGTCAAGATTAGCATAAGCTGCTCTGACTTTCACTGTACGTGAATTGATCTCATTACTCACGCCAATACCAGCACTTACACAGCCACCCAGTTACACAAAGACGACTACTTGAAACCCATCACTACCAAAAGTGTGTTCAGGTTCACGTTCCTGTCAGTCTTGTAAGAATACTTTTCACTTAGAAAGTGCAAAGCAAACGCCATTCATTATTTTTATTTGAGCACATAAACGTTGTTGCAAGGGGGTTGCCGAATACGTATGCGCCACATAACAACAATGAGGCTGTGAAGAGATAAATAATGTAAAGTGTGTATATTCAAAGAAGAACAACGAACAGTGTATGAGAGTGAAAGCATTTGGGGACTGAAGTTTAATTGCTGCTAAATACTAAGGTCGGACTCAAGGCTTTTAATTACTATTACTTCTGTAAATTTGAATAAGTTGGAAATATACTGTCTATTGATAACTTTAGAGGAATGAATGGTATCCACTTTGTACCTCGTTTCTAGCAGTTGACGTGTCATCGAACTAGGCTAGTTTTCTAAAGGGCGTACATTTTTTGAATTATACTTATAACTAAAAGCACTCCCTTTTATCCTTCCAGTTTACATACTTTTCCACGTGTTAGAAAGCATATATGCATACATAGTAACATATGACAGATGTTTATCTACTTGTGCTTGTGTTATTAAGCATAGTGATGTTCATAGGAGAACCAATCTTACTGATGAGAGTGTGTTTCTAAGAGTCCTTTTAGTCTTTAATAACTGGAAACAAGTAAACACATTAGCTTGTATGTAAGAAAGAACTAGAAAGCAACGAAATATAATAAAGTCATCCTTATTCTGCAGAAATTGTCACTCTTGCTTTGCTTAAAAATTATAAAGCACATATCATTATATCGTTTGTACAAAGTTGTATAGTTTAGATCAATGTAGATTATCCAATAAAATCTGCATAGGTCATATTGTTTAGTAGTTTTTTATTTGCTCAATCTGGGATACCATGCTAAACTTACATTACATCGGTAAGTAACTTAAAATCACGTTTAATTGTTTCATCGTTTTTCCGGCTATTATTATGATTAATTAAACAAAAACAACCTCTGTTGTTTATAAACAATGATTGTATTCATCAATTAATCCTTTATTGATACTACTGTCTTTCTCTTCCGTCTAGTCTGTTCATCAATCACCTAATCCGGGTCCTTCTATGCCGTGTTCATTAATTCATCCAGTCTATGGAGAATTAATATGGATTGTAGATAAAGATGCTGCTAGTTTATTGAGTACATAAATCAACTGTATTGTTGTTAATATATTTTATGCATGTGTACTCTCTATCATAATCTTTGAATTACATTATTTGAATAAAACGCGGAACAATTAAACTTCTCATCAACTACTTACAACCATATGTGTATTAAAGTGTAACATTGAGTTATGATAAATAATAAATAAATCTTTTATATCTATCTTCAAGTAATCTGCAACTTATGTATTATCACACTATTTTGATGGAATTGGTTCCCTGAGCTGGATGCTTTAGTCGTGGAGATTTCATCGTCCTTCTGAACGATGTCATCAACACAAACTTCGGATAGAAGTGCCAGGGGAACCCCTGTTTAGATACAGTTAGTTATAAGTATGCTTTGGTGTTCTCTTCTGCTAATAGTTTTCATGAAGATACTATCAGAAAACAAAAGACTTGATCTATATTTAATATAATTCAATATCCTAACAGTGTTTGATCAATTTACTTCTGTCAACAAATTAGCTAAGAATATTGAAGCGAACAATTGTTTTCAATGACTTAATCATCAAGATCTACAGTTACAAGTACATAATTATTGTGATATTTTACAAGGGCCAAAATTAGTTGTGCATTAGTGGATTTTGCAATGTTATATGTTAAGAATGGTGAAGGTTTGTATCTGTTACGGCATAAATACCTGAAATTTGTGTTACTTGTAAGTTAGGAAGGTCAGGATGATTGTTATAAGTGTCAAGTTAAATTAGTAATATAATAAGATAACTAGAATTTGTCATATCTCAAGGAAATAACATGAAATGGGTGCCTTCTGAAGTTTTATATCGAGTCCTTTTTGACTCTAAGATTCCTTGATTTCATCAGCTGTTGCGAATCAGAGTAAAATAGGATTTACCTCATAGCTTGTATTTGTCACAGATAGATTCCACTTTTGATTTCATTGATGACCATGAAGCACTAGGGAATTGTTTCTTTCTATTATAAGACTCCTAAACTGTATACATCAAAGAGCTTCAGATCTCACAGTAAATGCATGACTATCATAACCACTCAGTTGTACAATTCCGACTAAAATCAGTTCGCAATATCTCTGAGATGATCCATATTTGGAAGAAACAGCTATCAAATGCTTCTTAATTTCAGAAGTACCTCAACTGAGATCAGATTGTGACAAAAGTAACCTACGAATGAAATAATTTTCCACAAAACCTTCCAACTGAAACGTATCTTCATTTAACTTTTTTTCGCTTAAGTAAAATGTGCATGTCCTACAAATTCGATCGTAAGATTCTTACTACTGTCAAAAGAAAATAAGTAGTTTGAGTATCACAAGCGTGTTTTTTAAAATGTCACATGCTATGGATGTTATGTTGAAAAGATACTAGAAATTGATCAATTCGTAGACACTCACAGTATAAGCTCCGAATCATATGTCCGTTTCATTAATTATACCAGAAGCTAGGAGGATTGCTATGAATTAAATTGTCAACATCAATTGTTTCCCACCACATGACAGGCGTTATGTTTGCTATGGACTATTACTTACGCCTGCTACTCCCGCACACCAGCATTCTCCATCCAACCCTGTCCTGGGCAATCCTATCCAGTTAACATTCATCCTTTTCATACATGCTTCTATTTCCCCGACTAATGTGTTCTTTGGTCTTCCTATTTTTCCCCTTCACTTCAGGATTCCAAGTCAGGGCTCGTCTCGTGATGAAGTTCAGTGATTTCCATAATGTATGTCCGATACACTTCCAACGTCTTTTCCTAATTTCCTCTTCAGCTGGAACATGCTGGTTTGTCCTCTCCCATAAACGCTGTTGCTGATAGTATCCGGCCAGTGAATGTTGAGTATTTTGCGTAGACAACTGTTTATAAGTAATTGTACCTTCTTGACGCTAACCAGTATTGATAATGTTAACGAAATATAAATATCGGCTACCCTTTTTTATAATTAACGGTTTGATTCGAATTAGAAAATAACAAAATAAAGTGAGTCAAATACAAAAATGAATCTTCAATACACATATTTCAAACAATCGTTACTTCATACAGACAACAAGAGAAACGAAGTGGAGAAGCCAACACATATCAGCTCAATTTGTTAAAGCATGACTGAACATTTATAGACAGACACGTGATGAATAGGGTAAGCAACATGCATAAATAAGCTCATAAAAACAGTCAAGGTTAATAGGCGAACAAATAAATTCGACTGTCCGACAGCTAGAATAAGCCGTGTATACTTGGCATAGTGCTAGACATTACAACTTTATTAGCATTTCAGCTTCATCTTAATTGGAGCTAAAGCAGAAACGGACTGAATTTCTCTACTATTAAAGGTGTTGTTTGAGTGAAACTAGAATAATTCTTATAACTTAGATAGAAAGGAGAACTGACCACTCCTAGTCGTTTTCACCAAGGATAAAACTAATGACCTCTAGATCTTATAGAGAGTAAATTACCTTCGATCCACTGCCTCATATTTCATGATCAATCAGTTAGCAATATAATGTGATGGTAGTATTAAACATCTATTGGGTCCTAATAACAATCATTTGGATTATCGAGGTGTTCTGGTACGCATGTGACTAACATCACTGAACATTAGATCTACTCATCATGTTCAATATTATATTAAGGGTTGATATAATTCTGATGTTTGGGATATTTTAAGGAAATAAGTTTTATGACGAAATACTCTTGTAGTGAACAGAACACTGGTTGGGGACAATCGAATGTATTAAAGCAAAGATTGCAGACTATCTCAGTAAATTCTGATAACCAAACAATGAACAGTCAATTTGCAAATTAACAGCCAATTAATTCAATCTTCACTGTTTCTTCTCTTATTCCATTGCTCATGCATTTTCCAGACGATTGCGCTTCATTTCAGTTCTTTCCTCATCGGTCTTCTGCCAAAATACATTCTATGTCTGACCCACACCATATACTACTTATATGGATATAAGTAGACCACACTCTCTCTACTAGTAAGGCTCGAAATCTAGGAACCAACTGTATCACACTTCCAACGTCTTTTCCTAATTTCATCTTAAGATGGAAGCTGGTGTATATCGGTATGTGACTTTCTGTGTTTAAGATTTAATGGAGTCACATTCTGAGCCAAGACAGACAGATCACATGCGATCTCACGACACATTAATAAATGAAATGAGATCATGGCCGTGTTATCATAAATAATTTAATTATTCCCGTAGTCATAGCTACCACTCAAAAGTTCTTAATAAGCTAGCAACTCATATGTATACGTAAATACTTTTATTAGGTCAAATTGTGTTCCAAAACTATTCAACTTTGTGAAGATGAAAGAAACTAGATTTTATCTTCATTGAGTTTCAATGAACAGGAGAAGTGTTATGCCTCGACCTAGCCGTCGCCAATTTGTTATGTTTTTAACCTAGGCTGTAGCCAATCGTTATGTCTTGATCAAGGTCGTCGCTAATTTGTTATGACCTTACGAATTAAACAAGGACGTAACTTGCGTGAATTACCCGCTAATAGAAATACGACTCCTATGACCTTCACACTGTGACAATGACGTTCGATTAGTATGAGTAATCTAGCGTCTTTATTGGTCCTTATCCGCCTAACCCGTCCACTTGAGTCCAAAACACCAATAGCAGCCTCGGCAATACGAATCGTTTATTTCAAGCATACTTTGTTTATATATCAGACAGACAGGCCACATTACACCATAAAATAGAAAATAATATTTGTACAAATTCAAGCCAAATGTGGCTAGGAGCGTGGGAGACAATAAACTGAGTATAACTTAGGAACAGTAAATCATATAATAATAATCAATGGGCCAAAATGAAGCTTGTCATAAGATGAATATAGATATAGATAATCTAGTTACTGAATAGTTATACAATAAGAATAATAGGTCCTGCAAGTTATCCGTACTTATGTCTTCGCTACTACATAACAAGGAGTATGGGATATTTGAAGTGCACATATTATTGTTCGGATTTTCACAATAAACTTCGCTGCTTCTTAACTTTTCACTTTAAGTACGGCAATAAATAATCAGTGTGCTCCAAAGTTATTGAAATACAAGTAAAATTCATTTAAACAAGAAGTTAATACTGTCTTGAGTTTAGGCGTTCGCATAGAAGACCGGAAGTCCTGGGTTCGAGTCCCTTGCACGGAGTCATGGATGTGCACTGTTGAGGGATCCCATACGAGGATGAGACAGCCGTCTGGTGCTTCCAGGTCTTCAATAGGTCTAGAAAACTTCTGAAAAAGTGTTTCAAGCATTAACTGTAAAGATATATCAGTCGATTACGAGATGAAAAAAATAACAATTATTTTCTTTTTGAACAATGCGAAGCATCGCTGTAGCTTCGAATAGAATAATTTGACGAAACTACCCATTATCTATACTCTTACTCTAAAATGCACTTATCTGAACGAATCGTTTTATCAAATCAGCTGCGAGTATCATAGTTATCAGTTCAGTTGCCTACCTCAGATCAACTGGGGGTATCATAGTTATTACTTCATTTGCCTTATAACTTTGTTTCATTGATTATAGTAGCGAACGAATTAGGATTAAGATGACAATTTTAATGATAAAACTTTTCTTTCTACCATCTGACTTTCGTATATAAAAAAATAACTTAACAACTGTTGCAGATATTTTTCTAATCATTATCTAATCTACATTGATGATCAGATTTAATAAATTAGACCAAATGTGTAACTATAAGATTAGATCTATGGAAGACAGATGTGAATGTATGAGTGACGCCCCCCCCCCTCATTTTTATTATTTATTACCTGTTACATGTATTATAAATTGTACTACTTATAATTTATGACGTAAATATATAAATTACAGTAAAAAAATCGACTACCCAGATAGAAATATAAAAATTACTAATTAAACTATGTGTTATTCATGGTAAGCAGAAATGGATAGTGGTTAGCAGTGGAATCCAGTTTGACGCGCGTTTCGTCCTATTCGGGACTCGTCAGCTGGATGTACCTGCATCTCAGAGTTGATGTTCACTATGGGACTCGAACCCAGTCACGTTCGCTTTAAACGCCATTGCGTCATCCACTCGGCCACTGAGTCCTGATAGCCACTAGCTTGTGCTATGGGATGAAGTTTAAATTCACTTAGTATTGTTTGTTTGAATCTTCCCATCAATGTGTTAGGACTGCAACTGGTTCGAGTTCCAGAGTGAACATCAACTCTGAGATGCAGGTACATCCAGCTGACGATTCCCAAATAGAACGAAACGCGCGTCAAACTGGATTCTACTGCTAGCCACTATCCATCTTTGCTTACAATGCTTGTGAATTAAAACTATATGCACATATGTCAATTAGAGACTGACCAGTTTCAGTCCTAATAAATCGATGGGAAGATTCAAACAAACAATACTAAGTGGAATTTATTATTATTATTCTCCTCCTCTTATTCAATAATCAATTTCCAAATTGTTTAAATGTCAAGATTCATAAAAAGAAGAAGAAGAAGAAGAAATGATAGCTTTATTGATTAAATTGTGAATATATTCACCTATCCCTATTTCTCCTTATTCGGTCGGTTAATGGATACATGGAGTTTTAAAATTAAGTTACTGGTAATATCAATGATGAATCTATCTTCATGTTCCCTTTTTAAACACACACACACACCTTCACATATTCATACATACACACACACGCACAAATAACTATGCACTACATGGATAGATAACAGCACATTTATGTACATATCATAATATAAATTACAAATGATAGTTGAATGTGTAAATTTATTTACTGTATGATTTATTAATATTTTTACCAAATACACTAGAATATGAATGAACCAAAATATTTGTTAATATAAAAGTTGATGCTTCACCTTTTATTCAAGAAGATTTAGGAAGAAGAACAAGTGCCAATGACTGACTGGAAAGAAGGATACCTCGTCAGGATAATAAAGAAAGGAGATCTGAGTAAATGTGAGAATTACAGAGGCATTACACTTTTGTCAGTACCAGGAAAAGTTTTCAATAGAGTATTGCTGAACCGGATGAAAGGCGCTATAGACGCTCAACTTTGAGATCAGCAGGTTGAATTCCGTAAGGATCGGTCGTAAACAGACGAAAGTGCGACACTACGGATCATCGTGGAATAATCAATTGAGTGGAACTGGTCACTATACATCAACTTCATTGACTATGAGATGGCATTTGACAGTGTGGATAGGAGAAAATTATAGAAACGTTTTCAACACCATGGAGTTCCTGAGAAAATTGTCAACATTATCCAGAATTCATACGACTGAATACAGTGCAAAGTGGTGCATGGAGGACAGCTGACAGATGCATTTCCAGTAAGGACCGGAGTCAAACAAGACTTTCTACTCTGCCCCCTTCCTCTTTCTTCTAGTGATTGACTGGATTATGAAGATTTCGACATGTGAGGAGAAGCACAGAATACAATGTACATCTCAGAACCAATTGGACCATTTGGACTTCTCAGACCACCTAGCCCTCCTAAATAATACACATGAACAAATACAGATGAAGACAGCAAATGTAGCAGTAGCTTCTGCCTCAATAGGTCTCAAAATACACAAAGAAAAAATCAAGATTCTTAAATACATGGAGAACACTAACACAATCACACTTGACGGAGAAACTCTGGAAGAGGTGGAAACATTCACGTACCTGGGAAGCATCATTGATAAACAAGGAGGATCGGATGCAGATGTAAAGTCGAGGATTGGTAAAGCAAGGACAGCATTTCTGCAATTAAAGAACATATGGAACTCAACTTACTTACTTACTTACGCCTGTTACCCCTCATCGAGGAGCATAGGCCGCTTACCAGCATTCTCCATCCAACTCTGTCATGAGTCTTCCTTTACAGTTGCTATTCATCCTTTTCATATCTGCTTCTATTTCCCGGCGTAGTGTGTTCTTTGGCCTTCCACTTTTCCGCTTCCCTTCCGAATTCCAAGTTAGGGATTGAGTCGTGATGCACATTGGTGATTTCCTCAATGTATGTCCTATCCACTTCCAATGTCTTTTCCTAATTTCCTCTTCAACTGGAACATGCTGATTTGTCCTCTCCCATAAAACGCTGTTGCTGATAGTATCCGGCCAATGGATGTTGAGTATTTTGCGTAGACAACTGTTTATAAATACTTGTACCTTCCTGATGATGGCCGTAGTAGTTCTCCACGTTTCAGCTCCATACAGTAGGACTGTCTTGACGTTCGTATTAAAGATTCTGACCTTGAAATTGGTTGAGAGTTGTTTTGAGTTCCATATGTTCTTCAATTGTAGAAATGCTGCCCTTGCTTTGCCAATCCTCGCCTTTACTTCTGCATCCGATCCTCCTTGTCTATCAACGATACTGCTAAACAGGTACTTGAATGTTTCTACCTCTTCCAGAGTTTCGCCATCAAATGTGATTGGGTTGGTGTTTTCCGTGTTGCATTTGAGAATCGTGCTTTTTCCTTTGTGAATGTGGAGGCCTATCGATGCGGAGGCTTCTGCTACATTTGCTGTCTTCATCTGCATTTGTTCGTGTGTATGAGAGAGGAGGTCTAAGTCATCTGCGAAGTCCAAATCATCTAATTGATTCTGAGCTGTCCATTGTATTCCGTATTTCCCTACAGATGTCGAATTCTTCATAATCCAGTCAATCACTAGAAGAAAGAGGAAGGGGGCAGAGTAGAAAGTCTTGTTTGACTCCGGTCCTTACTGGAAATGCATCTGTCAGCTGTCCTCCATGCACCACTTTGCACTGTAGTCCGTCGTATGAGTTTTGGATAATGTTGACAATCTTTTCAGGAACTCCATAGTGTCGAAGAAGTTTCCATAATTTTCTCCTATCCATGCTGTCAAACACCTTCTCATAGTCAATGAAGTTGACGTATAGTGATGAGTTCCACTCAACTGATTGTTAAACGATTATCCGTAGTGTCGCAATCTGGTCTGTGCACGACCGATCCTTACGGAATCCAGCCTGATGATCCCTAAGTTCGGCGTCTACTGCGTCTTCCATTCGATTCAGCAGCACTCTGTTGAAAACTTTTCCTGGTACTGATAACAAACTGATACCTCTGTAGTTCTCGCATTTGCTCAGATCTCCTTTCTTTGGTATCTTGATGAGATATCCTTCTTTCCAGTCCGTTGGCACTTGTTCCTCTTCCCAAATCTTCTTGAATAGAAGGTGAAGCATGTTTGCAGTTATTTCAATGTCTGACTTCAGTGCTTCTGCTGGTATATTGTCAGGTCCTGCTGCCTTCCCACTTTTGATTTGTCTGATGGCCATGTTGACTTCTTCGATCGTTGGTGGAGTGACATCTATTGGAATGTCTGTGTGGGCTGCTTCGATGTTCGGTGGATTCAATGGGGCTGGTTTATTCAGCAGTTCCTCGAAGTATTCTGCCCATCTTTTCCTCTGTTCTTGAATTTCAGTGATTGTCTTTCCTTCTTTGTCCTTGACTGGTCTCTCTGGTTTGTTATATATCCCTGCCTATTTCTTCGTTGTATCATATAGTTGTTTCATATTCTATTCTCTTGCAGCTTTTTCCGCCGCCGTTGCTAGTTCTCCCATGTATTTCTGCTTGCTGGCTTTAATGCTTTTATTCACTTCCCTGTTTGCTTCTGCGTAGTCTGCTTATGCTTTTACTTTTATTATGAGGCAAACCCTAACTTAGAATCCTGAAAGAAAACGAAAAGGAGGAAGATCAAAGAACCCACTGTGTCGAGAATTGGAAGCAGACATGAAAAGAATGAATAGTAACTATAAAGAACTAGATAGGAGTGTCCAGGGCAGAGTTCGATAAAGAATTGTGGTGAGTGGCCTATGATCTTTCACGAGGGTTGACAGCCATAAGTAAGTAATGATTAAACAACGAATACCAGATATGTATGATTTCGTAAATGTGATTGTTATTAAATATTTTCGAATGGATCCTTGTCAATAGAATAAAACTATGACCAACTTAACATTATTATCATTAAAAATATTACCTTGAAGCAATTTTATTCACAGCACTATTTTTGTAGATTTAATCTACCTCCTCATAAATCTTTATGAATCTAATTAAGTTGTCTGACCTTATAATCAACAACTCATGTATACTTATCACTGATACTACATATATCATTTTTGATCCCTTTACGTTTACTATTTCTTATATTCAGGATTGAAACTAATCAGTCTCTGTTGTCATATTTGTATTTCTAAGTGGATTGCCTCAGTCATGTTGTGACGCGGTCTACTTATATCAATATAAGTAGTATATGATGATGGTCAGACGTTGAATGTATTTTGGCAGAAGATCGGTAAGGAAAGAACAGAAATGAAGCGCAATCGGTACGAAAATGCATGAACAATGAATTCAGAGAAGATGGACTAATGTTTACAGAATGAACCGTTAAGATTGAGACAATTGGTTGTTATTTTGCAAATTAAATGTTGACTGTATGGTTATCAGAATTCAATGAGATAGTCTGTAATTTGTGCCTAATCAAATTCGACGGTCCTCGCTTGTGTTTTGTTCACTACAATGTCATTTAGTCATCACTAATTGAAGCCCCCAAATGCCCTGGTACGGCCGAGAGTGGGGAGGATCCGCTCTCCCTCTCGAAATGCTCTCACATGGCCAGCGAATATATAGCCTCTGACAGGGAAATTATGCTACCAGAAGGATTCGATCCCGTATCACCTAGCTTCACAGTCAGAGACGTTACCACTGAGCTATCCGGGCAGCAACTGATCTCCAGTAAGACTGAGATGTATTTACAAAGTTGAAGACTACATCACTTTCAAGTCAGATATTACCAGATATTGGTTGTCTAGAAGTAACACCACCTCATTGAAACAGATAAAAGACAAGTATTATTGATAAATCTGTAAACGTATAGTTATTAATCTTTTAACTTACAAGTAATTCATGACTTTACCACTTTGGTTCTATGTTTTGTATATTAAATGATTATTTTAATTTTCCAATGTAAAATGAAACAACTTGTTATTTTCATAGTTGAAAGCATGAGTCAATTGCAGCTAGACCACCAGGGAAAACCTGGAATCACTGAACGGCCTTTTCATCCGTTTCAACTATGAAAATACTAAATCTCTCCAAAAAACCCTTCTGATAATAACTTGTTATTTAACAATGTTATCTTCCGGAGTATTTTTTTTGGTTTATATTTGCGGCTACATTCATGAAGTCAATAATACGTTTACTTACTTCATAATTTAATCTCATTAGCTAAGCCGTTATGTAATATCATACCACCATTCAGTAGATCGACAAATATCTGGAAGTTTATCATGAGTCGCTTGAAGTTAGACCACCATGGAAAACCTAGAAGCACTGTTTAACGGCCGTTTTGTCCTACTGTGGGACTCCTCAGTAATGCGCATCCACGATCCCACCTCGTCAGATTCAAACCCAAGACCTACCTGTCTCGCGCGCGAGCACTTAACTGATAAACCACTGAGCCGGCTGTCATCCAACGGTGTTAATGTCTAACTTCAACCAATCCACGAAATATGAGTTGGAAATAACTATAAGATGGTGGTTGAAGGAGGCCAACAGGAAACCCTGGACCCAGGTTTCGTACTACTTGGCAATCGTCATCAAGGTGTACCTGTAATCTTGAGGGAACTGGTGCTCCCTAATGGATTAGATCCCGTGTCATTCAGCTTCACAGTCAGAGACGTTACCACTAAGCTATTCGGGCCGCGACCGACTTTCTGTAGGACTGTGATGTAATCACAATTGATTGACAACTGAATAGTGATCAATGTCATGCCTGTCAAGTCCTTCTTAGTGCTGATCGAATGCTATCGATCACTATGTTTTACATTTAATTTAATAATCATTTATCCCTATTTGATCAAAATCTCAACATTATTTATTAGGGATTCTTATTGTTTCATTTGAATTTAATCTAAATCATTATTATCATATGAAATCTCAATCGAAATACTATAGTACGGTAGGCTTTATGAACACTAATGGGATATTTCGATCATCATCCCGGTATAGTTGTAATTAATATCTTACCACCAATGTATATTTAATTGAACATTGATCTTTTTTTTTAAAAAATATGATGTTTTATCATACTAGTGATTTATAAAATGTATCAATCCGTTCAAAATATTGAATTTGAACCAATCAGGAAACTTGCCTGTCTGTCTATCAATCTATCAACAAATGGATATATATTCAAATAGTATGTTTGTCTCTCTATCTATTACTTATCTATTCTATTTTCTTATTACATATTGAAGGATTAGAGTGTGCATTATTTAAAACAAACCGGTATATCTGAATTTAGTTACCTAGCTCAATTTCTCTTTTATTACTTTAATAAATTACCCGCTATCACATGATCATTGAATCTTAGTGCTTCTTGTTCAACAACAACAAAAAAATTTCCCAATCATATGTGTGTGTTATCATAGAAGGTATAATTCTTAACTCTTGCTTTCCCCATCTATTAATGATATATGTGATTTCTGTATGATTTTCTTTCGTTTTTCAATGGGGATCGAACATTCTTTAGTTAATTTTATATGATGGGATAACATGTGATATGTTGTAGAGATAAACAGAAATAAGAAAGGGAACATTGTGTTTGTGTGTGTATACATATTTGATAGATATATATGTATGTGTTTGTCATATATATGTGTATATATACTTGCGTGCAACTGGGAAACAGTGTGGGATATGAATGTAATTCAGTCATTCGAAAGACACATATACTCCCTTATAAAAGTAAACATGACGTTGGGAGAAACCAAGTAGATTGGTATCATCTATATCACTGAACAATTAAATATTAACTGTGAATTGAATTCATTAATTAAGACATTCACTAATAAATTCCTTTAGCAACAACAACAGTGACAAAAAAAAAATGGAAAATGGAGAAGATGAAGATGATGAAAATCTATCTGAATCATCATTTTATCAATTACAATTACAAACAGTACAAATGAGAAATAAATTAGTGAATCAACAATCAGGTAGTCGTGCACCAACAATGACAATAGATGTTGTACGTGTTAATAGACCATTAAAAGTAAGTTATTATTAATATTATTAGTAGTAGCTTTATTCAATATTATATTTTTGGTACAATATAGAATTCTCAGAACAAAGTACTTCAACAAGTTTCCTTTTCATACTTCTTCGTCCTTCCTGGCGATAAATATTGAGTGATTGCCAGTTAGAAGTTAGCAGTCTAGTCAATCGACATCTGGATAATGTACATTCTTTTCGCTGCATATCACCAGCAACCACGATATCTCTGATTAGGCCTTTTGTAACCCTTACAGCGAAAGGTTGTACATTTTTTAATTCAGGTTGCGCGATTATTGTCCATAATGATGTATTAAAACAAACGAGATTAGATAACTTGTTGAAATATCTAAATGACAGGAACAGGTAGTCCAGATGTTTAAACAGGCCGCCAATTAATTAATAATATATATATGTAACGTATTGTAATGATTCTTATTTACCATACTAGACACTCGATGATTTCATCCAGAACAGTGGGATTATATATATAAGTTTATAAATGTATAAATAATAATAATATTAATGAATAATATTCGTGGATTGGTTTAAGTTAGACATTAACACTGTTGGATGTCAGCCGGCTCAGTGGTCTATAGGTTCAGTGCTCTGGCACGAGACCAGTAGGTCCTAGGTTTGAATCTTGAGAGACGGGATCGTAGATGTGCACTACTGAGGAGTACCACAATAGAAGGAAATAGCCGTCAAACAGTGCTTCCAGGTTTTCCATGGTGGTCTAGTTTCAATGGACTCATGATTTCAACTATATATAAAGAATAATATTCTAGTTGAAAAACTTGTTATATTGTCATCAATTACAAGTCTCGATCATTAATGAAATGAATCTATCAGGTTAATGATTACTTGACGTTGTTATTTCGTCAGTTGTACGGTAATAATTGGTTTTCGAAGTAACGATAAACTTTCATTGACTTATCAGTCAGTTATTGAATAGTAAGTATTGTTTTATTCTTAATGCTAAATCAATCCTACCTACTGATCAAGTCGTTCATAAAGCTATTAGGTTAAGTAGTATCAAAGTGGTTTCAGTCCCACTCTAAATGATTCATTGATAAAGTCTTTGAATCAGACTCTTGATAGAGATGTGTATTCAAATTAACAGGTGCATCAGTCCCAATACACCATTGTTCTGTAATCCTATGGATATATTTAGAGCTTTAAAGGTAAACTATTTCTTTTCAATCCCAAATGTCAATTATTCCCACACTAATCAGCTTAGTATTATCAGTCTGAACTTCATATGTATCATGTATAAGCTAATAATCTGATTACGTAATGTATATATTACTAGTTGGTATTATAGTAGACGAGAACATAAGTGGAGACAATTGAATATATATTTGAATAGAAAGTATAGAACATCTTAGTAAAATCTAAGAATCATACAGTAAATAAGTCATTTGTAAAATATCAATCAATTATCTTAGACTTCACTGTTCCTTCATTTCCACAACAATAATTCACTGTTCTTATTCTCCTTTTCTTTAATCTTCTTAACCTTCTGTAACCAGGTATTTCATCACTGATTAATGATACATACTACTTATATGTATCGATATCAGTAACATACATTACAAGTTTCAGTAGTCGGTAATTATTCAAATTAATGTATCTACAAACTGATTTCATTTTTATTTCTTTCAATGAAAAACTATTAAATTTGACTAAACAAAAAAAATGGTTTTTAGTCAGATCTTTTTTACTATTACATAATCAGATAATCTGATTTAATTTTCATTTATTAATTTGTGTAAAATTATATTTGATTTAGTAAATATCTACTTATTTACTTACTTACGCATATTACTCCCAATAGAGTATAGACCACTGACCAGTATTCTTCAATCTAGTCTATTCTGAGCTTTCCTTTATAATTCTATCCAATTGTTATTCATTCTTCTCATGTCTCTCTCTCTCTATTGCTTAGGGTAATGTGTTCTTTGATCTTTCTATTCTCGTTTGTCATAAAGGATTACATGTTAGTGTTTGTGTTGTGACGCAGTTCAGTGTTTTATTCAATGTGTTTCCTATCCACTTCCAGCAATTTTTCCTGATTTCTTTCTCCACTGAAATCTGGTTTGTTGTCTCCCACAGTAACTTGTTGTTGATAGTGTTTGACCAATGGATCTGAAGTATTTTGTGTAGACAACTGTTAATAAACACTTGTATCTTGTGGATGATAATTTTTTGTAGTTTTCTAGGTTTTCGCCTAATACAGTAGAACCGTTTTGATATTTGTATTGAAAATTTTGACTTTAGTGTTGATTGAAAGTTGTTTTGAGTTTTAGATGTTCTTCAATCGTAGATATACTTCTTTTGTTTCGATTTAGTAAATAATGTTACTTTATTGTTCATTTGAACAACCATATTAAAATCTAACTGGAATGAAATTTTATAAAAAAAAAACAATTGATCCCTTTTATAAAATTTCCATAGAATAATGAAAAGACAGAGATGATCTGGATGCACTATACATTCCGAATATACATTTAATATAAAACGCCTTGATAAGTATATATGTGATCAGATTGTTTGAAATGTATATAGCACAAATACATAACATTTTTAGAGGGGGTTTTGTGGAGATTTCAGTTATTTTCATAATTGAAATCATGAGTTAATTGAAGTTAGACCACATGGGAAAACTTGGAAGCACTGGACGGCCGTGTTGTCCTATTGTGGGACTCCTCAGCAGTGTGTATACACGATCCCGCCTAGCGAGGTTCGAATCTAGGACGTATCAGTCTGGTGCGCGAGCGCATAAACTTAAGACCACTTAGCCGGCCGTCATCCAACTTTGTTAATGTCTAACTTCAACTAATCCACGAATTTTATCAACGTCAGTGAGTTACTATCTCACAACAGACACAGTTGAACTCCGCTGACCACTGCTTCTTACTGCTGAGGAGTCCCACAATAGAACGAAACGATTGTCCAGTGCTTTCACGTTTTCCATGTTGGTCTAGCTTCAATTGACTCATGATTTTAACTATAAAATTATGAAAATTTCCACAAAACCCCCTTCTGATGATAAGATATTGTTTATAATTCCATTATTAAATTAAAATGGCATCAAATCAACCCAAAAAAAAACACGGAATGTTTGCTTACTTCAATGTAAATCGTTATCACAGAAACAGTAACTAAAAATAGATTCTTTTATGTTAAAGTTAACAATACAGTAGACTATTCTATTGATGATGTAATCAGTATTAGACATTTCTTTAAAGTATCGACAATTAAAAATATTTCAACACATTCAAATATATGAATCATAGAAACTTAACTGTCATATTATTCTACTGATGTTTTTATGATTTGGGTTATCTCATTGATGACATTTTGGCTAAAGTCTGATATTAGAATCTAGATCCAGGCATGGTCTAGCTGATGAGCCCTAAATAAAACGAAATAAATGTCTTGGATTTCATTCCAAGTCATATTCCATCTATTTTATATAAAATCAATTAATTGGTTTATGTAAAGGAAAAGTCAGTCAGTCAGCTACAACGTAGGATCAGGTATATTTATGCATCGGTCCAAGTTGCCATACCTCTTTAGCATAACAAGTTGAACACCAAATTTATAGAAGTAGTTAATTTATTGGTGGTAGTATATAAAAGGTAAGTTGTATATAAGGATATAATATAGTAAGTAGGAAAGTTATGAAGCAATTTTAATCTTAAGGTTTAAGGGGAGATAAAGAGTGTATACGCCTGAGCCATTGTGATCGATTCTGAGCCATGTCACCCAGAGTCTCCAATCATTGATTACGATAGTCGCGCGGACCCCAACCAAGTAGTCTGCATCTACCAATATGTCTCAGACTGAAAATTAGTGACTTCAAGCACTAATGCCATGTTTTGGTTTGGCCGCCCATAACTCTTTTCCAACCATCCCCTACACTAGTCAGCATAGCGCGTCGTGTTAATCGGTGTTCAGGCATACTTAACACATGGTCTAACCACCTAAGTTGGTGAAGAATCATAACCTCATCAACTGATGTACCATCATTTCCTAATACCCTGTGTCTAACCTTACTATTACTTACTCGGTGATCTCAGCAGATGCGAGCAATATTTCTAAGGCGTCTGTGGTCAAATACTAGTAACTTACGAGTATCTTCTACTCTTAATGGCCACGTTTCGCAGCTGTAAAGTAGAATAGAGCGAACTGCTGAGCAGTATAGTCGTCCTTTAATTGATAGGCGGATATCTGGTCTTCGCGATAGGTGACGTAAGTTGGCAAAAGCCAAATATGTAACTCAATAGTTCAATTATTTTTGTTAGCTGAAGTATCTCATTTATTGATTTTATAAACTATATAATTAGATTTAATCATTGATTAATTGATTTTTTTTCATTATTTATAATTTAATGGATTGTAATTCATTAATTGATCGCAAATATAAAATTCCATAGTCATAATCAATAACCATACTAGTAACAGGAGCAGCATTTTTTCGAGACATTAGAGTTCACTATTGAACATACCCTCTGATAATATGATAGGTGTATAATCAATGTAAACATAGGTAAATTTCGAAACTTATTATGAACGTCGACAGATTCAAATAATGTTGAAAATTGGCATACACTTGCGAATTATTACAAGATGTTTTTGACTTAAGCTATGTGTGTGTTTATTAAACTCCGCCATTAGCTCTTCTAGGGTTACTGACAGTCCAAAGCCCACACGAAGTAGGAGAGTTAGTCAGCAAACCCATCCCATAGAAAACAACTTTGCTAGATAAATACTGACGAGAAAAAATAATTTAAACCATTTAAAATTTGTCCCGCGATTTGAAGAAAGAATTGCGACACCTCACTGTGAAAGCCGAAATTTTTCAGAAATCCTCAAAATGATGATTCTTCTAATAACCACAGCAATAGTGAATATAAGTACATACAATGTTCGAAAAATGTGGGAGACCGGAAAAACCAGTCAAAAAGTTGCAAAAATGAGGCCATACAACTTGGCGGCGCTTCGTATCAATCAAACTCATTGGACCCAACATGGACAGAAAAGATGGATAGTGGCTAGCAGTATAATCCAGGACTGCAACACATCGATGGGAAGATTCAAACAAACAATACTAACTGAATTTAAACTCCACCCCATCGCACAAGCAAGTGGCTATCAGGACTCAGTGGCCG
Organism: Schistosoma rodhaini; assembly: GCA_944470415.2. Classification (NCBI taxonomy): domain Eukaryota; kingdom Metazoa; phylum Platyhelminthes; class Trematoda; order Strigeidida; family Schistosomatidae; genus Schistosoma; species Schistosoma rodhaini. Next base: position 85,532,964 of record OX104044.1, read on the forward strand.
AGTGGATGACGCGATGGCATTTGAATCGAGGGTACTGGGTTCGAGTCCCAGAGTGAATATCAACTCTGAGATGCAGGTACATCCAGCTGACCAGTTCCAAATAGGACGAAACGCGCCTCCTGGATTCCACTGCTAGCCAATATCCATCTTTGATTGTTATGCTTGTGAATCAAGGCTATATCGAGGCAATACGCACAGTATGCACATATGGCAATTAGAGACTGACCAGTTGCAGTCCTCACAAATTGATGGGAAGATTCAAACAAACAATACTAAGTGAATGGACAGAAAAGTCTAGATTTGCTAGAGATGCTAGAGATCCTCTGGTCATTAAGGGGAAAATGCTCCGCACACTAAGGGAGTTACTGTGATACTGTCCAAAGAAGCACGAAACGCACTTATAGCGTGGGAATCTCATAGACCCAGAATCAATAAAGCATCAATAAAAATGAGGAAATCACAATGAATATTACACTATGCTATTCACCCACCAATGATAGCAACGACGACGATAAATATCAGTTCTATGAGAGACTGCAAAAGATCATAGTGAAGTGCCCAAAAAATGACATGATTATTTTGGTCGGAGACCTACACGTCAAAGTCAGAATGGACAACAACGGGTCCGGAGATATCATAGGACAACATGGACTGAATAGGAGGTAGGGACGGGGATGTTGACAGATTTGCCAATCTATGTGCATTCAGCGAAATGATTATAGGCCGCACAACATTCCCCCACAAACGCATACACAAAGCTACAAGTGTCTCAGCGGATCACACTACAAAAACCAGGTCTATCAAATTTCATCACTAAAAAATTCAGGTCAACGGTGTGAGAACCAGGAGAGCAGCTGACATAGCTTCAGATCATTATCTATTGGTTGCCAAGATGAAACTGAAACTAAACAAGCAATGAACAACTAGGGAAACAGCAGTACAAAGGTTCAATATCGACTTCCTTCAACATACTAAGAAAATTAACCAATCCAAGATAACTCTCAACAAAGAAGTCCACACCTTATAGGATCCAGTGTTTCCATGTTTTCCATAGTGGTCTAGCTTTAGTTGACTCATGAATTCATGTATTAAACTTATTGTGAACCTATTTAGATACTGTTGTTGTTATGTTGATTAGTAGGGTGAAAAGGGAATTTTAATGTTTAAGAGGTTAATTTTAGAAATGCTTATTTCTTTTGTGTGTTTTTATGTATTGCTTTAGTTGTAAACTTTCATTCACCTGATTAATCGCTCTCATATTTTATGAAACGTTAGTATAAGAAAATTGATTTATTTCAACTCACTTTCAGTTGTCATGGTACATTTCATTGACCTTTTTTAATTTATCCCATGATATCTTACTTACACCTGTTAACCCTTGTGGAGGGGCATAGGCCATCTACCAGCATTCTCCACCCAACTATGTCCTGGACAATTCCTTCGAGTTGTTTCCAGTTTCTATTCCTTCTCTTCATATCTGCTTGGAAATCTGAAGCAATTCTTTCCTGAATCTATTTAGAGAAATCAAGAAACACTTTTAATCAATACTACGGAGCTTGGAGTTTCAGAAGTTTATGAAATGTCCTTCATAACGTGATAGAACTACCTTAGTCACAGCATGTTTATCTCTTTCTTTTTCATTGTTTTTAAAGTAGTTCGAATCGAACTGAAATTTGCTCATCAGGATGTCAAGTAAAATGACCAAAGAAGCATATATATGAATATTTATTACTTACTTACGCCTGTTACCCCTCGTCGAGGAGCATAGGCCGCTCACCAGCATTCTCCATCCAACTCTGTCCTGAGCCTTCCTTTCCAGTTCTTTCCAGTTGCTATTCATTCTTTTCATGTCGGCTTCTATTTCCCGGCGTAGTGTGTTCTTTGGCCTTCCTCTTTTCCGCTTCCCTTTCGGATTCCAAGTTAGGGATTGAGTCGTGATGCACATTGGTGATTTCCTTAATGTATGTCCTATCCACTTCCAACGTCTTTTCCTAATTTCCTCTTCAGCTGGAAGCTGGTTTGTCCTCTCCAATAAAACGCTGTTGCTGATAGTATCCGGCCAATGGATGTTGAGTATTTTGCGTAGACAACTGTTTATAAATAGTTGTACCTTCCTGATGATGGTCGTAGTAGTTCTCCACGTTTCAGCTCCATACAGTAGGACTGTCTTGACGTTCGTATTAAAGATTCTGACCTTGAAATTGGTTGAGAGTTGTTTTGAGTTCCATATGTTCTTCAATTGTAGAAATGCTGCCCTTGCTTTGCCAATCCTTGCCTTTACATCTGCATCCGATCCTCCTTGTTTATAAACGATACTCCCCAGGTACTTGAATGTTTCCACCTCTTCCAGAGTTTCGCCATCAAGTGTGATTGGGTCGGTGTTCTCCGTGTTGCATTTGAGAATCTTGCTTTTTCCTTTGTGAATGTGGAGGCCTATCGATGCGGAGGCTGCTGGTACATTTGCTGTCTTCATCTGCATTTGTTCGTGTGTATGAGAGAGGAGGGCTAAGTCATCTGCGAAGTCCAAATCATCTAATTGATTCTGAGCTGTCCATTGTATTCCGTATTTCCCTTCAGATGTCGAATTCGTCATAATCCAGTCAATCACTAGAAGGAAGAGGAATGGGGAGAGTAGACAGCCTTGTCTGACTCCGGTCCTTACTGGAAATGCATCTGTCAGCTGTCCTCCATGCACCACTTTGCACTGTAATCCATCGTATGAGTTTTGGATAATGTTGACGATCTTCTGAGGAACTCCATAGTGTCGAAGAAGTTTCCACAATGTTCTCCTATCCACGCTGTCAAACGCCTTCTCATAGTCGATGAAGTTGACGTATAGTGATGAGTTCCACTCAACTGATTGTTCAACGATGATCCGTAGTGTCGCAATCTGATCTGTGCACGACCGATCCTTACAGAATCCAGCCTGATGATCCCTAAGTTCGGCGTCTACTGCGTCTTTCATCCGATTCAGCAGCACTCTGTTGAAAACTTTTCCTGGTACTGATAACAAACTGATACCTCTGTAGTTCTCACATTTGCTCAGATCTCCTTTCTTTGGTATCTTGATGAGATATCCTTCTTTCCAGTCCATTGGCACTTGTTCCTCTTCCCAAATCTTTTTGAATAGAAGGTGAAGCATGTTTGCAGTTATTTCAATGTTTGACTTCAGTGCTTCTGCTGGTATATTGTCAGGTCCTGCCGCCTTCCCACTTTTGATTTGTCTGATGGCCATCTTGACTTCTTCGATCGTTGGTGGAGTGACATCTATTGGAAGGTCAGTGTGGGCTGCTTCGATGTTCGGTGGATTCGATGGGGCTGGTCTATTCAGCAGTTCCTCAAAGTATTCTGCCCATCTTTTCCTCTGTTCCTGAATCTCAGTGATTGTCTTTCCTTCTTTGTCTTTGACTGGTCTCTCTGGTTTGCTATATCTCCCTGCCAATTTCTTCGTTGTATCATATAGTTGTTTCATATTCCCTTCTCTTGCAGCTTTTTCCGCCGCCGTTGCTAGTTCTCCCATGTATTTCTGCTTGTCGGCTTTAATGCTTTTCTTCACTTCTCTGTTTGCTTCTGCGTAGTCTGCTTGTGCTTTGACTTTCTCTGCTCGTGTTCGGCTGTTGTTAATTGCTAGTTTCTTGTTCTTCCTTTCTTGAAGTTTGTCCAGGGTCCCCATAGAGATCCATTCCTTGTGATGGTGCTTCTTAGGACCAAGAACCTCCTGACACGTTGAAGTTAGTGCTTCTTTTATCCCTTTCCAGTTGTCCTCCAAAGTAGTTTCTTGTTCTTTCAGTAGATCCTGTAGAGCTTGGAACCTGTTGTTGAGAGTTATCTTGAATTCATGGAGTTTGTCAGTATCTCGAAGGAAGGCTGTATTAAACCTTTGTAGTGCTGTTTGTCCAGTTGTCCAGTCTTTCTTTAGCTTCAGTCTCATCTTGGCCACAACCAGGTGGTGATCTGAAGCTATGTCAGCTCCTCTCCGGGTTCTCACATCTTCCATTGATCTTCGGAATTTTTTGTTGATACAGATGTGATCAATCTGGTTCTCTGTGGTGTGGTCCGGTGAGATCCATGTAGCTGTGTGTATGCGTTTGTGTGGGAATATTGTGCCGCCTATAACCAATTTGTTGAAAGCACATAGGTTTGCAAGTCTCTCCCATTTTCATTTCTCTCTCCTAGTCCATGTCGTCCGATTATATCTTCATATCCTGTGTTTTCCACTCCAACTTTAACATTTAGATCTCCCATCAGGATGGTGAGGTCCTTTCGTGAACACTTTGCTATAATTGATTGCAGCCTTTCATAGAACTGATCTTTATCATCGTCGTTGCTATCATTGGTGGGTGCATAACATTGGATAACATTCATTGTGATCCCTTGCTTCTTTGTTCTGAATGATGCTTTGATTATCCTGGGTCCATGAGATTCCCATCCCACAAGTGCATTTCGTGCTTCTTTGAACAGCATTAGAGCAACTCCCTGAGTGTGTGGCGCATTTTCCCCTTCGTGACCGGAGTACAGCAGCATCTCTCCTGTACCTAGCCTTGGTTGTCCAGTTTGTGTCCAATGGGTTTCGCTGATTCCGAGTACTGCCAAGTTGTATCTCCTCATTTCCATTGCTATTTGGCTGGTTTTTCCTGTTTCCCACATTGTCCGGACGTTCCATGTACCTATAAAGAGTGTTGCTCTGGTTGTTAGAAGGTGCATCGGTCTCGTGACTTCCGAAGAATTTCGGCTTTCATCATGAGACGTCATAATTATTCCTTCAACTCGGAGGGCAGAGTTTAAATGGTTTGGATTATTTTTTCTGGTTAGCGTTTTTTTAGCGAGTTAGCTTTTCTACGGGATGGGGTCGCTAACCCCATGCCCAACCCTCCTCCTTTACCCGGGCTTGGGACCGGCAGTAACTCTAGAAGAGCTACAGGCGGAGTTATGAATATTTATACGAAAATGTTAAACCAATCATGGCAATTTGAGTCAATAATCACAATCAAATAGACTACATCACCGCATATAATAGGTAAAAGTATAAGTTGATGGTGAAAAGATAGGTATACTGATCCTGATAATAAAGATTGAGTGATCACCAGCTAGAAGTTCAATAAATCGACATCTAAATAATGTACATTCCTTTTGCTGGATATTGTCAGCAACCATGATATTTTTAACTGAACCTTTTGTAATTTGTACAACGAAAGGTTGTACACTTTTCACAAACGCACTTGAATATGCAATTAATTGATATAAACAACGTTTATAATAAGCAAAGATGGATAGTGGTTAGCAGTGGACGAAACGCACGTTCTTTACTTAGAATGCTTGTAAATTAAGGCAATAACGACGTAATACGCACAAATATACACATATGGAAATAAGAGGCTGATCAATTACAGTGTTAAAGATCAATGGGAACATTAAAGTAAAAACAATATCAAGTAAATTTAACATTTATAATAACTAAAATGATTAGATAACATATTCAGATGATAACGATTTAAATAATGACTTATCTTCATGTTCGTTTTTTACACAAAATAAGTTATCTTTGTTTTTTTCATAGTTGAAATCATGAGTCAATTGAAGCTAGACCACTATTAGAAAACCTGAAAGCAATGGACGACCGTTTCGTCCTATTGTGGGACTCCTCAACAGTGTGCATAAACGATCCCGCCTCGCGTAATTCTCAAATTTACCTAGCCTATAGCCAGTAAATGACTAAAGCTGAACTTATATTACCCAAACGGAAACATTTGCAAGTTTTTCCTTACAATATTGACTTGATCGTCAATTTGTTACACCATTTCTGGAACTTCTCTCTCTTATTTGATTTATATTACTCTATTCAAACTCATGATCATATTTTTTTTTTACTTTTTAACTAACTGGCCTTAACTCATGTTATTCTTAATTGTTACTAATTTATTTTCAACCGCTTCATTATATAATCAGTTTATTAGTTTATTTATGTGAACCCTTGTTACTATGTCCAATGGTCCAGAATCTTCTCTCACATATTATATTTATCTACAAAACTCAATTTATGTCTTTACTCTCACCACCGTACTGTGATGATGAATACCTATTTATGCTGTTATAAGTATGTAAACTTTAAATATTCTAAGAAAAGATAGACATTGGCTAGCAGTGGAATCCAGGATACACGTTTTGTCTTATTTGGGACTGGTCAGCTGGATGTACCTGCATCTCAGAGTTGATATTCACTCTGGAACTCGAAACCAGTACTTTTTGATTCAAACTCAATCGCGTTATCCACTCGGCCACTGAGTCCTGATAGCCATCTTTGCTTGTCACGCTTGTGAATTTAGGCTATATCGAAGTAATACGCACAGTATGCACATATGCCTATTAGAAATTGACCAGTTGCAGTCCTAAAACATGAATGGGAAGATTCAAACAAAACGACACTAAGTGAATTTAAATATTATAGGTTGTAAGGAGCTGATGAGAACCTTAAAAAACAAAGTGATTGCATGTTATTCTGTTCAATTCTCTGTTTATGTTCTATTCAAGTGTGAGATACTTATTATTTTAAGGATGATTTGAGTCAAATATAGAATGATGGGAAAATTTTCAACAATAAAAAGTTATTTCATCTTAACTCTAGAACTTTTTAAACAGTAAACATTCATGAAATGAAAATGTTTTTGCCTTAAGGAAGGTATGATATCATTCAATCTCTGGATTGCCATTTTAGCAGTTCACATTTTGACTTTAACGGATTTATAATACTTACTTACTTACGCCTGTCACCCCTCGTCGAGGAGCATAGGCCGCTTACCAGCATTCTCCATCCAACTCTGTCCAAGACAATCCTTACCAGTTCTTTCCGGTTGTTATTCATTCTTTTCATATCTGCTTCTATTTCCCGGAGTAATGTGTTCTTTGGCCTTCCTCTTTTCCGCTTCCCTTCCGGATTCCAAGTTAGGGCTTGCCTTGTAATGCACATTAGTGATTTCCTTCATGTATGTCCTATCCACTTCCAACGTCTTTTCCTAATTTCCTCTTCAGCTGGAACATGCTAGTTTGTCCTCTCCATTAAAACGCTTTAGCTGATAGTACATTGGTTCAAGTTGCCATACATTTATTTGTAATACAAACCATGAATTATCCAATGTATTACAGATGGATGAATGCTTCATTCTTGAAAAAACTGGTTTCATAGGTCATGTTTCAAAATGATTTCTAACAATTCATATAAACGTTTCTCTATACGATTAAGATTGTACGAAATTGAAGAGAAACAACAACATAAAATGAATTAATAATATTTTAAGCAAAGATGGATAGTGGCTAGCAGTAAAATCCAAGACACGCGTTTCGTCCTATTTGGGACTCGTTAGCTGGATGTACCTGTATCTCAGAGTTGATGTTCACTCTGAGACTCTAACCCAGTACCTTTGGCTCCAAACGCCATCGCGTTATACACTCGCCCACTATCCATCTTTGCTTACAATGCTTGTAAATTAAGGCTATATCGAGGTAATACGCACAGTATGCAAATGTGCCAATTAGAGACTGACCAGTTGCTGTCCTAAAACATCGATGGGAAAATTCAAACAAACAATACCAAGTGAATTTAATAATATTCTGTTTCAATTGTCGTTTTTACTTTTTCCCATCCATAAAGTAATACCTAACATGTATTATTTGTAACGTAAGTTTACCTTTTTCCATTTTGTACTATAGTTAATATCTATTGACATGCTGAATGGATAATATGACACATACGGCCTACATTCCATTGATTTTCACATTCTATCTATTCTATATTGACCGTTTGTTTAATGATGTATAACAACATGGACCAATATATACTTGTTTATCTTAATCCTTATTTGATTATGGCTAACTTACTGACTGATGGTTAGAGACCTTGAATGACATGGCTCAAAATAGTTTACAATGGTGAAGGTGCATCCACTATTTGTGTTCTGCTAAACTCTTCATGTCTCTATCTTAATTCTCTTTTCAATGTAATTTCACTGGATTATACTCCTTGAATAACATCTTCAAACCCTAACCTTTCCGATTACTGTTTGTAATTTTACTACTTCTACCATTATGGGATTTGAATCAACAAGTGGATCTCTTTGATAATGTAGTATGGCAACTCGAACTGATGTACGTACGTACGAAGTTCTACGTTGTGACTGACTGGCCGACTAATTGTTAAGGATAGATCATTTGATAATACTAGTTAAATATTAATGTTCACATATATATAGGCAGGGTTGCCCGATCTCACCATTCCTCTTTAACTTTGCCATCGATGACATCCCGGAAACAGCTCTGATGGATGTAAGTAATAGCGGTGTGGATATGTTGCCTGGAGAACGACTTCTTGATCTTGAGTATGCGAATGATATTGTCTTACTGTGCGATAATGCCCAAGGCATGCAATCCGCACTTAATCAGTTGGCAATCAGTGTCCGCAGGTACTGCATGTGCTTTGCACCCTCCAAGTGCAAAGTATTCCTACAAGACTGGCAGGATTCTCATCCTGTACTCACTCTGGATGGTGGGCAGGTTGAAGCAGGTGAGAAGTTCGTGTATCTAGGTAGCTATATAAGTGCTGGTGGTGGCATGAGTGATGAGATTGATGCACGTATAATGAAAGCCAGAGCGGCTTATGCCAATCTGGGCCATCTTTGGCGCCTTCGTGATGTTAGTCTGGCTGTAAAAGGTCGGATCTACAACGCGTCGGTGAGAGCAGTTTTGCTCTATGCTTTTGAAACCTGGCCTCTCCGAGTTGAGGATGTTAGACGTCTCTCTGTGTTCAATCATTGTTGTCCGAAGGATTGCTGACATCCAGTGGCAACATCATGTTAGTAATACAGAGGTTCGGCATCGTGTGTTCGGGCGCAGAGACGACAATAATTCAGTTGGTGTCGCTATCTTGAAACATTGACTTCGGTGGCTTGGACATGTTCTACGAATCTCTTCCCAGAGAATTCCCCGTCGTGCATTATTTGCCGACGCTGGGACTGGTTGGAAAAAGCGAAGAGGTGGTCAGTGTATGACATGGTGTCGTGGTATGAAAGAAAGCTGCAAAAGGCTGGCTTCTGTTGACCCTTCACGACTCCCTGGTTGGGGTTCAAGAGATGGTGTCATTTGTAGTATAGACTTAAACCAGATCAAAAATGTTTCCTTTCTTTTTTTTCAAAAAAAAAAAAACGTTTTACCTTATCACATCCATTTTATTGTTTGTTTATTTTTATTTTTATTGTTTATTTTTCTTCTAGATTTTAGCTTTATTATTATCATTAATTAGTTTATTATTATTTATTATCGGATCAATAAGTACATCATGGATTCATATTGATTTTAAATCGATCGGGTTATTTCAACAATGTGGTCGTTTATTAAAACAATCAAATAATAATAATAATAATAAATTCAATGAAATTGAACGAATTTGCCAATTACGTGATTTACTGAACGGTGAGTTTTTTTCAGTTTTTTTTTGGGGGGGAGGGGGTGGATTTCTTTAATGTATAACAATGAATTATCATTGAATATTGATCTGAATTTTAGATCTTACTATATTCCCTATTTGATAAGATCAAAAAATTTTTTTATTTTTCTTATCTGACGGACGGATAGACGGACGGACGATGTTCATCTCAACTAATAATACGATAACTGAGAAGTCCTAAGACGTGCTGGTCAAAAACATTGCTGTTTTTGACCCTGGAAACTAAACAGAACAAATCAATAAACTTAGAATTATTTTTATTAATTAAGTGAATAAATATACATTATTAATATGAAATCATAATCTGTTTACAGCTAAGTTATAAGTATTACAAAACTAAGTAATCAATGAATTATTGATTAACAATAATCAATAAATTGATTGAAAGTTTATATATATAGGACAGCATAAAAGTACAATAAATTAATTAATTAATTATCAGAAGGGGTTTTTGTGGAGATTTCAATATTTTCATAGTTGAAAGCGTGAGTCAATTGAAGCTAGACCATAATGGGAAATCTGGAAGCACTGGACGGCCGTTTCGTTCAAAACACGTTTGTTGTGAGATATCAACTCACTGAAGACAATTGGTGAACGGTTGCTCAAACTTCGTGGATTGGTTGGAGTTAGACATAAACACCATGGGATGACGGCTCAGTGGTCTATTGGTTAATTGTTCTGGCACGAGTCTGCTAGGTCCTGAGTTCGAATCTCGTGGTCGTGGATATGCACTGCTGAGGAGTCTCACAATAGGACGAAACAGCCATCCAGTGCTTTCAGGATTTCTATGGTAGTATAGTTCCAATTGACTCATGATCTCATATATATAAAATATTCATTTTCATTTAGAAAATACTTGTACAAAATACATTTCAAATTTTGAATTACTGTCTAATTATTCATTTTTCAGAAGGGGTTTTGTGGAGATTTCAGTATTTTTTATAGTTGAAATCATGAGTCAATTGAAGCTAGACCACCAGGGAAAATCTGAAAGCACTGGAGCGCCGCTTCGTTCTATTGTGTGACTCCTCAGTAGTGCGTATCCACGATCCCGCACTCGCGAGATTTGAACCCAGGACATATCAGTCTCGCACACTAACTTTTAAACTCTAGATCACTGAGCCGGCCGTCATCCAACGGTGTTAATGTCTAACTTTAACCAATCCACAAAGTTTGAGCAACCATTCGAAAATTGTCTTCAGAGAGTTGTTAACTCACAACAGACGTGGTTTAACTCCACTGGTCAGTGCTTCCCACTAAAAATCCATTTTTCCTAGTATTTCACGTGTATCATTACTGAAATTTCTGTGTTAGTCAATAGTATGATGACTTTCATATTTTACTAATACGCATGAGTATCAATAATAGTATGGCTTGTTACAAAGAGAACCCATATGTTCTTAACGAAATACATCATAATAAATGTTACTTATAGGTATCAAATGACAAAAATATATTATTTATTTGAAACATACTTAATGGTGAGATATAGCATATACACTTGAAATTGCCTTTGCAATAACCAAGATTTAACAGAAATATTTATTGCTACATATTAACAGAATAACTCCGCCTGTAGCTCTTCTAGAGTTACTGCCGGTCCCAAGCCCGGGTAAAGGAGGAGGGTTGGGCATGGGGTTAGCGACCCCATACCGTAGAAAAGCTAACTCGCTAAAAAACGCTAACCAGAAAAAAATAATCCAAACCATTTAAACTCTGCCCTCCGAGTTGAAGGAATAATTATGACGTCTCATGATGAAAGCCGAAATTCTTCGGAAGTCACGAGACCGATGCACCTTCTAACAACCAGAGCAACACTCTTTATAGGTACATGAAACGTCCGGACAATGTGGGAGACAGAAAAGACCAGCCAAATAGCAAACCCACTGGACAACAAAGTCTAGGTACAGGAGAGATGCTGCTGTATTCCGATCACGAAGGGGAAAACGCTCCACACACTCAGGGAGTTGCTCTAATGCTGTCCAGAGAAGCACGAAATGCACTTGTGGGGTGGGAATCTCATGGACCCAGGATAATCAAAGCATCATTCACAACAAAGAATTAAGGGATCACAATGAACGTTATCCAATGTTATGCACCCACCAATGATAGCAACGACGATGATAAAGACCAGTTCTATGAAAGGCTGCAATCAATTATAGCAAAGTGCTCACGAAAGGACCTGACCATCGTGATGGGAGATCTAAATGTTAAAGTTGGAGTGGAAAACACAGGATATGAAGATATAATCGGACGACATGGACTAGGAGAAAGAAATGAAAATGGGAGAGACTTGCAAACCTATGTGCATTCAACAAATTGGTTATAGGTGGCGCAATATTCCCACACAAGCGCATACACAAAGCTACATGGATCTCACCGGACCAAACCACAGAGAACCAGATAGATCACATCTGTATCAACAACAAATTCCGAAGATCAATGGAAGATGTGAGAACCCGGAGAGGAGCTGACATAGCTTCAGATCACCACCTGGTTGTGGCCAAGATGAGACTGAAGCTAAAGAAACACTGGGCAACTGGACAGACAGCACTACAAAAGGTTCAATAGAGCCTTCCTTCGAGATATGAAACAACTGTATGATACAACGAAGAAATTGGCAGGAAGATATAGCAAACCAGAGAGACCATACTCATACGATGGACTACAGTGCACAGTGGTGCATGGAGAACAGCTGACAGATGCATTTCCAGTAAGGACCGGAGTCAAACAAGGCTGTCTACTCTACCCATTCCTCTTCCTTCTAGTGATTGACTGGATTATGAAGAACTCGACATCTGAAGGGAAATACGGAATACAATGGACAGCTCAGAATCAATTAGATGATTTGGACTTCGCAGATGACTTAGCCCTCCTCTCTCATACACACGAACAAATGCAGATGAAGACAGCAAATGTAGCAGAAGCCTCCGCATCGATAGGCCTCCACATTCACAAAGGAAAAAGCAAGATTCTCAAATGCAACACGGAAAACACCAACCCAATCACACTTGATGGCGAAACTCTGGAAGAGGTGGAAACTTTCAAGTACCTGTTTAGCAGTATCGTTGATAAATAAGGAGGATCGGATGCAGATGTAAAGGCGAGGATTGGCAAAGCAAGGGCAGCATTTCTACAATTGAAGAACATATGGAACTCAAAACAACTCTCAACTAATTTCAAGGTTAGAATCTTCAATACGAACGTCAAGATAGTCCTACTGTATGGAGCTGAAACGTGGAGAACTACTACGACCATCATCAGGAAGGTACAAGTATTTATAAACAATTGTCTACGCAAAATACTCAACATCCATTGGCCGGATACTATCAGCAACAGCGTTTTGTGGGAGAGGACAAATCAGCTTCCAGCTGAAGAGGAAATTAGGAAAAGACGTTGGAAGTGGATAGGACATACATTGAGGAAATCACTAATGTGCATCACGACTCAATCCCTAACTTGGAATCCGGAAGGGAAGCGGAAAAGAGGAAGGCCAAAGAACACACTACGCCGGGAAATAGAAGCAGATATGAAAAGGATGAATAGCAACTGTAAAGGAAGACTCATGACAGAGTTGGATGGAGAATGCTGGTAAGCGGCCTATGCTCCTCGACGAGGGGTAACAGGCGTAAGTAAGTAAGTAAGTAATTAACGGAGTAATGATTACGCAACTGAATGTAAACTTTGGGTAGACTTCTACCCGAAGTTTGCGCTGATGATGTTGTTCAGAAGGACGATGAAAGTTCCACGACCAAACCATCCAGTTCAGAGAACAAACCCATATCAAAATCACCCACTTGAGCTACAAATATTTTCTACCATCTCAAAAGCCTAATTCAAAATAGAATTTCTTATGATATTCACATCAATAAACATCATTCTTAGTCTGTGTGTCTATTACACTATGAAATGATGACCAACGTTTAGTTAGAATATGTATAATTAGTGTACTCTTGGTTCAATATTCAAGAATACAAACTTTATTCCATAAAATTCAGTTTAATAGTGTGATGTTAGAAATTATGTTCATTGATATATTGACAAACACTCGTTAAAAATCTCTTTTATTGATATTAATAAAGACTGATACAAGTCAATTACAATATAAACTATATGAGGCATAATGTATATATCTATTTCCATTCACTAGTCAATCAAAGCTAACATTATCTAGATACATCAGTGTTATATTCTAGCGAAGAAATAAATACGGTTAACTTCCAGGAACTTATAATGGATGATTATTCTATATATATTCTTATGGTTTAACTATTCAGTAACTAGATTATCTATATCTATATTCATCTTATGACAAGCTTCATTTTGGCCCATTGATTATTATTATACGATTTACTGTACCTAAATTATATTCAGTTTATTGATTATTGTCACACACGTTCACAGTAACATTTGGCTTGATCTTGTACAAATAATATTTTCTATTTTATGGTGTGATGTGGTCTGTCTGTCTAGTATACATAAACCGAGTATGCTTGAAATAAACGATCCGCATAGATTCGCATAGCAGAAGCTGCAATTGGTGTTCTGGACTCAATTGGAAGAACTAGGCGAACAAATGACCAATAAGGACGCTAGATTGCTCATACCAGTTGAACGTCATTGATTTGTCAAATTGTTAAGGTCGGAAAAGTCGTAATTCCATCGGTGGATAATTCACGTGATAAAAGCCGGACATTAAACCAATAACGAATTAGCATGTATCCTATGTTTATTTTCTATAAGTCATAACAATCAGATTACATTTAACTGCATTCAGTCAAATATCATGAAACGTTTATATTTATCATTGTTACCAATTTTAAATTGTGAATTACATTTGTCTAATGGTATTCTTGCTATAAGCAAAAGGAAAATCAAGACTCTCCGATACAATACAACATGCACTAATCAAATTACACTTGACGGAGAAGCTTTGAAAGATGTGGAAACCTTTACATATCTGGGCAGCATCATTGATGAACACGACAGATCAGATGCAGATGTGAGGGCGCGGATCGGCAAAGCAAGAGCAGCATACTTACAACTGAAAAGCATCTGGAGCTCAAAACAATTGTCAACCAACACCAAGGTTAGAATTTTCAATACAAATGTCAGACCGTTCTACTGTATGGATCAGCATTTTGGAGAACTACGAAAGCCATTATCCAGAAGATACAAGTGTTTATTAACAGCTGTCTACGCAAGATACTTCGGATCCGATGGCCAGACACTATCAGCAATAAGTTAGTGTGGGTAACAACAAATCAGATTTCAGTGGAGGAAGAAATCAGGAAGAAGCGCTGGAAGTGGATTGGGTACACTTTGAGGAAATCACTTAATTGTGTCACAAGACAAGTCCCCACATGGAATTCTGAAGGTCGAAGGAGAAGAGGAAAACCAAAGAACACATTACGCCGAGAAATAGAGACAGACATGAGAAGAATGAACAAAAGCTGGATAGAACTAGAAAAGAAGGCCTAGGACAGAGTGGGTTGGAGAAAGCTGGTCGACGGCCAATGCTTCATTGGGAGTAACAGGTGTAAGTAAGTAAGTAAGTAAGTAATTTTTTAACATACAAAGTACAAAATGTTATTGACATAATAATTCATTTCATTTTGTTTCTATTCTATTTTTTAGTTAAAGTACTTGTCATTATTATCTTAGATTTGAGTGCCTTGCTCCTTGCACTACTTGGAAGTTCATTACTATTAAGTGGAATATTCTTATTGAATATTAAACGTAAATGTACATTTTATCATATATCAATTGTATTACATATACTTTCATGTAAGTTCTCTATCAAACAAATTTAAGTGTTAAGTTTTATAATCTTTCTTTTCGTTACTTTAATTAACTGAAAACAACAAATCTGTTGGCGAGACTATAATTTATGGATGACCTTCGAAAGAATCTTAAGTGACCTTAAGAATATTAGCCAATCAGAAGACAGTTAGTGTAGAGTAAAAATATATTATACAACACCGACGAATTAGAAAGGATACCGATCGTACAGGAGTATTAGGTGCAGAAAACGGCGCCGTGAACTTGAATTCCTTCAAACGCTTCTAACTGGCTCGTCCATAAATTATAGTCTCGCCACTTACAAATTCTGTGAATTCGAACAAAATAAATGAAACACTCAATTAGTATTAGGTTTTTTTATAAAAAAGATGTATGGATTGTTTAATTTTAATTACTGAAGATTCGATCATATGTTATTTTGAAATTCCAAGTTACAATCCCTCCCAATGTTAATTCGTAATAATACTTATAGTTTTAAATGAATTATCTAAATATCCAAAAAATTCAGGAAGTTTTTTAAGAGTTAACATAATCAGAAGGGGTTTTGTGGAGATTTCAGTATTATTCATAGTTGAAATCATGAGTCAATTGAAGCTAGACCACCATGTAAACCTGGAAGCACTGGACAGTCATTTCGTTCTATTATAGGACTCCTCAGTAGTGCGTATCCACGATCCCGCACTCGCGAGATTTGAACCCATGACCTACCAGTCTCGTGCCATAGCACTTAACCGATAGGCCACTGAGCCGGCCGTCATCCAACGGTGTTAATGTTTATCTTCAACTGATCCACGAAGTTGAGCAACCATTCACCAATTTTCCTCAGTGAGTTGATATCTCACGACAGACGTGGTTTGAACTCCACTGGTCACTGCTTCTCAGTAGAACTCCTTTCAAAGTCAGTCGCTAGTGAGGATGTGATTATTATTATTATCAGAAGGGGGTTTTTGTTGAGATTTAGTATTTTCATAGTTGAAAGCGTGAGTCAATGAATTGTCCAAATATCCAAAAAAATCAAGAAGTTTTCTAAGAATTTATATAATCAAGAACTATTTAATAAGGCAGGAGAAAGATAATACCACTTAACGAATTATATCTTAAATTTATGCAATCTGAATCATATCCCTTACAAAAAAACAGATTACCTCTGCACGACTAGATACAAGTAAGAACTGCATATTAGTAATTATTTGTTTAATAACAAAAAACTCATGAAAAACGTTAACAAAAGTTAATTTCATACTATTGTTTAGCTTAGAAAGTGCAACCAAATACGAATCACCGTGTCCGCAGAATATGATAGATCCATTACATTTGATTATATATCCTTAACCATATACTTTACATTTTTTGCATAGTTTTATTCCAACCACATCAGATACCAGTAATCGTAGTTCATTATGTAACGCTACTTTAGTGATTAAGCGAGTATGGACAACGGAGGGACACCAGTAATAAATTGGTTCATTCTATTCAAGCAAAAAAATATTTTACAAAATTTTACAGAAATATATCCTAAATATTTTATTAGAAATGAATCACTGTCAAGTTTCATTTGGACAATCAACCAATCATATCATCGAAATGTGTCAGCCAATAAAATTAAAATAATTCATCCTAGAGAACAGCCAATCACTACAATTCATCATGTATCAGTCGTAAATAGTTGACCAATAGGATAACAAAGGGGTCCGACCAAACTTTTTCGAGTTTACTTCAACTAAAAAATTGAATCGCCTGAAGTAAACAAACTTGTTGTTAATTTAAATCAGATAAGAATTAAATATTCTTAAAGAAAATAATGTCAAATAATAAACTCAGAATATAAACACATATCTGATGATATATTGAAAGCAGTTAACAAAACAAATATAGATAGCTTTGTAAGCAAAGATAGATAGTGGCTAGCAGTGGAATTCAGGACGCACGTTTCGTCCTATTTGACGATGCTTGCGAATTAAGGCTATATCGAGGCAATATGCACAGTATGCACATATGCCAATTAGAGACTGACCAGTTGAAGTCCTAAAAATCAATTGGAAGATTCAAACAAACAATACTAAGTGAATTAAAATATAGATAGCTTCCAGTCGACTTATATAACTGAATGCTTATGAATATCAAGTGAAAGATAACTCTGATCAAAAACTGACATCAACTGAAAGACCAATGAAAACCATAGTACTTAATTACTTACTTTCGCCTGTTACTCCCAATGGAGCATAGGCCGCCGACCAGCTTTCTCCAACCCACTCTGTCCTGGGCCTTCTTTTCTAGTTCTTTCCAGTTCTTGTTCATTCTTCTCATGTCTGTCTCTATTTCTCGGCGTAATGTGTTCTTTGGTTTTCCTCTTCTCCTTCGATCTTCAGGATTCCATGTGAGGGCTTGTCTTGTGACACAATTAAGTGATTTCCTCAAAGTGTACCCAATCCACTTCCAGCGCTTCTTCCTGATTTCTTCCTCCACTGAAATCTGATTTGTTGTTACCCACACTAACTTATTGCTGATAGTGTCTGGCCATCGGATCCGAAGTATCTTGCGTAGACAACTGTTAATAAACACTTGTATCTTCTGGATAATGGCTTTCGTAGTTCTCCAAAATGCTGATCCATACAGTAGAACGGTCTGACATTTGTATTGAAAATTCTAACCTTGGTGTTGGTTGACAATTGTTTTGAGCTCCAGATGCTTTTCAGTTGTAAGTATGCTGCTCTTGCTTTGCCGATCCGCGCCCTCACATCTGCATCTGATCTGTCGTGTTCATCAATGATGCTGCCCAGATATGTAAAGGTTTCCACATCTTTCAAAGCTTCTCCGTCAAGTGTAATTTGATTAGTGCATATTGTATTGTATCGGAGAGTCTTGCTTTTCCCTTTGTTTATATTGAGACCTACTGCTGCTGAGGCTGCTGCTACACTGGTCGTTTTCTCCTGCATTTGTTGTTGCGTTTGTGATAGAAGAGCCAGATCATCCGCGAAGTCTAAATCGTCAAGCTGCATCCTGCCTGTCCACTGTATCCCGTGCATTCCTCCAGATGTTGACGTCTTCATGATCCAGTCGATGACCAGGAGAAAGAGAAAGGGTGAGAGTAAGCAACCTTGCCTCACACCGGTCTTTACTTGAAACGAGTCGGTGAGTTGTCCTCCGTGGACGATTTGGCAGTTTAGTCCATCATAGGAGTTCCGCCGTAGTGTCGAAGAAGCCTCCATAGTGTCGTCCTGTCCACGCTATCAAATGCCTTCTCGTAGTCGATGAAGTTGATGTACAGTGATGAATTCCATTCGATTGATTGTTCCACAATGATACGTAGAGTTACGATTTGATCTGTGCACAATCTATCCTTACGAAATCCAGCTTGTTGATCTCGAAGTTGGGCGTCCACGGAATCCTTCATCCTGTTTAACAATACTCGGTTGAAGACTTTCCCTGGTATTGAGAGAAGAGTGATGCCCCTGTAGTTGTCGCACTTGCTCAGATCGCCTTTCTTTGGTATCTTGATGAGAAGTCCTTTTTTCCAGTCTGTTGGTACATGTTCTTCGTCCCAAATCTTACCGAAGAGGATGTGGAGTATCTTGGCAGTTGCTGTTACAGTTGCTTTCAGTGCCTCTGCTGGGATGTTGTCTGGTCCCGCTGCTTTGTCACTCCTGACTTGTCTAATAGCCATGCTGATCTCTTCAATTGTTGGTGGGCCAATATCGATTGGGAGGTCTGTAGGTGCTGCTTCGATGTTGGGTGGGTTCAGTGGAGCTGGTCGATTCAAGAGTTCTTTGAAGTGTTCTACCCACCTGTTTCGTTGTTCTTCAATATCGTTGATTACTTTTCCTTCCTTGCTCTTCACTGGTCTTTCTGGTTGACGGTAATTTCCAGCAAGTTTCTTTGTTGTATCATACAATTGTCTCATGTTTCCTTCTCTTGCAGCCTTTTCCGCTGTCATCGCTAAATCTTCCACATATTTACGTTTGTCGGTCCTGATGCTCCTCTTCACTTGCTTGTTTGCCTCTGTGTATTCGGCTTGTGCCTTGGCTTTTTCTGCTCTTGTTCGGCTGATATTGATTGCTACCTTCTTGTTCCTCCTTGCTTCAATTTTATCCAGTGTACCAACAGTGATCCATTCCTTGTGATGGTGCTTCTTTTGGCCCAGAACCTCCTGACATGTTGAAACGATTGCCTCCTTGATACCTTTCCAGCTGCTCTCTATGGTGGTTCCCTCTCCATTGAGTAGGTCATGAAAGGCCTCGAACCTGTTGCTGAGGGCTATGTTAAATTCGTTGAGTTTGTCAGCATCTCGAAGAAAGGCCGTGTTAAACTTTTGTGATGTTGTCCGCGCCATTGTCCAGTGCTTCTTGAGTTTTAGTTTCATCTTGGCGACCAGCAAATGGTGATCGGATGCTATATCAGCTCCTCTTCTGGTTCTCACATCCTCCATCGTCCTCCTGAACTTTTTGTTGATGCAGACATGGTCGATTTGATTTTGTGTAGTGTGATCCGGTGAAATCCAAGTGGCTTTGTGTATGTTTTTGTGTGGGAATATGGTGCCACCTATGACCAGTTTATTGAAGGCACATAGGTTTGCAAATCTCTCACCATTTTCGTTCCTTCCTCCCAGTCCATATTGTCCCATGACGTCTTCGTATCCAGTGTTGTCCTTTCCAACCTTGGCATTGAAATCTCCCATTAGAATGGTCAGGTCCTTGGTTGGGCACTTCTCGAAGATTGACTGCAGCCTATCGTAGAATTGGTCTTTAGCGTCTTCATCGTAGTCGTTGGTCGGCGCATAGCATTGGATGATGTTCATTGTAGTGCCCTCTCTCTTTGTTCTGAAGGAGGCTTTGATGATCCTCGGTCCATGAGATTCCCATCCTATAAGTGCATTTTGTGCTTTTCTAGACAGCATCAGTGCCACTCCTTGTGTATGTGGGGCATTTTCTTCTTCATGACCGGAGTATAACAGAAGTTCTCCTGAAGACAGTCGTTGTTGTCCAACATGCGTCCAGTGTGTTTCACTGATTCCAAGAACCTCCAGGTTGTATTTCCTCATTTCTGCACCAATTTGGAAGACTCTTCCGGTCTCCCACATTGTCCGGACATTCCATGTACCTATAAAAATTGTCGCTCTGGTTGTAAGAAGGTGCATCGGCCTCATGACTTCCGAAGGAACTCGGCTTTCATTATGAGACGTCATAATTATTCCTTCTACTCCCAGGGCAGAGTTTGAATGATTTTTTCTGGTTAGCGTTTTTTTAGCGAGTTGATTTTCTACGGGATGGGGTCGCTAACCCCATGCCCAACCCTCCTCCTTTACCCGGGCTTGGGACCGGCAGTAACCCCCAGAGGAGCTACAGGCGGAGTTAAAAAAAAACCATAGTACATTAGAGCATAATTTTGTTCTCAGTGGACACTCTTCAAATGGAGACATTCATGATCATGACTTGTTTACCTTAAGTAATTAGGCAGAGGTCTCGATATTCTCGACAAATTGAAAATAGTACAGAACATGCATCTTGAAATTCACTAATGTCCATCATCGAAAAATCAATCGAAATGAATAGCACTTTTTTTGAAGTTTGATTTAGTTAATAATCCAAAGTCAACTACAAAAGTACTTCACTTGAAAATAAACTTTATTATCATAGAATTTGTTACCTACGAATAAAACTGAATGCACAATAATACAAGAATTGATACATTTTGAAATTTTCAACCAATGAACTCAGATTTAGTTGTTTGAAAGTATTATGCATTCCATGAGAAACAACGTTGGCGGTTTAATTTGCAAATTGAGTGATGAGAATAAACTGATGTGTAGTTATGACTTACATACGCCTGTTACCCCTCGTCGAGGAGCATAGGCCGCTTACCAGCATTCTCCATCCAACTCTGTCCTGAGTCTTCCTTTACAGTTGCTATTCATCCTTTTCATATCTGCTTCTATTTCCCGGCGTAGTGTGTTCTTTGGCCTTCCTCTTTTCCGCTTCCCTTCCGAATTCCAAGTTAGGGATTGAGTCGTGATGCACATTGGTGATTTCCTTCATGTATGTCCTATCCACTTCCAATGTCTTTTCCTAATTTCCTCTTCAACTGGAACATGCTGATTTGTCCTCTCCCATAAAACGCTGTTGCTGATAGTATCCGGCCAATGGATGTTGAGTATTTTGCGTAGAGTTTAGTTATGAACTGGAATAAAACATTTTATTCCCCATTCTCTAGTTTCATTGTTTTTGTTCAAAAGGTATTTTTTAGCTTGCAATCAAAAGTTACGTTAAAAGTTTACGAAGATTTTTCGGAAAACTATCCTCACTAACATTTTGGTCTTAAATGTGAGCGCTGAAACAAATGAGTCTTATGAGATCTAAAATCAGATCACTCTTACAAAATCTTATACAATCGAAAAAATAATTTGGCTCTAACAAAATGTATAATCTACATGGAAAATTAGGATACTATCTATTGATTTATACTCTTAATTTAAAACAGTTTGCAACTGTTTGTTCAAATATATTTAAATTGTTATAAGAACTGAAAATCACAGGTTTGACCTTTTACAAAGGTCATAGAAGGATTTCTTTGTTGTATTTCACACTTATACGTAACAGTTAACCCTCCAGTTGAAAGTTCTCCGTGCAGAAAGTTGTATGCAAACTGTATATAGTTTCGCAAACTTCCTTGATCCAACCTAAGTCGATGGGATACACCTCATGCAATAGGATAATTTTAAATGACTGGGTGAACGGTGTAACTCCGCCTGTAGCTCCTCTGGGGGTTACTGCCGGTCCCAAGCCCGGGTAAAGGAGGAGGGTTGGGCATGGGGTTAGCGACCCCATCCCGTAGAAAATCAACTCGCTAAAAAAACGCTAACCAGAAAAAATCATTCAAACTCTGCCCTGGGAGTAGAAGGAATAATTATGACGTCTCATAATGAAAGCCGAGTTCCTTCGGAAGTCATGAGGCCGATGCACCTTCTTACAACCAGAGCGACAATTTTTATAGGTACATGGAATGTCCGGACAATGTGGGAGACCGGAAGAGTCTTCCAAATTGGTGCAGAAATGAGGAAATACAACCTGGAGGTTCTTGGAATCAGTGAAACACACTGGACGCATGTTGGACAACAACGACTGTCTTCAGGAGAACTTCTGTTATACTCCGGTCATGAAGAAGAAAATGCCCCACATACACAAGGAGTGGCACTGATGCTGTCTAGAAAAGCACAAAATGCACTTATAGGATGGGAATCTCATGGACCGAGGATCATCAAAGCCTCCTTCAGAACAAAGAGAGAGGGCACTACAATGAACATCATCCAATGCTATGCGCCGACCAACGACTACGATGAAGACGCTAAAGACCAATTCTACGATAGGCTGCAGTCAATCTTCGAGAAGTGCCCAACCAAGGACCTGACCATTCTAATGGGAGATTTCAATGCCAAGGTTGGAAAGGACAACACTGGATACGAAGACGTCATGGGACAATATGGACTGGGAGGAAGGAACGAAAATGGTGAGAGATTTGCAAACCTATGTGCCTTCAATAAACTGGTCATAGGTGGCACCATATTCCCACACAAAAACATACACAAAGCCACTTGGATTTCACCGGATCACACTACACAAAATCAAATCGACCATGTCTGCATCAACAAAAAGTTCAGGAGGACGATGGAGGATGTGAGAACCAGAAGAGGAGCTGATATAGCATCCGATCACCATTTGCTGGTCGCCAAGATGAAACTAAAACTCAAGAAGCACTGGACAATGGCGCGGACAACATCACAAAAGTTTAACACGGCCTTTCTTCGAGATGCTGACAAACTCAACGAATTTAACATAGCCCTCAGCAACAGGTTCGAGGCCTTTCATGACCTACTCAATGGAGAGGGAACCACCATAGAGAGCAGCTGGAAAGGTATCAAGGAGGCAATCGTTTCAACATGTCAGGAGGTTCTGGGCCAAAAGAAGCACCATCACAAGGAATGGATCACTGTTGGTACACTGGATAAAATTGAAGCAAGGAGGAACAAGAAGGTAGCAATCAATATCAGCCGAACAAGAGCAGAAAAAGCCAAGGCACAAGCCGAATACACAGAGGCAAACAAGCAAGTGAAGAGGAGCATCAGGACCGACAAACGTAAATATGTGGAAGATTTAGCGATGACAGCGGAAAAGGCTGCAAGAGAAGGAAACATGAGACAATTGTATGATACAACAAAGAAACTTGCTGGAAATTACCGTCAACCAGAAAGACCAGTGAAGAGCAAGGAAGGAAAAGTAATCAACGATATTGAAGAACAACGAAACAGGTGGGTAGAACACTTCAAAGAACTCTTGAATCGACCAGCTCCACTGAACCCACCCAACATCGAAGCAGCACCTACAGACCTCCCAATCGATATTGGCCCACCAACAATTGAAGAGATCAGCATGGCTATTAGACAAGTCAGGAGTGACAAAGCAGCGGGACCAGACAACATCCCAGCAGAGGCACTGAAAGCAACTGTAACAGCAACTGCCAAGATACTCCACATCCTCTTCGGTAAGATTTGGGACGAAGAACATGTACCAACAGACTGGAAAAAAGGACTTCTCATCAAGATACCAAAGAAAGGCGATCTGAGCAAGTGCGACAACTACAGGGGCATCACTCTTCTCTCAATACCAGGGAAAGTCTTCAACCGAGTATTGTTAAACAGGATGAAGGATTCCGTGGACGCCCAACTTCGAGATCAACAAGCTGGATTTCGTAAGGATAGATTGTGCACAGATCAAATCGTAACTCTACGTATCATTGTGGAACAATCAATCGAATGGAATTCATCACTGTACATCAACTTCATCGACTACGAGAAGGCATTTGATAGCGTGGACAGGACGACACTATGGAGGCTTCTTCGACACTACGGCGGAACTCCTATGATGGACTAAACTGCCAAATCGTCCACGGAGGACAACTCACCGACTCGTTTCAAGTAAAGACCGGTGTGAGGCAAGGTTGCTTACTCTCACCCTTTCTCTTTCTCCTGGTCATCGACTGGATCATGAAGACGTCAACATCTGGAGAAATGCACGGGATACAGTGGACAGGCAGGATGCAGCTTGACGATTTAGACTTCGCGGATGATCTGGCTCTTCTATCACAAACGCAACAACAAATGCAGGAGAAAACGACCAGTGTAGCAGCAGCCTCAGCAGCAGTAGGTCTCAATATAAACAAAGGGAAAAGCAAGACTCTCCGATACAATACAATATGCACCAATCCAATTACACTTGACGGAGAAGCTTTGGAGGATGTGGAAACCTTTACATATCTGGGCAGCATCATTGATGAACACGACAGATCAGATGCAGATGTGAGGGCGCGGATCGGCAAAGCAAGAGCAGCATACTTACAACTGAAAAGCATCTGGAGCTCAAAACAATTGTCAACCAACACCAAGGTTAGAATTTTCAATACAAATGTCAGACAGTTCTACTGTATGGATCAGCATTTTGGAGAACTACGAAAGCCATTATCCAGAAGATACAAGTGTTCATCAACAGCTGTCTACGCAAAATACTTCGGATCCGATGGCCAGACACTATCAGCAACAAGTTACTGTGGGAGACAACAAACCAGATTCCAGTGGAGGAAGAAATCAGGAAGAAGCGTTGAAGTGGATAAGACACACATTGAAGAAAGCACTCAAATACTTCACAAGACAAGCCCTCACATGGAATCACCAAGGTCAAAGGAGAAAAGGAAGACCAAAGAACACACTACGCCGAGAAATAGAGACAGACATGAGAAGAATGAACAAGAACTGGATAGAACTAGAAAAGGAAGCCCAGGACAGAGTGGGTTGGAGAAAGCTGGTCGGCGGCCTATGCTCCATTGGGAGTAACAGGCTTAAGTAAGTAAGTAAGTAAGGGTGAACGGTGTGTCTATTAATTGAAATATTTCTCTAACGTAGCTGCTATCTTGACGACGTAGACGAGATTTCCTTGGCTGAAACAAATGACAATTTAGGTACTAATGTGCCAGACAGGTCTGTTGGAGAACGGTAAGACTAAAAGAAGCAAACCCAAAGTCAAAGGAAGAAGTCGTACTGCTGACTGTAGAGAGCTGTGAGATCATCTTGCTGCAAAATGAATCCTTCCTTCATCTCCCCATAACCCTTCCATCCCCAAGAATTACTCCACTCAATTATCTTAATCATCATGCGCCTCCAATGCTAATGATTTGAGTTCACGAAATACTATCCCTGGTCTCCTGAAACCACACTCCAATCTACATGTTGGAGCTTTCAATATTCAAACCATGTGTCAAATAGGAAAACAGGTTATCATTCCCTATAGAGCAGAGGTTTAGACTCAGATTACGCTCTAATTCGAGCACGTATCTGTCTGCATCTTGCTGAATGTCAAAAAGCCACTGCAAGAAAACCTCTTACAGTCCAGCTCAATGACAAAACAAGTTTAGAATATATTTCAGAAACAACTAGAGAACGAGCTAGTCAACAGTGAAAATTATGTCCACCTTGAGGTAACTTGACATGACGTCCGAAAAGCTGTGGAAACAGCAGTGATATTTACCAGTCACTGAAACCAAAAGGTCAGGAAATATCAATGGATCTCAGCAGCGTCTACGGAACTGATAGATACTCGAAAACTCATCCCGTCTGGCTCTAAATATGATGAGGAATGGAGGCAGCTTAAATGTTACTTGATAAAAAGCTTACTCTATGATCGTGAACAGTGATGAGTAGCGAAATCAAAAGACAAGGAAAAGGCAGCTGTGATAGGTAACAGTAGTCAACTGATCAGACTTATCAAACAAACAGGCATTAAAAATACGGCTGTTAATGAGACTATCTCAGTAAAACACGGGACTACTCTTCACTGTCAATTCTGGAGATCGGAATGATAGGCAGAACAACTTAGGGAAAAGTTCAACTGGTCTCCAGCCACACTTCACTTACTTACTATCCAGAACCGAGCTTAGTAAGGTTGATAAGACTATAAGCAATCTAAAGCGAGGGAGAGCAGCAGAGCCTGATGGACTAACCCCTTAAATTTCTAAGAATGATGGTCTATTTTTAGCAGTTGGGTTAACTGATATCTTAGCTAGAATCTGGGAATTGGACGTAATCCCATCTGACCGGTCTCGATTGCTGATTGTTAGTCTATAAGAAAGGACGTAAGACATATTATGGTTCAGTCTTCAGTAATAAGGATAGTAGGCTGATAAACATGTGTTAATCCTGACAGATTTCCTTCCAGTGAAGGTCCAGCTTCTTTTTGAAAATGTTCACTGATGGTGCTGATATCACTTGTTCTGGTAAAGCGTTCCAATCATTGACCACTCGATGAGAAAAACGGGACCCCACCTTTAGTTTATTAGATCGCGGTTTCAGAACCTTTTTGCTGTAACCTCAGAAATTATTAGTGCAGGAGGGAGCAAAAAGATAAGACATATTAACACCCAGATCATAATTAAAGATACGAAATGCCAGTATAAGGTCACCTCGTCACAATTGATTGATCACTAGGTGGTGATCAATCTCATGCGTGTCAGATCCTTAGTGCTGATCGAATGCTATCGATCAAGTTGCAATGTGGCCACCAGTCTAGGTGGCTCGACACTGCGGGCACTATATATATTAGGGTAACATGGTGGTTGGAGGTGGTCAACAGGAAACCCTGGACCCGGGTTTCGTGCTACTTGGCACTCGTCAGCAAGGTGTACCTGTAATCTTGAGGGAACTGATGCTCCCTGGCGGATTTGATCCCGCGTCACTCAGCTTCACAGTCAGAGACGTTACCACTGAGCTATTCGGGCCGCGACCGACCTCCTGTATGACTGAGATCTAATCACAATTGATTGATCACTGGGTGGTGATCAATCTCATGCATGTCAGGTCCTTAGTGCTGATCGAGATTACAGGTACACCTTGCTGACGAGTGCCAAGTAGCACGAAACCCGGGTCCAGGGTTTCCTGTTGACCACCTCCAACCACCATGTTAAGGTCACCTCGTGTCCTACGATAAGATAAGGGGAAAAGGTTTAGACGCTTTAAACTCTCATTGTAAGGGAGTTTAGAAAAACCTTTTACTAATTTTGTCTCTACACGTTGGACACGCTCAAGCGATTTGGTATCCTTTATCAGACAAGGGCTAACTGCTTGGATACAGTATTCTAAGTGTGGCCTTACATAGGTAGGATATAAAATTCGATACATCTCCTCGTCGAAGCATTTAAATGCTCTGCGAAGCGACCATAGCGCACGATAGCCTTTGGAAGCAACCGCATTGCAGTGCGTAGTAGTTTTCAAGTCGTGACTTATAGTTACTCCTAAGTCTTTGTGCTCTTGAACGTGCGGCAGAGATGTACCATTAATGGTATAGTGGTAACTAATATCGTGCCCGATGTGCATGAACACGCTCTTCCTGGAATTAACTTCCGGGCCCCAATCATGAGCCCACCTAACTAATTCGTCTAAATCTGCTTGCAGATAACAACGATCAGTCTCATTTCTTATTGTTCTCCAGATTTTAACATCATCCGCAAACAATAACGTCGACGACTTAAGTAATAAAGGTAGTTCATTAATATACAGAAGGAAAAGTAAAGGGCCCAAGATGGTGCCTTGGGGTACACCACTTTTGACCGGTTTCCATTCGGATAGAGTTCCATTGACTCTCACTCTCTGTCTGCGGTCACATAAAAAGCTTCCTATCCATTCCTCTATAGCACCTGTTATATCAAAGCTCGAGAACTTTTGCATAAGACCACCTTGTCAAACGCTTTGCTAAAATCTATAAATATCACGTCGACAGACTGGCCGTTGTCTAGGGCAGCTGTCCAATCCTCTCTCGCAATGAGTAAGTTAGTCAAGCATGAATGCTTGTTACGAAACCCATGTTGCTCGGGAGTTAACAGATTGTACGAATCTATGTGACTCAGTAGCTTAGCCCGAATTAATTTTTCAAGTAACTTAACTACTCTACTGTTCAGGCTAACAGGCCGATAGTTACGACCTGTGGCAAATCGATTGATCAGGTAGTGATTCTGCATCAGTTGAGATGACAGGGACATGTGTTACGTATGCCTAACCACTGCCTACTTCAACGGGCGATGTTGTTTGGTGTAGAAGCAGGTTGGGGCAAAGCTAGGAGCACCCAAACAAAAATATGGAGTCACTGACAACTGGACTGATCTATGTTAATAGGTACAAACTACTTGAAGGATGTCTGCGTGATCATCGTTACCAATGATTAGAGACTATGAGTGACATGGCTCAAAACCAGTTGCAATGGTGCAGGTGCATCCATTCTTTGTCTTCTCATATATTTTGAGATTCTGAACTCCTCAAAACTACTTTTGCTTTTATTTCGCTAATTTATATTTTCTTTCCGAGTCGTGTCTTCGATGTCTAATACTTCTTGTTACCAATGATACTGTTACTATCTCTACTATTCTGGGATATAATGTGACAGTATGATCTCTCAGTGCTAATGTAGTATGGCAACTTGAATCGATGTACATAAGTACCAGGTTCCACATTGTAACTGGCTGCCTAATACTAAAAAGACAATGAACCATGTCTGAAACATCTATTAAAGATGGTTTGAAGTATAAATACTGTGGAGGAATAACAAACAAACTAATGTTAAAACTGGCTGCCTAATACTACTATAGATTCTTTTCATTAATAATGAAATCGTTAGATCTTCAATAGCACACTGAATCTAAATCTATTTCAATTCACAATCTTTTTTTAGGTATCTCCATATTAACCGCTTTAATTCTCTTGGTGATTAAATCTATTAATGAAGCAAATCAAAATTCATCATCTGAGAATAAATCAACTGTTACAATTGGTTGGTCATTGATTATTGTTTGTTGTGGAATCTTTATACTTGGTATTGCCGTATGTCTTGTTTTATTTGATAAAGGTGGTGAAGAAATTGATTATCGTGAAACAATTCATCGATCTTCAAATTATATAGGAGATTCATAGAGATAGAAAAAAGCAACCAGTCAGGAAATAAATGGTATGAAATGGGGATGAAGCAATTCAAGTCAATAAGCGTCTAACCAGCTATGGTGCATATATAGATACTTATACTTGTATTTCTGTAGGCAAAGCAAAACGGACACAAAACACATATACATATAGTATAGATTTGTGTACACACGTATACACAAATGTGTTGCCTTAATTTGTATCCAGATTAAAAATTGAATTCGCTAATTGGTATCAAATGTTCTTTGTTTTTGAATATTCTATTGGGGTTTTTTAAACTACCATTGGCATTAGTTGACTTTTTAAATTCACCAATAGCATATCTGTTACCTTTAGATATGTTTGCAATTTTGTTGGCACAGGAAAGCCCCCGAATTCCATGGTACGGCCGAGAGTGGGGAGAGTCCGATCTGCCCCTCGAAACGCTCTCACATATCCATGCGTATGTAGCCTCTGACAGGGAAGTCCTACTCACTGCCTTCACGTGGCGGGATAAGGTGTTGTTAACGAAATTGAGAGGATTAAAAGCGATTGTCCGGCGCTTGAATCGGGTTGGTGGACACGGAACATCTACCTAGGGGAGTTGGAAAACCCTGATTCCAAACCAATGGTGCACATGAGCTTCAGTATCCTGAAGGAACAAATGGCGTATGAACCAATCGTTTGTCACTGGCTACCATGGGACTGCATCTCCTTATGATGTTCCACTACCTTGTGGACTAGACCTTTAGGTCAAAGGCTCCGGGTGTGGCCCCCTAAGAAAACCGCCTGCTTCAGTCTGGGCAGTATCTCAGCCCTCAAACAAATCAAATGAGAATTGTGCGGTGCATATTTATCTGGTGCTAACTTGTACCAATATTTGTGTTTAAATAAATGTATTTATCATACCAAGGGTGAATCATGTTAGTCGTTTTTGTGATTTCATTCTTGAAAGACTATTCAAAGTTAGTCACTCAGTAATAATTTTACACACCTACAGTTTTCTATCCATGGTGATATATCCTGAGTAATGTGTTAATCAATCATTTTGTTTTCTAATGTCTAATCTGTCGAGATTTTGCACGTGATGTGAGGGCATTTCGAGAGGGAGAGCGGACTGTTCCCACTCTCGGCAGTACCAGGGCATTTGGGGGTACAGATATGAGCGGTATCATTAGTTTCAATAATTTAGGCAATGTATACAACGAATGTGAAATGAAGATGTGCACGATTAGTTGACCTAGTTAAGAATGTCAACATATTAGATTGCGCAATTCAAGACACTTGATAAGATTTGAACTACTCATAAGTAAGTATTTGCATGTTGAAAGAAATGATTTACGAAAGATGGTACATAATCAGAGAAGCTGGTCTTCGGGTTGACAATCCAAATACATATGATTTTTATTAATCACGTTGCAGAACTTTTATCGTAACAGGGAATCCCTTCTGCAGTGTATACATTTTGATGGGAATACATATTGATAACCCATCTGAGACACAAAAGTCGAAATATTAACAATGTAGTGAATTCGGTTATTTGAAAAAAAGTGATTTCAGTACAATACTGTTGATACGACCAGTATTACTAAACGGAAGAGCTCAATGTCACAGAGGAAGTAAGTCAAAGGCCTATTTCCTGCACCAACTGATAGATGAAAAAAGTTGATATTTGTGAATGCTTTTAGGAATCAATCCGAACGAGTTTTCATGGAGCCTGAGTCGACAGCACTCGATTTCAAAGTTCGAAAATACGACGATTTGTGGGAATTCGACTTCGTTTAGGATGAATATATCGATGATCAAAATAGTGTAGCTAAATTGATTGATCACAGAGTTCCGAGAAATGCCATACTTGTGTAGTTCGTTTCTGCTGTGATGAAATTCCATCATGTCGCAATGTGTCTACTAGTTTAATTGCATTAATATCACGTCTATTGGTTTTGGTGTTACTTAGTTAAACGTAGTCGGCAAGAAGCAATAGATCTAGATTTGTGTTAATGGATACTCGTTAGGGAAATTACTTATAATTATTACTGAATTGATGCTTCTTGAGATGTCCAAACCTGGCCCCTAGTCAGCTGTAATAACGTCTTTCAGTGTGAAACTACGTAACGCGGGTTTCAACCTACCAATGGGCATCTCTTGACAGTTCAACTACCTTTTGCTGATGAGTGCAAAGCAGTACTCAAAAAAAGGTTCAGGGAATCCTGCAAACTACCACAAAAAATACCCAATATTTTAGTTGCTACACTGTATGACTTTTTTACTGAAATCAAATTACAAGTATTTTGTATACTGATCAACTAACTCGATTACCACTTCAGAAAAATTGAGGCATAAGACGAAAAAATATATTGCGAGTGGATTTCCAGAGACTGTTTTAAGAAAAGTAACGAACTTTGACATTAATAACGAATTCATTAAACGGTACGCAGAAATCGGAAAATAATTGAATGGTTACCAGACATTGCTTATGTAAATATGATACTAATGTCAAATATTCTCATAGTTGAAAGTGTGAGTCAATTGAAGCTAAACCAAATAATCTGTTTGTAGTTCACCCCACGAATAAGATAAATTTCAGATGACCGAATTCAAACAAGTTCAAAGATCTGGTCTAAGAATTAAATTACTTAACTACCGAAATTAGTATTGTAAAAATGTTTTCATAGACCTTGAAAGGTAATCAAGAAGAAATTTAACAGCAGATTACACTGTTTACAACATGAACGCTATTATTAGAATAGAAGCAATGCATCATGATACTAACAATCATAATTAATCAAATGTGCAAAGTGATTCAAGTCACTTGAAGAATGGCTACAGAACTATTGGTCATAAGAATTATGTGATCAGTTAGTGTGATCCAGAAAACTTCTCGCAAAAGACAAAGGAGGCTCAGGAAATATTAGGAAGCATTTTATCCAATCAGCGTTCACTGGAATTTTTCCCGAAACATAATGGTGAAAAGTTACATGCATAGTCTCTGATTAGTTGGTTACTACGCTGCTACTATGTTTCGTTGCATTCCAGAATTTTCGGGAAAACCCAAGGACTTTTAAAAACCCTATATTTTCTTTCCATGAATGAAGCTTTGGAGTTAAGTGCTCCTTGCATATTTGCAGCTTTTTTTCTCGTATTCAAATTGCTGTGTAGTTTTAGTTGGCGGGGTTACGAGAATGTCTTAGGAACCGAGTATAGCGTTCATTAACGTGACTCATCAGTTAGCAATAGAATTTTTTATAAGATTACTCTCGCATCCTAGGATTATGTTTAGACTCAATTTTTTGGCGGTACTAAACTAGTCAATAGAACTGTTGAATAAGGACAAATTATTGAAAATTATAAGAAGAATATTACAACCAAACAAACCTGAATATCACATATTCAAGACCAGTCTATGAATTATATTGAATCGAAGTAGCAAATTCATCACCATTTGAAATAAAAAGCTAAACTGATTTATGATTATAAAGTGTAGAAATCAAAAGAATCACGAAGGATTAACTGACAGTACCAACAGATAAGTGTATATTACGGGTATATACTTTGAATTCGGAAAACCGAGGGCTACATAATCTAAAATTCAACATTAAAACCGACTAGAATTCGGTCATTTGGAAATATTTGAGTATTGTAAGGGCTTTCGCGTCTTAGTGACTTAACAACATTTCAAATGGCAAACATTTGCAGATATGACAAGTGCTTTGTTGCGTTCTTCGAAATGAAGTGAGCACAATTATGTTCAGAACGATAATGGAAACTTCGGTGTAGAACCACTCAGCTGAGAGAATATAACAATCGAAAACACTCTGACGGATGTCGGTGTATCCAAACTGAAGAATTTTTAAAAGGTCATTTTGGAGATGAATATGACAATTATAAAAAAAACCTGGACTGTTCAAAATATTTTCACTACTGTGAAATGAAGTAATTAGTCCATAATCCGAAATTCAGAGTGATGTATGCCAATTTAAGCCATTTACTATACAGCAGCGTTAGTTCACTTTTGTAAAGTTGAGCTCACAATGGTGCAATTCACCATATAACTACAGCGGTTCCAGGAAGCATGATTTTAGTTTTATTACAGTAACCTTATAGCAAATATCAACTGTTATGCTGGAAGCCTACCAATCATACATTTATAGATAAAGTAGAATTTGGAGCAAATATTTAGAATATGGATAGATGAAAGTGATAAAGCCCAAACACAAACTATGTGACATTGCTAAAAATAGAAAAGAGTCATCCATGATATTCAAGAGAACATTAATCACAGGATGAAAACTAAAGTAGGAGGAACTTTTAGAAGAAGAGAAACACTACGGATTGACATTTTTACGATAACCTAAACAAATTTATTTTCCAGCCAGCAACCAACTAAATTCAAGTAGTGTAACTAACAAAACAAATTTTTATCACGTATCTAAAATTCACACAAATGTAAACAACATATATCTATATATATATATAACTATATGTATATATCCTGTTTACAAGAATAACCAATCAAGTTAACCAATGAGCAGAAGGGGTACGTGTACAACAATTATTATTAATGATGATGATGATAATGATGATAATAATAAGTAAAACTTCAGATCATGTGTCAAATCATAGACAGACAAGAAGAATTATATAGGATTCTCCAATTGAAAGATAGAGAAAACGAGCAATAAAATCATCATTGGATCAAAGACAATCTAGTCGGAAACACAAGCAATCATCATGTTGACAATTTAGTAGACAATGTATAACATACATGACAAAGATTCACAAGAAACAGAATTTACAGTCATCAAACACATTTAATTTAATATTAAAAAACTCAAAGATACAGAGAATTGACACAAACAAGAAGAAAAATTAAAAGAAATTGTTCTGTTCATAGAAAAACTGGCCAAGACTACAAGTGATCTACAAAAAAATGATGTGCATTTTAAGACAAGTAGTGACCATTCTTTGACTAATGCCAATAGATTACAGTATATCGTAAGATATATTATAGTAAGGATGGAAGCACAGAACTCGGAAAATAATTCTCCACTATAAAAGTCAAGAAACATATTGTACGGGTGATTTGTCAGTGAAGTCCGTCTGTAGAGTGTAAGAAATAGCAAAAAGAAAAAATGGGTAACTTATTTGAAGCTAAATCACAAATATACATTGTACTAATAAGAAAAACAGAAGGAGGAAGTGAAGCAACATTACACGATCAATTTATAACTACTTGTGTATTAAGCTAAAAACCGAAATCTTTGTATCAGTCAGCTACACCGTAGGACCAGGCACATCGGTTCAAGTTAGAACACCTCATTAGCACAATATGATCAACACCAAATTCATAGAAGTAGTTACTTCAACAGAAGTAATATATAAGAGAAATATTTTATATAAGAATATGATTCTCATTGTTTAATTGATAGACAGATATCTTGCCTTCACTATAGGTGACGTAAGCTGGCACAAGTCGAACGAGCTTTCCGGATCCATACAGAGATTTCGCCAGACGCCAGCCCATTACGGCTGATCAGACTTCCAAGGTAAGTGAACTTTTCGACGCGTCCGACTACTCCGCTCCCTATCCTTAGTTCAGCTGTTGACGCAGGTCAGTTCTCGAGGAACAATTTACATTTAGATGGGGAGAAACGCATCCCAAACATCCTGGCATTATTACTCAGTGCTACCAAAAGAATCTAAATTTTATCAGCTTCTTCACCAAACAGGAATATGTCATCTGAGTATTCTAAGTCAATAAGTGGACCTCCTGGTAGGAGATCAATTCCCGAAAATTCAGTCGAAGATTGTTATTTCCAGCAATAAGTCTATAATGAAATCAAACAAAAATGGAGATAGTGGAGAGCCTTGTCGGATACTACTTGAGGTTGCAAAATCAGATGACAGTTGACCATAAGCTCTCACTCAACTGGTAGTATTCGAGTAAAGAGCCTTCACAAGGTATATGTACTTCTGAGGTACACCTTTCAATGACAGACAGTGCTACGAAATGTGACTGTGTTACGCTAATAGTCAATGCGATTTTCACTCAAAAAGGAAACAAAGATAATACGACAAGTTGGATACAACTATGTTTAACGCAAAATGCTTACCCGGACGAGATGGATATTGGAACGGATTACTATAAAAACCTATAGGATTCAACTGATGTCCGATAGGAGGTGGAGTGGCTTGATTTGGTGGATGAGAAGCCCCACCAAATGCTGGACCATAAAGTCCATTTTGCGGATTAATTGGTCCAGAGATTGCTGTACGAGATGTACCTCCAAACTGCTGAAGTGATACGCGTTGATGCGATGGTGAAATCGACGGATAAAAACTGGATGGCAACTGAAAAGACTGTTGTCCTTGCGCTGAGGGTGACTGTGGGAGGTTTGGATGGGGGAATAAATTGTGATGCTGTAAACCTCTTTGTCGAACTGTAGCATTTGAATGGTCAGTATTCGGTCGCCCTCCTCCAATCACGCCTACATAGTTAGAAGCATTGGCATAGTTTGAGGCAGAATTTGAAGTAATAGGTGTCGGGAAGTGACAAGGTGTATTGTTATAACCACCCTGAGGATGCGGTAATAAACCTCCACCATTTCCAGCAGCTGGTCCGATCGCTGGGGCATATGGTTGTCCAGCGGCTTGAAGATTAGAAGTAGCAGAAGGGTTTCCAAGAAGAGAATACGAATTTACAGTCGTCGGAAATCCGATTGCATGTCTTCCTGAATTCTGTGGGTAATTAGACTGATGAATGGCTGAATACAAGCCAACAGAAGGAGGAGGTGGAATACAACCAGCAATAGACGGAGGGAAATTGTATTCATTCTGCAATTAAAATAAAAAACTACAAATAAAAATCAAATCATAGGCGCACCAATAGTTTAGAAAGCTTGGATAAGTTGCATTATTACATCAGTTTGAATTGAAATTTGAATAATATTACGGCTAAAATTCACTGGTTCAACTAAAATCGATAATAGGAATGCAATTACTTACAAGATCAAACGCATAAAAAGTAGTTGTGCACTCAGGTGCTGACATAACTACAGGTAACTCAGTGTGACAAAATGGATTTGGTGCAAAATTGACAATGAATTATATCAGCACGAAACTTTGTTTATGAAATTATTTATGAATCATTAATATACAAAAGGCTCAAAAGGGAAATAAACATACTTTTACGTCCGTGGGAAAACTCGTATACCCAGCAGTAAATGTGGATGGATCCATTTGATGTGGTACCTGTTGTCTGCACTTCCGAGCTTGACTCATTTGTGACTGAATCGGAATTGATAAGGAATGGTGAAATGATCGAGAAGGTGCCGGCTGAATTGCAGTTGACTGTGGATGGACATATAATGAAGGCGCTCCAGATACAAATGTCATTTGTTGAGACGGAACACATACGTTGTTTGATAGTTTTCCTAGTTCTGTAGAGTTATTTCCATATGGACCACTGGAATATATGTTTACTCTATCTGCGGGTGTTATTATAGAGTTTTGATAAGACTGTATGTGCTGTTGCCTGGGTGTGATGGAAATATTCGATTGCTTAGTCATGCCATCCAATGATGGGGTGGTATTATTGTGAGTTAAAACATTTGGAAGAATATTAGAACTCAATTGATTTTGAAAGTGTGGTTGGTTAGAATTAGTATTATACGAACCTGTCATGCAATTTATATTCATATCCATACTTTGATCAGCTGCAGGCCAAACGTTACCGGAAAACATGTTGCTTTCATGACGATTTATAGGAACATTTGATAAAGAGAATGGTGTATATAGAGCATTTGAGGAAGACCAAGACTGAAAAGAGTTACTGGATAAAGTTGTTAAATTTTGAAGGTTATCTGAGGTATACGGTCTTAAAAGAGCATTAGGACGTCCAATGTCACCACAACATTCGAAATCAGATCTTTCTGTTTCTGCTATCAAATCTGCGGTGGAGATATTCTCAATAATATTATTATTAGACGGGCTAAGAAGATTTAAGTGCATAGAAGTTGAAATAAGAGGTGAGATGGAAGTAACCTGAAGAAGCTGTTGTTGTTGAGGCTTGACCTTACAAATGTTATTAGAAATTTGAGATGAGAATGTAGTCGAAGGACTAACAGTGCATAGCGGACCAACAGAAGGGACAACCGTACCCTGAACTGTGCTACTAGCCAAGAGTAAAGTACTATTAGTTGAATGATTTTTGTTTGCTTGAGGTATGCTATCGCCTAACGACCATAACGATTGCATGGAAGCATAAGAGCATTTCACCACTGAATCTGTGTTACTGGTTGTTGTAGCGGCTGTGCTGTCTAATAATTTTTTATCTTCATTGGATTCCTCAGTAATTACGTGGTTTGAATGTTCTGTTTGCCAGACTGAATTTGAATTGAGTAAAACTGACGATGAGGTTTTCGTAGAGTCACTATGATTTTCGGGTGGGACTTTTGCAAACTTTGTCCCGACAACTTTCGACCAAGTGCGAGTAGTCGAGAAAGAAATCTTCTGCAGTACAGATGATGTAGGTGTTGCTGACAAACTGCTGCTACAAGGAACTGGTTGGTTAGTTTGACCAGGTAAAATAGAAGTTGTAACAGTGCATACTGATGAAGTTGCGTCCAAACATAATGGTGGACCCATAAAACTTACTTTAGTTGGGAGACACTTTTTTTTACCCGGCAAACTTTTCAACAACCCACTTGATTGACTTTTATGGTCATTTGTATGTACATAGTTTTGTGAAAGAGTGGTAGTTAAGATTGAACCCTCCTTGGAATAGACTTGGATTACATTTCCAATATTTCTAGAGAAACCATTCGACCTTCTTGTGCTCACATCACCAGAAACTGAAACTTCTTGCTGCATTCGTCGACGGGCAAAATACTTGCTAGCTTTTGAGACAACTTTTGTAAATCCATCTCCATGTGGAGTATCCTCTTCAAAGGTGTCTTGATTTACCTCGTCGAACTCTTTACCTGATTGCGAGAACTTATCAGAATCATCCTTGGAAACTGTTTCACTTTTTCGCTCTGTGCGACTAGTCCATGTAGACAATGAATCCATAGCATAAGAATTTTCAGGAAATGAGGCATGAGGCTTAATAGACATTAAAGGCGGTATCGAGGACATATAATTTCTTTTGTGGTAAAAAGTGGTCCCACATCGAGAGGTACGTGTGTTACTACGATAGGCACTATGTTGGTTTGTGGAACTTCCACCTGATAAGTGAGACTTTTCATTTTTCTGGACAGTTCCACTAATAACGGATGGGGAAGAGACTTTAGAACATTCTGTTTGTAAAGCAATCCCACCAGCAGCAGGTCTTGAACTGGTACCTGGAGAAAAGTTAACAAAAAGTAATACCAACGCTTAGACCAATCTAGATTTGTCATAGACAATTATTCAACATGAATGTAACAAATCAGCTAATTAAGGAAACTTTATATAGTAATAATGCAAAAAAAATATTAAAAAGTATTAATAACCCATGAATAATGATTTTCACAAATGTCCTGATTATACAGAGAAAACTGTAATAAATAATAAGAATTATAAATAAGATTGCAAACAACCTAATCATATTACGATTTGACTAAATGGCACACATACACCATCAAAACGACAGACATATCGACCTATTGTAATTAAGCAGTCAACAATATGATTCCATCAGTTTGCATGCAAACTCTGATTACATGCAATTAGTACTAGGCGTCTGAAATGTAAAACGACGCTACTAAAGATTTAAAGTGTCGAAGAAGAACGTAGTATATCATGCACACCTACCCCCTTCTGTATCATCATTGTCATGATGACGATGATTAATAGTTGCCTCAGCAACATGACAGCTGGATGGATTGCCTCTTGTAACTGTGGAAGATGATTTTGAAGTCTTTACATCATTTTTTAGGTGGGAAGAAGTAGATATTTCGGAAACATTTTTTCGTTTGTTTGCATCTGACAGCGGCTTTGACGAGTTCTTAATAGTTTCAGAGGAAAATGACCCTTCAGATGCTGTCTCCCATTCATCAACATCATTTGTATCGCTAGTATTCCCCGTTACCACTGTAAAAGATGAATATATCGAACACTTAGCCAATAACAGATTTACGAGCTGACCGAGTGAAAACAAATTTTAAAGTCTAATGCCTGAGTGTTTTAAGATTTGACAAAAATTATCAATGATCGTATTTTTGACTAAATTCACTACTCTATCCTAATGTATTAAACTTCAATTCTTCTGAAAAATAATACTACGACATGACAGAACAGATAATGATGAGTAAAGACGTGTTATTGACGGTTCAGCAGTTCACAGAATATAAAACGTTACAAACCATAGATCATATACATTGGAGTATTGAAATGTTTTTGATAGCGTTGTGTTCTGTAAACTAGGTAGTCTAATTGTATAGCTTTTGTTGTTTTTTTAAAGACAATAAGCGCCTACTGTATGTAAAACTAGATGAATCTTCAAAACTTTAATTAACGGATTGAACAACAACCAAGTATAAACTATTGCAAAAAACTGACAAATAAAAGTTTACCATGAAAAAAGTGAAGGAAGTAACAGCCATATTTGAATTCGTTTGTTATTTGGCATACAATAAATGGATTCGATGTAAAGAAACACTGATATGGTAACTGGCACCTTGAACACAGGCTTCAAACAAAGATCATCCAGTTTTTATTGACCAATACATATAATGAAAAAATATCGTATGTCAAAGAAGAGTGATAGGAATCGTTTAAACTAACTAATTGAAACTGGGTAGACATGTGAGCACTGTTCAAAATTCAATGCAATAGCAATAAATTCCAACATAAATACACGGACAGATACATTTTTACACTCATTGTAAAAATAACCAGCAGATATTTGACAAATACCAGTGAAGAACAAGAACACTGAATTTTATCTGTAAATAAAACTTACCAACCGCTTGCCGCCGACGCGTAAGAGACCGTGAGTTCATGTTATTTTCATCAAGCGGATCATTAGCAGTATTTGAAACAACTTCACTATTGTTGCTTTGCTTTCCTTGATCAACAAAATCAACAGCAGAATCAGTATGACCACCATTACCACTACATTGATTGCCACCACGAGAATTACTATTTCCACCAGTCCCAGTCTTAAAAATAATGGAAGCAGATACACCACTAGAAGTTCCAGACCGACCTACACCACCAGCAGCAGCACCTCCATCACCATCTTTTTCATCATTGTATCGATCCCGCATTTCTCGATAGCGACGAGTGGTATGAATAACAGTGCCGTTAAGACGCTTTGATTGATGATTTTGACCAGCACGATTACTTACGCGTTTGGATGTCCCTAAAACTTTGTGGGTGGCAAAACGATTAGTACGCATTTTAGTGTACTGGGCGTTCATAATAACTGAATCCGAAGCGGGGACACGAACGGTGGGAACTTCAGGATCATCTATACCTTCCATCTGACTATTAGTACCGTCCAGTGTCAGTTTAGTTATCTAGTTTGAAAGAGAAATGTGCAGAAATGTTATTAAAATACATTGATATGTGAAACTGTATGAAACACAGTTACATTGTATTCCGTATAACTATATAATGACACATTATAAAAACAGATAAGTTATTTTTGGCCCATGTATACATGGCTTATTAACTAAGTGACAAAATGCTTTGCACCAAGTCACTTAAATGTTATTTCTTTGAAGTACAGATTCTCAGCACGCTTTGAACGTTTTCATGTACTAAACATGTTATGGATTCGAAACACGAAATCGACTGATCTTAGTCCCAGATCAACTTACAGCACGAGACGATATAACATTCTGAAGGATCATAAGGAGTAAAGAGATGACGCCTGAAGCGAGCAATTATAACACTATATTAAGGCATACGTGGATGACTTTCCCTAGAAGAACGAAAAAATCTATATAAACACATGCCTGAAACCCAAGCAATTGTTTCGACTTCCAGACAGGATCTCATCTCACATCATCTAATCTTCTATCCTAATTAATAGGGTTATAAGACAAACAGTTATTGACTCATTATAACATACACTTTTATAACTGGCAGAAAATTAACTGATACGATGTTAAGTACGTTTGATGCTCAGTGGACTACAAATATATATAAGAGTGGGAGATCTACTAAATCGATTTTGTCTTATCCCTTACGACATACGATCATGTTATTGTTTATGTTAATATTTTGTACGTAATTATTATTATTTATTTATTTAAACACATAAATATTGGTACAAAAAGCACCAGATAAATATGCGCCTCACAAATCTCATTCGATTTGTGTGAGGGCTGTGATACTGCCCAGGCGCCCAGACTGAAGTAGGTGGTTTTCTTAGGGGGCCACACCCGGAGCCTTTGGCCTGAAGGTTTGATCCACAAGGCAGTGGAGCATCGTAAGGAGATGCAGTCCCATGGTAGCCGGTGACCGACAATAGGTTCATACGCTATTCGTTCCTTCAGGATACTGGAGCCCATGCGTACCATTGGTTTGGAATCAGGGTTTTCCAACTCCCCTAGCTGGATCTTCCATATCCACCAACCCGGTTGTTGGGGATGTCAAATCCCCAGAACTTACTTGGTAAATGGCTTAATCTTGTAGTTTTATTTTGAAAATTTGAATTTAGCTGTTTTCGCGCCAAAAGCGCTCTTTTTACCTTCACGTCATATTTCCCACCTGTAAACTATCTTAAACGCTATTGGTCCATTGTTTCTTTGCGTGTGCTATTTACCAATGATGCTCAAGGACAAATTGTTGTTGTATAAATGCGCTTGACTTTTTCCATTATTCGATTGCTTGTACTCAGCTGCTTACGGAATACATATATATTCCCCTACTTGCCTTGGACTTCTTCATCTAGTTAGCGGGGCCTGGGACAACAGATTAGAATAGCTTATCGTGTCATTGTGTCATTGGCTTTCGTTCGTTACCGCGGAATCGATTTAGTTTCAGGCATAACACCGGTTAAAGCGCCGGACATTTGCTTTTCGCCCTCTCACTTTTGTGAACAACACTCCCGCCACGAGAAGGCAGTGAGTAGGACTTCCCTGTCAGAGGCTATGTATTCGCGTGGCCATATGAGAGCATTTCGAGAGGGAGGTCGGACTCTCCCCAATCTCAGCCGTACCAGGGCACTTGGGGGCCATTTTGTACATAAACAGGCTTATGTATTTGATGGTAATCTTGCCTTAATCTTTGTTTATCCAGGTGTCAGTAATCCAGTGTAGCGGATAGCCGTCACTTCAACTAAGTCGTATCTATCGACCAGCTGATTTTAACAATTAAAAGTTCGTTTATTCAACAAAACGCCTACTTCACAACAGATTCTCAATACTTCTGGTTATTAACGACTACACATTAACCTTTCGACATTAGTGCATTCATGGTAACTTTAGAATAGCCTTACAAAGAATACGCTTTGAAAAAAATTACCTGTTCAGTATCAATATGTGACTGAGTGTTTAACTCAGACTTTGTGGTAGTATTTGTTGGATTTTTTCTGTATGTTTTATGGAAACGTCCACTGACAGCATAAACTTTCGCTTTACTATCAGGGTAATTAGTTGATCGACCATGAGACTTATTCTCATCGTTGTCACTAGCAACATACTCATGAGAAAAATCTGTAGCACTTGAAAACTGTCCTTTATGACTGTAATACATCTTTTGTGGTCGCATCTGACGACCATTTGAAACGTAATATTGACTATCTAAATCCTTGTTTTGATCACGAGATGATTCATATTGTGCGTATGAACGAGTCATTCGACCACCAAAATATCCAGATATCCCAGTAAAGCTGCCAGAGGTAATACTTCGAGAGGTTTCTGATTAATTAAATAAAAATTAAAGACTACTAATGTCAGAACATTTAAATTGTTATTGATGCAAAAAAACGTCGCACGCACAAAATAATGAGTCATCTACAGTAAGAAAGATATCAGCTTATAAATAAAGTAGCTAGATTGGAAAGCATTTACTAAATTTGCGTACTGTTAAATTGCATGTACATATTTAAAGTAATAACAGAAAGTTTGGTTTTCAGTGGCTCAGAAACGAATGTCCGACGCTTTAACCGGGTGGGTGGACATGGAAAGTCTACCTAGGGAAGTTGGAAAACCCTGATTCCAAACCAATGCTCCACATGGGCTCCAGGATCGTGAGGGAACAAATGGCGTATGAACCAATCGTTGGTCACTGGCTACTTTGGGAATGCATCTCCTCACGATGCTCCACTGCCTTGTGGATCAGATATTTAAGTCGAAGGCTCGGGGTGTGGACCCCTAAGAAAACCACCTACTTCGGTTTGGGCACCCAGGCAGTATCACAGTCCTCAAACAAATCAAATGAGATTTGTGTGGCGCATATATATCTGGTGTCCCTTTGTACCAATATTCATGTGTTCAAATAAATAAATCGATATTTAGCTGTGCAGTTAGGAAATAAAACGATGACTATGGTTGGAAATGTGATACCTTTACTACGATAGAGAAACATTAATTGCACAGTATTTACATACCTCTATATTAAAATTTAAAATAAACCGAATGAATGAACATGTTGAATTTAAGTGTTTATACTGGGTGCGAGTCATTTACTACAAATTTTTCTATAGTAATGCTCACAGAAAATAGGACTGACTGGAATAGTAGGATGTTGAATATAGAAAAGTGATGCAAATTTAAAGTTCGAGACGATTTCAACGAGATGATTGAACTAACAGTAAATGAGTATACATGGAATAACTACTGGACGTAGATCAATAAGGCACTTAAAATTTAAAAAGATGTAAATCTGTCGGATTACGTATTAAACACTAAATTTATGCTGCCTCCGGTAACACTTTTACATTATACTAGTTATATTTAACAAAAACCCACTTGTTTGAATCATTTGAAACCTTCTCTATAATAGTCTAACTCTAAACACCACATCTTTGCAATGTGAACATCCCAAAGAGCTTGTTTCAAACCTAATGCTCTAATTCACCATTAAGAATTTCGGGGTTTGACTAGGATTTCAAATCAACCATGATTACATAATTTATCTTTTTATGTTGGCTCCCAATAATTATATTTTGATCATACGTAAACACTGTTTCTCTGCATGTGTAGATCACTGATTCAGCTATTTTCCAGGAGCACGGAGCGAATTATTTAGACACTTATCACTGCCTTAGCCAAAGAGAGCGAATACATATTTCAGGTTTTCACTATGGTTTTCTGATAAAAATCATTAGTGAATGTTTAGCCATGATAAATTTCAAGTGGTTTCGGACATCAATCGTCTGAAACAACGAAACTGGTCCACTCAAACATGATGTATTTCACAAGTTATTTTAGTTCAAGTAAATACTACTAAAGGTAGGTTTAGGAACCATACAGTTTGCTTTTAACAGATACTTTATAAATAATGTTTGTAAATACATTTAACTAAACCAAGATACAGGGTAAAAACATTCAGAAGAGCTTACGACGCTCTGATGGTCTGTAAAGGATATCATCGTTACTATGATTTTTGTAATGATCGATGTTCATCCCA
Source organism: Schistosoma rodhaini (assembly GCA_944470415.2). Lineage (NCBI taxonomy): Eukaryota > Metazoa > Platyhelminthes > Trematoda > Strigeidida > Schistosomatidae > Schistosoma > Schistosoma rodhaini. The sequence continues at coordinate 85,577,804 of OX104044.1, forward strand.
GCAGAATGACCTGTACGAACTCCTCTGGATCCAGAACCATAATATTGACGCCAATAATAATCTTGTTCCGAACCTTTTGAATAACGTTTCGAGTATGAAGAGAAGTCATCTGTAGTATAACTCCTACAATTATATCATAAAAAGAAACAATTTACATTTCACACTTAGTTTTATGAAAAATTCTGTTGACAACAATCAGCTGTTTGCTAAAACCAGGATTATAAAACCGATAATTTCATGAACATTACATTCAAATCATCATTTTGTCAAGAAAATTACCTGGAACTTGTAAAATGACTATTCGTCCCGACACGACCACGTCGACCTCGTCTGTTGCAGGATGCACTGAGACTTTTATTTTTATCTTTATTGTCGGACACTCCAGCTTGATTCGGATGTGAGAATTTACTTAGGTGTTGACTCCTTTTTTTCCCAGACTCGGTATGGAATCGGTTATACCTCTTGTCGTCTTCAGTAACATCACCTTCTTGAACATCACTAAGAACACCGCATTCATTATTCTCACTTTCGCTAGACAACACAGAAGGTGAACTATTATTGTTCAGATCTGTACGCGTCCAACAACTATCGTCTGTTATATTTCGAACCTGCTTTCTATATCTCATATGTTCGTCATCAGTCAATCCAGATTTGACTCGTGAATTCATATTATAAGCATCTATAACTGAATCATCAACGCTGTGTGATGGTTTCGAGCGCCAGGATTTTGACGATTTTGAAACACTATGTGAACGATGTGATACATAATAGTCATCTGCAGAATAATGTGGATCATTTGATTCGCGAAGATTCATAGATTCTAGAAAATTTCAAGAATGAAATAGTGAGTCCTAAAGATGACAAACAAAAAATATTTCAGTTCAAGAGTTTTGAAGAGTAGAGACATCTACCACTACACAGAAAGAATGGCAGGACCTGTGAATTATTTAGTAATTAGGCCATTGAATTTATTGCTTTATGAAGGCCCGAAAACAACAAAATTGCGAAAAAGTCCTTAACAGAAGCTGATGTATTGTTCGTCAGAACAAAACAAAATTTTGTTAGAAGTTCGGTACATTATTCTTTGTTTTTGCTGCCGTATTGAGTTTTAGAATTATAAAATATACACTAGCCTGCAAATTCCTTCCTTTTTCCCCAATCATATTTCCTATGCTTAATTTTTCTACTATTACTGGTACTGTAACTACTTCTACCATACAGAGATTTACCTTGATTATTTCATTTCACTGGGTTGATATTATCAATTTATTTAGATGTATAAATATTGGTACAGAGCGGCGCCAAAGTATATGTGCGTCACACAATAAGCAAATGAGATCGCAAGAAGATGAAGGAAAGATAAAAAAACAATAACTGAATTTCAAAAAACTGCTTGGGAACAAAAAACTATGGGAGAAGTAGTTAAGAAAAATATACCCAAAAGGATTCTTTCAGTAAAAGTTTCACTTATGTTTTGGTATGGTGTATTAAATATTTGTCAAGTTCTATTCTGCTTCTTACCGACAGATGTGTTAATTGCATCAAACTTACAATTGAGTAACCATACTTGAATAGTTTTATGGAAAGTTTGCATTTGCTAGAGATGCTACTGTACTCTAGTCGCTAAGGGGAAAATGCTTCTCACGTATTTGATAGGTCTTTTAACAGTGCGATCGTCCAGCTTTTGTAGTTATGTTGAATAAGTATCAATTTTTTCTCCATTATTGAATGGGTTTTTTGTATCGTAGGTGGAGTTAGAATGTGAATTTAGTAAATTGAAGCATAGTTTGTAACTATAACTCCATTTGGACTCACTGGTTTACTGGACTACTAGTTCCACTTGAGGTAGTTGAATTATGATAAAGAAAGCTCACATGTCATTCAAGCATCAACATAATGACTTAATAAAAAACTTCATCTAAGTAGTTTTATAAAATTCATCTGCAAAGCAAATTATTTCATAATCACTTTTTATTTACATGCTACAACATTTATTGATATTTTAATAATGGATACAATTAATCATAATACAGAATCCATCCTATCCCTTAATTTTTTCTTCAGGATCAATAAAGTGAGCAGAATCAATGAGCCTGAGATGCTATGTAATTATACTTACAACCGAAACAGGTCTAGTTAGTTTGAAAATGAGTTTTTATTCGGAAGAGCAAAACATTATACTTATACGGTCGAAGAGAGTTAGGTAACTTTTTAAAATGTAAAAAACAATGTTCCAATATTGTCACAAAATACTTACTTAAGTCACCTGTCACAGCTTCGAGAAGATAGCTTTTACTGGTTCCACGACCCTTAGCACTTCCTCTCTGAGGCTTGTATGAAATCAAGCTCTTTCCACGCCCCCGAAAACCACGGCTTACTGGTTCCAGTAAGTGATCTTCCTTGTCCCAGAGATGAGCCAAGTGTTGAGATGATGCACATGATACTTTAATATCCATTAGGCCAGGAACACGAGTGGTTCGTTGACTGGGAGAATTACTACTTGTTACAGTGGAGCTGGTAGTAACTACAGGGACATCTGATCTGCTGGATGATTGTGAAACCCTGTGAACTCGATGAGTTTTTTCGCTTGATCCATCCGACTCCTTAACGTTTTGTGAACCAACGGTATCGTCAGGATTACCTGAAATTGGAGTTGTAGATGCAAACTGGCTTTGGAGACATGAATCCACAGTACTAGTAGAAGACTGATCATGTCGCATGGTAGATATCGTGACCTGAGTATTCGATTCTGAAGACAGTGTATTCTTGGGTAAACTAATAGGGGGTCCTTGAGGCCAATTCATCTGTGACTGATTTAAAATTTCGAGGAAACGTTCAACAGAGAAGTCTGGATTTAAAAACACACCTTGTGAATTCTGAGTAGACTTAGGTACTTGAGAATTACTCGCAGACATTTTAAGAGCATTCTGTAGCAACTGCGCCATAAGAGGCTGCTGAGAAAGCAATCGGACCATAGCGGCGGGCATTGAATTATTTGAACCAAACTGATTTTGCCATGTGCCAGCAGTTACTGCGTTTGAACTAACAGGCATTGGCATCTGTGTCTGAGAAATAACTGAAGGAACACTAAGAGGCATTTCAATTCTACTTCTTTCTGGGACTCCACTATCTGCTCCACCTGTGTACGCTATGGCAGCAGCAGTCGCAGCGGCGATTGCGGCTGTTATGTCTAGAGGTCCTGATGTTGGAAACGCAGGAAGCATATTAGGAGGAGGAGTGCTAAGCATATGGTTAACAGATGAATGATCCCCCACTGGGAACAAACAATTAGGACCAGGTTGGCATGCCGTAGTCGTGAAAGGCGCGGAAACTAATGAAAATGGTCTATTTTCTGACATACTGGGCAAGAGACCCAGAGCAGACTTAGATAACATGTTATCATTCTCAACTGAACAGCTTTCAGAAAGTTTTTGTCGTGCCCTTGCTTGTTGAGCTCTTTCGACTGCATTTTTAAATTCTTGGGTTCGTGCCTGCCTTTGTGCCTGTTGTAACTCGGCATCTACATCGGTTGCTGACCTTACAGAGTCAGTAATGCCGCTGGCAATCGACACCGCTAAACGACTTTGAAGTGGATGTGTAGAGTAGAACGAGTCTAAAAGAGAATTAATAAAGCATAGTATTGAATGGGTATTGAACTTTTTCATAACTTTCATAATATGATACATTCTGCACATGACTGGTAACCTATCTCTATTTAAATTTCAATGAATCCTGAGAATCTACATCGCCCGTTCAAAACTTATCGAGGTTAGAGCAGACGCAGACGATAAATACAAATTTGGGCTTGGTTTAACACATCCGTATATTTAGAATCTAGCACCTAGAATGCTCACGTTAATTTCTTCGACCCGGACTGTTGACGAGAGAGGACGCTCACCATGTAAAAATCCATTAAGGCATTGTCCCACACTTTTCCTCAGCCCGGATAAACACCGTGTATTGAAAACAAGAAATTTTAAAACCATTTTTCGAACACTAAGGAACAGTTTAAAGGATATGTTATTTAACAAAAATAATCAGTTACGTCTGACCGATTACGAATATACTCGTCAATCGTTTTAAAACGTCCAGTTAAATGAAAACTCGACCGTAGCTGCTACCCTGACGTGGTGGTCAGGCTTGCCTATCGTGATGACCCAACAGAGTTATATTGGCTGGAACATATGTTCCTGTAGGTTCTACCATGCCAGGCGTGTCAAACACATCAGCTGCAACAAGATATTCAGGATGAATCAGGTAGTACTCAGAGCATATGGTTGTAAATTACTAAAGAAAACTGAAAGACTAAGTAGGACTCAGTACAAGAGGGTTGTAAATTGTTTTTCTTTGACGGTTTATAAACCAGAGCCAAAGAACTTACTTAGTTAAGAATTAATAACTAAACTACGTTAATTTTTTCTGGGTTTGATGTCAAAGCTAGGTTGTCGTGTTATGATACAAGAAAATTTAAACATACCTATAACGCCTGGAGATGTAACGTGGTTCATAAACTGCCCACTAGGTAATGAACGGTTAGCATCAGAAGTAATCCCACAAGTATTTATCGACGCGATGCTGTAAGGAAGATTAAGTGTTGGAGGTCCAGGGTGACTGACTGAGCAGTTTCGAGTGTATGATACATCCGCAGCGGACCAAGTGTTTGATGTCATCAAATTAGAGCCGTACATATTTTGAGATACCGTCGATTGTGACTGGATGACACAAGCTCCTTGCAAATTAGTTGACGGGTTGACAAAGGGTTTCATAGGCATAGCATGCATACTGGTTTTAACAGTACTAGGCGGTGGAATCGAAAATTGTGCAGATTGTTCTGATATGTTTGTCGTTGTGGTCGATCTGACAGATTTTACTTCATACTCTTCATCATCACTGAAAATTATGCGTTCGTCAAAGTCAGGTTCGTCTTGGCCAATAGCAACCCAGCCAGAAGGCTCCCCGACTATTTCGCGAGCGCCTCCATCAACCTTGGTAGTAATTTCAGATTTAGATGTCGTAGTTGCAGTACTAGAAGTGGTTACGATCTAAAACGATAGAAACAACAGTATGTGCAAAGTTAGTGACTTGAATGTGGTCAGGTTAATTAATAGACAACTATTACAACCAATTATCACAGGCCCAACAGACTACCGTTTTGGTCCGGATCCGTTGAAATGTCCTTCATGTTGAGTATTTGAATTTGAAACACTATTAAGAATGGCTCCATGAATCTGATTGGCAAAAGTTATCTAGTGCACATTGATTTAATAATATAGAAACATCCTATGAATATTATCCCTATATTATCGGTGTCACAATCAATAAGACCCTCAGCTAAAATTCTACTAAGATTTGCCTTCATATAAAAATGAAGAAAACATGTATTTTGTATATTGAATGAAATCTGAAGCTACAACTTACCGGAGTCGGCCTCTGGAAGAATGGTTTGTTAGCTGCCAATCCTCCGCTAGATCCTGGCTTATCACTCGGTGGTTTCAGCAGTTGACTGGATACTTTGTCTTTTACTGCCTCTTCAGCTTTACTTGTCTTAACAGGGCCGTTTACACCGATTGAAGCATCTGCCATAAGTAAATGTGATATATTATTACTCTCTAGCTGACATAAAAACTTTAAAGCAAGAAACCTCAGTCGTTTGGAATAACGAAGAGATATTTGATTCATAAATTTATGTAATATCTACTTTATGATACTAGTAAAGCCTGTGAGCCACAAAATCTTTCACAAAGTGGGAAACAATAAGGACATATGGCAAATTTTGACAAGCATGAGTTTGGCTGCGATTTGAAAAATGTCGTTGTCCATGATAAATGAGAAGTTTGTTTGAATGAATGATTGTATAAAAGGTTTTCTCAGAAGCATACTTTATGCTTGTGTATTATATTATTTGCTGTGAGGATAAAACTATCCACTGATTAATACATCACGGCAAAACACTTTCACTTCGACAATAAGCTCTATCAACCCATACGTGGATGAAAACGTTTCTTTCTTTAAATGGACTGTCTGCAGAAGATGAACCTCGACGACGTTTTTTTGGTCTATACTCACAAAAATTAAATGTAAATTAATAATCATATTAAAGTGCATCGGAGGCAGCTTTCACCAAGAAATAACATGACTGTTTTGCGCAGTAAATGATGTGAAAAACTGTTGCAAAGTTATGGAGCTTGATTAAACTATTTTTCTTCTATATATGGTAATCGAGATTGAGATCAAATGTCCAGAACCCTATCCAAGTTTGCCTACGTAAAAGGCACTGTTGTGTACATGATAAAAATCAACACTAACCATCATATCCTGATGCTGATGAAACGATTGGCAACTATCGGTCTGAAAATTTACGTGATATGCTTGTTCTGGGACTCCATAGTGTAGAAACTTTTTTATTTTATTTTATTTAAACGCATAAATATTGGTACAAAAAGCACCAGATAAATATGCGCCTCACAAATCTCATTTCATTTGTGTGGGGGCTGTGATACTGCCCAGGCGCCCAGACTGAAGCAGGTGGTTTTCTTAGGGGGCCACACCCGGAGCCTTTGGCCTGAAGGTTTGATCCACAAGGCAGTGGAGCATCGTAAGGAGATGCAGTCCCATGGTAATCGGTGACCAAGTTGGTTCATACGCCATTCGTTCCATCAAGACCCTGGAGCCCATGTGGAGCATTGGTTTGGAATCAGGGTTTTCCAACTCCCTTAAGTGGACCCTCCACGTCCACCAACCCGGTTAAATCGCCGGACATTCGGTATTCGTCCTCTCACTTTCATAAACAACATCGGTGCCACGAGAAGGTAGTGAGTAGGACTTCCCTGGCAGAGGCTATATATTCGCGTGGCCATGTGAGAGCATTTCGAGAGGGAGAGGTGACTCTCCCCACTCTCGGCCGTACCAGGGCATTTGGGGGCCTAATAACTTAGGTTTAGTACTCAATCTGAACCTGATTGAAACCCGGTTTCTATTCGAGTGCTAATAGGTCGTAAGTCCATATCAAGTATACTATAATTTGCAAGCATACTAGTATAAAGGTTTCTTACAGTTTCTCTTTCTTATTCTTTTCACACAAACCAATCCAGACATCCAAGCTGGAGAATAAATTTGTCAATTATTTACGATCTATAATGTAATAGCCTAATCAATAAAATGATGCAAAGATACCAGTTGCTCCCCTATGATTGCTAGTGAGTGAGCCAAGGTGATGTATAAAGTAACTATTAAATCTGGCTAATCCACTCATTAAACTTCAATATCCACAGGACGGTTTCCAATGTGAGAAATGTGCTGTTGAATTTGTATTTTGGTTGAAATCGTGGTGATCAAGTGAAGGAAACGAAAATAATTACATGGAGACCTTTTACAAAATATATGTAGAAACCGTGAAACCTCGGTTAGGATGCACATCCGAAATAAGGATCAAGGAGCCTTAGAGTAAGTCGTGTTTTAAGTGGACCACGCAAGTGTACTTGTACTTCTATTGCTTTTTTAGCATACTAATTAACAGATTCTTTACAAGTAGCACCAAGTCAAATTCCTTGTTTCCGTTTTGCAGTGTCTAGACAATAACGCATTTTAGAACGCTAATAAAAATGGAACAATTTTGCTGTATACATACACGATAATCCTGAGAAATTCTTTAAGCAAATTTGGTCATACTCACCTTTCAGTGTTGATACACCCGTTACTCCTATATCCGAGTTACCATAAGCGAACTTTGTGTAAGCTGGTTCGAGAGAATTTCCGACTGTTTCACTATAAAGAGCACCATTCACGGAGGGTAAGGTAGAAACAACTGGAAGGCTGTCAGTTGCCGTGGATGATACAGGTGGTTGATCAGCACTGGAAGTCGATGGCGCTCCCCACCCACCCCCACCCGCGGGAACAAGAGAAACTCGACTGTCCAGACCGCCTGTTTCAGCCTTGATACTGGGGACCCAAGCTGGTGGGGGTAATCGACGCGTTCCCTGCAACTTTCCGACAACTTGCATCCCATACTGTCGCACAGCTAAGTAAATTGAGAGAACAAATAAGCAGTTGATTGAACTTAACAAAAGTTTGACCAAAGTAAACAAATTCCCTACACATGCTTGACACGAAACGACTGTGAGCAATGTAGATTGACAGGGTGAAGATATCAAAGGTTGTTCGTCTTATTACCGTGATTCGACTCACATCATGCTAGGTATGAATTTCAGCAACCGAATTTTATAATCACAATACCTATGAAGCCTTTGGTTTCCGTAAACGGGTATCACAACCCGACTGTCACCAAAACTAATCCTACTTCACGCATCACTGCAAATCGGTGCAGTGTACAACACTTGCTTTGATCCTCTCAGATGGTGTATTTTTATGACTCCATTGACCCACACTCCAAGTAGAAAACATTAAACGTCAACTCAGTGGTATTATTACAAAAGAGCAATGTTTTAGAAACAATTTAATGCCTGTATTTGGAAGACAGGCATTTAAAAGCTATTAAACTAATCTTTCACGTTTTCAGCACAACTAGCCTCAATAATAAAGCTAGATTGTATGGTACGAACTTGTAATAATAATAAGTAAACATTTCCGACTCATTAAGTACGGATATGCATCAACCTTCAATCCACGTTATAAATGGATTGGTGACATGACGGGAGTTCATAAAACAGTGGATTGAAATTTGGGACTATTATAACACTCGAAATAATGAAGTCTGACGGTTTATAGGCCATTTAATTTGAACTGGAGTAATGAGTCAAAAATGACTTAGTTTCTTTTGATATAGACAAGCAGACTGTAATGCGGTCCGGTAATAAAAAGCCTGTACATCAGATGCGACGAAGCTCCAGCATACGAACTAACATCCCAAGTACGGAGGATAATCCATGAAAATTAATATACCATGAGGCTGTTTTAACTGGAATTAGGTAGAAACAAGTCTTGCTTGATATGCACAGAAGTTAGGTAGCGCTCCCTCTCCTGCAGGTTTAATGTCTAGTAATCACTAGACACTCACTAATACGCGGACATGCTAACCCGATTATGACGCGAAAACAAAGCAGTGTGTGCATCAAAACCCACGTTAACAGCAGCAACTCAGGCTATATCACGGAATAATTTCATCTAAAAGGCCAGTATACTACCAGAACACTACTAGAACACACAACGAAGTCAGAAATGCTTTACACCCCATCAAGTTAGTCCGAGTTACCAAGGCTACAAAAAGCGAGAAAAAATGCCAGGAAGACCTAATGACATTGAAACGTGTATCTGGCACCAAAAAGCGGTGCGGTACGAACATAGCATGTCTAAGTCGTAAGTAATAAAGCAAACGAAAGGGTTACCCTGGTTAGATTAGAAAAAACCGCAAGCAATTCTGTGTGTATATAATCGGACATATGACAGGTGACAGTAGAATATATAAAACCTTACTTGGTTTATGTTGAGGTTCTGTAGTATTTCCTTTGTAAACATGATTAATATTTGACTGAGCAAACTTCACTTTTGTCTTTTCAGACTTGACTTTTGAACTCATTCTGTAATGCCAGCATTGGCTTCTGGAACCAGCTGGTTTTATGACACGAGTTTAAAGAAGGACCGCTGAAAGTGTATAAAACAAAAAACAATCAAAATTTGATACAACTGCAGATCACAAGACGGGCACTAGCACAAAAATTGGGAAACGACATGCGACATACATCAAAAGCCGCCCTAACAACAATGGTGAACGAAAGCTTAGTTCTTAAAAACAAACAAACCCCAATACTAAGCGCCAATGATCAACATGTTCAGTTTTCTGTACTGAGAAGCGAAAATCATCCAAAGTATGTTTGTTCTAGGGCTTTGCTAAACCATATATATACAAATTCGCCTCGACCGAAAAGTAGTAAGAAGGAACACTTTTCCAAAGGAAACCTTGATCAAATAATTTCAAATGGTTCTTCACTCTTCAGTAATAAAGATAACAGGTTGATGGACTTGTGTTAATCTTAATAGATTTCCTTCCAGTGAAGGTGTATAAGATGTATAACACTAAAATCGTTATTAAAGATACGGAACGCCTATATCAGGTCACCTCGCGTTCTACAATACGACAAGGAGAAAAGGTTCAGGCGTTTTAAGCGCCCGTCGAAAAGGAGTTCAGTCTTCAGTAATAAGGATAGTAGGTTGATGAACCTGTGTTAATCTTAATAGATTTCCTTCCAGTGAAGGTCCAGCTTCTTTTTGAAAATGTTCACTGATGGTGCTGATACCACTTGTTCTGGTAAAGCGTTCCAATCATTGACCACTCGATGAGAAAAACGGGACCCCACCTTTAGTTTATTAGATCGCGGTTTATGAACCTTCTTGCTATGACCCCGGAGATTATTAGTGCTGGAGGGAGCAAAAAGATAAGACATATTAACACCCAGATCATAATTAAAGATACGAAATGCCAGTATAAGGTCACCTCGTGTCCTACGATAAGATAAGGGGAAAAGGTTTAGACGCTTTAAACTCTCATTGTAAGGGAGTTTAGAAAAACCTTTTACTAATTTTGTCTCTACACGCTGGACACGCTCAAGCGATTTAGTATCCTTTATCAGACAAGGGCTAGCTGCTTGGATACAGTATTCTAAGTGTGGCCTTACATAGGTAGGATATAAAATTCGATACATCTCCTCGTCGAAGCATTTAAATGCTCTGCGAAGCGACCATAGCGCACGATAGCCTTTGGAAGCAACCGCATTGCAGTGCATAGTAGTTTTTAAGTCGTGACTTATAATTACTCCTAAGTCTTTATGCGCATGAACGCGTGGCAGAGATGTACCATTAATGGTATAGTGGTAACCAATATCGTGCCCGATGTGCATGAACACGCTCTTCCTGGAATTAACTTCCGGGCCCCAATCATGAGCCCACCTAACTAATTCGTCTAAATCTGCTTGCAGATAACAACGATCAGTCTCATTTCTTATTGTTCTCCAGATTTTAACATCATCCGCAAACAATAACGTCGACGACTTAAGTAATAAAGGTAGTTCATTAATATACAGAAGGAAAAGTAAAGGGCCCAAGATGGTGCCTTGGGGTACACCACTTTTGACCGGTTTCCATTCGGATAGAGTTCCATTGACTCTCACTCTCTGTCTGCGGTCACATAAAAAGCTTCCTATCCATTCCTGTATAGCACCTGTTATATCAAAGCTCGAGAACTTTTGCACAAGACCACCTTGTCAAACGCTTTGCTAAAATCTATAAATATCACGTCGACAGACTGGCCGTTGTCTAGGGCAGCTGTCCAATCCTCTCTCGCAATGAGTAAGTTAGTCAAGCATGAATGCTTGTTACGAAACCCATGTTGCTTGGGAGTTAACAGATTGTACGAATCTATGTGGCTCAGTAGCTTAGCCCGAATTAATTTTTCAAGTAACTTAACTACTATACTGGTCAGGCTAACAGGCCGGTAGTTAGATACTATCCGTCTCTGACCATCCTTAAATATAGGACTAACTATGGCGTCTTTCCAGTCTCTAGGTAGTTGAGCCTGTGAAAGGGACATGTTGAAGAGCATCGTGAGCGGTCTTGAGATAATGTCCGCAAGCGACGACAGCAAACGTGGGTGTAACCCATCGGGGCCCGGTATCTTACAAGGTTTTAGTTTAGTTATCAAAGGAAGAACTATATCCTCTGTCACGTGTGAAGGTCCTATGGCTGGTATCTCATTGTCAACGGGACAAGTAGTTGTAACACTACACGTAGAGTAGACTTCACTGAAATAGTTAGCAAATAACTCCGCTTTCGCTAGATCAGATTCAGCCAATAAAGCTCAATTTTCGCTTAACAGTAATGAGGGGATACCATCACTACGTTTCGTCCGCCTTTTAACATACGAAAACAGTCGCTTCGGACAGGTACGGCTATCGTATGCCAACTGTCGTTCGTAAGCCGTGCGGGAATTAGCTATGGTCTTTTTACATATATTCCGGATTTTTTTATATTCGCACTTAAATGATGCCTGACCTGTTGACAAGAATAAGTCCCAGAAGTGTTTCCTACGCTTCAACAGCTTCCGGGTTTCCTTATTAATCCATGGAGGGCAATATGATAACTTACGTGCTGACCATGGGATAAACGGTTGAGTTACGGATTCGAACGTAGACTTAAACCTATTCCATGCATCATCAATCGATCCATCAGCATCGACCGACCAGTCAATTGAGATAGCATAGTCCCTGATTGCCGGAATATTAGCTCTCCAGATATTAGGACGGGGTGGAGCTGATGCAAATTCTATACCATGTATCCGGAACTTAAAGGAAAGTACGACATGGTCACTATTCACCAGTGGGGGAAGATGTTGAATGTCAACGATATCTTCACAGTGGTGTTGAGGACAAGGTCTATCAATGACGGATTATGTTCCAAGTCTATATGCGTCGGCTTAACGATACATTGTACAAGTGCACATTGAATAATTGATGACAGAAGGACGCTATCAAAACCCCCATCTGGAGCTGTGAGCTCTATCCAGTTTATATGGGGTGCATTGAAGTCTCCAACGATGAGACAACATTCTGCTTCACTCCAAGAACAGACGTGTTTTAGGATAAAGTCGTCAGCGAGACAACACGGACTACGATATATTCCTCCTATCGTCACTAACCCGTTTCTAGACCTAATTGTACAACATACTACCTCACACGTACCACTTACATGCGCCTCCGATATGATCGAGTTAATGCGGAAGTGGTCCCTAACATATAATATTATGCCTCCTCCCTTGCGACTTCTAACTCTATCACTTCTGACACAGATGTAGCCTGAAATGACTGGAGAACAGTCTATATCTACAGTGAGCCAAGTTTCGGTGATAACAATTATATCCGGATTTAATTCATCTACCATCAAACTTAGCTCAGACATCTTATTCCGAAGACTACGAGCATTCGTTTAACACTCATTTAAGGTGTTTTTGGAGACATGCGTTCTACCCACACAGGTCTCGGAAGCATTGGCTTCCAAGACCTGACTACCCGAAAACCCTTAATCGTAAGGTTCGCTTCACCGTTTAGCCTTCGAGTTTTTAACTCTGTTAGGGCATTCTTCCACTTGATCCGATCCTCAATTGGCCAGTCAGGTCGAATACGAATGTTTGAGACACGAGTTTTGCGTGAGTTATTTAGTACTACGTCCCTTTCCTCAAAATTACCGAGTACTAATTTGAGGATCCTTCTCTGTTGGGTTTCGCCTCCAACATACTTACCAAGTCTGATGACTTTCGAGATATGTACCCCTGGGACCTCCTCTGACAGTATATTTCTGATGCGAGATCCGACTAACTGCAGGTCGTGGGCATGTCTCTTAGCGGGATCGGTGTCTTTCGATTCTGCCAAGTTCCAGATGATTACACTAGGCATCTGTTTAACTGCCTTAAAAGTCGTGTTCACGGCCTTTGACCGTGATGTCAGATCCTGCCGGTTAGCTACCGGCTTCTTGCTATTAGCTTTCTTTATAACAGTGTCATGTGGGTCAAGCGAGTTACTCCCAACAACATTTGGTGAAGTCAAACTATTCCCATCCACAACAGTATTAAATATTTTCTTACATTTGGACTTGAGCGGAGTTGCCTGATGCTCAGGACGTGAGTCCAACGATGACTTACCGACTATACGCGCGCTTTCTTTGGGTATTTTTCTGTCTCTTTTACGTTTCCGCGTAATCCATTTCCCACTATTCTCAGCATCCAGATTGGAACTATTCTGGACGATAGTGGTTATGGAAGGAATAAGATGAGCTTTCGCCTAACGAGCTTTCGTATCTATCCTGAGAAGTCGCTTGGATTAGCTCATCCGGCAGTGAATTCCGGCATTTAACTACTCTTACGGAGAAGAAAGCGTGCCCATGGCCCATTCTGTCGTGTCGTGTCTGTAATTTCTGGGTATTACCCCTGAGTTTTGTATTGGGACCAGACTTATGTACGTGTTTAGAGGATGCCAAGAAAGGTTTAAGGTGCTGTAAGTCATTAAGTCACCTCTAAGACGGCTGTACTTTGATGGTTAATGATTCACTGAAGTAAGGCACTGTTCGTAGGGCTTGAGTTTGAGCCCTCGAAGTGATCTCATGGCTCACCATTGAATATGCTCCACGGTATCGTCATCCTCTTGGATTAAGTGAGAGAACACTATATTTTCACACTCAAAATGGAGTTGAATGAAACTGTTAAAGATTAGGTGGAAAGTTCCCTCGTCGAACTGGTCAAAAAGCGATGCAGCGTTAATAGTGCAATGTTTGCTCGGAAGGCATTTTGGTCGCAGTTAGCGTAAGACTTCACGTCATAAGGTACAAACACTTCGACTTGCTATGCTTCTAGAGGTGTTATATTCAAGTTTTCGCTCTCTTCCGTTATTGAAGCACGGTATGTCGATCTGCTTGTAACTTGCGAACCCAAATTAACAACAGAACGGAAGTCCAATTTATGCACCAGTTTATTTGTAAATTACATATAGTCGACCCAAATGTCGTTCTTCAATTTTGTAGGTTCCCGTAGCGAAAGCTCTCAAATACCAAGCCAAAGAAAAAGAGAGACCAAAATGTCCGAAAATAATGATACAAACAAACAAGTTCCGGAGATGAGTAAAACATACATCCCAAAGCGCAGTGGACTTATTATTATTTAAAATAATAATCAGCCAAATGTCTTCAGATCACTTGTAACAAGAGGGGAGTTGCAAAAGTTGTATTATCAGTCTGTAATATGTCACAGATGGACTACCTTACATCTCGAATTGTTCAGAGCAAGTCCTTTGTTATCCGCCCAACAATGCAATCAAGTCATTTCCTTCTAGATTGCCAGTTGATCATCTTGGTTGCAAACTTCTCTCCAGTTTCACGTCATCAAAGAAAAGTAATAAATCTGATTATACCTGCTGTGGAAGATCGCCTATATAGTTTAAGAGAAAAAGAGGTCCTAGAAACTGAACGACTTAGAAACCCACTTGGACTTCCATGGCTTGAGAAAAAGTGAAGTTTTTTCTGACCTCTAAAAGTCGATTGTTTAGATATGAAGTGATACCTGATCGTTTGATCTTATTGATGAGTCATATATGACGGACCCCATTGAAAGCTTTTGAGAATTCAAGGTATATGATGTCAACCTCCCCCTCGTGATCAAGGGTGGTTGCCCATCTGTCCACCGCACTCAGCAGTTTATCAATACAAGAGAGACCTTTTTTGCAACCGTGCTGTAAGGGTGAAAAGAAGTTTATGGATAGCAAGTAGTCACATAGACCGCTGCATATCAAGAACTCTATAATGTTTGACGGTGTTGAGAGAATTGCTACCGGACTGCAGCCTGAAGATTCGCTACGTCCACCTCCCTTGAAAATTAGTGTAATGTGAATCAGCTTTTAATTTCCTGGTAATGTGCCTCCACCTAGTGAATGCGAGAACATAACGCTAAGTGGCGTTTCCGAGATTGAAGCTGAGTCCCTAAATATAGCAAATTGGACCATACACGGATCGGGATAAGTGTCCTCATTCGATTGCTTCAGTTTCTGATACACGAAGTTAGCATCCATGTTCACTTCCGAGAGTTCTGTGAAGTTTCAGGTGAAGCTCACATCAGTAAAGTTTGCATGAGTCTATTGAATTTTCCAAAAATACTGTTCTGTATGAAGGTGGGTGGTGTCACCGTCGTTGTTAATTGAGCCACCAGGACCTAAAAATTGGGAATAAGCTCTTTAGACTGGAGATAAATTTATCGATTAGCTTTATCTGGTACTGTAGCCTGTATCCTTTTATGGCTTTTGTGCACGGGTTCCTTGCCTGTCTAATTTGCCTATATATGTTGTCGTCGCTAGTTAGTTTATATTCCGCCAAGCGGTACTTTTTGCTTCTGAGTTTTCGAGGACAGATTCTTGATGACTGTACGTTGTTTGTAATATTTTAGGACCGGTTGCGAGACATATTGCTTAGTATAACACACGATCATGTGTAGTGGGAACTCCGAATGAGAGTCCACATCAAGTTGAGGGTGAACTCCCCAATCCACCTGCTGTGGATTGTCCTATGAATCCAACACATCAAACCAATTGAAATTCCAACGCCTGTAGTTGGTAGGATGTCTTGGTTCAGTTTTGCCTATAAAAATGAATGCTATGACGGTATGCTCACACTTCCACATGGGAGCCAAGATTGAGGGATTGTTATTTAGGAATTTTTAGTTTTTAAATAAACAGTCTAATAGCAGAAGCGTCTGACTGTTTCTCTAGCGAGTTGCCAACTTCACGTTTTCAAATAATACCAGATCTTTAATGAAGTTGAAGAACCGAACTTCAATGGAGTTTTCACTTCCAATATAGGTATTTTACGCGAAATAGACTTTAGGAAGATTGAAGTTCCCTAGAACCAGGATATGAGTGAGTCTGAGGGGAGTAGAGCGAGATAATCCTTCTGGCATACGATTGTCGTACCCGATGTTAGCAGTAGGTTCTCTGTAGATAACTCTGTAACAGCTCAGGTTGGTTGGTTAAGAGTTGACCCCAAACAACCAAGCATATGCTAAAACAGTGTTGTTCAAGTATTCATTCACTTCCTTACTTTTTGTAAGCGTTATATTCCCTATTATCTTATATTGAATGTTGAGAGCCTTTGTTTGTCTGAACAGATAAACCCACGCTCCACTGTGACTGTGCGAAGATCGAAATAAATACTTATTCACTACTTCTCTGGTTTCTTCTATCAATAGCACGAGGGTTACCTTAAGGCACGAAAACTCCAACTAGACACCTCGAGGTGGTAGACAATCTTACTGGGCACCAAACGGATTCATCAAGATTGATAAACTCTTGGTTGTGCTTTCTATGTACTTTCAAACAAGATTGCAAGTATAAGGCCACTCCGCCCCCATTCCTGTTTCTCTGTAGTTGCGAAACCAAGACATCCCTTGTATTGCTAGCTCCTGGTCTGTAATTTGAGAAGATATCCATGTTTCAGATATTATTATCAGATGAGCATTATTAGCATTACTACTTTTGTGCGACTCATCCATTTTATTTAGTACACTCGCGGTGTTCATATATACGCAACTTATGTCTTCAATTTGAAACGCGTGAACTTCCCCGTCCTCTTTACCTGGGTAAGCCTTATGTGAATGGTTGGGGAGCTTAGCTACACAGAAATATCTGAGTTGGTAGTCCCTGTTGCTTACACGTTTTTTGCATGATTTTGACACTTTACAAATGAAAGAGTCAGTCCCAAGGTGCTTTTGTGTTTATTCCTTGTGCATATGGACACTAGTTGGCAACCAGCGTTTGTTGGCAAGAAATGCGCTGAGACTGGGAGCCTTCATTTCGGAGGATGACAATGTTATCTTCATAAGCCAGGTCTATAATCCTTGTCCCTCTTGGTTAGTCTCACCACTTGTTGAGTAAATATGTTCTTAAGCTTCAAGAATGGCCTTGTAAAACTCCACTCCAGGGTTAAGGTCAGTGTTTACTGACACACCTTGCACAATGATATTTCTTCCGTCAAAGGACGTGTCTTGAGATTTTTTGGAGGTGTTCCGGATGAGATCGCACTCAGAGAATGGTATATCAGGCAGTATTCTCAAATTCCCTTCTGGTTTCGTCAGGTTATTATCCAGCAGGACATTCCATACGTCGGCAGTGTTAGGGAACGTTACTTACAGGCCTTGCATGGTTTCTGTGCTTGGAATATTCCCACCAGGTAAGCCGTGCAATCGTCAGTTGCTCGATTTCTGTCATTTTTATCCTGAAAACTGAGAGGAAGTCCAGAGTCGTCTTTAAGGTTCATAATAATGAGAGGCTTATCGCAAACCATGATCATTTTCTAAGGTTCTCAGGTACACTGAGGTTGTGGGCTTTTTTGTCTAGCAGTTGGAGTGCGTTTCTGATTCCCGCGCTCTACGCTGACTTGTTGGACAATCTTAGATGTAGATAGCGTGTCCAACTCACTACATGATTTCATTACAAGATCGGGGCTGGTCAGATATTTTGACAGTGACACTCGATTCTTCTTAATTCTGTTTACAAGGGTCCAGTCACCTACAGAATGATTGACGACCACCGTTGTATTAAGTGAGGTTGTGCTAGCTGAGCTAGTTTAATACCGTCCACGATATGATGGTGCTCAGCTTCAGCATACCCTCACTAGGGTCCACACGTGTGCTATCGATACTAATGTTGACGAGGACACTCTGCTTTACTTCACTGAGCCTCTTTCTTTATCCATTTCTTAAGTTCTTTTTTCACAGTTTCGGGAAATCATTTCAACAAGACCTGTCGGGAGGATAATGATGTTGCTGGTCAAAACTTCAGCATTTATGTTAGATGTGTCGCATACCCAACTGCAATCTGACGTATTACATTTGTTTTAAGCATTTACTGTATGATCTGTGCATGCTTTGCGCAAACAAACTTTGCTTTTGTCACACTGAATGCCACAGGTGACGTGCAGGTCGCTTACACGATTTCTTTATGAGTATGGTGATGTGAGTTTTTGGGTAGACACTAACAACATTACAACCTTAAAACAAAACACACACATAAAACAGATAAAAACAGCGGGTGGTATATAATGTTAGGATATACTAAAGCTAACCTTAAAATGGAATTTGTTGAAGCTGAATAGTAAGGTCAGGCAAAAACACATTCAACTAATAACATGAGTAAAACTCTCAAGGAAAGGTAACCTACCAAACGTTATGTTCAGGACAGATTGTTCGAATCGAAAGTGGTACTGTTTTTGCGTAATGACTGAACTTTTCGTTTGTGCAGCTAGCGGTAACTTAAAACAGCTTATTGTTTTCTACTCTAACTGTCAGTTCATCTTTTGTCACAGCATTGAAAGCTATAAAGCCTACTCTCACTGAAAGGATTCAGCCGAACTTTGTTCGTTTTCATTGTCTGTTTTTGAAAGTTTGCGTTTTATGAATCTTAGTTGTCATACCAACATTGTCGTTTTTTTCTCGTATAAGAGAGATATTTGTCTAAAAGAGTAGTTCTTCATTGAGTAATATATGTAATTTATTTACAAGTCTCAGCTTGTGAGGCATCGGTAGTGCCTAGCGAGTCTATAAGTCTAAAACAAAAAGGCTTCCAGCGGTAATAACATGAAGAATAATTAAAACATACTACAAGACAAATAATAGCCTACGGTTGTATCTTATCTTGATAACAGTCTATCAACAAGCAAAAAGGAAACCGGGAGCAAAAAATATGCAAACCGTTGCATTTAAACAATGATTAAACGACTAAACAAAATCGCGAATAAGTGCTACAAGAACTGGGAGGAAATGGTTATGCTGATAAGTACAATAAAAGTTATAAATATACGTAGATATTTTGGGATATTACTCAATAATCTTTTTTTACGACATACATGTAGAAATTGTTTTAAATGCAACTTACTTATACCTGTTACTTCTCGTCGAGGAACATAGACCAGTATTTTCCATCCAACCTTCTCCTCAGAGATCCTTTCCAGTTCCTTCCAGTTGTTATTCATATTTTTCGTGTCTGCTTCCGATTCTCAGTGTGTTCTTCAGCCTTCCTTTTTTCGTTTCTTTTCAGGATTACAAGTTAGCGCTTTTCTCGTGATGCAGTTTGATGATTTCCGTGATGTATGTCCTATCCACTTCCATCGTCTTTTCCTAAATTCCTTTTCAGATGGAAGCTGGTTTGTTCTCTCCAATGATAGACTGCTGCTGATGGTATCCGGTCAACGGATATCGAGTATCTTGCTTAGACAATTGTTTGTAAATACTTGTGTTACTTTGATGATGGTTGTGGAAGTTTTTGAATTTTCCGCTCCGTCCAATAGAACTGTCTTGACGTTCGTATTGCAGATTGTGACTTTGATATTGGTTGGCAGTTTTTTGAGTTCAAAACCCGCCTGTATCTCTTCTTGGATTACTGCAGGTCTCAGGCCCCGGTAAAATAGGAGGGATGCGCACGGGGTCGGCAATCTCAACCAGTAGAAGAAAATCCCGCTAGAAAACGCCAATTAGAAGTACAACTGTTTACTAAATATTAATAAGTAGTATGAAACAATGAGCAAAAGCGAATTAACGGGAAGAGAGCAAGGACGGAGAACGAAAGCAAACTTAATGCTCATAAACAAATGTCTAAGACTAATCTGAGATTTCAATCACGTAATCGGCCTCCACTAGTTCATGATACCCCTCACGAGTACCTTTACAGTGGCGTTGGTTCTCAATCACATGAGCCATGAGGCCGAACATAGGATAATTGGGAATATTATCACTTATAGAATGTCAGAAATGATCAACGAGGAAAACTTGATCCAGTCGAGATGGCTCAGCTGTGCAGGAGTTGTCATTATGTAACTTTTTCCTTCTCATGTTAAATATATTATTCGTTTTACAGCACAAATGTGTTCTTTGGAAGCGCTAAACATCACGATAAAACGAGTCAGTATCAACAGTGATCTGATATGTGAGGCAGTCACATAAGGGTAAATCTATGCTTCCGAGATTAGGTGTACCATTTTAGCAGCATAGATAAATGTACTGACATTAAAAATTATTTTTAAACATCTGCACCTGTCTTCCAAGAGGGTGGAAGCGTGAACTGCCGGTCAACAAGTTATCCGTGTTCCTTTACTAGCCCTTTCCTTGTTAGATCGTCCAGAGACATTGATTTATTACCTGAATAGACTCGAGGAATTCCGTCTTATAAGTCTGTAGCGGTAAACAGGTCCCCAAAACAAATATTTTGTAAACCTTTGACAACGACGCTGCCCTTGCCGAAATATATTATAATTATTATTGGCGGAAACCTGGCTGAAGTGACCCGATCACATAACCACATCAGATCGCTAGTTGGTTAGCCGTGCTACGCATGTCTGGCAACTACTAGTCAGCTTAGATCAAATGCTTCTTATTACATCGTCTACCTTGCAGATATCCCTTGGAACTTATTCAGTCCAAACTTCTGATTTGGCGGGGTCGATATTCTTCGATTATAAAGGTGTTGCGAACAAAACTATTGTCAAGCCTAAATATCTGTGTCACATTACATGTTGCTCAAGATCTTCAGAGGCTCATCTATGACGTATTCAGAGGTCTTAACTTTTTATGACGAGCTGTATTACAGTGTATCTAACGTCAGCTCTCATTGTACCACAAATACCAAGTAATGAGTGTGGAAGATCATCAGTTCATTGAGATACGTTTTCAGCTGACAGTGAATCTTTCAACTGTTGATGAAATCATCCTGCCAAACCGTTAACCTGCTGATGGAAGGCTGTCGCTCGTAATCGTGTGACGCCTAGTGGTGCAGTGAGACAACAGAAACATCCATATTCGAACTGGCGTTCACGGTTTATAGTGATAGTTGAAGAGCACTCGGAGTTTTCTAACCATCGTATGAAGAAGGAACTGTTCATTGTCTCAGTAGCAATGTCCCTAATAGACACTTCAGTGTCAGCTGCCACGTAAAGTCTATATAGATTATTTTGGCTTTCGGACAGGGTAACTAATTAATTTTTCTTGAGTTTTATTTTGACCTTGTTAATTATTCGTTTGTCAATATTGACTGTTTTTATGTGAGCGTATGTGTGTGAATTTCTTATCCTACTAACTACGTGTTTGTAAATTATTTGCATCTGACTATAAATATCTAGTGACGCTAGATTAAGTTGAGCCGGCTTACATGTCTTCTCCATTGCGTGTCACTTCTCTTCGTTTCGTTTCTTCAATCGTTTGTCTGTATCAACGGTTGAGTGAAATACAAGTACTAGAAATTCATCCTCGTATTTGATTTATTTAATTCTGTTATTCACTAGCGCTATTTAAGAAGAGGATTATATACAAGGATTGGCGAAATGTATAAGTCGATAACGACAATCACATGATCCAAAGGGAATCAGATTATGGGTCACAAAAGTGCAGCTTCTGACCATCGTGTGAAATGGTGCACTCACGTTAAGAGGTAATATTATCCGTTTGAATCTGGTAGGGTTATTACGCAATCAGGACGAGCATGGTCGAAGCGAGAGTGGAGAGTTACGAAAGTGCCTAATGGTCATTTGTAGTGTCTAACAACCTTGAGTTTCTGGCAGTTGCGCGACCACTTCCCTGATTCCCCAAGAGATACTCCACAAGAGGATTCGAGTGAACCTAAGTTCATCTCAAAGAAATCCTTTATCTCTGACAAAAAAGACTGGGGAGATAAAATCCGAAATACGAAATAGGGGGACACGTAAGATTGAGTCCAACTGTTCTGTGGGTATCCCAACAACAGTGAATAGGTTCTACCCGCTGATATCATGTAACTTGCCATCAACACCTCGCTTGAGCATAAAAAACCTTTTTACATGCACACTCATAAAAACTATCAGCATACTGATAACTCCACTCACCTTCTTAAGCCTAAAACCGTTAATAAGCATGGTAATTACAGGTTCCTCACCCCACACCCTATGTACATTCCCCAGAATCACAATTATAATTGCTCTCAGAATGAGAACTTTCCAGTATCAACCCACCACATGAAGACGGCCTCCATATATAATAACAGTCGTACCCACTTCCAGTTACGAGCATCAGACCCCCCTCATGCTCGCACTAGCGCAAATAGTTATAACAGAGGCTACGAGCTTAACCATCAAAACTGTCTTGCAAATAACAGTACACTATACATTCAACATGTACCAGATTATTTTGGAATAAGGCCCCTAGTTGCACCCCAGTTGAAGCATATAGCCCTAGTCATTTCAAACCAAGTGCGGAACATTAACTCGCTTCCCCCGTACAGTTCGCATCAGAAAGTACTCCCACCCTTTCCTCCTGGATAAACTCCCCAAGCAACTTCACTAGCTCATTTGATACATGCCCCAATAACTCTAGCTATCAAAATACAGAGCTATTGAAAAACGCTCAATCCATTACTTTAAACAAACATCACTCACGCGAGGGTCATGACATCTTTAATCGAGATACTCTCACTCACTTTAACTTAGTAGGCCACTTGTTTAATATGTGTTTTATCAATGCTAGGTCGATCTGCAATAAAGAGACTGATTTAGCTCTATTTGCTTCCATATATCAACCATCACTTATTATGATATCTGAAGCATGGATTAACTTTAATATATCCCATCTAAGTATATCTCTTGATAACTATCTCCTATATAGGAGCGATAGATTGAAAGGACGAGGCGGAGGATGCCTTATTTACGCTCACTCTAGCTTAAACTCACTACTATGCGATATACCTGAACTAAACAAACTGAAGGACTCGGTGTGGATTGTTTTAAAGCCACCAAACTCCATTACCTTACTGTTCGGCTGTATCTACCAGCAACCTAACTTGGCAATAGGTGAAATAGCAGTATTATCAGAGGTATTCACACTAGCATCATCCCTTCCATTCACAAGCAAGCTCATTTGTGGTGACTTCAACATGCCTGAAATCTTTGGTTTCCAGTCAAAGCTCCGAAACGATATGAATCATTTATTGAATGTCTAGAACTAGGACAGTGGACTCAATATGTTAGTAGCCCTACCAGACATCAAAATATCTTGGACTTAGTCTTTACCGGTGGCCTCACCCCCAATACTGTGTATATTGGAAAAACGTTTCCAGGTAGTGATCATAACACTGTCGTATGTAGCCTTAATATAAAAAACATAAACGGTAGACGTAAAAATGTAACCCTTCGTAGAAACTATCGCAAGGTAGATTGGAATAATTTTCACAATTACCTAAGATGCACCGACTGGGGAACATTCTTTACTGCAAACAATACCGACACACTAACCAATATATTTTAACACAACATCGAAAGTGTCATCAACAAAATCGCACCTTTAGAGTACTGGAGACCTAAGTTTTCTAAAGATCTGTTTATACCGGTCGGTACACGAAGACGTCTGCAGAGACATTGTACTCGCTTCCACAACTCTAATGACTTCTCCTCTTTAGTAACGATGACAGAAATACTTGTCCAGACAGACACAATAAGTACACAAAAAGCAATCGAACAGGAAAAACGTGCTGTCGAACTTAGTAATAACTCCTCAGTACTCACCACACTCTTTCAAAATAAACTTAAACGTTCTAGGTCGAGAGGAAACATATTTATTAAAGACAAACAAGAATACGAAGATCCTAAACCTGTTACGGAACAATTTAATGAACACTTTTGCTCCTCATTAACTGATGAAAAACCACTTAATGATTCAGAACTTATCACAGCATCTGCCTGTGAGATTACTAACGTAGACTTCAATGTACAGAATATCTCTAAGGCAATTAGTACACTGAAACACTCCCACACTGATGGACCAGATGGTATTCCGGCTAGCATGCTAAAACGTGGAGGCGATGATATGTGTGTTTTATTACTCAAACTATTTGCGATATCAATCTCTACAGCGCATTACCCTACTGCCTGGAAAACTACACACATCATTCCCAAAATTAAAACAAGACCTGAAGCAAATGTTGAAAATTACCGACCCATAAATATAACTTTAGTGGTGTCTAGAGTGATGGAGAAAGTAGTTAAGGTGGCGTTAGTCCAACATGTGATTACTAATAATCTCATCCCGGTCTCCCAACATGGATTTCTTAGGTCCAGATTATGTGATACATGCCTAGTGGACTACATGAATGATATAACTCTGAAACGAGACAATGGACTCCTTGTATCAGTCATATTTTTAGACTTTAACAAAGCTTTTGATAAGGTTCCACACAAACGGCTACTAGCCAAACTACGGTCCTTCGGGATCAACAACCCACTCTATTCATTCTTAAAGGGACGTAAACAAATGGTAAAGTACAACGACTGTCTCTCATTCCCTAGACCAATAACTAGTGGCATCATCCAGGGAAGTGTATTAGGCCCA
The DNA here is from genome assembly GCA_944470415.2 of Schistosoma rodhaini. Taxonomy (NCBI): domain Eukaryota; kingdom Metazoa; phylum Platyhelminthes; class Trematoda; order Strigeidida; family Schistosomatidae; genus Schistosoma; species Schistosoma rodhaini. The sequence continues at coordinate 85,602,681 of OX104044.1, forward strand.
CTTTTGTTTCTCATGTATATAAACGATATATGTAACATCATAAAATCTGGGAAACCATACTTATATGCTGATTATCTCAAAATAGTATACAGCTATAAGCCTGAGGTTCTAAGTGAAAGTGTACCCCTGATTCAATATGATCTCAATAACCTAACTATCTGGAGCGAAAAGTGGCAATTACCATTTAACCTCCACAAATGCGGGATCATGCACTTTGGAAAGCACCTCAACTTTACTTAAATAAAAGTAAAGTCCAGACACTTAATTCAGTACACGATCTAGGAATAAATTACACAGGAAGCCTAAAATTTAAAGCACACGCCTCCTCTATTATTTCTAAAGCCAGACGTCTAATTGGCTTCATAACAAAAAATTTCTTCAAGACAGATGCTAAGCTTACCCTTTACAAAATATGTGTACGACCTTCCCTAGAATACTGCTCCTTTATCTTCTCTAATATGAATATCACTGACAAAATAAGAGTGGATGTTCAAAGACGCTTTACACGCCAACTGCTAGAAAGTGACACCACTCTTGATTACACAAATAGATGTAAGCACCTCTCTTTAGAACCTTTATGGCACCGTAGGTTAAGGAACAATCTGATATTTCTCTACAAATCAATAAATGGACTGTCATTCCTAACCTCCTGCCCAACTATGATCAATGACCCAGCCTATAGACTAAGAAACAATGCATATACTCTATTTACTGAAAAACACCAAAAACAAATGCGTTGTAGGTTTTTTACAGTTCGGTATAGTTTATTGTGGAACAGGTTGCCAATACCTATCCACAACTGTGACGCCTTTACCAAATTTAAAAGGCTAATAACCCAGTTACTAAACTCTAAAGAACTTCATCAACTATTCCTTGAACTCCCGCCTACCAATGAGGCACTTTATTATGAACCGCCCAATATCTAGACGGAACAAGAATATAACGAACTCCATTGTCGTTAGTATGAGTACAGCAAAACTAAAGAAAACATGCTTTATCCTTCATCACTATTTATTGATTATTAACCATGGCCTTCCGCTCCTAACCTTCATTTTCAGTCCCCAAATCTCTCTAATGCTTAAAATCACATTATTCTTCCTAAGTGTCATGTCCTTTTATTTTTATTCTTCTTATTACAAGTGGACAGATAACTCACTAATCTTATGGATGCTGACCAACTAAGGCCGTTCATAAGAAGTTCAAATGTCCTAAATTCTTGTGAATTGCTCAACGCTTTATTTTTCTTACCCTGAAAATTTTACAATCTACTCTTTCATATCCTCTGGTTTGCTATTAGTCCTTACCATCTCTTAACCACATATAACCTGACTGGTCTCTTATAACCAACACCATTATTTATCTTCATAGTACTACAATATATTAAATGGATATCTAACCCATAATATAAATGCTTTTACCATCTGATTCGCTTGTAACATGGAACTTGTAGAGACAGTGTATTCCAACTATGGTCCTTGATTAAAGCATTATTCATACTGACCACAAACGTAAGAGAGCCTAACATCACAAAAGGAGGGAGGGTGGCGTCACTGACCAGCAAACATGATGGTGGGGAGATAACTTCAATCCACCCGTGTCTGTAGGGCAGAACATATTAATTACGGCTCCTTATGTCTAGTGGGATGTCACGAACCAACGGTATTGATGAGAAATTATTCATGAAAAATACCACTTTAGATCATGTTAAAAAAGCTGAATTGGTTCCACTTCCTACCAAGTAATCCTATTACAAGCAAACTAGACAATTGGCTAAAAACGAAGCCCACTCTATACCCTATAAAATGTAAAAACAAAAAAGAGAGTTCAAACAGCTTCTAATGTAAAGAGAGACAGTCATTTGTATCAAAATACTGTTTTCAGCACTTTATTTTATAAATACACAATTCCATACTTCCTTCTCAACTACATTTACACAGTTCCTTATTCAGTTTCAGTTTGGAAAGGACAGGAGGCTTGATGGCCTGTGTTAGTCCTGGCAATGATGGTCTCTCAGCTGATCCAACTTTATTTTGAAGGCGTCGACGGATGGAGCCTCTACCACGTACTGAGGTAATGAATTCCACTCGTTGATTGTTCTATGGGAAAGTCGGTAGTCAGCTGACAAGTAATTCGTTCTGGGCTTGTGAACATTTTTGGAGTGTCCTCGTAGATTTTCTGTTTTGGAAGACAAGAAAAATGGGGACGTATCAGGTGCAAATTTGTCATTAAGCAATTTGAAAACTGTAATCAAGTCGCCTCCGATTCTTCTATATGACAGCGGGAATAGGTTTAGCTTGGTCAGTGTAGTACCATACGGGAGCTTCGCTATTCTGGGAATCAGCCTAGTTGCTGTTCTCTGAACCCTTTCCAAGAGTTCACTGTCTTTTTTTAGGCAGGGGTTAGCTGCTTGTATACAGTACTCAAGTTTAGGGCGTACGAACACTGTATACAAAGTCAGAAACGTTTTAGCGTCAAGATGCTTAAAAGCCCTGCGTATGGACCATAAAGTCCCAAAACCTTTGGCGGCTATTGCACGGCAGTGTGCAGTAGTCTTTAAGTCTTGACTGACGATGACGCCTAAGTCGTTGTGTGCCTGAACAATAGGTAACTCAGTGTTATTCATCGTGTATGTATCTGTACCCTGGTGGCCAATATGCATCACAATACACTTGGAAGTGTTTATCGGCAATTGCCAGGTTTGGGACCATTCAGATAATCTCTCCAGGTCATTTTGAAGTTCTAAGCTATCGCCCTTGCTTTGTATCGCTCTCCATATCTTGACATCATCAGCATAGAGTAAGACCGATGACGATAGTAGACGAGGGAGATCATTTACGTACAGGAGGAATAACACTGGCCCCAAAACTGTACCCTGGGGGATTCCACTAAGCACAGTTTCCCAGCTAGACAACTTGGAGTTCACCCTTACTCTTTGTTGACGCCCAACTAGGAAGTCTTTTATCCACATCAATAGATTGCCTCCAATCCCGACATTCCTTAGCTTATATAACAGCCGGTTATGTGGAACTATGTCGAAAGCTTTGCTGAAATCGATGTAAGCTACGTCTATAGGTAATTTTTGGTCCTTAAGAGCGCACCAGCTTTCACGATCGACTAATAAGTTTGTGAGACAAGAGTAACCTGTTCTAAAACCATGCTGCTTCTCTGAGAGGATCCGGTTTTCATCGAGGTACTTAAACAGCTCCTTCCGAATAATCTTTTCTAAGATTTTAACAACCACACTAGTTAGGCTAATGGGTCGGTAATTCTCAGGCTTATGTTTTGTACCTGTTTTGAAGACTGAACTTACTATGGCGTCCTTCCATTCTTTCGGTAGACGACCCTGGGTTACGGATAGATTAAAACATACACTTAAAGGGTTCGCAACAAAGTTAGCTAATTCCTTTAATAACCTAGGATGCAGTTCATCGGGTCCAGTGGATTTACCTATGTCAAGCTTAACTAGCAGACCAAAGACATCGAATTCTTTAATGGTTACGCTGTCCAGTGGTTGTGTGGGGGGATTTTCATGGACTGGTGAGAAGGGTGTTTCTATGGTGTATACATTGCTAAAGTATTTAGAGAATACTTGAGCTTTTCCAAAGTCGTCCTCCACTAGTGATATGGCAGTACTGTCTCCCCATAGTGAAGGAACATTTCTTCTTCTTTTTGCCCTATGGTTTATATACGAATACAAGCGTTTAGGGCATTCTATGGATTCCCTAACGATTTTCTCTTCGTACAGCTTCCTGGCCTTACGGAGGGTTGAGGCACAGGTATTTCGAGCCTTTTGATACTGAGATTGTGCCTCGCCAGTCCCCAGTAACCTAAATCTGTCCCACATTTTCCTTATTTTACGGAGAAGGATGCGAACCTCCCTACTGAACCACGGTGGGGAGTTTCTCAGTCTCTTAGGTGTAGTTCAAGGGATGTGGGGGGCGGTAACTTTTAAGTATAAATTCCGGAATACGTCCCAAGCCGTTTCGATTGATGACTCTGGGTCTATTTTCCAATCTACTGATGATGCTGATTTCACGATGTCTGGTATGTTTGCTTTCCAGACGTTAGGTCTGGATTGAGCTGACGCGTGCTCGTGATCGGCAGTTATATGGAAGTCAAAGGTTAAAACTGCATGATCACTTTTGCCTAGGGGTGGCATGTAATCCAGGTTTGCAACATCATCCTCATAATGAGTCAATATAAGATCTAGTAAGGATGATGCAGAACCCGGGTCGTACCTAGTTGCTTCCTTCACGTGTTGCACTACAGCACATGCGATTACCGCATCAACTAGTTCCTGTTCGAAGGAGTTTGCTGACGATTCAGTCTGCAGATTTCCCCAGTCCACCATGGGTGCATTAAAGTCCCCTAGGATTAGACATCGATCACTTCGTGATAAAGTGTTGAGACTGCTTAGCAGGACCTCGTTTGCCTCACAGCTTGGACTGCGATAGATCATTCATACCTTGCCCACACTTATTTTTCTTTAACACATTAGTATGTTCTTACCTAATAAATACTTCAGTAACAGACAAATAGACTAAATGGTTATGCCTTAACTATTCTTCCATGAATATTGTGTGCTCTGCTTTTCGTCCTTCCTTTTTCCTACACCTTTTTCAGCCTCCTGCAGATACTTCACCGAAAACAGATATGTCACGGGTGACTTCGTCCTACACCGTTATTAAAGCCTCAGATATTCCGGAGGGATATAAGTTCGAAACTTCTAAAATCCCTCAACTTCGCATGTATCTATTCTCGACCATCAGTTGGATGTTGCAACGCTACCTCCATAAAGTGCGCCAAGTGTGATATTGATATTGACATGTTTCTTATGAAATCCATTTGCATTCATATCTTATGAAATATCAACCCAGCTGAATAATTTTCAACAGTGAAAATTGTAACTTCTTTAACAATTTGATCATGCCTGTAAACCGGCATGCCTCATGTAACAATCTGTTATTTGAGAATAAATTATTCTTCTTCTTATTATTATTATTCAAACCAGGTCGGCAAAATTGTATCGCCATCAGCCTGTTGGCTTCTCAAAAAACTGGATGAGAAAGTTTATGCAACGTATTCTTCAGTTTTGTCAGCAAAACTGAGCTAAGATATCCCACCAACAACAGACAACTGGAGTTTCCTAACTGCTAGGTCCTAACGGTCCGACCAATAACGACGGTGATGTCACTAGCCTTTTGGCTGAACAATACTCTTGGAAATTTCAACCAACCCGCACCAATTACACTGATGGGTATCAAACCCCCTCTGATTGACTGGCTCGCTTAATATCTAGAAAACTGACATTTTAAGGTCAGGGTTGACTTCAATTTCTCCCAGACTATGGAATGCCCTCATGGGATCCCCTAGGGCTCAGTACTAAGACCTCTTCTCTTCTTGATTTACTTTAATGATCTACCACAACAAGTTTCATCTGACTTATTGCTTATTGCTGTTGATGTGAAACTTTGGAGAGAGATACGTAACCAAAAGGATATACTAGCACTTCAGGAGGATTTGACTCGACTTCGAAGTTGGGTAGACGAAAACGCGCTTACCTTGAACACTTCAAAGTGTGAAGTAGTCCATCTGCGACATGTTGCAGACTATAGTTATAACTTAGGTAACTCCTCTCTAGAAGTTTCCCAAGTCGAAAAGAATTTAGGAGTGTTGGTACCCTACGGCTTGAAATTGTGTGACAAAAATGCCTTTCAAGCAAACCTTACATTGGTCACGTTGAGGGGCATTTTTGGCCAGTTTGAAGGTAGAACTTTCCACATAACCTTCAACAGTTTTATCCGTCCCATTTAGAGTACGGAAACATAATATTTCCTCCCTCCCTCCCTCCCTCCCTCCAAAAGGATAAGAACAATCTGCAACGTATCCAACGTCGAGCCACGAGATCAGTTCGGGGAGTCAAATTCAAACCTTATGGAGAGCTCCTCCAAACACTTAACCTTTACCCATTAAAGTACAGGCGCCCTAGAGGTGGCGTTCTTATGACTTACAGTATCCTTAACACTTTTGGTCATCCCCTTAACATCTTCTTAAGCTTAGTCACAACATTAATCTAAGAGGTAACACCCAGAAACTGGAGACCCAAAATAGCAGAAGGGACTGCAGACACAACTTTTACTTCTTAAGAGTTGTCAAATGCTGGAATTCGCTGCCGACTGAGCTAGTCCAAGCGACTTCCCAGGAGTCCTTTAAAATTCAACTTGACCTATTTTTAAGGACTAAGGATAACATCATATTATGATTTACCAATTTCTTTTTTCTCCTCTATTGTCGTTAATATACCTAGGTTTTTGCCTGGAGGTATTTGTGATCCACTGCTACTAGACACGGAAGCTCGTTAAGCGAAAGCTTCTTCTATTCTTTCCACAAACATTCGAACCATTTGAAATTGAGATTGAATCTTCAACACGTGACCTTGCCTGGCTTTCATCCTTCAGCTGCTCTACCGTCGAGCTGTGTTATATGGGTATATTTATGTTAAGATACTTTGTAGTTTCCACCAATAATATTGTTTTCATGACAAGCATGAACGCTTGCTACGAAATTCATGTTGCTTTAGCGTTAACAGATTGTACGAATCTATGTGACATAGTGACTTAACCCGAATTATCTTTTCAAGTAACTTAACGACTATGCTGCTTAGGATGACAGACCGGCAGTTAGATACAATCCGTCTCTGACGATCCCTAAATATAGAACCTTTTCTCTTGATCTTGTTCAGCGTTTGACAACCAAGTTAGTGAAGGGTCTTTCCGAATTGTGGGGTCCCCCAGGGTTCAATACTAGGACCTCTTCTCTTCTTGATTTATATTAACGATCTTCCTCAACAAGTTTTATCTGATTTATTGCTTTTTGCTGATGATGTGAAACTTTGGAGGGAGATACGTACGCACAATGATATACTAGTTCTGCAGGAGGATCTGACTCGACTTCAAAGTTGGGCAGACGACAACGGACTTACCTTCAACACTTCAAAGTGTAAGGTAGTCCATCTGAGACATGTTGCAGACTATAGTTATAACTTAGGTAACTCCCCTCTAGAAGTTTCCCAAGTTGAAAAAGATTTAGGAGTGTTGGTACCCTACGACCTGAAATCGTATGCGAACTGTGACAAAAACGCCTCTCAAGCAAACCTTGCACTGGTAACATTGAAGCGCATTTTTGGCCAGTTTGACGGTAGAACCTTCCATATAATCTTCAACAGTTTTATTCGTCCCCACTTAGAGTACGGAAACATAGTATTTCCTCCCTCCCTCCAAAAGGATAAGGTAACTCTGGAACGTATACAACGTCGAGCCACGAAATCAGTTCGGGGTCTCAAATTCAAACCTTATGAAGAGCGCCTCAAATCACTTAACCTTTACCCGTTAGAGTACAGGCGTCTTAGAGGTGATCTTCTTATGACTTATAGTATCCTTAATACTTCTGGTCATCCCCTTAAACAACTTCTTAAGCTTAGTCATAACACTAATCTCAGAGGTAACACCCAGAGATTGGAGACCCTACATAGCAGAACAGACTGCAGACACAACTTCTACTCCGTTAGAGTTGTCAAGTGCTGGAATTCGCTGCCGACTGAGCTAGTTCAAGTGACCTCCCAGGAGTCCTTTAAGAGAAAACTTGACTTATTCTTAAGGTCTAAGGATAACATATTATTATGATTTACCAAATTCTTTTTTTCCCTCTATTATCGTTCATATACCTAGGTTTTTGCCTGGAGGTATTGGTGATCCACTGCTACCAGACACGGAAGCCCGTTAAGCGAAAGCTTCTTCTATTCCGTCCTCAACCATTTGAACCATTTGAACCATTTGAACTGCTGAAAGCGCGCTATTTAAAAGAACAGTGGTATTGTTTCACGTTGAGTTTAATTCACTGTTTTGATCGTAAATTACGTATCAAAACTACCGTTTACACTTTAATTAAATTTATTTCAGTTAACGTGACATTGTATTTGTGTGTTTTGATCCTGCTTTTGTGTATTTACTGCAGCAAAGCATTCTTGGTCGACTGAGGCTTGTTTATTTGATAAGGTTGTGATTTATCTTACATATCTACCTTGCCTATCATTTTACTTTATTCTAAGATGGTCGGCTCTGTACACAAGTGTGGACAGCCATATTGCTTATTCCCCGTGGAAGAAGGGATGCAATGTGACGAATGTAAAAAGTGTTTTCATAAAATGTGCACCCGCTTAAGCCCTGCTGCCTATAAAAGGTGCTCGAAACCAAATTCTCATTGGCTCTGTATGTTTTGTTGCTCAAGCAAGACATTACTCATTCAGGAAGCCATCAGCCTTCTAGCGTTAGCTAAAAAGGTCGACGTAGGCCGTGCCGGCAACATGGATACTGATAATGAAGATTGTATCAGTGTCGTAAATGCTGCCGTGGCAGGTACCAGACACCCAATTTCGCAACATGAAGCAAAAATTTGTACTCCGGTACAACCAGTGAAAGCCATGCCATTAAGTATTGAGGGACCAGTCGCTTTAGCAGCGACTGAGGACCCGGCTAGAACCACTATCGTCCAGAATAGTTCCAATCTGGATGCTGTGAATAGTAGCAAATGGATTACGCGGAAACGCAAAAGAGACGGAAAAATACCCAAAGAAAGCGCGCGTATAGTCGGTAAGTCATCGTTGGACTCACGTCCTGAGCATCAGGCAACTCCGCTCAAGTCCAAATGTAAGAAAATATTTAATACTGTTGTGGATGGAAATAGTCTAACTTCACCAAATGTTGTTGGGAGTAACTCGCTTGACCCACATGACACTGTTATAAAGAAAGCTAATAGCAAGAAGCCGGTAGCTAACCGGCAGGATCTGACATCACGGTCAAAGGCCGTGAACACGACTTTTAAGGCAGTTAAACAGATGCCTAGTGTAATCATCTGGAACTTGGCAGAATCGAAAGACACCGATCCCGCTAAGAGACATGCCCACGACCTGCAGTTAGTCGGATCTCGCATCAGAAATATACTGTCAGAGGAGGTCCCAGGGGTACATATCTCGAAAGTCATCAGACTTGGTAAGTATGTTGGAGGCGAAACCCAACAGAGAAGGATCCTCAAATTAGTACTCGGTAATTTTGAGGAAAGGGACGTAGTACTAAATAACTCACGCAAAACTCGTGTCTCAAACATTCGTATTCGACCTGACTGGCCAATTGAGGATCGGATCAAGTGGAAGAATGCCCTAACAGAGTTAAAAACTCGAAGGCTAAACGGTGAAGCGAACCTTACGATTAAGGGTTTTCGGGTAGTCAGGTCTTGGAAGCCAATGCTTCCGAGACCTGTGTGGGTAGAACGCATGTCTCCAAAAACACCTTAAATGAGTGTTAAACGAATGCTCGTAGTCTTCGGAATAAGATGTCTGAGCTAAGTTTGATGGTAGATGAATTAAATCCGGATATAATTGTTATCACCGAAACTTGGCTCACTGTAGATATAGACTGTTCTCCAGTCATTTCAGGCTACATCTGTGTCAGAAGTGATAGAGTTAGAAGTCGCAAGGGAGGAGGCATAATATTATATGTTAGGGACCACTTCCGCATTAACTCGATCATATCGGAGGCGCATGTAAGTGGTACGTGTGAGGTAGTATGTTGTACAATTAGGTCTAGAAACGGGTTAGTGACGATAGGAGGAATATATCGTAGTCCGTGTTGTCTCGCTGACGACTTTATCCTAAAACACGTCTGTTCTTGGAGTGAAGCAGAATGTTGTCTCATCGTTGGAGACTTCAATGCACCCCATATAAACTGGATAGAGCTCACAGCTCCAGATGGGGGTTTTGATAGCGTCCTTCTGTCATCAATTATTCAATGTGCACTTGTACAATGTATCGTTAAGCCGACGCATATAGACTTGGAACATAATCCGTCATTGATAGACCTTGTCCTCAACACCACTGTGAAGATATCGTTGACATTCAACATCTTCCCCCACTGGTGAATAGTGACCATGTCGTACTTTCCTTTAAGTTCCGGATACATGGTATAGAATTTGCATCAGCTCCACCCCGTCCTAATATCTGGAGAGCTAATATTCCGGCAATCAGGGACTATGCTATCTCAATTGACTGGTCGGTCGATGCTGATGGATCGATTGATGATGCATGGAATAGGTTTAAGTCTACGTTCGAATCCGTAACTCAACCGTTTATCCCATGGTCAGCACGTAAGTTATCATATTGCCCTCCATGGATTAATAAGGAAACCCGGAAGCTGTTGAAGCGTAGGAAACACTTCTGGGACTTATTCTTGTCAACAGGTCAGGCATCATTTAAGTGCGAATATAAAAAAATCCGGAATATATGTAAAAAGACCATAGCTAATTCCCGCACGGCTTACGAACGACAGTTGGCATACGATAGCCGTACCTGTCCGAAGCGACTGTTTTCGTATGTTAAAAGGCGGACGAAACGTAGTGATGGTATCCCCTCATTACTGTTAAGCGAAAATTGAGCTTTATTGGCTGAATCTGATCTAGCGAAAGCGGAGTTATTTGCTAACTATTTCAGTGAAGTCTACTCTACGTGTAGTGTTACAACTACTTGTCCCGTTGACAATGAGATACCAGCCATAGGACCTTCACACGTGACAGAGGATATAGTTCTTCCTTTGATAACTAAACTAAAACCTTGTAAGATACCGGGCCCCGATGGGTTACACCCACGTTTGCTGTCGTCGCTTGCGGACATTATCTCAAGACCGCTCACGATGCTCTTCAACATGTCCCTTTCACAGGCTCAACTACCTAGAGACTGGAAAGACGCCATAGTTAGTCCTATATTTAAGGATGGTCAGAGACGGATAGTATCTAACTACCGGCCTGTTAGCCTGACCAGTATAGTAGTTAAGTTACTTGAAAAATTAATTCGGGCTAAGCTACTGAGCCACATAGATTCGTACAATCTGTTAACTCCCAAGCAACATGGGTTTCGTAACAAGCATTCATGCTTGACTAACTTACTCATTGCGAGAGAGGATTGGACAGCTGCCCTAGACAACGGCCAGTCTGTCGACGTGATATTTATAGATTTTAGCAAAGCGTTTGACAAGGTGGTCTTATGCAAAAGTTCTCGAGCTTTGATATAACAGGTGCTATAGAGGAATGGATAGGAAGCTTCTTATGTGACCGCAGACAGAGAGTGAGAGTCAATGGAACTCTATCCGAATGGAAACCGGTCAAAAGTGGTGTACCCCAAGGCACCATCTTGGGCCCTTTACTTTTCCTTCTGTATATTAATGAACTACCTTTATTACTTAAGTCGTCGACGTTATTGTTTGCGGATGATGTTAAAATCTGGAGAACAATAAGAAATGAGACTGATCGTTGTTATCTGCAAGCAGATTTAGACGAATTAGTTAGGTGGGCTCATGATTGGGGCCCGGAAGTTAATTCCAGGAAGAGCGTGTTCATGCACATCGGGCACGATATTGGTTACCACTATACCATTAATGGTACATCTCTGCCACGCGTTCATGCGCATAAAGACTTAGGAGTAATTATAAGTCACGACTTAAAAACTACTATGCACTGCAATGCGGTTGCTTCCAAAGGCTATCGTGCGCTATGGTCGCTTCGCAGAGCATTTAAATGCTTCGACGAGGAGATGTATCGAATTTTATATCCTACCTATGTAAGGCCACACTTAGAATACTGTATCCAAGCAGCTAGCCCTTGTCTGATAAAGGATACTAAATCGCTTGAGCGTGTCCAGCGTGTAGAGACAAAATTAGTAAAAGGTTTTTCTAAACTCCCTTACAATGAGAGTTTAAAGCGTCTAAACCTTTTCCCCTTATCTTATCGTAGGACACGAGGTGACCTTATACTGGCATTTCGTATCTTTAATTATGATCTGGGTGTTAATATGTCTTATCTTTTTGCTCCCTCCAGCACTAATAATCTCCGGGGTCATAGCAAGAAGGTTCATAAACCGCGATCTAATAAACTAAAGGTGGGGTCCCGTTTTTCTCATCGAGTGGTCAATGATTGGAACGCTTTACCAGAACAAGTGGTATCAGCACCATCAGTGAACATTTTCAAAAAGAAGCTGGACCTTCACTGGAAGGAAATCTATTAAGATTAACACAGGTTCATTAACCTACTATCCTTATTACTGAAGACTGAACTCCTTTTCGACGGGCGCTTAAAACGCCTGAACCTTTTCTCCTTGTCGTATTGTAGAACGCGAGGTGACCTGATATAGGCGTTCCGTATCTTTAATAACGATTTTAGTGTTATACATCTTAGCTTTTTGTTCCCTTCAGCACTAGTAATCTTCGAAGCCATAGCAAGAAGGTTCAAAAATGTTGATCTAATAAACTCATAGTAGGTTTCCTTTTTTCATATTTAGGTTTGTGTAGTAAGGATAGAAGACCTACGGCATGTGTTATTCCTTTTCTAGTATGCTTCTGTGAGTGTCTAGTCTTCTCTTAAATTGGTCAATTGAAGGTGCGGATACCACTACTTCGGGTAACAGGTTACAGTAATTGATGACTCGGTGTGAAAACCTTTATGCCACTTGTATTCTTTTCGTTCTTGGCCTTTCTACTCGTCTGCTATGTCCTCTGAGATATTCTGATCTAGTGAAAAGAAAAAGAGGATAATATTAGGTCCAAAATCATTTTTTAGTATTCTATATGTTAGAATCAGATCATCTCTTAATTTGCGGTAAGATTGAGTAAAGAGGTCTAGCTTTTCAAGCCGCTCTTTGTATGGTAAACCCCAGAGCTCTGGAATTATACGGGTACCTGCCCTCTGAACTTTTTCCGAGAAATCCGAGTCACCTTTTAAACAGGGGTTTTCAACCTGAACGCAGTTTTCAAGCTTAGTTCTCACTAAGGTTGTGTATACTGTAGTGAACATAGCAGTAAATAACTTGGTGAATGTCCGTATTAAAAGCTATAGGAAATCGGAAGCGAGGGAGAGCAGCAGGCCCTGACAGGTTGACCCCTGAGATTTTTTAGGGATGGTGGTTCAGTACTAGCAGTGAGATTGACTGAGGTCTTAGGTAGAATCTGGGAACTGGACGTAATTCCATCTGACTGGTCCCAATCACTGATTGTGCCAGTCTATAAGAAAGGACAAAAGTCCTCCTGTGACAATCACAGAGGAATCAGTTTGACTAATATAGTGTCTAAAATATTAGCTTCAATAATACTAGGTCGCCTAACCAAAGCTTATGAACAGCAGACTAGAGAAGACCAGACTGGTTTTCGACCTGTACGTGGTTGCATAGACCAGATATTCACCCTACGTCAGGTCCTAGAACATAGACACAAATTCAGACGTCCCACAATAGTAGTATTTCTTGACCTTAAGGCGGCATTTGACTCCGTTGATCGTGAGGTTCTATGGCAGTGTTTGTCAGTGAAAGGAGTACCAAAGAAGTACATTAACCTCATAAAGGCTCTCTACTCGAACACAACTGGTCGAGTTAGAGCCTATGGCGAACTGTCATCAAAACTGATTACCACAAGTGGCGTTCGTCAGGGATATCCACTCTCCCCATTCTTGTTTAACTTTGTCATTGACATACTTTTAGAGATAGCACTTTCATCAGCTAAACCTCCAGGAGTTGAACTTTTACCAGGAGGCTCACTTGTTGACTTAGAATACGCCGACGACATAGTTTTACTCGGTGAAGACGCTGACAACATACAGAGTCTTCTGACCACTATAAGCAACTATGCAGGCATGTTCGGGATGCGATTCTCCTCCTCGAAATGCAAAATGTTACTTCAGGATTGGGTTGCAGCGACACCTGAACTAATGATAGGGAGTGAAGTAGTTGAGCGTGTAGACCACTTCACTTATCTTGGGAGTCTTATCAGCCCTTGTGGTCTGGTATGTGACGAAATCTCAGCACGGATACAGAAGGCTCGTCTAGCTTTCGTCAACTTGCGTCATTTATGGCGTAGGCGAGATATCCGTCTAGCAAACAAAGGACGGGTTTACTGTGCAGCAGTTCGCTCCGTCCTACTTTATGGCAGTGAAACATGGCCAATAAGAGTAGAGGATATTCGTAGGCTGCTAGTGTTCGATCATAGGTGTCTTCGACGCACTGCTCGTATATCCTGGGACCACCGAGTAAGTAATGCAGTTGTTAGGAAACGAGTACTAGGTAGGGATGGCAAATCGATTGATGAAGTAGTGAAACTTCATCAGTTAAGATGGCTGGGACATGTGTTACGTATGCCGGACCACCGACTGCCCCGACGTGCAATGTTTCATGGTGTAGGAGTAGGTTGGAAGAAAGCTAGGGTTGGCCAGACCAAAACGTGGCACAAATCAATGAAGTCATTGACAAGTGGACTGGGCCATGTTGGTAGGTGTAGACTACCTGGTTGGGATTCGCGAGATGACAGCAACCGATGGTTAGAGACCTTGAATGACATGGCTCAAAATCGTTTGCAATGGCGAAGGTGCATCCACTCTTAGTGTTCTACCAAATTCTAATCTTCTGAATTCCTCATGTCTTTATCTTTTTCTCTTTCCAAATTTATTTCACTGTACTATACTCCTTCAATAATTTCTTCAAACCCTAATCTTTTGGATTTCTGATTATACTCCTACTACTTCTACCACTATAGGATTTGAATCGACAACTGCATCTCTGTGCTAATGTGGTATGGCAACTCGAACTGATGTACGTACGTACGAACGAAGTTCTACGTTGTGACTGACTGACGGGTACAGACACTTCTATGCTGTACGTATTTACCTTTGTATCCCCAAAGTGCATGTAGACACACTTGGCTGCATTAATAAGCATCAGTCATTTTTTAGACCAGCTAATCAGAATATCTAAGTCTGCCCGAATTGCACATGCACCTTCGTTTCCTATTATTTCTTGCCAGATTTTTCACATCAGCGTATGGTAGCATTTGGGACCCAACTATATTTGGTAGTTCATTTACGTACAGTACAAAAAGTAAGCAACCTAGTACAGCCTTGTGGTACTCCACTAAGTGCTGGCTTCCATGTAGAACACTTGGAATTTATTCTTAATTACTGTCTACGACCTACCAAGAAATCCATAAGCCATTTTAGGAAAAGGTTCAACAATGCCTAGATTTTTCAGCTTCAAGAGCAGTCTATTTGTTGGCACCTTATCAAACGCTTTGACGAAGTCTATGCAAACAACACCTACTGATTTTTCATTGTCTAGAGCCTCTATCCATTGCTCCCTTGCTATGAGGAGGTTTGTTGTGCAAGATAAACCTTTTCTGAAACCGTGTTCGTTGTTTAACAAGTTGTTGGTTTCAACGGATGTCATTATGGTCTTGTTTACTATTCTTCCCAGCATTTAAACTACAACACTGGTGAGGTTGACAGGTCTGTAGTTTGATGAAAGTTGTCTTGGTCCTGTTTTATGTATTGGAGTGACGATTGCATCCCTCCAGTCTTCAGGTAACCCACCTTGACCAAGTGACATATTGAATATTGTAGTCAATGAGGCAGTAATATAATGTGCAATTCGTCTCAAGATTATGGGATGCAGTTCATCTGGTCCTGTTGAGTTTTCCGTGTCTAAACTGCTTAGGGTCTTAAGTACATCGTCTCAACCAATGTCCATAGTGGGCAGATGGTTTATTGACTTTGTATTTGGGTCTAGTTCTTCATTTAGAAGAAACTCCTGAATGAAAACTGCCCCGAAATAGTTTGTCATATCTGCTTTTTCCTGATCATCCTCTATCATTTCAGTTCAACTCCTGTGATTAGGTTTTGAATCCAATGCTGCATCCTTGTTCTGTAATATGTGTACAAGATAAGCCTCGTATGCTGCTTGATTACAGCTTGCGCCAACTGCATTTCATATTTCTGCTGAGCTTGACGGACTGTAATTGTACATGTATTTTGTACCAACCTGTAGCGTTCTACCGTACTTTCTGTGTCAAGGCTGATGGCGATGTTCCAACATTTCTGCCTTAGTAAACGTCGAATATCCGGGATATCCAGGAATTGCCGTGCTTTTTCTTCTTTGTAACTGTCCAGGGTATAAATGGTTAAGTTACTTGATTGTATAACTGCCTGAAATGAGTCCATGCCTCTTGTGCTGATGCTCCTGAGTCAGTTATCTTATTTTCAGCCTATGCTGCATAGTTAATCGTCTTCATATCTTCCTTCTATATGTTAGGACTGGCCGGGGCAACTGTTTGACAGACTGCATGATCACTTCTCCCCAGAGGTAAGATGAAAGTCATTTGACCGACATCATCACCGTGTGTAAAGACTAGGTCCATGAGAGATGAGGAGTTTTGTAAGTCATATCTAGTGGGATCTCTAATGTGCTGGAATAAAGCTAGGGTAATTATGGTTTCCAACAACTTGTAACCATACAATGTTGTCGATGACCATATTTCTAAGTTTCTCCAGTTTATATACGGTGAATTAAAGTCGCCTACTATAAGGCTTTTACCCCTTTTGCACCAGGACTTCAATTTGCTTGGGAGGAAGTCATCTACTATACATCGTGGACCGGGGTAAATCCGGTATATTTACTGCAAGTAATTCAATATCTTGCAGTTTACATTCCAGCCTGCAGTGCATCAGTTAACATATCCCTGAGTCGTGTGCTACTTTCTCGACAGCTCGTATCGTTAAGGTACTTTTTATGTATAGGTTACCCCCCCCTACTGTTTAGTCTATCAGCTCTACTGGGTAGAAAAACCAATCAATTGAATTTCACTATCATACAGTTCTGACGTTAATCATGTTTCTGAGATAGCAATGACATCAGGGTTTTCTATGTCCATCATTGTCTTGAGCTCCGCCATCTTATTTTGTAGGCTGCGAACATTCATGTAGCAAACCGATTGTGATAAAAAAGTCATCAGTGTCATTTAATCGTTTGAATCTCTATCACTCAAGTCGGTATATCAGCTTTCACTAGGATAGATAAATTGGTAATAATATTTATAAGAACGTCTTGAAAAATGGTTGAAATGGAAGATTGAATTCGTGCAAATCTTAACCAGAATGGTTAGTCCTTGTGAGATTGTGGCTCATTTGTCTTGGTAGTCGATTCGGACACCTTGAGTCATGATTTTCAACCCTTACTTTCGCCTGTTACTCCCAATGGAGCATAGGCCACCGACCAGCATTCTCCAACCCACTCTATCCTGGGCCTTCTTTTCTAGTTCTATCCAGTTCTTGTTCATTCTTCTCATGTCTGTCTCTATTTCTCGGCGTAATGTGTTCTTTGGTCTTCCTCTTCTCCTTTGGCCTCCAGGATTCCATGTGAGGGTTTGTCTTGTGACGCAATCGGGTGATTTCCTCAAAGTGTGCCCAATCCACTTCCAGCGCTTCCTCCTGATTTCTTCCTCCACTGGAATCTGATTTGTTGTCTCCCACAGTAACTTGTTTCTGATAGTGTCTGGCCATCGGATCCGAAGTATCTTGCGTAGACAACTGTTAATAAACACTTGTATCTTCTGGATGTCGGCTTTCGTAGTTCCTTATGTCTCCGCCCCATACAATAGAACTATCTTGACATTTGTATTGAAAATTCTAACCTTAGTGTTGGTTGACAATTGTTTTGAGCTCCAGATGTTTTTCAGTTGTAAGTATGCTGCTCTTGCTTTGCCGATCCTTGCCCTCACATCTGCTTCTGATCCACCGTGTTCATCAATGATGCTGCCCAGATATGTAAAGGTTTCCACATTCTCCAAAGCTTCTCCGTCAAGTGTAATTTGATTGGTGCATATTGTATTGTATCGGAGTCTTGCTTTTCCCTTTGTTTATATTGAGACCTACTGCTGCTGAGGCTGCTGCTACACTGGTCGTTTTCTCCTGCATTTGTTGTTGCGTTTGTGATAGAAGAGCCAGATCATCCGCGAAGTCTAAATCGTCAAGCTGCATCCTGCCTGTCCACTGTATCCCGTGCATTCCTCCAGATGTTGACGTCTTCATGATCTAGTCGATGACCAGGAGAAAGAGAAAGGGTGAGAGTAAGCAACCTTGCCTCACACCGTTCTTTACTTGAAACGAGTCGGTGAGTTGTCATCCGTGGACGATTTGGCAGTTTAGTCCATCATAGGAGTTCCGTATGATATTGACTATCTTCTCAGGCACTCCGTAGTGTCGAAGAAGCCTCCATAGTGTCGTCCTGTCCACGCTATCAAATGCCTTATTTCTTTTAAATAACCTGGTGATATTTCAAATGAATTTGTGTTAGCCAATAGCTGAGTAACTTTACTAAGGCTTCGAAATTTCAATGAATGACTTGTGAGAGCTATAATTTGCTTACATTTAAACGTAAGTGTAGTAGTGCATCATTCAGACCATAATCATAACCAGAATAATAATCCAAATCAATTTATGATATGGTTAGTGTTAGTAATCGAATTGACTACACGGTATTAGGAGTTTTTTCACGCCAAACGTATGCATAATAAATGATTTCTGAATTTCCTAGATTCTGTTGAATTCCAAATCATCGTTTGTATTCGTTGTGTTCTTTTTTAGTGATTGATAATAAATATGGATGAGATTATTCCAGGTCTATGGCTTGGACCTATGCCATTTGCAGAAAATATTTCAGTCTTAAAAAGAAATGGAATAATATCAATTTTAACATTAGATATCCTTCCATTAGACTGCAATATATTCAAAGGATTTAACATGAAGTTCTTATACCTGCGCGATGAGCCATCTCAAGATTTATTGGAAATTCTTGAAGATGCTTTAAATTTTATTGATGAAAGTATAAAAAATAACTCAAATATTTTGGTTCACTGGTAAGCCGAGTAAATACATAGTGGTCTAGTTTTTTTTATAAATTAAAAACGGATAAACGGAATATAGTGCTATGGGTGTATCTCGCAGCGCCAGTGTTGTTATCGCCTATCTTATGCGTCGAAATCATTTATCCTATGAAGAGGCTTATAATTTTGTTTCAAGAAAACGGAGTATTTTGTAATTACAGTTTTTATATTTATTGAATGTTTTATGGTTATTTCTGTCGATATTTAGTCCTAATAATGGATTTATTAATCAGTTGAAATTGTTTCATACTATGAATTGGACTGTCAATCGTGATTCTCCATTATTTCAACAATATATGACGAAAAGAACCTTCTCAGTTTTTACCGGTTTGTTGTTTATAAGTGCTATTTCTAATCCCTCTATTTAATAGATTATAATGGTGATCTTATAGAAAATCAAACGGACTACCAGTTGAACAATACACCTTCAAGTTTTAGATGTAGAAAATGCAGGTATATTTTCTTCAAAATATGAAACTATCCTTGTAGACAAGTGTTATTCAATTCGAATCAGTTACGTATTCATCAAAAACCGGAGACAACACCTAATCCTCTCATAAATTCTACAAAATACAAGAATACTGATAGTGTATCCAGTGTCTTAATCAAAGGTGTTTCATTGAATGATTCTCCTCTACAATGTGATAAAAATGAATTGTTCTGTGACCCATTGGAATGGACAATGCACAACACTAGTGATGTTCAAGGAAAGGTATGCAACCCCCGTTATTTCACTGTTTAAGATTATGAAGTTTTGTAAACCGCCAGCTTTTACATTAGTTTGTTTGTTATTCCTCCACAGTATTTATACTTCGAACCATCTTTAATAGATGTTTCGGACATGGTTCATTGTCTTTTTAGTATTAGGCAGCCAATTACAACGTAGTACCTGGTACTTATGTACATCGATTCAAGTTGCCATACTACATTAGCACAGAGAGATCATATTGTCACATTATATCCCAGAATTGTAGAGGTATTAATAGTATCAGTGGTAGTAAAAGTATTAGACATCGAAGACACGACTCGGAAAGAAAATATAAATTAGCGAAATAAAAGAAAAATTAGTTATGAGGAGTTCAGAATCACAGGATTTAGGAGAAAAAAAAGAATGGATGCAATTGCGCTACCCTCCAGGTAGTATGTACCTATTGACATGGCTCAATCCAATTGTCAGTGACTCCATGTTTTGTTTTGGGTGCTCCAACCTGCTTCTACACCAAACAACATCGCTCGTTGAAGTAGGCAGTGGTTGGGCATACGTAACACATGTCCCTGTCATCTCGACTGATGCAGAATCACTACCTGATCAATCGATTTGCCACACTTACATAGCAGCTTATTCTTAACCCATTCATTGCTTACTCCGTGGTCCCAAAACACATGAGCAATGCTTCGAAGACGTCTATGATCGAATACTAGTAACCTACCAATATGCTCTATTCGTAATGGTCATATTTCACACCCATGAAGCAGAACGCATCGAACTGCTGCTCAGTGAATCCGTCATTTGTTTGGTGAAGTGATATCTCACCTGCACGAAAAGTGATGCAAGTTGGCAAAAGCCAATCGAGCTCTCAATGTTTGTGCAGATTTCGTCAGTCACCAGATCATCAGGACTGATGAGACTCCCAAGATAAGTGGAGCGGACGATGCGTTCATCTGCCTTATTCATTATGATTATTCCGGGTGATGATGCAAACCAATCATGAAGCAACCTTTTGCATTTGGCAAGAAAGAATCGTGTCCCAAACATACTTGCATTGTTACTTAAGGTGGTCAGAAGACTGAATTTTGTTAGTGTCTTCATTGAACAGAACTATATCTTCTGAACATTCTAAGTCAGTAAGTGAATCTTCTGGTAGACCAGCCCCGAAGAGTCAAGCAATAATATTGTTATTTCTAAAGGTATATCTATGATACTTAAAGCAGCCTGGTATTTTCGGGTTTGCCCTTCACGAGTTCTAGTTAAACGTCGAAGCATTATAGAGACAAATATTTTCGACACTATTATTCAAACTGATTCCTCAGTGATAACCATAAGATGACTTAAGTCCTTTCTTATAGACTAACAATCAGCAATCGAGAACGGTCAGATGGGATTACGTCCAATTCCCAGATTCTAGCTAAGATATCAGTTAACCCAACTGCTAAAAATAGACCATCATTCTTAGAAATCTAAGGGGTTAGTCCATCAGGCTCTGCTGCTCTCCCTCGCTTTAGATTGCTTATAGTCTTATCAACCTTACTAAGCTCGGTTCTGGATAGTAAGTAAGTGAAGTGTGGCTGGAGACCAGTTGAACTTTTCCCTAAGTTGTTCTGCCTATCATTCCGATCTCCAGAATTGACAGTGAAGAGTGGTCCCGTGTTTTACTGAGATAGTCTCATTAACAGCCGTATTTTTAATGCCTGTTTGTTTGATAAGTCTGATCAGTTGACTACTGTTACCTATCACAGCTGCCTTTTCCTTGTCATTTCATTGGTCTTTCAGTTGATGTCAGTTTTTGATCAGAGTTATCTTTAAGGTGATATTCATAAGCATTCAGTCATATAAGTCGACTGGAAGCTATCTATATTTTAATTCACTTAGTATTGTTTGTTTGAATCTTCCAATTGATTTTTAGGACTTCAACTGGTCAGTCTCTAATTGGCATATGTGCATACTGTGCATATTGCCTCGATATAGCCTTAATTCGCAAGCATCGTCAAATAGGACGAAACGTGCGTCCTGAATTCCACTGCTAGCCACTATCCATCTTTGCTTACAAAGCTATCTATATTTGTTTTGTTAACTGCTTTCAATATATCATCAGATATGTGTTTATATTCTGAGTTTATTATTTGACATTTTCTTTAAGAATATTTAATTCTTATCTGATTTAAATTAGCAACAAGTTTGTTTACTTCAGGCGATTCAATTTTTTAGTTGAAGTAAACTCGAAAAAGTTTGGTCTTATCGGTCAGATAATATTTAATGAATCGGACCCCTTTGTTATCCTATTGGTCAACTATTTACGACTGATACATGATGAATTGTAGTGATTGGCTGTTCTCTAGGATGAATTATTTTAATTTTATTGGCTGACACATTTCGATGATATGATTGGTTGATTGTCCAAATGAAACTTGACAGTGATTCATTTCTAATAAAATATTTAGGATATATTTCTGTAAAATTTTGTAAAATATTTTTTTGGTTGAATAGAATGAACCAATTTATTACTGGTGTCCCTCCGTTGTCCATACTCGCTTCATCACTAAAGTAACATTTAATTATGAACTATTTGGAATTGGAAGGTTTCATATCCTAATACAAACACAGAGGTCACAAAAACCGCGTTTATCCCAATGCTATTAGTTTACTCATCTTTGTGGTATTGTCCAGTTTGATATTCATTTTCTGGTTTTCTGTCTCAAGCACCATCTCAAGGTTCGGTCTAAATATATGCTTAAGATCTCTTCTAACCAAATAATGAGTGGCCCAAAGCGCGATACATGTAACTGTTGGTAGTTGCCGAATTGTTTCGGTATTATATTTTACCAGACTTTCGTATGCTATTGCTCTTCCGATTGAAATATATGTGCGTACTCAGTGAATCTGGAAAATTCCATTTCATTTTCGCACTGATTCTGACTGTTAGTCTCTATCCAATAGCATTAGTTCTTCAATCCCTTTTGCTTTTAGCTATGTTAGTTATTGTAATAAATTTAGTCGGGGTAATGTGTAAACTACGATAGCGGCTCCATGCCTTCTAATAGAGCAGTATCTCAATTGTTCAAATCCCACCATTTTCCTTGATTTTGGCAGCTGAATAGTGTCATAACGAATATTCCTAAAAACACTAACAGAAAGCCGAATTTATGTGCTTCTGTACATTCCTTTTTCTCATTGTAGCTTTATTGTCCTGGATGCAATGCTAAAGTTGGCTCTTTCAATTGGTGTGGTAAGCTTGTTGTTACTAATAAAATTTATTAATTTAGCCGTCAGAACTATGAGATTAATTTAATGTTTGTTTGCCACACACTTGGGGTAAATGTTTACTGGAAACAGTTGTGGCTAAGTACAGAATGGTAGTGGTGTGGTGTTGTCTACTTATATCCATATAAGTAGTATATGGCGTGGGTCAGACATAGAATGTATTTTGGCAGAAGACCGATGAGGAAAGAACTGAAATGAAGCGCAATCGTTTGGAAAATGCATGAACAATGGAATAAGAGAAGAAACAGTGAAGATTGAAACAAATTGTTGTTAATTTGCAAATTGACTGTTCATTGTTTGGTTATCAGAATTTACTGAGATAGTCTGTAATCTTTGCTTAAATACATTCGATTGTCCCCAACTAGTGTTTTGTTCGCTACATTTGGTGTCGCTGCCAACCAGGAGGAGGAAGGGTGCTGTTCTGCGGACGCCGCTGCGGGTCTGGAGTGGAGGTGCTAGTTGGGGCAGTCTGGTGAGGAGAGGTGGCGTCGAGTGGAGTGTTCTGGCGGGGCGGCGTTGGCTGTAGCGGGTGCTGTCGACGGAGAGGAGCAGTGGGACGTGCGGCTGCTGGGCGGACATCGGATGTAGATGGCTCAGCAGGCCGGTGGAGTACGGGTGTTGAACGTCCCAGGTGCCGGGTGGATGCGGATGTTGGTGCCCCGGCAGGTCGACGGAGCTATGGAGGTCAGCGCGCCGCAGACTCGACATTCTGACGGAGAGTTTGGCACAGACTGCAGTGGAAGAAGATAGCGGCGTGGCGAGCAGAACCACCGCATGAACGAATGCTTTAAAGGGGGGACGAGTGTGGTGTTGTCTACTTATATCCATATAAGTAGTATATGGTGTGGGTCAGACATAGAATGTATTTTGGCAGAAGACCGATGAGCAAAGAACTGAAATGAAGCGCAATCGTTTGGAAAATGCATGAACAATTGAATAAGAGAAGAAACAGTGAAGATTGAAACAAATTGTTGTTAATTTGCAAATTGACTGTTCATTGTTTGGTTATCAGAATTTACTGAGATAGTCTGTAATCTTTGCTTAAATACATTCGATTGTCCCCAACCAGTGTTCTGTTCACTACAGTGGTACTTGGGTAAAAACATGTTATTCCGATGGTGAATGATGTGACTAACTTTTACTAGCTGGAATATCTGAGAATTTTTTTGTCATTCTGATTCTCAGTATTTACCGATGTAGTGGTGTGTTAAAAAATAACTGAAGATAGTCAAACCATAAAGTTTTTTTGCTATCGATTCGAAAGGTCTTAATTACTAATGTCTGTCATGAAATTTGTGAGAACTTATATTGCACAAAAGTGGATCGGTCAGAGGAACCTTATTTTAAGACAGCTTAGGATTAAAAAGAAATTCTGATAAACTAAAAACATGCATAAAGCTAAAGCGAAAAAGACTCATGAAATGTCAAGATTTTAAAGAAAATGTTTTATCTGAATACTGGGTTTTGGACCATTCAATTTCTGTTATTCAAAGTTCTCATCTCAGGAAGTTTACACATCCATAGGTATCTCGAAACAACAGTGAATAACCCCATTATTGATATAATTTCCTGTTTCGGGAGCGCTTATATTTTTTCCAATCTCATTATGCTTCAGTTATGTTAACTGAAGCATAATGAGGTTTGAAAAAAATATTGCTCGCATCTTCTGAGATCACCGGATAAGCAATAGTGGTGTTCGACGCAGGGTATTAGGAAATCATGGTAAACCAGTTGATGAGGTGATGAATCTTCATCGACTTAGATGGTTAGGCCACGTGTTACGTATGCCTGAACACCGATTACAACGACGCGCAAAGTTGACTAGTGTAGGGGATGGTTGGAAGAGAGTTAGGAACGGCCAAACCAAAACGTGGCATCAGTGCTTGAAGTCACTAACTTTCAGTATAAGTCATGTTGGTAGATGCAGACTACTTGGTTGGGGTCCGCGTGACTATCGTAACCAATGGTTGGAGACTCTGGGTGACATGGCTGAGAATCGATCACAATGGCGTGTGTGAATGCAATCTTTATTTTCCCTTAAACCTTAAGACTGTATTTCTTGACCTTAAGGCGGCATTTGACTCCGTTGATCGTGAGGTTCTATGGCAGTGTTTGTCAGTGAAAGGAGTACCAAAGAAGTACATTAACCTCATAAAGGCTCTCTACTCGAACACAACTGATCGAGTTAGAGCCTATAGCGAACTGTCATCAGAACTGATTACCACAAGTGGCGTTCGTCAGGGCTGTCCACTCTCCCCATTCTTGTTTAACTTTGTCATTGACATACTTTTAGAGATAGCACTTCCATCAGCTAAACCTCCAGGAGTTGAACTTTTACCAGGAGGCTCACTTGTTGACTTAGAATACGCCGACGACATAGTTTTACTCGGTGAAGACGCTGACAACATACAGAGTCTTCTGACCACTATAAGCAACTATGCAGGCATGTTCGGGATGCGATTCTCCTCCTCGAAATGCAAAATGTTACTTCAGGATTGGGTTGCAGCGACACCTGAACTAATGATAGGGAGTGAAGTAGTTGAGCGTGTAGACCACTTCACTTATCTTGGGAGTCTTATCAGCCCTTGTGGTCTGGTATGTGACGAAATCTCAGCACGGATACAGAAGGCTCGTCTAGCTTTCGTCAACTTGCGTCATTTATGGCGTAGGCGAGATATCCGTCTAGCAAACAAAGGACGGGTTTACTGTGCAGCAGTTCGCTCCGTCCTACTTTATGGCAGTGAAACATGGCCAATAAGAGTAGAGGATATTCGTAGGCTACTAGTGTTCGATCATAGGTGTCTTCGACGCATTGCTCGTATATCCTGGGACCACCGAGTAAGTAATGCAGTTGTTAGGAAACGAGTACTAGGTAGGGATGGCAAATCGATTGATGAAGTAGTGAAACTTCATCAGTTAAGATGGCTGGGACATGTGTTACGTATGCCGGACCACCGACTGCCCCGACGTGCAATGTTTCATGGTGTAGGAGTAGGTTGGAAGAAAGCTAGGGTTGGCCAGACCAAAACGTGGCACAAATCAATGAAGTCATTGACAAGTGGACTGGGCCATGTTGGTAGGTGTAGACTACCTGGTTGGGATTCGCGAGATGACAGCAACCGATGGTTAGAGACCTTGAATGATATGGCTCAAAACCGTTTGCAATGGCGAAGGTGCATCCACTCTTAGTGTTCTACCAAATTCTAATCTTCTGAATTCCTCATGTCTTTATCTTTTTCTCTTTCCAAATTTATTTCACTGTACTATACTCCTTCAATAATTTCTTCAAACCCTAATCTTTTGGATTTCTGATTATACTCCTACTACTTCTACCACTATGGGATTTGAATCGACAACTGCATCTCTGTGCTAATGTGGTATGGCAACTCGAACTGATGTACGTACGTACGAAGTTCTACGTTGTGACTATTAATCCGGTGTTCATGTTGTTGTGCTAACGAGGTATGGCTACTTGGACCGATGCATATATGTGCCTGGTCCTACGTTGTGGCTGACTGACTGACCGAGTTATATATATATATATATATATATATATATATATATATATATGTTGAAGGTATGCCTGAAATGTTTATTAAAGCCCTATATACGAACACCTCAGACGGAGTGAGGGCATACAACCACCTCCCTCTACTGTTCCATTCAAGCAGTGGGGTTAGACAGGGTTACACAATGTCACCATTCCCCTCCAACCTTCCCATCGGTGACATTCTGGAAACAGTTCTGATAGATGTAAGTAATGGCGGTGTGGATCTGTTGCCTTAAGAAAGACTTGTCGACATTGAGTATGCTGATGATATTGTCTTACTGTGCGATAATGCCCAAGGCATGCAATCAGCACTTAATCAGTTGGCAATCAGTGTCCGCAGGTACTGCATGTGCTTTGCACCCTCCAAGTGGAAAGTACTCCTACAAGACTGGCAGGATTCTCATCCTGTACTCACCCTGGATGGTGAGCAGATCGAAGTAGTTGAGAAGTTCGTGTATCTAGGTAGCTATATAAGTGCTGGTGGTGGCGTGAGTGATGAGATTGATGCACGTATAATGAAAGCCAGAGCGGCTTATGCCAATCTGGGCCATCTTTGGCGCCTTCGTGATGTTAGTCTGGCTGTAAAAGATCGGATCTACAACGCGTCGGTGAGAGCAGTTTTGCTCTATGCTTGTGAAACCTGGCCTCTCCGAGTTGAGGATGTTAGACGTCTCTCTGTGTTTGATCATCGTTGTCTCCGAAGGATTGTTGACATCCAGTGGCAACACCATGTTAGTAATGCAGAGGTTCGGCATCGTGTGTTCGGGCGCCGAGACGATAATTCAATTGGTGTCACCATCTTGAAACACCGACTTCGGTGGCTTGGACATGTTTTACGAATGTCGTCCCAGAGACTTCCACGTCGTGCATTATTTGCCGACCCTGGGACTGGTTGGAAAAAGCGGAGAGGAGGTCAGTGTATGATATGGTGTCGTGGCATGAAAGAAAGCTGAAAAGGGCTGGCTTCTGTTGGTCCTTCACGACTCCCTGACTGGGGTCCGAGAGATGGTGCAACACAGTGGCTAGAGACGTTATCAGATATGGCTGAGAATAGAAGCCAGTGGCAATCCTGCTGCAACCTTCTTTTACTTTCTACATAAAGAGTGGTTCTAACTTTCTTAACTGAAAGAGTCTTCTGGTTGTACATTTCAGTCCGCCTTATCTTTCCATCCCTTCTCTTCCTACTTTCATTATTTTGTGTGGCGCATATGTACCTGATGCCCTTTTGTACCAATATATATGTGTTTAAATAAATAAATAAATAAACGTATAATGAAAACCAGAGCGGCTTATGCCAATCTGGGCCATCTTTGGCACCTTCGTGATGTTAGTCTGGCTGTAAAAAGTCGGATCTACAACGCATTGGCGAGAGCTGTCTCGCTCTATGCTTGTGAAACCTGGCCTCTCCGAGTTGAGGATGTTAGACGACTCTGTGTGTTTGGTAATCGTTGTCTCCGAAGGATTGCTGAGATCCTGTGGCAACACCATGTTAGTAATGCAGAGGTTCGGCATTGTGTGTTGGGGCGCAGATATGATAATTTAATTGATGTCACTATATTGTTACATTGACTTTGGTGACTTGTATATGTTCTACAAATGTCGTCCCAGAGAATTTCTCGTGGTGCATTATTTACCGACTCTGGGACTGGTTGGGAAAAGCGGTGAGGTGGTCACTGTATGACATGATGTTGTGGTATGAAAGAAAGCTGCAAATGGCTAGTTTCTGTTGGTCCTTCACGACTCCTTGGCTGGGGTCCGAAAGGTGGTGCAACACAATGACTTAAGTTGTTATCAGATTCAGATATGGTTCAGAATAGAAGCCAGTGGCGATCCTGCTGTAACCTTTTACATTCTTCATAAAACGTGGTTGTAACTTCCTCAACTGAAAGAATGCTTCTGACTATACATTTCTGTTCCCCCCCCATCATTATTATTGTTATTACACTCACAAACACTAATCTGTGGTTGTTATTTTTCTTTTTTTTCTTATGTGCACCTTACCTCTTTTTCTCTTCCCATTCTCATTGTAATTGTGTGACGCATATATATCTGGTGCCCCCTTGTACCAATATCTATGTGTTCAAATAAATAAATCTTTACAAAAGATGTCAGAGGCTAGTTCTTAAATTTACAAAAAACCCTAACTCGAACTCCTTTGTGTGGGAAAATAATTTGTTCTCATCAATAAGCCTGCTTAACGCTTTAACCTATTGCTTATTAACTAAATGAATGTACCATACTTTCAACTTTCCAAACCTATTTGATATCTTGTCGTTTTCACGTGTAATACCTTGACAACAGAAGATTTAATCAAACTGTTTAAAACATGTACTACACGAATATACCAAGTTTTTCATGATATATATATATATATATATATATATATATATATATATATATATATATTCAAAACGTAACATTATTTTCATTAATTTATTTAGGCGAACCATGTGTATGCGGCACATGGGTAGTTCCAGCATTTCATTTCAATCGTAATCATCTTGATCGTGTACCGATACGTTCGAGAAATGTGATTACTATCCCATCGAAGCCTGTAGAAGACAACAGTTCCTTAGTTACGAATGCTGATATGAATCAATCATAATCTTATCCATTGTATGTTTCCTCTGTCTTATCTTATCCTATCTTTGTATTATATGTACGCGCATTCACATCAAACTAATGGTTATCTCAAGTTTCCTCCTCTTTCCTCAATTACAATTTAATATCTTCAAGAGATTTATTTCTTGTAATTTATTTGATTACTATGTATATTTTCTGTTTTGTTTTGGAATCGTTGGATCCTTTTTTTATTCATAAATTATATTCTCTATCATGGAATTATGGTTCTTTTTTCATCGAAGAGTTGAGATAATAAGCAATAGTATCTGTTCTGTAGGGGGGTGACATTGATGTCGATATATTCCAAGTGTTTAACGAAAACTTGATATGTACAAAAATATTAATAATCTAACATCGCTGCATCCATTTTTTGCCGTTTATTGTTAATCTAAACACTCTGATCAGTGTAAGTCAGTCAGTCATTTACGACTTAGAACTTCGTACGTTTGTACGTACATCAATTCGAGTTACCATACCACGTTAGCACAGAGATACAGTTGTCGATTCAAATCCCATGGTGGTAGAAGTAGTAAGAGTATAAGCAGTAATGTAATCTAGTGATTTAATATCATGGTATATTAAGCTAAATGTTCAAATCTATCAATCAGTTAAAAATAACTTAGAAGCTGACGTATAGTCGGAAAAAAGTAAAGTAATACAAAGCAAATTGTTGCTATAATGTACTTACTGTTTGAAAGGCGGAAGATGAACTCGCTTATTGCAAGTTGATAATTAAATTTCCAGGTAAATCCTTAAGATTTTAGACAAAGAAAATGTTACTCCTTGAAGCATTTCTCTGAGAAAATGAAATAAAAATGGAGGAAGTGCACGGTTTTGAGGCAGGCCAAACCGAATGATATTTCCTAGTTGATGTTAATTTATGACGAAAGCTGTCATCAAATTAACCGGACTTACACGAACTGTTGCAAATAAGTAGGAAGCTGAGATATACATTTATAGCAGCGTCACAATTCCGTGGGCTTGTTGACTGGACTTTATTTAGTTATTTATTTGAACACATAAATATTGGTACAAAGAGACACCAGATACATATGCACCACACAAATCTCATTTAATTTGTATGTGACCAGGTGCCCAAACTGAAGCAGGTAGTTTTCTTAGGAGGCCACACACTCAGTCTTTGACCTAAAGGTCTGGTCCACAGGGCAGTGGAACATCGTGAGATGATGTAGTCCCATGGTAGCCGGTGACCAATGATCGATTCATACGCCATTTGTTCCCTCAGGATACTGCAGCCCATGTACACCACTGGTTTGGAATCAGGATTTTCCAACTCTCCTAGGTGAACTTTCCGTGTCCACCAAGCCGGTTAAAGCGCCGTACAGTCGATTTCGTAAACAACCCCGCCACGAAAGGGCAGTTAGTAGGACTTCCCTGGTAGAGGCTGTATACGCGTGGCTATGTGAAAGCATTTTGAGAGGGAGGGAGAGCCCTCTTCACTCTCGACCGTACCAGGGCATTTGGGGCCTGATTTAATACTCAACTTTTATAAAATTAAGTGTCATTCATAGTCCCATTAGTTTATTTGGGCGACTAATTATCGGGTCTAACCCGTCTTTCATTTTTATATATATGTAAATGTTTGAATGTATACATTCAGACAATAATATATACATTGATTTGACTTACAAATCAAATTCTCACTCCATCCATTTATCCACTCAAGTGGTTTGAACTGCTAAATCCGTATGCTTGATACATAACCATGCTTAATATAGCTCGTATTCCACTTCTTGTATCAAGTTTTCAAGGGAACTTTCTCACTCAACGGGATTGTTCCCTCAAAGTTTGTAAATATATTTTACGAATAAATTTTAACTAGGTAGATGGAAGCTTAAGTTTATCGGGTTTTTATCGATTACTTGCAAGTGAAATCAAAATCTACTTATGTTGATTTTGAAAAATGTGTTTTTCTACAATGCCTTAGAAATATTGCTCGCATCTGCTGGGATCACCGGGTAAGTAATAGTGGGTTTAGGTGCAGGGTATTAGGCAATGATGGTAAATCAGTTGATGAGGTGATGAATCTTCATCGACTGAGATGGTTGGGCCACGTGTTACGTATGCCTGAACACCGACTACCACAACGTGCAATGTTGGAGATGGTTGAAAGAGAGTTCGGTGTGGCTAAACCAAAACATAAAGTCACTAACTTCCAGTCTAAGTCATGTTGGTAGGTGCAGACTACTTGGTTGGGGTCCGCGTAACTATCGTAACCAATGGTTGGAGACTCTGGGTGACATGGCTGAGAATCGATCACAATGGCGTGTGTGTATGCACTCTTTATCTTCCCTTAAACCTTGAGACTAAAATTGCTTCATAACGTTCTTCCTTGCTATACTATGTTCTTATATACAACCTATCTTTTATATACTACCACTACTAAATTAGCTACTTTTATGGATTCGGTGTTGATCTTGTTGTGCTAACGAGGTATGTCAGAAGTGGGGTTTTGTGGAGATTTTAGTAATTTTCTTTTTATATAGTTGAAATCATAAGTTAATTGAAGCTAGAACACCATGGAAAACTTGGAAGCACTGGACGACCGTTTCGTCATTAGATTATACAACATTTATCCTTACGATTGAATTATATTTTAAACTAATATATTGTCTACTTATAAGTAACTTGATGTTATTTCTCAAATCACTGGAATGTTTCTAAATTGTTTTTCTTCAATGTTGGTGTTTTTTGTACCTGTGATATAGATCTAAATTTCTTAGACTTACAATTATTCATATATAATATGTGCGTGTGTGTTGTGAGAAATCTATTCTCCTGCAGAATGTTTCCAAAACAATTGTTTATTCAATACATGCAGTTGCTAGGAAACGGGTGCTAGGTAAGAATGGCAAATCGATTGAAGTAGTGAAACTTCATCAGTTAAGATGGCTGGGACATATGTTACGTATGCCCGACCACCGACTGCCCCGACGTGCAATGTTTCATGGTGTAGGAGTAGGTTGGAAGAAAGCTAGGGGCGGCCAGACCAAAATGTGGTTGGGATTCGCGAGATGATAACGATCGATGGTTAGAGACCTTGAATGACACTGCTCAAAATCGTTTGCAATGGTTAAGGTACATCTGTGGTGTTGTCTACTTATATCCATATAAGTAGTATATGGCGTGGGTCAGACATAGAATGTATTTTCGCAGAAGACCGATGAGCAAAGAACTGAAATGAAGCGCAATCGTTTGGAAAATGCATGAACAATGGAATTAGAGAAGAAACAGTGAAGATTGAAACAATTGGTTATTAATTTGCAAATTGACTGTTCATTGTTTGGTTATCAGAATTTACCGAGATAGTCTGTAATCTTTGCTTAAATACATTCGATTGTCCCCAACCAGTCGTGTTCTGTTCATTACACATCCACTCTTTGTGTTCTACCAAATTCTAATCTTCTGAATTCCTCATGTCTTTATCTTTTTCTCCTTTCAAATTTATTTCACTGAATAACATCTTCAAACCCTAATCTGTCCGATTACTGTTTATACTCTTACTACCTCTACCACTATGGGATTTGAATCCATAGCTGCATCTCTGTGCTAATGTGGTATGACAAGTCGAACTTTTTTTGGTTAGCGAGTTGGTTTTCTACGGGATGGGGTCACTAACCCCATGCCCAACCCTCCTCCTTTACCCGGGATTGGGACCGGCAGTAGCCCCGGAGGAGTTTAACTTTCGTCTTCATCTAT
This sequence comes from Schistosoma rodhaini, assembly GCA_944470415.2. Lineage (NCBI taxonomy): Eukaryota > Metazoa > Platyhelminthes > Trematoda > Strigeidida > Schistosomatidae > Schistosoma > Schistosoma rodhaini. The sequence continues at coordinate 85,635,346 of OX104044.1, forward strand.
TAGTTTATAGTATGTAGAGATGATCTGTAATCTATTCCATAAACTCAACAGGTTCCAAGAAATATATGTCAACTTTAGCTAACCTTTAAACTTAGGAAAATATAGTCAATTTTATCAAGTTGATTAGGATATACTATCTAGTTTTGTATTGGCTTCATATTTTCATTGCTATGAAGATACTTTACACGTTTATCTTTCTAGTATTGGTATATAAATCTATAGTTATACATACTGATCGCTCCGAATATGATTTGAGTTGTTGTTATATTTGATGTGTGGGCGAGAATGATTAGTTGTTTTGCGGAGTCAGATTTATGAATAGTGTGACAGATGTTATATATATTGTTGGAGATGCTCAATCCCCAGAACTTACTTGGTAAAGGGCTTAATTTTGTAATTTTATTTTGAATTTTTTTGTTGTCGTGCCAAAAGCGCTCTTTTCACCTTCGAGTCGAATTTCCCACTTGTAAATTATCTTAAATGCTATTGGTCCGTTGTATCTTTGAGTGTGCTATTTTGTGATGCTGAGCAAGGACAATTTATAGCTGTATATATACGTTGAGTTTTTCCCCTTATGATTGCTTGTACTCCGCTGCTTACGGAATATATTTACCCTACTTCGCCTTGGACTTCTTCATATAGTTAGCGCGCCCTGGGACAACAGATTAGATTAGCCTATCGTTTCAGTGTCATTGACCTTCGTTCGTTTACCGAGAAAAATCGAATTAGCATCAAGCATATCATGTATTCACTGTTACTGTTGTTGGATTTCGGAAATATATTGCCGTTCTAATCAGGTTAATCTCGTGTTCTTGATCTGAGTTGTGTTGAAGTCCTGTAGAATACATGACACTGGGTGAGAATCTAGTGTAGATATTCGTCTAAGGTAAATTAACGTCTTACGCATACGTGTAAAAAGTGAAAGGACTGTTATAACAAGTAACCCTAGCGTTACAACAAGTATACTACCTTTATAACAATATTCAAATTAGGTTAAGAGTAAAATAAAAACGTTCTAGTTAAATACTTTTCTAATTGACTATTCCTATTTAGAGAATGATTAAATAGTTATGTGGTCTACTTATATCCATATAAGTAGTATATGGTGTGGGTCAGACATAGAATGTATTTTGGCAGAAGACCGATAAGGAAAAAACTGAAACGAAGCGCAATCGGTAGGAAAATGCACGAGCAATGGAATTAAAGAAGAAACAGTGAAGATCGAAACTTGGTTGTTAATTTGCAAATTGACTTTCCATTGTATGGTTTTCATAATTTACTGAGATAGTCTGTAATTTTTGCCTAGATACATTCGATTGTCCCCAGTCGTGTTCTGTTCATTACAGTTAAAGCGTCTTGAATTTTAACTGGCTACACTTAAGAGTAAACATTAACCCCGCCAACCTACTGAAGTATGATTAAACGTTACAGATGGATGTATCAAGTAAAAATTGACAAATAAATTATTGAATTTACGTTTAATCCGCCCGTAGTTCCAATACAAGAAGAAGCACAAGTCGATTTACGGTCCAGAAGGATGTCACTACGCCGACGGACAGTCAAAATGTATGTGGACCCCAAGAATGCTCGTTACTTAAAAAGTTAGGTGTTAAATCCTCAGAACTTACTTGGCTACTTTTGTATTTCCCATTTGGAAATATCTTAAACGCTATTGGTCCGTTGTATCTTTTTAGTGTGCTATTTTGTATTGCTTCCCAAGGACAATTCTATGCTGTATATATACGTTTGATTTCTTCCTATTGTGATTGCTTGTGATTCCGGAATATATTTTCTCCTACTTTGTCTCAGACTTCTCACTCTAGTTAGCGAGGCCTGGAACAATAGATTGGAATAGCCTATCGTCTCATTGACCTTCATTCCGTTTAACAAGTAAGGAGAAATCGTAATAGCATCAAGCATATTAGTTTTTTAAGCTAAATAAATTGAAATTCTTTTCTAGACAGTGGTCGTACAGAAAGACGAAATTAATTTTCAATGATCTCAGTTGAAATATTAATGAAAATCAGAAAGAACTGATCAGTTACTTCATCCTATTATAGGACACTGTAACAGTGGACAATAATGATAATAATAATAATGACCCAACCTAAGAAAAATTTGTAACAAATACAATCTATGAATTTAAATTTATTCATTTTCAGGAGGTGGGTTTTGTAAAGATTTTAGCAATTTTTTTATATAGTTGAAATCAATAGTCAATTGAAGCTAGACCACTATGAAAAACCTGGAAGTACCGGACGGCCGTCTCTTCCTATGGTGGAACTCCTCAGCAGTGCGCATCGTTTTCGTTATATTTATTTATTTAAACATAAATATTGGTACAAAGAGGCACCAGATACATATGCGACACACAAGTCTCATTTGATTTGTGTGAGGGCTGTGATACTGCTCGGGTGCCCAAGCCGAAGCAGGTGTTTTCCTTAGGGGGCCACACCCGGAGCTTTTGACCTAAAGATATGATCCATAAGACAGTGGAGTATCGTGAGGAGATGCAGTCCCATGGTAGCCGGTGATCAACGATTGGTTCATACGCTATTTGTTTCCTTAGGATATTGGAGCCCATGTGTACCATTGGTTTGGAATCAGGATTTTCCAACTCCCCTAGGTGGACCTTCTGTATTTGTGAACCCTGTTAAAAAGCCGGATATTTGCTTTTCCTCCTTTCAATTTCGTAAACAAAAGTAATGCCACGGAGAGGCAGCGAGTAGAACTTCCCTGTCAGAGGCTATATACGCGTGGCTATGTGAGGGCATTTGAAGAGAGAAAGAGAGCGAACTCTCCCTACCCTCAGCTGTACCAGGGCATTTGGGGGCTTTTCATTATTATATAAAATCAGCTAACTAGTTATTCTATTTTGTAACACTCGTGTAATCTTTACTTCATTGACTATATTATCAGTTATATCATAGATCCATCTATATTATTTTCATTTTCACATAACTAAATCAGTAGTAATCATCATCATAATTGTAATAAAAACAACCATTACAAAATAAAAATTTCATTATTATTAATTTTTAATTAAGAAAAGATACATCAAATTATTTTTCTTTAACTGATGCATATTTTGTTTGTATATTCCATTAAAATGAATGTAGACCAATAATTTAAGAAAAAAGAAAGGATAAACAAACAAATAACCACAGCAACAACAACCACGGTGAAATCCAAGAATGTTTACCTTTTTTTTAATACGATGATGGTAACCAAGATTCTTCTCTTTTTTTTGTTGTATTTTTTTAGTAATGAATATGTTTCATCAATTAAATCAGATTTGTTTCTATATGTAAATTGAACAAATACACAATGTATATAAGTTAAAAAAAAGAGTTAGGCAATTATAATTATAAATGGAAGGCAACTATTGTATAATAATACAATATGTAGAACATCAAGTCCCGTTAAAACAAATCAAAGATAAGGATTTATTGAAGAGAAACATAAGAGAGAAACGAGAGGCGGAGGGAGGAGATGGGAATTGATTAAAGCACAAATAATCATAATCATATAATAATAATTACAATATTGATTATTATTAAATGATGTAATTGTATTTGATAGTTTATAAATAAAAAAAAAGATACACCGGATTCAATGTTACTTTCAAAAGAAGACCAAGAAGAAGCTCACATCAATGAACATCCATAATGAAGATGTCATCAAAAAATTGAACATATTATCAATGAAGAATGAATCAATGATAAATACCTATTTATTTATATGAATAAATTAAGGGGAATGTATAATACTAATAGTAGATAGATTTAAATAGAAGAAAAATAAAAGGAAAACAAAGAGAAAACAAGGTAGATAAACTCATAAAGGATAATAATAGAGAATAACAAACAATCAATCATCACAATGAAATAAAACCCAATTAGAGAAAGAAAAATAAAGAAAAAAACAAGGAGAAAAAAGTTGAAAGATTAAAAACAAATATGTAAAAAAAAAATTTTTGTTGTTGCTAGGTGTTTGTTTTGGTTTTTCCTTTTCAATATTAGGAAATTAGGAATGTTATTACTATAGTAGAAATGAATTAACCATTACCCATCATAAATAAATAAATAGGATATACATTATCATTATAATTTAATATAAATAAAACAGAATTAAATGATAGGGGGGAGATAAAGAAACTACATACACACACACACACATGTATATATATCACACCTATACCATATATATATATATATTCATATTTGGGAAACAGAAGTGGATATGAAGAGGATGAATGTTAACTGGAAAAAAAGTAGTAAGGAAGACCTATGACAAAGTTGGATAGAGAATGGTGGTGAGCGGCCTATGCTCCTTAACGAGGTGAAACAGGTGTAAGTCGGTAAGTATTCATATTTATTAAAATAGTAAACATGATAAAGATTCCAAAATTAGTAATTTTTTTTTTTAAAAATAATGAAACATCTAAATAAAATTCATACATTTTTTTTTCAATAATAAACTTTAATAGGAGCATAGTAACAAAACAAATAAATCAATAAATAAACAAAGAATTTACTTATGTATAAATGACAAACAAAAGGCCCGAAAAACAAAACAAAAAAGGAGGGGGAATATCCTTTTAATGATCAATAATATTTAATGTTTATACTATTAATTAAAGTAAACAATTACAAATTGGGAAAAATAATTTTTTTTTTAAAAATGATACATATGAATAGGTATTCTTTATTCTTTAGTTATTTTGTCCTATTCTACTTTTGAGCTTTATTATTATGATGATTATTATTCACAAAATCACCGAAAAGGAATGAACTTTGATGATGTTATCAAAAAAAAAAGAGGGAGGATAGAACGGCAACAACATCATCACCATCAAAAACAACATATGTCACCAATTATCCAATCAGCTTGAATAGATGCAAAAAATGTGCCTGGTCCTACGTTATAACTGACTGACTAATCCAATCAACTAACATAGAAATGATAAAACGCTTTATTTAGAAAGTAGATCAGAATACAATGAATAGAAACCACAAAAAAAAAAATAGAAGGAAGACAATAAAATCAAGATTGATCATTTTTCTTTTGTTTGTTTGTTCTTTTTGCTTAGATAAAAATAAACATTGACCGGATTATTGTGATCAGGATTACTGACCTTCTTTTAATTAATCAATCAATACTTTACATTATTAATGATAAGTTAAATATGATTTATACAAAACAGGAAAATACACACACACAGAGAGAGAGAGAGAGACACAAGGGGGTGAAAGTGAGAGTTTAGGCACAATAGTATGTGAATTACATTATCATCTAATAATACATATCTAAAATATATTTCTATAAATGAAATAATTCAACTGTATAATTGATCAAAAAATATCAAAAATATAGATATAATTTAGATTTTACAGAGGAAAAAACATCAGCGGCAGTAACAACAAGAACAACAACAACGACGACCATTACTACTTCTCTAGTGTAGGTGTAGACATTGATTCAATGAATTGGTCTTCAAGGTTCCTACTCTACCATACTTTACTCTTCCTCTTCTTCATCTCTTTCATATCTGAAGAAAAAAAGTCACCTATTCAATAATAATACATTTAGAAAAAATACAAGAAAAATAAATAAAATGAAAATTGAAGGCTAATACAACAGCACAACCGAATTACCGATGAAGAGATTGAAAAAATAATATTACCAGGTAACTAAATGAATGTAGGATAGTTGTTATTTGATTAGTTGAATGAAACATCATACCCCCCCTTTTTTTTCTGAAGAATTGATAACCATAAGATGTGCACCTATGGATCATTAGAAAATATTGATATACATGATGAATTAGACAGATTACATGAACCATTGATATTATTTATTCCATTGGTCATTGTATTTATTGTTGATGATGGAATGGTTGTGATATGATTAACAAGTGGATAAACTTGAGAATAGTTTACAATATCAGATTGATGATCTAATGATGTAAATGAATCATCTAGAGATGTTTGTAGTATAGAATCAAATTCCCCGTTAACATCATCACCGATACCAATTAAGCTCATACCATTAGGTGATAAATTGATTGGTGGAAGTTGATTAGAATCTGTTGTCGAGGAACAACCATCATCATTGATAATATTCATTTGATAAATATTATAATTTGTTGTACATGATTGTTTTATACCATTTAATGAATGAGATGAAGATGTTGAAGTTGAATTAGCTGGTCGTTTACGACTTTTTCTTGTACCTGATCGACTAGATGAAATAGCAGCAACTGGTGATGGTGTATTATTACAATCAGAATTACCATCTATACATGAATTTATATTGGAATTAGGTATACGACCAAAACGTCGTTCATCTTTACATTTCTGTGCCATACGAGCCCGTACAGCTGCTGCTGGCTTATTGAATCGTCGACGAATTGTAGCTGAATAAAGTTTTAAAATATAGTGAGTAATTGTTATAAGTAACAGCCATTTTAGTTATTCTAATAAAATACAGCTTCTACAATAAGACATCCAAATTAATCATCCAAAAATAGAGACTACAATTATTGTGAGTATCATCAGCAAATTATTAATAAAATGTGCTATGCATATAAGATTCAAATTCAACGGTAAAATATATATACAAACAGATGATGTCACCATAGGTTCACCACTACATCCCATATTAAGTGACATTTTTCTCATTAAAGTAGAAAACGACCAACTGGGAGGGCATATAGACAGGCTTCCATTTCACTGCGACTCAACCTGTACCCAAACTAGGTTCGCCGCCGTTTCCAAGTCCAAATAACGAAGGAGGCTTTGGCATGAGGTCAGCAAGCCCATCACTTAAAAAACTACCTTGCTCAAAAACGCTAACTTGAATAAACAATTTAGACCATTTAAACTCTACCTTAAAAGTTGAAGGATCTCAATAAGTCAATCACTTACAACGTAGAACTTCGTACGTACGTACATCAGTTCGAGTTGCCATACCACATTAGCACAGAGATGCAGTTGTCGATTCAAATCCTATAGTGGTAGAAGTAGTAGGAGTATAATCAGAAATCCAAAAGATTAGGGTTTGAAGAAATTATTGAAGGAGTATAGTACAGTGAAATAAATTTGGAAAGAGAAAAAGATAAAGACATGAGGAATTCAGAAGATTAGAATTTGGTAGAACACTAAGAGTGGATGCACCTTCGCCATTGCAAACGATTTTGAGCCATGTCATTCAAGGTCTCTAACCATCGGTTGCTGTCATCTCGCGAATCCCAACCAGGTAGTCTACACCTACCAACATGGCCCAGTCCACTTGTCAATGACTTCATTGATTTGTGCCACGTTTTGGTCTGGCCAACCCTAGCTTTCTTCCAACCTACTCCTACACCATGAAACATTGCACGTCGGGGCAGTCGGTGGTCCGGCATACGTAACACATGTCCCAGCCATCTTAACTGATGAAGTTTCACTACTTCATCAATCGATTTGCCATCCCTACCTAGTACTCGTTTCCTAACAACTGCATTACTTACCCGGTGGTCCCAGGATATACGAGCAATGCGTCGAAGACACCTATGATCGAACACTAGTAGCCTACGAATATCCTCTACTCTTATCGGCCATGTTTCACTGCCGTAAAGTAGGACGGAACGGACTGCTGCACAATCAGTGATTGGGACCAGTCAGATGGAATTATGTCTAGCTCCCAGATTCTACTCAAGACCTGAGTCAGTCTCGTTGCTATTACTGGACCACCATGCTTAAAAACTCAGGGGTAAACCTGTCAGGGCCTGCGGCTCTCCCTCGCTTCAGATTTCCGATAGCTTTTTCAACTTCTATCTATGATAGGTTGTTCAGTATAGCTTTTTAAAAATCCACTAATTCACCGGGTGCTTTGGTGTAGGTTAAACTCGAAGTGTGAGGGTTAATGATACTATCTATTTGTCCAAACGCAAGTAGATGAAGCAAAGTTCAAAATTTGGATTTCGTGGCTGAAAGTCAAACACCTTGATCACTCGAGCACCGCTCCAATTATTACAACTATTGACTAGATCATTTTATGATATTAAATCAATTTATTATACAAGTCAAAGATGAGTAATGCAACATGTTTTATTACTTTTGCCTTTATTATAATAGTTCAGCCACTAAGCTTATAAGCACCTACATGTAAACGATTATCAATTCCAGTATTTTATTTGATTACATTTAAACCACTGATGTCAACCAGTACTAAGAATGTATCACCAGTTTAAGCAGATTGTATTCACATGGTAACAGAGTTATTTACTTTCTATCTTTTTTTCTTACCGTAAACTTATCCATTTATGTACATTGCACACATCCTGTTACAAAAACATTATGATTATATATACACATAGAACATCAAAACAAACATGCTGGTCAATTCTATAAAGTAGACCACTTACAACATAACAATGTTGTGCATGTAAACATTTAGGTCATTTAATGTGTATCTTAGATGAACACTTAGTCAGAGGTTAAGGTTATTTGTTGTTCTCTAGCACCAGCATCATTTTTCTTTATTTAGATATTCACATGTGTGTGTGGTCATGTTCATTGTCTATAGAAACATCACTTATACACAAAACATGAAACACCATTCACTAGATTATTCATGAATTTCCACAGCGAATGAATGAATGAATGAAAGAAACGTGTGTATGCGGGATGGTGTTGGAAAGGATGAAGTTGAAAATCGATTTAATGAGAATTCACACACACACACACTCAGATAAATAAAGGTCAGTACTAGTTATCAACACTATAGACTTCTTCATTTGTTTAGGGGTTAATAAGAGAGTGGATGATGGTGTCATAAATTTGAAGAATTACTTTCTTTAAAAAAAGGCACGATAAACCACATTAAAATAATTGGGTGGCAATAAAATGAAAATGTATGTACCCTTTCTGATGCACGTACATGATGATAAGTCACAAACGGAATGAAATGTGTCTTGGATCCTACGGCTGGTTAAAATATGTCTTTTCTGAATTATTATTTATTTAAACAGATAAATATTGGTACAAGGAAGCACCAGATACATATGCGCTGTGATACTACACAGGTGCCCAAACTGAAGCAGGTGGTTTCCTTGGGGGGCGGCATAACCGGAGCCTTTGACCTAAAGATCTGATCCACAAGGCAGCAGAACATCGTAAGGAGATGCAGTTTCATGGTAGTCGGTGATCAACGATTGATTCATAATCCAGTTGTTCCCTTAGGATCCTGCAGCCAATGTTCACCGTTGGTTTGGAATCAGGGTTTTCCAACTTCCCTAGTTGGATCCTCCATGTCCACCAACCCGGTTAAAGCGCTGGACATTCGCTTTTCGTCCTCTCACTTTCGTAAACAACACCCCATCCCGCCACAAAAAGACAGTGAGTAGGACTTCCCTGTCAGAGACTATATACGCGTTGACATGTGAAAGCATTTCGAGAGAGGGAGAGCTCACTCTCCCCACTCTCGGCCGTACCAGGGCATTTGGAGGCTTTTCTGAATATCCTTATTGAATTATTTTTACATTCCTTAAGACTAGCAATAACAACGTAATTTCACGTCTCATATTCAACAAAAACATTAAAATAAGGCGTTGATCATTCTTATGAAGTTGATATGCCTACTGAATTATAAAATCATCAGTATATAAACAATAATATGAAGTCGATTTTGTTTTACCCAACGTTGTGTAGACGTTCCAGGATAAGATTATATAAAAACGCATAAAACAAAAAAATAATTGAGTGGACAATCGTTTTCGATAACTTCTGCTTCTCGACTCAACAATTATAAGTCTATAATCCTTGTATTATAACGACCAAGATAAAGTAAATATTTAGACCATAATCGATGCAAAAGTTCATCATTGTTTTGACAACGAACTGTTGGAGGACTACTTAGTCAAAATTTCTAGTGGCACAAAAACTCCAAGAAACATTTCATCCCATCAACACCGAACAGAAGCTCAAGAGAAACATCTAGAGAATGTAGAGTCATGAGCCACAGATTTTATTGGATAATTAACCATATTACTATTGTATTTGGTATGATTGCAGGAACTCAAGATTGTGTGCAACTCAGTAAATACGCTCATTTTTCTGGTCATGAATCACCTTGGGAGTAAAACTTTTACTGGAGATGCCCACCTTTCTCTCTAGAGTTCCAGTTGACGCGCCTAAGTAATTGGAGTTATAGGAACTGACTAGGAAGGCAATAAAGGAATTGCGGTAGCATGACTTATTAATAACTGTTTGATTTACTTATTTATGTACGCCATACTATGATCATTATGATCATAATCATGGATTTATAACTGAAGAAGTTATCGGGAAAAATTGTTAGTACAAATTTATTTTAGATCAGAAGGGGTTTTGTGGAGATTGTAGTATTTTCATAGTTGAAATCATGAGTTAACTGAAGCTAGACCACCATGGAAAACCTGGAAGCACTGGATGGCAGTTTCGTCCTATTACGGGACTCCTCAGCAGTACGCATTCATGATCCCGCACTCGCGAGATTCGAACCCAGGACCTACCGGTCTCGCGCCAGAGTACTTAACCGATAGACCACTGAGTCGGCCGTCATCCAACACTGTTCATGTCTAACTTCAACTAATCCACGATATTTGAGAAACCGTTCACCAATTATCTTCAGTGAATTGATATCTCTACAACAGACTTGTTTGAACTCTACTGGTCATTGCTTTCCATATTTTGTTTGAAGATTCATTTAATATTGTTTGTGTGCTTGATAACATTACATATACAATGGTAAGTGGTGATTGGAAAAAAAAAGTAACACAAGTCTCAAATCGATCAGGACTTACACTCGCATAGATATATGTATATACCAATTACATTTTTATATAAATTATATCGTAAGTTATGATGGTTTAGTAATATCAAATGAACTGCGTAATAAAAAAAATTCCACTTTTATGAGAATATAAATGAATGTTTTCAAGTTGATTTTGGCTGACTTTCTTTTCTATACAAACAACTTTTTAACAAACATGAATCTGATGTGACTATTGTTGAGCCTACACAATAAGAACATTGAGATATAGAAACAACCATGTAACATGATCCTCTTACTCTATTTCGACTTTGATTGAAAGATAGATATGTAGCATGTATAAGAGAGAGAGAGAGAGAGAGAGAGAGAGAGAGAGAGAGAAGGACAACAATAAAAGATGGTGTCTTTTTTTTATATAAAAAAAACACAAAAATTGTAACAAAAATTCATTTATAACTATAATGAATTGAATCATTGAACATAATGATCACCACCACTTCAACATTGAAGTGGGGGGGGGCAGCATACACCAAAAGGATACTTCATTCTATTAGACAAACATGATCAATAAATTCATCAATCGTTTAGTTTCATCATTGAAAAATGATAAAAACCAAAATAAGCGCAAAAAATTAACACACACACACATTAATATTTTTTAACTAATCAAAGTTGAGAATATAGGATGAGAGAGAGAGAGACGGAGAATCTCTCTAGTGGAAGAAAGAAAAAAACCATTAGAGTATTCTATAAACAACATTCCATTGGATCAATCATGTACTTCATTCATCCACAAACACATATATGTAGATATATTAATGAGAAGTGTTGAGCATACAGTAAATAAAACTTGTAAAAGTCATTCTCATCTAATTTTTCTTTATATACAATCAGTTAGTCATAGAGTTACTATGTGTTTCCTCTATTTCACATACAAACATACACTGGTCAATAAAGATTATAATTTACTAGTCCATTGAAGTAGCAAAAAAAAGGTTCGAAAATGTACAGTAAGTACGTATGTTGGTGCATAGTGTTGGTCGTAGTAAAACTTTTCTAATTTTGAAATCAAATACACAAGTGTACACTGATTAACACAAACAACCACAACATGTAACACAGATTAAGATCAATCTGTGAATGTACAAAAACAAATACAGACACACACACACACTTATAATTAAATTTTTTTTCGAAAAAAGGACAATTCAAAGCATGTGCAATTGGTATTAGATACATTTTTTAAAACTTAAATCTTTTACTGAAATACATGATTGTTATATTTTGGATGAAAAATAACAAATGATTGATATAAATATAATATGATTGAATAGCCCCCCAAATGCCCTGGGATAGCCAAGAGTGGGGAGAGTACGGTCTCCCTCTCGAAATGCTCTCACATGGCCCCGCGAATATACCTTCTGTCAGGGAAGTTCTACTGACTGCTTTCTCATGGCGGGGTAGGGTGTTGTTTACGAAATTGAGAGGACGAAATCAAATGTCCGGTGCTTTAAACGGCTTGGTGGACACGAAAAGTCCACCTAGGGGAGCTGGAAAACATTGATTCCAAACTAATGGTGTACATAGGCTTCAATATCCTGAGGAAACAAATGGCGTATGAATTAATCGTTGATTACCGGCTACCATGAGACTGCATCTCCTCACGATGCTCCACTACCTTGTGGATCATATCTTTAGGTCAAAAGCTCCGGGTGTGGCCCCCTAAGGAAAACACCTGCTTCGGCTTGGGCACCCGAGCAGTATCCAAGCCCTCTCATAAATCAAATGAGATTTGTGTGGCGCATATTTATCTTGTGCTTCCTTGTACCAATATTTATGTGTTTAAATAAATAAAATGGTTGAATACCGAAATTATTCAACTGTTCTATAAGGTTTTCTAGTCGCTTGAAACCTTCATATACCAGCACTATTAGTGTTGACTGATGAAACTGAAATATGGTGTTGATTTATGAAATCATCAACTATTGGAATAAAGCATGTTGATATGTGTAAACTGACTGGTTAGGGTTAGCACGATTTTGATAACCAGTGGCTGTAAATGTCTAAGATAGCTTACAACTGGTCTCAATGGACGCATTTATTGTTTTCCAATCCACTTAGATTAAGGCATAGTTTTTTCTATTATCACTGATACTGCCTTTACTATTCTTGTGTCTATTTTGATAATTTCATCTCATTGTACTGATGTGATGCATCAACTTAAACTAAATAATACAAATGCCATGTTCTACATTGCTTATGACTGATTAGTAATGGAGTTTGGACAGTATGAAAAGAGGCTTAAGGCCGAGCACACGAATGTATGAGCATTAGATTGTTATTATATCATAAATACTTGGTATCCAAACAGTGGATAAAAGGGATTTGAATAATCCGTCTCGTCAGCAACTCCTATTATTTAATTGAATATGATGTATCCTAACATCATAATACGTACAGTATTATGCGTGAATCGTTTGCAATGGCGTAGGTGCATCCACTCTTTATGTTTTACGAAATTCTAACCTTTTGAATTCTTCATATCAATATCCTTTTTCTCTTTCCAAATTTATTTCATTGGATTATACTCCTTCAATAACATTTTCAAACCCTAAGCTTTCACATAATGCTTATACTCTTACTACTTCTACCATTATGGAATTTGAATCGACAACTTCATCTCTGTGCTAATGTGGTATGGCAGCTCGAACTGATGTACGTACGCACGAAGTTCTACGGTGTGACTGACTGACTGAATACGTACAGTGTTTGAAATAATAAAGCACAGAAAAAATGCATCATAAAAATGCATTGGTATGTTATTGTAAATAAATGAAACGAGGGGGGGGGAGTGGTCATAGTATTTAGTGAATAATTGGGTAAGAATAATGTTGAATTGAACGGAAAGAATACGATCACATAATGCAGAACTGGATGATAACATAATATTCAGTAATCTAATTAGTGTAATATTAATACACTCAGTTTATATATATATATATATATATATATATATATAATTGATTATTATTATTTATTTGAACATAAATATTGGTACAAGGAAGCACAAGATAAATATGCGCCACACAAATCTCATTCGATTTGTGTGAGGGCTGTGATACTGCTCGGGTGCCCAAGCCGAAGCAGGTGTTTTCCTTAGGGGGCCACACCCGGAGCTTTTGACCTAAAGATATGATCCACAAGGTAGTGGAGTATCGTGACGAGATGCAGTCTCATGGTAGCCGGTGATCAACGATTGGTTCATACGCTATTTGTTTCCTCAGGATATTGGAGCCCATGTGGAGCATTGGTTTGGAATCAGTGTTTTTCAGATCCCCTAGGTGGACTTTCCGTCCTCTCAATTTCGTATAATTGATCAGAATAATGTGGATCCGTCACTAAGCCCGGTTATCTGAGCTCTTAATAACAGTATAAAACATTTACTCTATTATAATACCTATTGAGACGTTTTATTTTAATGTGTTTAACTACTGCGTTTTTGGGGTATGATGATCATAAAAGTTTAATCTCATGAATTGTCTGACGGACTTAATTTCAGTTACTGATTGATTATTAATTATATCATTGAATAACATGAAGTCGTACGACTAAATGAAGTTCATTATATATATATATATATTTGATTGATTACAAAGTCGTGACCAATGTTATATTTGTCTAGTTCTTTAATGCTGATCGAATTCTATTGACAAAGTTACAATGTGGCCATTACCACCGATCTCAAACCACCTAAAATCTCAACAAAATACACGTGATGTCGACTCATTTTTATAAGTGGTCATATAGCAACTTTGTCAATGTAATCAGGTTAGGACTAAAGGACTAGACAAACGTTCGACTGGTTAATGCATAGTGATCAATCAGTAATAAATATCTCAGTTGTACAGGTGACTAATCGTTATACAAGCAGGTCAGTGTTAACGTCTTAGACTGTGAAGCAAGCTGAATGAGTCAAGTTGGGATCCTGAAGATAACATTAATTCCTGCAAGATTGCAAGTACACCTTTGCCGATAAGTGTCAATCACCATGGAAATTAGGTCCCGTTGATTACTTTTGACCACCTACATATTTCTCCAAGAACAATTCATACGGTCAGTAAATTGTTCTATTAGTTACTGATCAATCATCAGGAATTATCTTAAGCTCGAATTCAGTGGGACAGTCAAAACCATTCAATAGTTGTTCTAATCCTTAATGAGAATAAACTGTGTTAATATAGAAGTTACAAGTATTATAATCTATTATCATTAGTACATAGATTGTAACTTCTATTATTATTTCACGAAAACAGAAAAAAAACAGTCAACTAGAAGAGGGGGATTAAAATGCATTGTAAAGTATCAATTAGAAAGAAACAGAGAACTTGGAGAAAAAATGATATAAGTGGTACTTTATCACATACATATACAACAATCGTAGAAGACCTGGTTTTACAACAACAACAACAACAACAACAAAAAAGCATTCCAAATTCCCACACAAGCAAAATCTGTTGCAGATCAACAACAACAACAACAGATTATTGAAATAATGAATACACAAATTTAAGCAAGCTAGACCACACTTAATGTTTACCATAACAATAATAGTATATAAAAACTTATTAAACGTAGCAAGCACAGGTATATCTATCTATAATCTTAACCCTGCTGAATAAAACGATATACTGAACACAACCAGTGGTACAACTACACAAAAATGTGTCGAGAGTGAGGTGGTTACCAATCAATGGCAGTGAATAATTTCACTAAATTGCTAGTTGAAAATGAGGATCTTTGGATTCCAAACTAGTAATTTGAGGGCTAGAAACCTCCTTCTGAACCTGAAGGTTTTTAGTTCGGTACTTGAATGGGTCATTAATAGTTACACATTGAGAAGCACTAAGCTATGAGACGAGAAAATCATCTATTGGTCCCCAGATTTTAATGATCCCCTAGTTCATGATATCAGTCAGTAAAGAAGGCTAACCTTCAAACTAATCTCCCATAACCTCTTAATCAAATACGAGATAGAAGTTTTCCGCTTTTCTAATTGAAGGTCATTAGAGTTGATTACTATGGGGTCGATTATTCATAAATTAAGGATTACGGAATACAATATTTTTAATAGTTAATTAGATGGCTAGATTTGAGGGACTCATCATCTCAATATCCTTCTGTCCCAGTATTACTGCTCTAATTTTTTGACCATTAGCGTCCCATACATTAGAATACTGAGTTACAATAACTAATGCTATTTGAAATATACACCATTAATTGTGAAGGCTTGTGTACAATACCCCGGTCTAACTACTCAAGTCTTTAAGACAGACGGATATCTCAACAGAAACTACAATGCTAATGATAATAATGAATGAGTTGTAATCATCATCTACACGTACGTCAACACTCTTCATACCTTGACACAATTCACATCTGTCTTGAGTGCTGTTAGAGGTATGAGAGCAGTTATCACTTCCCCGTTGCCCACACTGTGGAAGGGTTCTTCTAGAGGTACCTCAAAAGGAAATAGGGTTAGAGGTGGTCTTAATGACCTGAAATCGTGACCGCAGTGCCCAAGGGACAACTGCTTGAGGTCGGTCACACACGACCTTTTTGTGGGTAGTTTTTGTGTTAGCTCCGTACTTGTTGGGACCTTACCGCCGAAGACGGATATCCATGAGATAAGGCGAGGTGTGCATTTTTAGGGTCGACCTTTTCTAACCCCAGCCTTTTTGTGGTAAGGTAGCATCGCTGTAAAGAATGATAACTAGCTAAGTACAGGATATTTCGCCACGTAAAACTAGACAGTAATAATATCAATCATTAGTCATATTATTTGCATTAATTTAATTTGATTAGCTAAAATTTTTAGTTTACCAAAGTGAATATTGTTGTGGTATAATATTCGAATAATTTAATCCGGCAACTCTCTATCAAACATATCATGGACTAGAATCTAATAAACAAATTATACTGAAATTACATTGTGAGCAATTACAAGCGATCGGTGACAACAGTTTGTTCAATTTTGAATTTACATTTGCGGTGAGTACTTAATTTTGTCATGGTAAAAGATACTGTATCGTTATTGCCTCATCGTTGTTTCAATGTCACTTCTTACTTACCTAAGATCATATTAATTATCAGAAGGGGTTTTGTGGAGATTTAGTATTTTTTTTCATAGTAGAAAGCATGAGTCAATTGAAGCTAGACCACCATGGAAAACCTGGACGGCCGTTTCGTCCTATTATGGGACTCCTCAGCAGTGCGCACCCACGAACCCGCTCTTGCGAGATTCCAACCCAGGACCTACCAGTCTCGAGCCGAAGCCCTTAACCGATAGACCACTGAGCTGGCATCCAACGGTGTTAATGTCTAACTTCAACTGATCCACGAAGTTGAGCAACCATTCACCAATTGTCTTCAGTGAGTTCCTATCTCACAACAGACGTAGTTTTGAACCCCACTGGTCACTGCTTCTCATTAGAGCTCCTAAGATCAATGAATGGTTTGAATTATTATTTTTTCTGGTTAGCGTTTTTTAGGGAGTTTGTTTTCTACAGGATGTGGTTGCTAATTCCATATCCAACCCTCCTCTTTTATCCGGGTTTGGGACCGGCAGTAGTTCAAGAGGAGCTCCAGGCAACCTATGTTCCACTGGGAGTAACAGGTGTAAGTAAAATCCAAGAATATTTCGAATGTATTTATAAACACTATTTATATTTTATATTAAACTGTTATTTACGATTTGCCGCCTAGGTTAACTCGAAGTTAAAAGGAAATGAAGGAAAAAGGGAAGTCTACGTTAATTCCTTGACGAAAATTTGGAATGTTTTACGTTTACTATCAATCTGTGAATACATTTGAATCCACACAGTAACGAACTATTATTGACTAAGTAATTGTAAAATTTGCAAGAAATTGTGAGGAGTTAAAAAACTTTGTCTTTCACAATTTTTATTCAAGTGTCTTAATTTTCTCATCATCTATCAAACCGAATTAATCAGCTTTACTGATTCCGTAATTTTGAGCATACCGATTTGGATATATAACCCATTGGTCGACAAAAATAATCATTACAACTTTGTTATCAATCTTAATTCATTCCCACAGGAAAATCCCTATGAATGCATCTCATTGAATTCTACCACTACAACTAAGGTAAACTATTTGGAGTCTATTATCCGATGAAATTTATTGTATTCAATGAATTAGACTGATATATTACTGCATGATATTTTGTGTTAATCAGTCCTAGATTTACATAATATGGATTATAGACTGAAAGGTGTACAAAGAAAATAATATATCAACAGTTATTCAAAAATAATAAGTGTTGGCTAAAAGCCTTAACTAGAAAGGAAGGCCCAGGATAGAGTTGGATGGAGTATGTTGGTGAGCGGCCTATGCTCCTTGATGAGGGGTAACAGGCGAAGTAAGTAAAAGCCTTAACTAATATGCTCAATTCGATTTATTTAATCCACTTTCAATGAAAAAAATCACTAAAAATGATCACTCCTTGGATATAAGTAAGTTATTCACGAAGTTAACATTAATTTACGACCGATATGTTCACTACAAAGATACAAACCACAATTCAAGGGTAAAATGATAATGAGAAGGGGTTTTCTGGAGATTTTAGTATTTTCATAGTTGAAATCATGAGTCAATTGAAGCTAGACCACCATGGAAAATCTGGAAGCACTTGACGGTCGTTTCGTCCTACTGTGGGACTCCTCAGCAGTGCGCATCCACGATCCCACCTCGCGGGATTCGAACCCAGGGCCTACCAGTCTCGCGCCAGAGCACTTAACCGGCATTCAATGGTGTTAATGTCTAACTTCAACCGATCCAAAAAGTTTGAGCAACCGTTTACCCACAGTAGGATGAAACGGCCATCCAGTAATTCCGGGTTTTCCATGATGGTCTAGCTTCAATTGACTCATGATTTCAACTATGAAAATAAACTGATACTTACAAATCAGTCGTTTTAAGGCAAACACTTTAATTGATTGGGTTTAAAATGCTTTCATAACTGATAGAAAATTTTTTGTTGAAATGTATACACAAGAAAGTGAACTAACACAAAAGAACAATGAAGATAAGAATCCGATTAAAATTCTACAATGTTAGCTCATTTTATTAGAAGTAACACCATATTATCCCTAATCCAGAAAGAAGTATAAAACATAATGAACAATAGAAGAGAATAGTGATGGTAATATATACTTATTTGTACTTCAAAAAAGGTCTCCAAATGCCCTAGTACGGCCGAGAGTGGGGAGAGTCCGCTCTCTCTCTCTCCAAATGCTCTCACATGACCACGCGTATATAGCCTCTGACAGGGAAGTTCTACTCACCGTCTCCTCGTGGAGGGGTAAGGTGTTGTTTACGAAATTGAGAGGACGAAAAGTGAATGTCCAGCGCTTTAACCGGGTTGGTGGACACAGAAAGTTCACCTAGGCGAGTTGGAAAAGCCTGATTCCAAATCAATGGTACACATGGGTTCCAGGATCCTTATGGGACGAATGGCGTATGAACCTGCTGTTGGTCACCGGCTACCATGGGACTGCATCTCCTCACGATACTCCACTGTCTTGTGGATCATATCTTTAGGTCAAAAGCTCCGGGTGTGGCCCCCTAAGAAAACCACCTGCTTCGGTTTGGGCACCTGGGCAGTATCACAGCCCTCACACAAATCGAATGAGATTTGTGGGGCGCATATTTATCTGGTGCTTCCTTGTACCAATATTTATGTGTTTAAATAAATAAACTTGGAAAAAGAACAAAATAATAAATGATCATTATCATCATAATAATAATATAGACATGTTTATGCATGTTATTATAAAAATTAACAAAATATTAACTGATTGCCAAAATTATATTACGGCAGATATAGGACTAGTCCCAATGAGAGTAATATGATAATGTGTAAAAGTTGAACACATAAAACAGGATAATAATTATACAGTTGATTTTGAGTCGCAAAGTTTTTATGCAATAAGAGTAGTTACATTACCCAGTTATGTAAATTGAAATAAATGGAGTAGGATTCAAACTTAAAATTTAATGATTGAAAGTATGGCTATCAGGACTCAGTGGCCGAGTGGATAACGCGATGGCGTTTGAAGCGAAAGGTACTGGGTTCGAGTCCCAGAGTGAATATCAACTCTGAGATACAGGTACATCCAACTGACGAATCCCAAATAGGACGAAACGCGCGTCCTGGATTCTACTACTAGCCACTATCTATCTTTGCTTACAATGATTGAAAGTATGGTTTAGTCATTAAACTACTGTTTCACATTATCAAATAAACAACAAAATGGGCATCTTTTATTAGCCAGGAGCATGTACCTATCGTGGTGAATAGAGATAAGCAGCTTCAAATTCAATAAAATCTGTATGTAAATAACATCACAAAGTCAACTAGAACTTCAGTGGTAAAACAATTCAAGCGTACATTATGGAAATCATCAAACTGCATCACGAGGAAAGTACTAACTTGGAGTCCTGAAGGGAAACGGGAAAAGAGGAAGGTCGAAAAACACACTACGTCGGGAATTGGAGGCAGATATGAAAAGGATTGTCCAGAGAAAGGTTGGATGGAGAGTGTTGGTAGGCGATCTATGCTCCTTCACGAGGGGTAACACGCATACATAAGTACTTTGTTATAGTGGTATGATCACACATTCAATTAAGAATATTTAGAAATCAAATAATAAGATCATTTAATTACATTAATTATTTATACTTCCTTAATAGACATCAATTAGTCAATTAAATAGAAATGTATCTATTTATTAATATGCATAATTATTTATATAATTAATGTTTAAAGGTAATAATCAATAAGAATGAGACATTAAAACTAGATTTTATTTATTAATAAGATACTTTAAATGTACACTAATTACTTCCAGATGATTGAATTCTTTATATTTGGATAGGTAAAAATATACAGTATAATATTGTAGATATTCAGGAATTATAGATGAAATATATGTAACGAGTACATAAGTATTCAAGAATAGGAAGTGATCTAATAGATCATCGGTAATTTTGATGTAGGTTTGTTCTCTGAGCTGGATGCTTTGGTCATGGAGCTTTCATTGTCCTTCTGAACAACATCATCAGCACAAACTTTGAGTAGAAGTGAAGTGTTTGTGCTGATGATGTCGTTCAGAAGGACAATGAAAGCTCCACGACCAAACCATCCAGCTCAGAGAACAAACTTACATTAAAATCACCCACCTGAGCTACAAACCTTTTCCACCATCTCAAGATCATCGGTAATTTTTTTTGACTATAACACTAGTCGTTTATAAATGCCCTAAAACAAAGAGAATTGACTATGGTGGTCAGGAAATACGCCAAGTATGTCTAACCACTGTCTACTTGGACAGATGATTATAGCTTATGTAAGAGAAAATTGAAAGAAACTTAAGTGCGACCAAAACAATACGTGACATCAATTTATGAGGTAATTGACTAGTGAGCTGACTCATGTGAGTACGTCCAAACTAACTGGTTGAGATCAGCTTGATGACTAAAGTCAGTAGTTGGAGATACTGGATGACATGGCTTAGAACCTGTCACGACTGTACAAATGCATTCACTATTTATCTTAATCATTTTTATCCCGCCGTCACACTAACGTGGTATTGTAACGTGATTGAAAACACTTTTGTGTCAGACAAAGTCGATTGCGACAGAGATGTTCTTAAACCGGTTTATCGAAGATTGGATTTGGCTGGCAAGTTCCGACTAGTATCAAGTAAAAACTTAGGATGAGTCAGGAACTATAGTTCACATTATCTAAGTTAACGTAGTTAAGAATTTATTATTGAATAAGTTACCGTATAACGTTTTTTCTTGACGACAGATAGACTACTTTTAAAATTTACATTGGTTCCAGTTTACATAAAAGTTGTAAGTGTGTAACATTGGAGGAGCCACATAATAAGACGAAACAGTTGTCTAGTGCCTAAAGGTTTTATCAACTGATGATCTTAATATTAACTAAGTTGTAGAGGGTGGTACACTATATCAAGCCAACAAAGGGTATTCTAGCATCTGAATAGACCAATATATTCATTCTTCTCAAGCCACATTTTGACCTTGTCATTTATTTACTTATTAAACCTGACTATTGTTATATGATCGCATGTCTGTTAATTGCTTACCCTATTGATTACATGTCTGTAACTTATTTTTGGTCTGGTTATAAATATTGAGTTACTCTTAGTCAAATTGGGTTGACTCACTCGCCTTCTCCGCTGCGCATCGCTTTGTTTTCCATTTCTCAAAGACATCCTCCGCTTCGCTTTGTTCACTTCGCTTCTCCGATTGTTTGTCCGGATAAATGAGTGTGCGAAATATACGAATTTAAAGTTTATCCTCGTATTTAACTTGCTTTATTCTGTTATTTCCTAACGTGAATTAAGTCAGTAATTATGTACGATGGTAGCCGGAATGTATATTTCAATAAAAAAATAATCGTACAATCTAACTGAAGTCAGTTATAGGGTCACTAAAAAGTCAACCAATTACAAAAATGAACAACAACAAAAAATAAAAAGACAAAAACTTACTGACAACATAGGCAACTAAATTACTTGGAAGACGAGCACGTTGTGAACCGCCACGACCTAAAACAGTTGAATTAGCCATTTGATCTCTAGTAAATAAACATGCCATTAATGCACATGTAGCACGTGTCCATTCATTTGTCTCAATATAATATTTCCATTGACGACTAGCCATGAGATCGGCGTTTGTTGTAAGCTAGATTACCAAGAAGAAGAAGAAGAAGAAGACTATATTGTTCAAAAACGTTGATATTTCATTCAATCAAAGAACAAAACCATCAGTGAATAATTGCTACCAATTGTTTATATTATAAAAAAGAGCAGTGAGCACACGATTTTAATATGAAACACTTTAAAAGTACACACGGGACCTCTTAATCTCATAACTCTTATCAAACGTGTTCCCATCTGAGTTGTTTTTTTTTTAAAAAATATTTTAAACAAAAACGGTAGTTTAAGTAGATTGTTATACAACTAATAAGTGATTATAGTTTGCTGTATCGTTTCATGATTAATTTAGTGGTCAGAACACATTATGATATCCAACTATTGAGTTAAGCACTCGAATAGCAATAAGGCGGTTAGCTTACGTATAAATAGTACGTAGACTAATATTAAGTACATAAGCTTGTACATTGATTATGCGTCGGCCTCCAAATGCCCTGGTACGGCCGAGAGTAGTGAGAATCAACTCTCTCTCACTCACTCTCGAAATGCTGTCACATGACCACGCGTATATAGCCTCTACCAGGGAAGTCTTACTCACTGCCTTCTTGTAGAGGGGTGGGGTGTTGCTTAAGAAATTGAGAGGAAGAAAAGCGAATGTCCAGCGCTTTAACCGGGTTGATGAACACGGTGAGTCTACCTAGGGGAGTTGGGAAACCCTGATTCCAAACCAATGCTCCGCATGGACTCCAGTATCCTGAGGGAACAAATGGCGTATGAACTTATTGTTGGTCGTCGGCTACCATGGGACTGCATCTCCTCACGATGCTTTACTGCCTTGTGAATCAGATCTTTAGGTCAAAGGCTCCGTGAGTGGCCTTCTAAGAAAACCACCTGCTTCAGTTTGGGCAGCTGGGTAGTATCAAAGCCCTCACATAAATCAAATGAGGTTTGTGTGGCCCATATGTATCTGGTACCCGTCTATACCAATATTTATGTGTTTAGATAATAATAATAATAGTTGGATTATTATTATTACTTTCCAGATTATTACAGACAATAAAGAGAAATATTGCCAATAATTTTAGTAATCATTTTTTTGAACACATAAACATCAGTACAAAGGGGAATCAAATACATATGCGCCACACAATAACAATAAGGCTGTGAAGAGATAGAGAATGTAAGGTGTATATAAGAAAAAAGAGAACAACAACGAACAGAAATCAGTGTATGAGAGTAAATATTAATAACGGAAGAGAGAGAGTTCAATTAGCAAAATAACAGTCAGAGAGAGTTCTTCAAGTTAAAGAAATTACGTTCATTTTTTATGAAGAAAGCAAAACACAGTTACAGTAGGATCGCCACTGGCTTGGCTTCTATTCTGAGTCATGTCTGAATCTGATAACGTCTCAAGCCATTGTGTTGCACCATCTCTTGAACCCCAATCAAGGAGTCGTGAAATATCAACAGAAGCCAGTCCTGTACAACTTTCTTTCACCCTACGACATCATGCCTTGCACTGACCACCTCTCCGCTTTTTTAACCAGTCCCAGAGTCGGTAAATAATGTACCACGTGAAATTCTCTGGGACGACGTTTGTAGAACATGTACAAGCCACCGAAGTCAATGTTTCAACATAGTGACACTAGTTAAATTATCGTCGACGTGCCCGAACACACAATGCCGAACATCTGCATTACTAACATGGTGTTGCCACTGGATGGTGAGCAATCTGTCGGAGATAACGATGATCAAATACAGAGAGTCGTCTAACATCCCCAACTCAGAAAGGTCAGGTTTCACAAGGATAGAGCAAGACTGCTCTTGCCAATGCGTTGTAGATTCGATCAGCTCTAGCGTTTAGTGCGACACCAACACCAGCAAAACCAGATGAAGATGCCACAGGGTTCCCGGATAAACACACATGAAACAAGCTTTCCGAAGTGACAGATGGAGAGTGAATTTATTGTACTTCACTAGGGTTTTGAATACGGGTCTCGAATATACAACATACATCAATATTAAGACTTTCTAAAGATATAGCCAACCTTATCTGTTGTCCGATCTACATCAGTGTGCGAACGTTGGAGGTCAATTTGAATCGTATACGTGGCTTCGGAAAGACTGTTTCATTAAAGTTTCAACCAGTCGATGACTTGAGATCGTTTAGATGGGACAGGGTTTCAATAATGGAAGAGCTGCTGTATAAGTCGAAAAATGTATTTATTTTTATTTAAACACATAACTATTGGTACAAATGGGTACCAGATACATATGCGCCACACAAATCAAATGAGATTTGTGTGAGGGCTGTGATACTGCCAAGGTGCTCAAACTGAAGCAGAAGGTTTTCTTAGGGGACCACAAACGGAGACTTTGACCTTAAGGTCTGATTCACAAGGCAGTGGAGCATCGTGAAGAGATGCAGTTTCATGGTAGTCGGTTACCAACGATTGGTTCATATGCCATTTTTGTTTTCTTAGGATCCTAAGGCCTATGTGCACCATTGGTTCGGAATCAGGGTTTTCCAACTCCCCTAGGTAGACTCACCGTGTCCACCAACCCGGGTAAAGCACCGGACATTCGCTTTTCATCCCCTCACTTTCATGAACAACACCCCACCCCTCCACAAGAAGGCGGGGAGTAGGACTTCCCTGGTAGAGGCTATATTACGCATAGCCATGTGAGAGTATTTGGAGAGGGAGAGCGGACTCTCCTTTCTCTCGGCCGTGCCAGGGCATTTGGGTGCAAGTCGAAAAATAAGATACGGAAAATGAGAATAAAGAGGAGTACATAATCGAACTAGCATAAAAGAAATGAAAACAAATGTTATATGATTGTAAATATAATTTGTCCGAATAAGCATTGAAGCAAGAGTAATTTTTCCAGTAGTAATTATTCTTCTTCATTATTATTAATCTTTGATGGAGATCTATATACTCAATTCAAGTAATAATAAAAATAAACACACAATTTCCGTCATTATATCATATGATGATACATCTTAACAATTTGTACAATCAAACATGAAAATTTATAACTACACAAGATCAGCTGATTACTATTTTGGTTGAAAATGAATGTAACTTATGGTTAAATAAATAAAAAAGTTAAGTGTAATTGCAAGAGAAGGTAACCTAAATACTAAAAATGTTTTTCATACATCAATTATAACTAAGCAATTACTGAAGAGTCATTTTATTTATATTTAAGATAGTTGTAAAGTTCAGCATATTGTTTATGACAAGCTTCCATGATTAATTCCGTTTGGTACGATAGGTTCATGAAAGAGAGGAATCAATTATTCGGCATGAAGTGTGCTGTTAACTTCATTCAGTATTTAGCTTGCTATCAAATGTAAAGCAAATTATTAAAAACTTAGATAAGTGTCGCTTAAGTCATACTTCGTAAAGTCTAGTTTGCTACAGATACCCCTTAAATTCCTGGCACCAACCTGACGTTTTTATAGTACAACAACCACTTTTCAAGCAAATTCCTAATGGAATATGTAATCTTCTATATAATATAGACTGACTGGATTATGTCGATAAACAATTCAAACGACATAGTAGTTATAGGAGAACAAGTAATATGTCATTGCCCCCAAATGCCCTGGCACGGCCGAGAGAAAGGAGAGTCCGCTCTCCCTCTCCAAATACTCTCACATGGCTATGCGTAATATAGCCTCTACCAGGGAAGTCCTACTCCCTGCCTTCTTGTGGAGGGGTGGGGTGTTGTTCATGAAAGTGAGGGGATGAAAAGCGAATGTCCGGTGCTTTACCCGGGTTGGTGGACACGGTGAGTCTACCTAGGGGAGTTGGAAAACCCTGATTCCGAACCAATGCTCCGCATGGACTCCAGTATCCTGAAAGAACAAATGGCGTATGAATCAATCGTTTGTCACCGACTACCATGGAACTGCATCTCCTCACGATGCTCCACTGCCTGTGGATCAGATTTTAGGTCAAAGGCTCCGGGTGTGGTCACTTAAAAAAAAAACCTGCTTCAGTTTGGGCACCTGGGCAATATCACAGCCCTCACACAAATCTCATTTGATTTGTGTGGCGCATATGTATCTGGTGCCCCTTTGTACCAATAGTTATGTGTTTAAATAAATAAATAAAACATATCATTGGGACTTAATAATCTAAAAACCCGTGTTTCAACTATTTTTTTCTCAAAATTATAATTCTTATCAGTAGGTGCAATGAAATCGACAATGGCTTTGCAGCTGAAATGCGTAACGCAGCTAGTAGAGCAGTGTGGTTTGTAACCTAAACCACTTTGGTTTTAATTCAGTCGCGAAAATCATACAGAAATATTGAAGAGATAAATAGTTATTTACTATTACAGCTAAAGCATTTCCTAAACATAATGATTGAATATAAGAAATACAAAATATGATTCTAGTTTAGACTTAAATAGATCAGATGGAAATTTTATCACAGCAATCCGCCTGTAGCTCTTCTACAGTTACTGACGCTCCCAAGCCCGGGTAAAGGAGGAGGGTTGGGCATGGATCTCACCGGACCACACCACAGAGAACCAGATAGATCATATTTGCATCAACAAATATTTCGAAGGACAATGTGAGAACCAGGAGAGAACTTGACATAGCATGAGATCACCACCTGGTTATGGCCAAGATGAAACTGAAGCTAAAGAGGCATTGAACAACTGGGGGGACAGCATTACAGCCTTCCTTCGAGATGCTAACAAACTCAACGAATTCAAGATAACTCTCAACAACAGGTTCCAAGCCTTACAAGATCTACTCAAACCAGAAGAAACTATGGTGGATGATAACTGGAAACGGATTAAACAAGCACTACAACGTGTCAGGAGGTTCTGGGTCGCAAGAAACATCATCATAAGTAATGGATCTCTACATAAACCCTAGACAAGATTAAAGAAAGGAAGGACAAGAAAACAGTAATTAACAACAGTCAAACACGAGCAGAAAAAGTCAAGGCAAAAACACAGTACGCAGAAGCAAACAAGCAAGTGAAAAAGAGCATTAAAACCGACAAGTAGAAATACGTGGAAGAGCTAGCAATGGCGATGTTGACGATTTTCTCAGCTACTCACACCATACCCGACCGTTGCTGCTACCTTGACGTGGTGGTCGGGCTTGCCTATCGTGATGATCCAATTGAGCTATGCTGGCTGGAACAATCGTTCCTCGAGGTCCTACCATGCCAGACAGGTCGATTGAAGAGCGGTGAGACTAAAAGCAGCAAACCCAAGGTCCGAAGGCGAAGTCGTACTGCTGACTGTACAGAGGTGTGAAAGCAGTAAGGTGTTTCCTTCAGACAACCAGCATGACAGCGATGCTGCCTTCCCACAAGGAGGGGTGGGGTTAGAAAAGGTCGACCCTAAAAATGCACACCTCGCCTTATCCCACGGATATCCGTCTCCGGCGGTAAGGTTTTTTTTGAAGAACGGAGCTAACACAAAAACTACCCACAAAAAGGTCGTGTGTGACCGACCTCAAGCAGTTGTCCCTTGGGCACTGCGGTCACGCTCTCCGGTCATTAAGACCACTTCTAACCCAATTTCCTTTTCAGGTACCTCTAGAAGAATCCTTCCACGGTGTGGGCAACCGGGAAGTGATAACTGCCCTCATACCTCTAACAACACTCAAGACCACTGTATTCATAATCAATCTCCTTCTTCAATTCCTACTACCTTGACTTTCAACACTAAACTTCCTCTCTCGGTTTCCTCCTCAAGTGTCACCATGGCCAACGATTCTAGTGCGCGAAACGCTGTCCCAGGTCTACTAAAACCTCGCTCCAAACTACACATTGGAGCCTTCAACGTACGTACTTTAAGTCAAATCGGTCAACAGGCCTCCTTAGCTAAAACCTTAGAGTCGCGTACCATTGATGTATGCTGTGTCTCCGAAACACGCATACAGGATCCTAGTGTGGTCATTCACCTGACCTCACCTCGCCAAAATGGACAGCCAACGAAATACACCCTCCGTGTATCTGGCGACCCGTTGGCTAGTTCTCGTGGACTTGCAGGTGTAGGTATAGCACTAAGTACAAGGGCAGAACAGGCACTACTAGAATGGATCCCCGTTGACAGTCGCCTGTGTGCTGTCCGGCTAAATGGCTCCGTAAGAACTCGGAAGGATAGGGACACACGTCGTTGCCTTTTCGTCGTTTCTGCCTACGCTCCCACTGACTGCAGCCATGATGAGGTGAAAGATGACTTTTACAGAAAGCTCTCTGAGCTTCTTCAGAAAGCTAAGCGCTCAGACATAGTAGTCGTAGCGGGTGACTTTAATGCCCAGGTAGGCAGCTTGAATCAAACAGAAAGACATCTAGGTGGGTGTTTTAGTATTCCGGCTCAACGAACCGATAATGGTGATCGTCTGTTGCAACTATGCTCAGACAATCGTTTATTTTTGGCAAGCACTAATTTTAGACATAAGGAGAGACATCGTCTAACATGGCGACCACCTGCACCAAACCAACGATGGACTCAAATAGACCATATTGTCATCAGTCATCGTTGGAGAGGCTCAATAGAAGATTGTCGCTCGTATTGGAATACTTGTTTAGACTCTGATCACGCTTTAATACGAGCACGCATTTGTCTGCGCCTCAATGGACGCAGGAAAAGTAAACTAAGAAGACCCGTTAGGATTGAACTGGAGGACGAGAAAGCCAAATGTGAATTCCAGAGACAACTGAGTTCACATCTAGGCAGTTCTGTAAACGAGACTGACCCAGATGCTGCTTGGAAAGGCATACGAACAGCTGTGGAGACAGCAGTAACATCTATTAGTCATTTAAACCATAGGGCTCCAAAAAACCAGTGGATTTCTTCTAGGTCTATTTCACTGATGGATTCGCGTAAACTCATACCATCAGGCTCTGAACATGACGAAGAGCGTAAACAAATTAGATCTAGGTTAACTAAAAGCCTAAGGAACGATCGTGAGCAGTGGTGGGCAACGAAAGCAAAAGAGATGGAAAAGGCAGCGGCTGTAGGCAACACCAGGCAACTATTCAGACTAATAAAAGAAACTGGAATTAAGAAGTCAAGTGTAAGTGAGACGATCTCGGAAAAAGATGGAACCCTTATCTGCTCTCTACCCAAACGTTTAGAACGATGGGCGGAACACTTTAAGGAGCAGTTTAGCTGGCCTTCAGCTACTGCACAACTACCCACTATTCCTAGAAAACCTGAATGGAACATTGAAGTAGGCCCCCCGACCCTACTTGAAGTTCAAAAGGCTATAGGTAATCTGAAACGAGGAAGAGCAGCTGGTCCTGATGGATTGGCTCCAGAGGTCTTTAAATATGGTGGTCCAATTTTAGCGATTAGGTTGACTAATATTCTGGCTAAAATCTGGGAGACGGATGTAATCCCATCCGACTGGTCACAATCACTGATTGTCCCAATATATAAAAAGGGGTCAAAATCATCCTGCAATAACCATAGAGGGATTAGTCTGACTAACATAGTATCTAAAATACTAGCCTCAATAATTATCAGGCGCCTAACTAAAACTCGTGAACTGCAAACACGAGAAAATCAGGCTGGCTTCAGACCTGGTCGTGGCTGTATCGACCACATATTCACCATTCGTCAAGTTTTAGAGCACAGACATGCTTATCGGCGTCCGACAATGATAGTTTTTCTTGACTTGAAAGCAGCATTTGACTCTGTAGACCGAGAGGTTCTGTGGCAGTGTCTGTCATTGAAAGGTGTACCTGAGAAGTACATAAACCTTGTGAAGGCTCTTTACTCGAACACTATCAGTCGAGTGAGAGCTTATGGCGAACTGTCATATGATTTTACAACCTCAAGTGGTGTCCGTCAAGGCTGTCCACTATCCCCATTTTTGTTTAACTTCATTATAGACCTGTTGCTGGAAATAACACTCTCTTCGACTGAATCTACAGGAATTGATCTCCTACCAGGGGGACCACTAAGCGACTTAGAATACGCAGATGACATAGTCCTGTTTGGTGAAGACGCTGACAAAATGCAGAGTCTTCTGTTGGAACTGAGTAATAATGCCAGGATGTTTGGGATACGTTTCTCCCCATCCAAATGTAAATTGTTACTCCAGGACTGGCCTACGTCAACACTCGAACTAAGGATAGGGAGTGAAGTAGTCGAACGCGTCGACAACTTCACTTATCTTGGAAGTCTGATCAGCCCTAATGGGTTGGTGTCTGACGAAATCTCAGCACGGATTCAAAAAGCTCGTTTGGCTTTTGCCAACTTACGTCACCTATGGCGAAGACGAGATATCCGTCTATCAATTAAGGGACGAGTATACTGCGCAGCAGTTCGCTCTGTTCTACTTTACGGCTGCGAAACATGGCCATTAAGAGTAGAAGATACTCGTAGGTTACTAGTATTTGACCACAGATGCCTTAGAAATATTGCTCGCATCTGCTGGGATCACCGAGTAAGTAATAGTGAGGTTAGACGCAGGGTATTAGGTAACGATGGTAAATCAGTTGATGAGGTGATAAATCTTCATCGACTGAGATGGTTGGGCCATGTGTTACGTATGCCTGAACACCGATTACCACGACGCGCTATGATGACTAGTATTGGGGACGGTTGGAAGAGAGTTAGGGGCGGCCAAACCAAAACATGGCATCAGTGTTTGAAGTCACTAACTTCTAGCCTGAGCCATGTTGGCAGATGCAGACTACCTGGTTGGGGTCCGCGTGACTATCGTAATAAATGGTTGGAGACTCTAGGTGACATGGCTCAGAATCGATCACAATGGCGTAGGTGTATACACTCTTTATCTTCCCTTAAACCTTGAGATTAAAATTGCTTCATATCTCTCTTCCTTCCTGTACTATATCCTTCTATACAATCTTTCTTTATATACTACCATCACTAAATTAATTGCTTCTATGAATCCGGTGTTCATCTTGTTGTGCTAAAGAGGTATGGCAACTTGGACCGATGCATATATGTGCCTGGTCCTACGTTGTAGCTGACTGACTGACTGACTCACACCATAGTGTTGAAGGAGGTTCCATAAGGTTCTTTTAACCATACTGTGAAACGCTTTCTCATAATCAAGGAAGTTGATGTAGGGTGACGAGTTCCATTAAATTGATTGTTCAACGATGATTTGTAATGTCGATTTCTATTAAGTCGGTTGGATATTCGAAATTTGGTCCATATAGTGAAAGTTTCCTATTCATTAAGCGACATATGTTATTCACACCCTAACACGTAGATTTTGTCAAAGATTATTGAGTTTTAAACAGGAATAACTAGTTTTCTATTAATAGAAGCAATAACACAGCAAAAAGAAATAGTTGTATGTGCATTTAGAGTGAAGGCCTATTCGTTAAATTATTCGTGGACACAAGTTAGAATCCCATTAAACTTACTTTTTTGGGCAGTTAGATATTTGTATCACTAAACATCATAAGAATGCCATTTAAAGTTGAATGAGGATACTTGCTTTCGGCAAAGTAAGTAAATAGATATACGTAAATAATGCACATTTATGAATTCAAGTCTAGATCCATTCAAGGGTGTTTATTCAGAGCACATATATCCAGGTGTAACAGATCAATAAAAGGTGCTTCATAAGCGACGTGGAGATATTGTAAAGAGATTTAAGGAGTGAAGGCAGTACGGTCGATAAATAAATAAATAATAGGAGTATGTAATAATGAATATAAGTAAAGTCCCAGAAAAGTCTTTTTTATTCAGCTGAGGAAGCTTATCTCATGATGAACAATCTAGAAGAAAACTATGATAGAATTACCATTGACTTGTATTCTGGGACATGTCTAATATTTTTAAACAATGAATACTGTCACTTAAAAACGATTTGTAATTACTAGAAAGAGAATCCCATTTCATCCTAAGAAGTACACGAAAACCTCGGCCGTAGCTTTTAACCTGAGGTGATGGTCAGGGTTGCTCATTATGACGACTCAATCGAGTTATGTTGACAAAAATATTTGTAAAATAAATAAATGGAATAAAAAGAGAAACCAGAGTATCATATGTACACACATAAATTTAAAAAAACATAAATGATAATATCAACTCCTTGGGTCATTAATTTAAATAAAAAATACCTAAGCATGCTAAGCAAAGATGGATAGTGACTAGCAGTGGAATCCAGGATGCGCGTTTCGTCCTATTTGGGACTGGTCAGCTGGATGTACCTGCATCTCAGAGTTGATGTTCACTCTGAGAAAACGCGATGGCGTTTCAAGCGAGAGTTACTGGGTTCGAGTCCCAGAATGGACATCAACTCTGAGATGCAGGTACATCCAGCTGACGAGTCCCAAATAGGACGAAACGCGCGTCCTCCATTCCACTGCTAGCCACTATCCATCTTCGCTTACCGTGCTTGTGAATTGAGGCTATATCGAGGCAATACGCACAGTATGCACATATGCCAATTACAGACTGACCAGTTGCTGTCCTAAAAACATCAATGGGAAGATCCAAACAAACAATACTACAATGCTCCAATGCCTTGTGGATTAGACCTTTAGGTCAAAGGCTCCGGGTGTGGCCCCCTAAGAAAACCACCTGCTTCAGTTTGGGCACCTGAGCAATATCACAGCCCTCACACAAATCTCATTTGATTTGTGTGGCGCATATGTATCTGGTACCCATTCGTACCAATATTTGTGTTGAAATAAATATATAAATAGTCTATGTGGTAAGACTTCGGTATAATTTAGAATCTGTAATGAATTAAGTTACCGGTTGAATTGCAAAATAAATGGTGAGATGTAGTACCTCAATCAAAATAAGATATCGAGGACACGCTTGTTGAGTATATCTAATATCTCTCGTTTTTAAATAAGTGGTATATGTCTGAAATATGTTTAGACGGAAGAAATCTAAAAGGATTTTGAATAGTATTTAGTAAAATTTAGTAAAATTAATTCTGTAAAATAGTATGCGAATAAAATGTAGGACGATCAATGATGTAGATTGTTATCATGTTTTTCTGATTCACGACTTGCATTATTTTGAAGTGTGACAAGGTGTTATGACCAAACTAACTGCAATAGTATAATGCACAGACTAAACAAAAAGAGATTATATGGCTTAGATTCAAGTCGTATTCAAAGTAAAGTCTAGCACAGATGTTCTTTACTTCAGTCTTTACACTGGAAAATATGTTATTATATGGTGACATTCAATAATGATTAGTTAAATACATTGTGAACTATTTTCCTAATAGTGAGGTTAGACACAGGGTATTAGGGAACGATGGTAAATCAGTTGATGTGCTCATGAATCTTCATCGACGGAGGTGGTTGGGCCACATGTTACGTATGCCTGAACACCGATTACAACGACGTGCTATGCTGACTAGTATTGCGGATGGCTGGAAAAGAGTTAGAGGCGGTCAAACCAAAAAGTGGTATCAGTGCTTGAAGTCACTAACTTCTAGCGTGAGCCATGTTGCTAGATGCAGACTACTTGGTTGGGGTCCGCGTGACTATCGTAACCAATAGTTGGAGACTCAAGGTGACATGGCTCAGAATCGATCACAATGGCGTAGGTGTATACACCCTTAAACCTTGAGATTAAAATTGCTTCATATCTATCTTTCTTTCTGTACTATATCCTTATATACAGTCTTTCTTTTATATACTACCACCACTAAATTAACTATTTCTATGGATCCGGTGTTCATGTTGTTGTGCTAACGAGGTATGAAAACTTGGACCGATGCATATATGTGCCTGGTCCTACGTTGTAGCTGATTGACTGACTTTCCTAATTCATCTGTTTAGCCTAAAAAATCTTAGCTTCAACATCAAAACCAGAAAGGGCATAATTACGCGTTTTTTTTTAAATAAAAGCCTGTGGAGTACAGACGTAAAATAGCAAGATCTTTTTAAAAGATTTCCTAAGCTATATAGATAAAACGAAGAAAAAAACTCACTGATGTATCTATTTCTTTCATTTCTTCCTCAGATAATTGATATAAACTGTCATCAATAGAAGTAGCAGATGATGAAGTAACATGATTTGTATCTGTGGTTTCTTTCAAAACAATATTTTTATTGTCATAATTATTTGATGTAATTCCTTGATTAATACTTATACATTCATTATCTGCATTATTTAGATTAATCTTCTGTCCATTCGATACAGGAGGTAAATTAGAAACATGTGAACTAGTATCAATATTATTGTGATTATTATTATTATTATCATAAGGACCATCAATCATATTTCCAATTGTACAAACTACATCATTTGGTTGGCGTACACTACTAGCATGAGTGACATGGGGTAAATAATTACTTTTATTTGAGAAATCACAAGTGGAAGAAATAGATTTAGAATGATCATTATCATTCGTGGGTGATTTTATTGAATTAGAACTATCAAATATTGTAGATGCAGATGAAATAGGAGTTAAGTAACTGTCAGAATGTTGTAATGTCCATAATGAATTATTAGTAAAATAATTAGAATAAATATTATATGTATGTTGATCAGATAAAGATGTACCACGACAATGAGTTGAAAATTGTGAAGTTGGTGATTTGATTGCAGATAATGAAAGAAAATTAGCTAGTTGAGAATTTGAGGCACATAAATTAGCATTGGTATTGAATTGATTCACAATTCCAGTATCATTGCATAGATCATAAGCAACGGCTAAAGCTGTTCCTAAACCAAGACTTCCAACATGTACTTCAGTTTTATCATTAACAGAAACTGATTCCAAACAAGTGGAAGATTGTCGTGGATTATCAGTAGCCTGAAGTGAGCAAAGGAGAAAGTTATCGAGAATTAGGGTTTCAAAAACAAAAGAAAATCAATGAAGTACCTTATAGTTAAATAACTAAAAAAGCACAAACACGAATTCACTAGTCAAATGAAAAATGATAAAAAATAACATTTTCATACAAATATTTCGTTATACGTGGTGGTCACCGAGTATTTCTGTGAGTTGGAAATGAAGCTTTGGATTATGAATTTATGGAAGAAACAACTGTTGTAGTTATAAAGGAAATGATGAAAAACATACATGGAAAGCAGAAAAAAGATACTAACCTTAAAAATTATCCTATTGATTGCAGGAAAAACACTACTAATATCGACGATAGACCACTAACCTTTTGCAGACTGATAACAGGCCTTAAAACGCTCAGCAAAACTGTGAAGACTATAACTTACATGAACTGTAACATGGAGCAGTAAGTCAATTTAAATAAACGTAGAATCTGGGATTCATATGAATCCATTTCATTTGTCACACAACAGTAGTATAGAGAGATAGAACTAGTATGTTGAACGGTAAGGGATTTCGAGTACTAGGTGCGCTAATGATAGTAGAAGAGAGTTGTTGGTTTTGACTTAATAGACCCAGAACTCTCTAGGCATAATAGTTTAACAGATCGGAGTTACTTAAATTTTGGGAGTTGAATTTGTTTTCAGAAAGTCCCCAAACAACCTGGCACGGCCGAGAGTGGAGGGAGTCAACTCTCTCTCTCTCTCTCTCTCGAAACGCTCTCATATGGCCACATGCATACAACCACTGTCAGGGAAATCCTACTCACTGCCTCCTTGCGGCGAGGGTGGTTTACGAAATTGAGAGAACGATAAACGAATGTTCGACGCTTTACCCGGGTTGGTGGACACGGAGGATTCACCTAGGGGAGTTAGAAAACCCTGATTCCAAACCAATAGTGCACGTTGTCTCTAGGATCGTGAGGGAACAAATGGTGTGTGAACCAATTACTGGTCACTGACTACCATGGGACTGCATCTTCTGACGTTTCTTCACTGCTTTGTGAATCAGACCTTTATGTCGAAGGCTCTGTGAGTGGCCTTCTAAGAGAACCGCCTGTTTCGGTTTGAGCATCCGGGGAGTATTCCAGCCCTCGCACAAACCATTAAATTTATGTGGCGCATATCTATTTGGTGCCTCCTCGTATTAATGTTTGTGTTGAAATAAATAAATGATTGTAGAAGGCGAAACAACTAATATCATTTTGCTTTAGGTACTTATTTACGCCTGTTAACCCTCGTGGAGGAGTATAGGATATTTACCAGTATTCTCCATCCAACCCTGTCCTGGGCATTCTTTGCAGTTGTTATTCATCCTTTTCATATCTGCTTCTATTTCCTGGCGTAATGTGTTCTTTGACCTTCCTCTTTTCCGCTTCCCTTCACGATTCCAAGTTAGCGCTTGCCTCGTGATGCACATTGGTGATTTCCGTAATGTATGTGCTATCCACTTCTATCCTCTTTTCCTAATTTTCTCTTCAGACGAAAATTAGTTTGTTCTCTCCCATATTTGGTTGTTGCTGATGGTATTCAGTGAACGGATATTGAATATCTTGCGTAGACAATTATTTGTAAATAATAATATCTTCTTGAAGATGGTTGTAGTAGTTCTCTACGTTTTAGCTCCGTACAGTAGGACTGTCTTGACGTTTGTATTGAAGATTCTCACTTAGATATTGGCTGCGTTTGAGTTCCATATGTTTTTCGATTGTAGAAATGAGGTCCCTTCTTTGCCAATCCTCGCCTTTACGTCTGCATCCGATCCTTCTTGTTTATCAATGATGCTTCCCCAATACGTAAAAGTTTCATCTCCCAGGGTTTTGCCATCAAGTGTGACTGGGTTGGTGCTCTTCGTGTTGTATTTGAGAATCTTGCTTTTTCCTTTGTGTATGTTGAGGCTTATTGATACACAGGCTGCTGCTACATTAGTTGTCTTCGTCTGTATTTGTTCGTGCGTATGAGATAGGATGGCTAGGTCATCTGCGAAGTCCAAATCGTCTAATTGATTCTGAAATGTCCATTGTAGTCCGTGCTTTCCGTGAGCTGTGGAGGTTTTCATAATCCAATAAATCACCAGAAGAGGAATGGGAAGAGTATACAGACTTGTCTGAATCCGGTCTTTACTGGAAATGCATCTGTCAGCTGTCCTTCATGCACCACTTTGTACTGTAGTCCGTCGTATGAGTTTCGGATAATGTTGACTATTTTCCCAGGAACTCCGTAGTATCGAAGATGTTTCCATAATGTTCTATCAACACTGTCAAACGCCTTGTCATAGTCAATGAAATTGATGTATAGTGACAAATTCCACTCAACTGATTGTTTGACGACTATCCGCAGTGTTGCAATTTGGTCTGTTGCTCTTCTAGAGTTACTGCCGGTCTCAGAAACCGGGTAAAGCAGAAGGGTTGACCATGAGGTCGGCAACCTCACCCCGCAGAAAAGAAATCTTGCTAGAAAAAAACACCAATCAGGATTCTTTGGGTAGCATGTACAATGATTAAACTGAAACAATTCGTAAGGGACTAGACAAACGTCTATAAAAGAGCTCCACATTTCAGTCGCCACACTTTTCAATAGCATTAAATAACAAAGCGTGGAGAGCTATAAGATTTGCTTAAAAATATGGATTGGAAAATGAGGATAAGTGACGGATAAGAATATGTCCGAGATTAAAGACGCGACAGGTCAATAAATGTATGCAACTGGTTCATTTTGAGTTACCACTTAACGTCTCAGAGTACTAAATAGTTTATATTGGATGAGCACCCCAGGAATTCCTAGTCTACCTACGAGGCAGATTATTACTCAGTAACTGTATGGACGGATAGATGATTTGCGCGCGTTAAGCTTTATTAGTCTCATCCTACCTGAGCTGTGGAGGGAACATGGAGCGGATAGTAATTCGATATACGTACACAGAACTGCCATTACGATGAAAAGCTATGGAGACAACTACAACCACAAATGTTGTCTTGGTTGGATGGTTTAATCAGTTTGTCGTGACGATCCAGTGGAGATGACAAGTATAGTGTAGACAATAAGATTTTCAGTTTGGTGTTATTCATCAACTTTTTGACGAAACATAACTACCTGTGCCGATCGACATCTGCATCATATCCTACGTTAAAAATGACCATGAGCGTAATTGTTGGGGCTCTTAAACGATAGAGATGCTTAGAGAAAAATAGTGCTACGAGCAAGAAAAATCAGATTCTAGAGTGAAAGCAAGGGAGTTTTTTTCAATAATAGTCAACATCTCTATTTACTATGACTTTTGACAAAACAAGATTTTAAAATTTCAACGTCAAAAAAGCACTCCATCATTTTACGGATCGCAGGTGCTGATCTTGAAGCTGTAAAATGCATAAAGCAACCACAACGTGTACAGTAAAGTGTTTCAACTACTGTGATAAGTTTTCCTCTGGAACATGGGGGCAAGTAACTAAATCAAATAGTTATCCATCATTAGACTACTTTTCTTAGGGTAACTTCAGTTTCATCAAACGAGAAATTTCGACTACAGAAGATTTTTGACAGCACCTAACTTCATTTAGTTCGTCATCAACAT
The DNA here is from genome assembly GCA_944470415.2 of Schistosoma rodhaini. Taxonomy (NCBI): domain Eukaryota; kingdom Metazoa; phylum Platyhelminthes; class Trematoda; order Strigeidida; family Schistosomatidae; genus Schistosoma; species Schistosoma rodhaini. The sequence goes on from OX104044.1 coordinate 85,674,268, forward strand.
TCTTGTTGACTAAATCACCCATTTCTAAAACTACACACACTCAACATTTTCGTACGAACAACCAAGACTAAACGAGGGAGCAAAATTTAACTACTTCAGCTTATGAGTGGCAGTTGCGTGTACGCCAAATGGTTCAAACGGTTGAGGACTGAATATCGTAAAAACAATTTACTTTGCAGTCTTACTTTAACTCGATAAACCGAAACTCAAACTTTACTCCTCATCACAGGAAAAATGAAAAGTTGGATATTTCATGACGATAGACGTTTAAGATTTTTATTTTTGCTTACAAAGAGACTACAAAATATCAGAGACCGAAAAATTGAAGAGTCAGAAGAGAGCTCATCGAAGCTGGAATTCTGGGACATTTTGCACTTTATGAACCAGAGAAACTTCAGCCTAAAGTAATACCGTGAAAGTGCAAAATCCCTGAAACTCGGTACAAATACTAGAAAATCACTTATTTATGACCAAAACGTCTCCAGTGATATGCAGTAAATACTGAGTATGGTGTGAAAACTAGATCCGTTGATAGTGGTAAGAAAATATTCACTACTTACCAACACAATATTAGTTGTTCCTAAGTGATTCACAGGAATGGACATTTTAAGTCAGGCATTGCTATTTGACTTAAACTGCCGCTAAAAATTCAAGTTGCAAACAATGTTTTATTAAATGTGATAACGACTTTTTGAGTTTAAATGTTGTTTCTGTTTTTCCTTTTTATTATTTAGGCTCTTAGTTGTTTAAGCTGACGAATGATGCGCAGTTTTCGTCTTTGCTTTTTGGCGCAATTTTCTGGTTTTGGGATGATTTGCTAAACCGATTTGTGTTCAGGATTAGAGGAAAAGACATAAATCGCAAATTTTTTTCTTCTGATCATTCATACAAAGCCAGTTGTTGATTTTGATGGAGTATGTAAAGTCAACAGGATGCTATCAGCCTCTAACTTCTGACCATACTCCAGTCTCTTCTCTTGCTGAAGATGTGGCTTTTGCTGATATTACGAAAGTCAGCTCTGAAGAATTTGCAGTAAGTCTGCCATTTAAATAACTCCTCAGAAACAAATCACTTTGATAGAACTTTCATACTTCAAAGCCATACATAGAGAGGTAAGTCTTAGGGAGAACGCTTTAATGTGTTTCATAGGAGTTCGCAAGTCTAAAATGGAATGGCAGGGAAAAACACTTGTGCGCCCCGAATATCGTTGCTTCAACTAGATGGTTTAATCAAGTAACTCATTGTGTGCCTTAACGTCCTTAGATTAATTTCTGGGTTCAAAAAGAAATCTTGAAGTACTCATGTGTTTCAAAGAGAACTGAGATGTTGTCATTTTTTATCAAAATTTCCAAAGTAAGTTTGTGTTCGTTAAAGTCTTCGTAACGTTTTAGTATTTGAAATGTATTGCACTATTATATCACAGTCCTTCAAACGTTGTCTTTCAAGTCACCAACAAGATCGACTGTTTTAGACAAAATATTTCTGTTAAAGACTAAACAGTGTTTTCAAATAGTTTGCAAAATTCTTTTTCCTATTTTTCGTTTCAGAAACTCGTGGAATTCAATAATCTGTATTCTGCCATGTCAATCATATCTGCTCTACAAGTGGAATGCATTTATCGTTTGAGGCACACATGGGCTGGTCTTGGAAACAAAGATCGTGCAGCGTACAGGCGTTTGGAGGAGCTTTTTAGTCAGAATGATAATTGTCGCAGACAGCGTGAACATATGAATTCTATCAGTCTTCCTGGTATCCCTTATCTAGGTAATGTTTGTTTGATCTTGGTTACACAGTCGGGTGTTCTAGCTTATCACTTCACATATCCCTCCTTCCAGATTATGAAGTATTGTATTTTACTAAACTCTAAACCTCCAGGTGTTATTTTCAGTTTTCCAAGGTAGTCTCATACTCTCCCGTATAGCGCACTACCCGAGCTACGATTTATAGTTTTGTAATATGGTTTTCATAGATTTTCTCCCATATACTTCATGTCAATTGTTTTTCGTCTTTGCAAGACATCACTTATCATGTGGACGTCAACATCTGGAGAAAAGCACGGGATACAGTGGACAGGCAGGATTCAGCTGGACGATTTATACTTCGCAGATGATCTTTTTGTTCTATCACAAACGCAACAACAAATGCAGGAGAAAACGACCAGTGTAGCAGCAGCCTCAGCAGCAGTAGGTCTCAATATAAACAAAGGGAAAAGCAAGACTCTCCGATACAACACAATATGCACCAATCAAATTACACTTGACGGAGAAGCTTTGGAGAATGTGGAAACCTTTACATATCTGGGCAGCATCATTGATGAACACGGTGGATCAGATGCAGATGTGAGGGCGCGGATCGGCAAAGCAAGAGCAGCATACTTACAACTGAAAAACATCTGGAGCTCAAAACAATTGTCTGTCAACCAACACCAAGGTTAGAATTTTCAATACAAATGTCAAGACAGTTCTTTTGTATGGTCAGGTCAGGTCAGCTACAACGTAGGACCAGGCACATATATGCATCGGTCCAAGTTGCCATACCTCGTTAGCACAACAAGAGGAACACCGGATTCATAGTAGTTAATCTAGTGTTGGTAGTAGTATATAAATTATAGGTTGTATATAAGGATATAGTACAGGAAGGAAGAGAGATATGAAGCAATTTTAGTCTCAAGGTTTAAGGGAAGATAAAGAGTGTATACACCTACGCCATTGTGACCGATTGTGAGCCATGTCACCTAGAGTCTCCAACCATTGGTTGGGGCGGAGACGTGGAGAAATACGAAAGCCATTATCCAGAAGATACAAGTGTTTATTAACAGCTGTCTAAGCAAGATACTTCGGATCCGATGGCCAGACACTATCAGCAACAAGTTACTGTGGGAGACAACAAATCAGATTCCAGTGGAGGAAGAAATCAGGAGGAAGCGCTAGACAAACCCTCACATGGAATCCTGGAGGCCAAAGGAGAAGAGGAAGACCAAAGAACACATTACGCCGAGAAATAGAGACAGACATGAGAAGAATGAACAAGAACTGGATAGAACTAGAAAAGGAAGCCCAGGACAGAGTGGGTTGGAGAAAGCTGGTCGGCGGCCAATGCTCCATTGGGAGTAACAGGCGTAAGTAAGTCCGTCACAATCTAATTTCTTTCAAATGACCTAAATAACTGGATTCATGAATACTTCGATTGGTACCATTTCTATCATAAAATTTTTATTAACAGTTGGTCTGCTGTCAGGTGAATACGGTTCCGTTAACTTTTTCATAATTCTTAGTCTACCAAGTATTTATCTATAACTGCCCAACTTGTGCTTAAGTGATTGGTAGGTCGTATATCTAATAAAAGTTGCTCATGTGTTTGTGAAATTTTTTACGTTCCTGACCGCTGCATCTTTTAGAAGTCATGGGATATTAGATATGTTTTCCATCTTTAAGATGTTTAATAACCCCGTGGAGCGACTCCTTATTTGAGTTCAAATTTACAGTAAGATGTGGGGTAGTTTGTTGATCGCCCTCTTTTTGTTAGTTTGTTGTAATTGTGATGGGTGCAGGATATTTTTTCATCAAGAAACGTTCTTTGAATTTCTGAAATGTTATCCACTTGCCAGTCTTTTTAATGGATGTTGAGTATGCAGTTTAAATGCGTCCGTTTATTTTGAATTTCACATACGATTCTCACCAGTCAAAACGTTGATCTTTTTATGCCTAATCACAACTTTTTTAAAGTATTAGTTGCTACGACCCAGTTTTCTTCATTAATGCAGTTGTAACGGTTATCTAATTGTACTATTTTAAGTAATGTGTTAGTTCGAAATTTTGACACCCTCTCCAACCAAGTAATATCACTTGATTGTACCTCAAGGTTCAATACCAAGAGATTTAATTTATCAAGTGCACTGCATTAATAATCAAACTTTTGGAAATTAGTCGGCTTGTTTTAGCTATTTTATTACTGGTTTTCGCCCGTTTGTTATCTTTTGCCATCATGACTGGGTTTTGTAAGAATTAAATCGTACACACCTTGCTAGTTACCACCTATTAAAGTGTCTTTTTTTAACCATTTTTAGGTTTATATTTATCTGATTTAACGTATACGAATGTGGCTCAACCACGTATAAATGGAAAACCAACTGCCATATGGTTCTCAAAAATCAACTCGATTATTGATAAAATAGCATATTTTCAACAATCTGAATACTGTGAGTTAGATTAAAGTCCCTTTTTGATTTTTTGATTTTTCTTGACATATATTTATTCGTTAGGATTCCTCAGTTTATGTTTTAAGACCAAAAATTTCCCAATAAATCATCATTCAGTGGCGTTTCATGTTTTCTTTTTACTATTAAGGTACTCACCTTTTAAAACAATTTAGTGTTATTTTTTTATTTTTCCCGTATCATCCTTTACTTGTCGAGTTATTTTAAAATACTATCCAATAAACTGCACATTCCAACTATGTTTATTACAGTGACATTTTCACATCTATTTGAAAAATGTATCCTGTCGTTTACATTGACTCCAATACCTTCCAATTAGTCTAATCGTCGTTAATCAGAAAGCGCGAAATCCCTCCACTATATCAAACATTTCGCATATGTTTGTCATTAAATTCCTGACACAGTTTATTGATCGAAGCTAAAATACTGTTACACATCATTGATTTCTAGCATCTGAGAAACGATCCAAAATAGTGGTGGTAGAACAATTATCTTGACTTCATCGGTACGTTTATTTCTTCTTTTTTAGTAGCTTACATCACTAATTACATCGGCCCTTAAGGAAATGTTTAGTGTCTTTTAGGAATTTATTAGTTGATACGTTTCTGTCATCCATAAACCACGCAGAGCCTGGTATACATTCGTCTCCCCAAGTTTCCATACTAGACGTCTCTCAGTATTATCATCGAGCAGTTATTTTTCATCCTACGCAACTTATTCTTTAAATTCACTAGCAATAAAATACCTTTAATTTTGTTGATTTTTTATTGTCTTATCCGGATGTTTTGATTGTGAAGCTATCATCTATACACCCCTAACATCTATGTATACTTGACTTTTCTCCCGTTCTCCTCTGATTTCTGTTTGATTTTTATGATAACAAATGTTGACTAACTCATATTTATTAGGAAACTATTCATACCCACTCATCTTACTTTGTTCTCAACTTAAGTACTTGTATGTAATCCACATTGTCTGAGGGTTAGTGTTTGGTTATCCAAGTTGGAGTATATGAAACGACGTTCAAACCTGCAGCTTAATGATTGAAAATTGACTGCTTAACCCGTTGAGCCATCGCAGTTGAACGTCTTCTCGAGTTACCACACAATAGACTTAATTTGTTACCACTCTATTTGTGTTTAAAAATTTTGATTTGAAATGTTTTAAAGACTTAATACATTCTTACTTATTCGAATTATTCAGCCTTTGCTGTGGATGAAACACTCAACGCTTATCTATGTGCTCAACGCTATATAGAAGAGTTACAGAAGTTTTTAGAAGAAGATAATTATAAAACTTCGCTTATTTTAGAACCTCCTCCTACATTACCGACACCATCCTTGTCATATTTACCACAGAAAATGTACGGAACAACTTCCTCAACTATCTCTAGTCCCAATAATAGCAATTTAGACAGCAGTAATATTTTAAAGAATCAAAATAGTTCATCAACAAGCGCATGTCATTCAAACAATACTGGGTTAACATTTGACGGTTGGAATAGTGGATTTGGATTCCGGTCACCGTCAAAGCTGTCAAATTTCGTTCATAATACAAAAAATGCTCATCAAAATCACAGTCGTCATGGATCTAATGTCTCATGTAAAGGTGCGACAGTTAATTCTAGTTTCGAAGCAGATCTATTACCTACACTGATGACGAAACACATTACACATTCAAATGATCATATAAACGATTCCATACAAGTATCCAATTCAAACAAATTATTGGAATGCAAATACGATCAACCCCAATCTATACGTAAAGTATCTTGGGAACAAACTGAAGGTATTAATAAAGACGAGACATCTCAAGCACAACATCTACGGAGAGAATTCTCCACATTACCTAGACCTAAAAATCCCCTAAATGTAAGTCAAAGTCTGTGTTAAATTATACACTCTTTTAGAATTAATATCTGCATGTTGATAATCTCAACATAAGTTTATTTTAAACTACCTGTAAATTTAAAATTCTCTGTGCTTTTGTTGTCGAGGGGCAACAGTTTTTGAATTTCTTTAAATTAGACTTGATTTGATCTCACAGTCAAGAGTGTGTTTGTTTAAATCTTAGTAACCATTTTTGTAATTGATCTCCCTGCTATCAGAATACGTTTACGTCAAATTTAAAGAGCTAGAGTGTTCATTATACTTTCTAAATTTTTCTGTTTACTTGAATCCATTCAAATGAAGGTTTTGCTTAGTCACTAGCAATATAGCCCCATGACTATACGGATACAGCAATTCGATTTTTAAACAACTTTAACTTAATTTAGACAGCTGACTAGATCCCACATACGTTACTCCAACCAAGCACCTTCGGTCTCGCGCGCGAACACTTGACCTGTAGACCACTAAGATGGTATCTAATAGTGTTAGGGTCTAACTTCAAACATTCTGTGATCTTGCTACAATTTAGGCGCTCTAGAAAAGTTAAAATGCCCTGGTACGGCCGAGAGTGGGGAGAGCCCACTCTCCCTCTCGAAATGCTCTCACATGGCCACGCGAATATATAGCCTCTGCCAGGGAAGTCCTACTCACTACCTTCTCGTGGCGGGGGTGTTGTTTACGAAAGTGAGAGGACGAAAAGCGAGTGTCCGGCGCTTTAACCGGGTTGGTGGACACGGAAAGTCCACCTAGGGGAGTTGGAAAACCCTGATTCCAAACCAATGGTGCACATGGGCTCCAGTATCCTGATGGAACGAATGGCGAATGAACCTGCTGTTGGTCAACGGCTACCATGGGACTGCATCTCCTCACGATGATCCACTGCCTTGTAGATCAGACCTTTAGGTCAAAGGATCGGGGTGTGGCCCCCTAAGAAAACCACCTGCTTCGGTTTGGGCACCCGGACAGTATCACAGCCCACACACAAATGACATGAAATGACGCACTACACTAACTACACTGCTCTCGTTCCTAGTAGAATAAAGACAATTTACATTATTATTATTATTATTATTATTACCATTATTATTATTATTGTTATTACTATTATTATTATTACTATTATTTACTACGTCGCTTTTTCACTCCCTTTATTCCCAAATTGTGTACCCTTCCTTTCCAACTTATGCAGTAGCTCGCCCATGGTATTAGCCGGAGACTTGAATGCTCAGGTCGGGCGTCTAGGCACAGAAGAGAGTCGTTTAGGTGGCCAATGAGGACTTGTTGGTCGCAGGACAGATAACGGGGACCGTTTGCTGCGACTGTGCACAGACCACAACCTGTTTCTGGCTAGCACTAACTTCCGGCACAGTCATCGCCGGTGTGCCACCTGGCGTCCTCCCTCTGCATCTCAAGCCTGGACTCAGATTGATCACATCGCGATCAGCTACCGCTGGCGTGGTTGTGTACAAGACTGCCGCTCGTTTTGGAGTACCTATCTGGAGTCTGATCATGCCCTGGTCTGCGCCAATCTCACCTTACTTTTCAGTGGCCGAAGGATTGACCACCACCAACGGATCGATGTTAGTAAACTGGCTGCAACTTCTGTTGCAAGTAATTATCGAGCGGAGCTAGCTTCTAGGCTAGCTACCATCCCACCGAAAAGTATAGATGAGCATTGGTTGTATCTTCACGACGCCATGAAAATGGCGAGTAAAGCCACTTGCGGCTTCGCGAATTGTCCCGCTTACAAGCACTGGGTTTCTTCTGGCTCCTTACAACTGATGGAAGCCCGTCGGTCTACTCCGGGTGACCGTGAGTTTGACCACAAACGAAGGCTGTTACGTAATGAAGTCGGGCAAAGCTTGCGTAAGGACCGGGAAGCCTGGTGGTCGGAGCGTGCTAATGAGATGGAAGCGGCAGCTGCATCTGGTAACTGCCGGAAGCTCTTCCAACCCATCCGAGCCACTGGCAACAAGAAGTCTGGTGTGAGTGAAACAATCTACGAGGATGATGGGATGCCAATCACTAACATCTCTCGACGTCTTGGACGATGGGCGGAATTTTTCGAAGGGCAGTTCAACTGGCCTGCTGGTCCGGCAACATCAACCAGCTTGTCCTGCCCCCCATGGCCGGTGACGACTGATCCACCAAACGAGGTGGAAGTCCGCAAGGAACTCCAACTCTTGAAACGTTACAAATCACCGGGCCCAGATGACTTACCTCCGGCTCTTTTTAAAGATGGTGGTGACTTTCTGGCTAAGGAACTGACTGCGTTGTTTGGAAAGGTTTGGGAGCAAGAAAGTGTTCCAACATCTTGGAATGAGTCGATAGTCGTCCCTATCTTTAAAAAGGGTTCACGTTGTTCCTGAAATAACGACCGGGGGATAAGTCTACTTTCGATTGCGTCCAAACTATTGACTTCTATCATTCTTCGTAGGTTGTTTAAAACCCGAGAACGATTGACTCGCGAGGAGCAGGCTGGTTTTCGTTCTGGTCGAGGATGCATTGATCACATCTTCACCCTCCGCCAAATGTTAGAACAACGTCATACTTATCGCAGGCCAACAATCGTAGTATTTCTTGATATCAGGGCGGCCTTCGATTCGTTGGACAGGACTGTTCTCTGGGATTGTCTATTGAAGAAGGGTGTGCCTGAGAAGTTCATTAACATCTTAAAGGCCCTGTATACGAACACCTCAGGCAGAGTGAGGGCATACAACCACCTTTCTCCCTTGTTCCATTCGAGCAGTTGGGTTAGGCAGGGTTGCCCGATCTCACCATTCCTCTTCAACTTTGCCATCGATGACATCCTAGAAACAGCTCTGATGGATGTAAGTAATGGCGGTGTGGATATGTTGCCTGGATAACAACTTCTCGACCTCGAGTATGCGAATGATATTGTCTTACTGTGCGATAATGCCCAAGGCATGCAATTCGCACTTAATCAGTTGGCAATCAGTGTCCGCAGGTACGGCATGTGCTTTGCACCCTCCAAGTGGAAAGTACTCCTACAAGACTGGCAGGATTCTCATCCTGTACTCACCCTGGATGGTGAGTAGATTGAAGTAGTTGAGAAGTTCGTGTATCTAGGTAGCTATATAAGTGCTGGTGGTGGCATGAGTGATGAGATTGATGCACGTATAATGAAAGCCAGAGCGGCTTATGCCAATCTGGGCCATCTTTGGCGTCTTCGTGATGTTAGTCTGGCTGTAAAAGGTCGGATCTACAACGCGTCGGTGAGAGCAGTTTTGCTCTATGCTTGTGAAACCTGGCCTCTCCGAGTTGAGGATGTTAGACGTCTCTCTGTGTTTGATCATCGTTGTCTCCGAAGGATTGCTGACATCCAGTGGCAACACCATGTTAGTAATGCAGAGGTTCGGCATCGTGTGTTCGGGCGCCGAGACGATAATTCAATTGGTGTCACCATCTTGAAACACCGACTTCGGTGGCTTGGACATGTTTTACGAATGTCGTCTCAGAGACTTCCACGCCGTGCATTATTTGTCTTGCTTCTAATATGAGCGAGAATAGTATCGTCAATAGAATTCATCATTTCATTTATTTGTGTGAGGGCTGTGATACTGCCCAGGTGCCCAGACTGAAGCAGGTGGTTTTCTTAGGGGCCGCACCCCGAGCCTTTGACCTGAAGGTTTGATCCACAAGGCAGTGGAGCATCGTGAGGAGATGCAGTCCCATGGTAGCCGTTGACCAACAGCAGGTTCATTCGCCATTCGTTCCATCAGGATACTGGAGCCCATGTGCACCATTGGTTTGGAATCAGGGTTTTCCAACTCCCCTAGGTGGACTTTCCGTGTCCACCAACCCGGTTAAAGCGCCGGACACTCGCTTTTCGTCCTCTCACTTTCGTAAACAACACCCCCGCCACGAGAAGGCAGTGAGTAGGACTTCCTTGGGAGAGGCTATATATTCGCGTGGCCATGTGAGAGCATTTTGAGAGGGAGAGCGGACTCTCCTTTCTCTCGGCCGTAGCAGGGCATTTGGGGGTAGAAAAAAAGATTCATTTTTGATCCCATCAATTAACTACAAATTCTTTTCAAACCGAACTTCTTATTCACTTGTTATTGTTTGCTTGTATTTTCCTATTGACTGAAAGTGATCAGTCTCTTGTTATCAAATGTGCATTTTGTGTGCACTTCCTCCATATTGCTTTAAGTCACAAGCTTTATAAGTAAAAATGGATAGTGGCTAGCAGTGGAATCCAGGACGCATGTTGCAGGCACATACACCCCACGAGTCCCAGATAGGACTAAAGTTGCGTCCTGTATTACACTACTAACCACCATCCATCTTTACTTACGAACTTGTCATTAATGGTAGACTGTTCTTCATATTCATGGATCGTAAACGCTACATACTAGTGCTTTTTGTCTTTGCATTATTAGTCTAAATAATCTGTTTGAGCGTCAGGTTTACTGTCGTTTATTACCAGCTTAGTTACAAGTATCATAGCATTGTTTTCGTATAGCAAACTTTCAATAAATAATCGTCGACATACAGACCTTATCCTATATAAAGACTGGTGGTTGCGCATACATAATTATTTGAAATAGATTAGTTATATGTGGATTTCCGTTTTGACTGCTCAATAGATTTTTATTAAGTTAAATATGCTATATCTTTAGAACATTATATTTCAAATAATTGAGGAAATCCATTCATTTTTAAATATTAATAGTATGAAGAGTGGCATACCTATAACACGTCTGTTCACTTTTGATACAATAGTAGGTTTTTAATCAAACTGATACCATTTCAGTGTGGTCTGATCATTTTTATTCGTATATAAAGGTTTACATTACTGGCTTTTTGAGGTCAAACTGTTGCTAAACGAGAAACGCATATTGACTGGAATTTTAATTTCTGTGTTGCAGATGTACTTTTTAGGTTATCTAGTATTAATAGCAGGTTTTGATTTATGTGCGCTTTTGTTGGTTTATGAACTGGTGAGTACAATACTGATCGATTGATGATGCAAAACGATAGAATGTGTTCAGCCAATGACTTTTGACGAAACTTAAACTACCTACTTGTCACATTCATTGACAACATTCAGCTGAATGGTAATCTAACCGTTTTTTACATTCACCTTTGCTGTAGGAATTAATTTCCTACAGATGTATTTTTAAGCTATTCCCAGACAGTCGAACTCAGATTCTTGGCTTAGCCGAAGTCAGAAGAAGTAAGCTATTTGGCTTGAAAATTTTTATCTCTATCTCAAACGTAAATCAACACTGTTAGTATTCAAAAATAAACAACTAATTCAGTCTATTAAACAGGGAAAAGAGACGTATAAAACATACTAAACGGTAACTAAAGGATAGGAAAAATGAGTCAGCTAACCGAATATCGTTTTAAAGGGGAAGAATATATTTGTAAAATCTCAGCGAATGAATTTGAAGTAAATTCAACGTTTCACCTGGCAATCTCAGTCATCGGCGTATTCTAAGTCAATAAGTGAGCCTCCTGGTAAAAGTTCAACTCCAGGAGATTGAGATGATGAAAGTGATACCTCTAAAAGCATGTCAACGACAAAGTTAAACAAGAATGGAGAGAGTGGACAGCCCTGACGAACACCACTTGAGGTAACCAATTCTGATGACAGTTCGCCATAGGCTCTAACTCGACCAGTTGTATTCGAGTAGAGAGGCTTTATGAGGTCAATGTACTTCTTTGGTACTCCTTTCAGTGACAAACACTGCCATAAAATCTCACGATCAACGGAGTCAAATGCCGCCTCAAGGTCAAGAAATACTACTATTGTGGGACGTCTGAATGTGTGTCTATGTTCTAGGACCTGACGTAGGGTGAATATCTGGTCTATGCAACCACGTCCAGGTCGAAAACCAGCCTGGTTTTCTCTAGTCTGCTCTTCACAAGCTTTGGTTAGGCGTCCAAGTATTATTGAAGCTAATATTTTAGACACTATATTAGTCAAACTGATTCCTCTGTGATTGTCACAGGAGGACTTTTGTCCTTTCTTATAGACTGGCACAATCAGTGATTGGGACTAGTCAGATGGAATTATGTCCAGTTCCCAGATTCTACCTAAGACCTCAGTCAATCTCGTTGCTATTACTAAACCACCATCCTTAAAAATCTCAGGGGTCAACCTGTCAGGGCCTGCTGCTCTCCCTCGCTTCAGATTTCATATAACTTTTTCAACCTCGTAGAGAGTTGGAGGACTTACCTCAATTTTCCATTCAGGACGACTGGGGATCGTGGGTAATTGGAGTGTGGCTGAAGGCCAGTTGAACTGATCCCTAAAGTGTTCTGCCCATCGATCCAATCTCCTGGATTGAGAATGAATGATATGCCCATCTTTGTCTGAGATGGTTTCACTGATATTCGGGTTCCTAATACCGGTTTCTTTAACGAGTCTGAATAGCTGCCTACTGTTACCTATTGCCGCTGCTTTATCCATCTCTCTTGCTTTCGCTACCCACCACTGTTCACGATCATTGCGTAGGCTTCTTATTAGCCTTCGCTTAAGCTGACTCCGCTCTTCGTTATGTTCAGAGCCAGGTGGGATGAGTTTTCGAGCATCTATCAGTGCGGTAGATGCGGCCGAGATCCATTGTTCCTCCCTAACGTTATGGTTTACCTTACTAGCGGATATCACTGCTGCTTCTACAGCTTTTCGGATGTCATTCCACGCTGCTTCGGGGTGGACACAACTTACATGTTTGTCTAACTGTTTTTCCAGTTGTTCCTGAAATGTATTCTTAGCTTGCTTATCATTAAGTAGAACCCTTAGAGGCTTCCCTGCAGTGTCTTTCCTACGACCAGTAAGACGCAGACAGATACGTGCTCGCACTAGAGCATGATCTGAATCTAAACATGTGCCCCAGAATGAGCGACAGTCTTCTATCGAGCCCCTCCATCGGTGGCTGATAGCGATGTGATCTAATTGGGTCCAACGTTGGGACGAATTCGGGGGTCGCCATGTCAAAAGATGTTTTTCCTTATGCTTAAAGTTAGTATTTGCAAGAAATAGGCGGTTATTTGGGCATAGCTGCAACAGACGGTCGCCATTATCTGTTCTTTTTGCCATGACACCATAAGATCCCCCCAGGTGTCTTTCCCTTTCACTTAGTTTACCTACTTGAGCATTAAAGTCACCTGCTACTATTACTACATCAGAACGCCTAGCTTCTCGGAGAAGGTCAGAAAGTTTCCTGTAGAACTCATCTTTTATATCGTCTGAGCTGCAGTCAGTGGGAGAGTAGGCAGAGACGACGAAGAGGCAACGACGAGTTTCCCTATCTTTCCGGGTCCTTATTGATCCGTTTAGTCTGACAGCGCATAGACGACTGTCTACTGGGATCCAGTCTAAAAGAGCTAGTTCTGCCCTAGGACTTAATGCTATACCTACTCCAGCGAGGCCACGGGAAGCAGCATCAGGGCTTCCAGATACACGAAGCGTGTATCGAAATGAAACTTTATTTTGATTAGGTGCGGTCAAATGAATGACGCTACTCGGATCTTGTATGCGCGTTTCGGAGATGCAGCATACATCGATGGTGTAAGATTCTAGAGTCCTAGCTAAGAAAACCTGTTGTCCTATTTGGCACAATGTTCGGACATTAAAAGTTCCTACATGTAGTTTAGAGCGTGGTTTCAGGAGACCAGGAATAACGTTCCGTGTACTTGAATCGTTTGCCCTAGCGGTGCGAGATTATAAAAGGACGTCACCGCTGTCATGCTGGTTGTCTGGAGGAAACACCTTACTGCCGTCACACCTCTGTACAGTCAGCAGTACGACTTCGCCTTCGGACCTTGGGATTGCTGCTTTTAGTCTTACCGCTCTTCAACCGACCTGTCTGGCATGGTAGGACCTCGAGGAACGATTGTTCCAACCAGCATAGCTCGATTGCTTCATCACGATAGGCAAGCCCGACCACCACGTCAAGGTAGCAGCAACGGTCGGGACCTGGCAATCTGGTCCAAGCTCTTTCAAAGGAATTTGCTTTAGTGTGTAAGAGACATGTGGTGTAAAATGAAAAGTGTTAAGATAACAGATTTTGTGTATACGTAAGTGGTGTGAGAAGAAATTTCATTCACTCTAATGGTTGCTCTGGTTGTCGGAAAAGGACATCAGCCTCGTGACTTCCGAAGGGACTTGGCTTTCATCGTCAGGCGTCATAACTCTTTCAAATAAAGACCTTACTTTCAGGTCAGAGTCTAAATGTTCTGAATTATTTTTTCTGTTTAGCGTTTTTTTAGCGAGTTAGTTTTCTACGGGATGGTGTCGCTAACCCCATGCTCAACCCTCCTTCTTTATCCGGGCATGGGATCGGCAGTAGCCTCAGTGGGGCTCCAGGTGGAGATAATTTCATTCACTATATATATTGTTTTGTGACAAATACGAAATTACGATTGGTGAGTCGGCAGGGCATAGTCATACAAGGTCAAAGAATAAATAGAATAGAATAAATAATATATGTATGTTGGTCAGATAAAGATGTACCACGACAATGAGTTGAAAATTATGAAGTTGGTGATTTGATTGCAAATAATGAAAGAAAATTGGCTGGTTGAGAATTTGAGGCACATAAATTAGCATTGGTATTGAGCTGATTCACAATTCCAGTATCATTGCATAGATCATAAGCAACGGCTAAAGCTGTTCCTAAACCAAGACTTCCAACATGTACTTCAGTTTTATCATTGACAGAAACTGATTCCAAACAAGTGGAAGATTGTCGTGGATTATCAGTAGCCTGAAGTGAGCAAAGGAGAAAGTTATCGAGAATTAGGGTTTCAAAAACAAAAGAAAATCAATAAAGTACCTTATAGTTAAATGAATCATGTTTTCAGTTACTCCTGTGTGTGACTTCAGCACTTCAGCTGGTGTATTGTTAGGTCTTGTTGCTTTCCCGTTCTTGATTTGTCTGATGGCCATCTTAATTTCTTCGATCGTTGGTTGAGTGACATTTACAGGAAGGTTTGTGTGTGCTGCTTCGATGTCCGGTGGATTCGATGGGGCTGGTCTATTCAGCAGTTCCTCGAAGTATTCCACCTATCTTTTCCTCTGTTCTTGAATCTCAATAGTTTACTTGTAGTGACTGGTACTATGTCAAGCCCATGTAGGCTATTCTAGCTTCTGGACAAACTTCTTTATAAATTCTCTTCAATACATATTTTGACCTTGTCACTTTACTCTTGTTAACCCTAACTGTTTTCATATGATCGTATGTGTTAATTACTTACCCTATTCATAAAGTGTCTGTAACTTGTTTTTGTTTGACTATAAAAATCGAGACACGTTTGATCAAATAGAGTTGACACACCTCTACCGCACATTATTTCGTTTCGCTTCGTTTCCCTGATTGTCTCTTCAGATCGACGATTGTGTGAAATATACGTTTTCGAGATTCATTCTCGTATTTGACTAATTTTTACTCCGCTCACTAACACGAGTTAAGTCGGTGATTATATACAAGAACAGTCTGGATGTATATTTCGATAACATCATCATCCGATGTAATTGGTGACGAAAAGGCAAACACTAAGTGCCTGTCTTTCTTGTTCTTGATGGGTTCCTCTGGTTTATTATATTTCCCAGTTTCTTCGTTATACCATATAGTTGTTTCCTTGAAGTATTCTACCCATCTGTTCCTTTAACCTTGAATTTCAAAAATTGTCTTTCTTTCTTTGTCCTTGACGGGTGTCTCCGGTTTACTATATTTCCCTGCTAGTTTCTTCGTACCATATAGATGTTTCATATTCCTATCTTGTTCAGCTTTTTCCACCGTCGTTGCTAGTTCTCTCATGTATTTCTGCTTGTCGGCTTTAATACTCTTCTTCACTTGCTTGTTCGCTTCTGCGTAGTCTGCTTATGCTTTGAATTCTCTGCTCGTGTTCGACTGTTGTTAATTACTATCTTCTTGTTTTACTTTTCGTGAATAATCATGTTTGTCGCGATCCAGAACCTCTTTACACGTTGTAATGCTTCTTTGATCCATTTCCAGTTATCCTCCATAGTAGTTTCTTCTGATTCGAGTAGGTCATATAAGGCTTGGAACCTGTTGTTGAGAGTTATCTTGAACTAGTTGAGTTTCTCAGTATTTCGAAGGAATTCGTATTGAACAATTGTAATTCTGTTTCTCCATCTGTATAATGTTTGCTTTGCTTCAGTTTCATCTTGACAACCACCATGTAAATAGTGTTCTATAAAGATAGGTGATGATCGGTAGCTACGTTAGCTTCTCTCCTAGTTCTCACGTCTTCCATTGACCTTCGGAATTTCTTAGTAATGTAAATATAATCGATCTAGTTATGTGTAGTATGGTCCAGTGAAGCATGTGTAGCTTTGTGTATGTGTTTGTGGGAGAATATTGTACCGCCTATAACCAACTTGTTGAATGCACATAAATTTGAAAATCTCTCACCATTTTAGTTCTTCTCTCCCAGTTAGTCCATGTCGTCCTATGATATCTTGATACACAGTGTTGTCCATTCTGACTTTGACGTTTGGGTCTGTCATCAGGACGGTCAGGTCATTTTTTGGGCACTTCGCCATGATCGATTGCAGCCTCTCATAAAACTGTCCTTTATCGTCCTCATTGTTATCATTGGTTGGGGCATAACGTTGTACAAAATTCAGTATGATTCCCTCATTTATTGTGACTGATGCTTTGATGATTGTGGATCCGTGAGATTGCCATCCTGTAAGTGCATTTGGTATTTCTCTGGATAGCATCAGAACAACTCCTTGAGTATGTGGAGCAGTTCCTTCTCCGTGACTAGAGTACAGAAGCATCTTTCCCGTATCTAACTTTCGGTGTTCAGCTTGAGTCCATTGGGTTTCGGTGATTGCGAGTACTGTCAATTTGTATCTCCTTATTTCCGCAGTTATATTTGAATGGTCTTTGAGGTCTCTTACATTGTCCGGACATTCCATGTTTGTATATTAATTGTTGCTCTGGCTATCAAGAGGGGCATCGGCCCCTAAATTTTCGCAGAATGTGGGCTTTTACCGTGAGGCGTCGTAATTCTTGTGAAGATCCTTGAACTTGTAGGACCGATTTTAAATAGTTTGGATTTTCTATTATGGTTGTCGTTCTTTTAGCAAGGTTGTCATCTAGGGAATGGGGTTGTTAACTTCATATTAAACCCGCCTCTATTGTATGGGCTTGGGACCGGTAGTAACCTTAGAAGAGCTAGAGGGGGTTGTCGTGATGTCACCAAAATAATGGTAATTGTGTTGGATCACGACTCATTGCTGTTGATTTTTCGCTGAACAGCAGGATGAAATTTCCATTTGCTTTGTTTATGTTTAAATTCAAGTCTGTTTTCCATTTATTTGCAATAATATCTATTCATTGTATGTGCTATATAAAAGTAAATAGATTCCAGAAGTATGTAATATATATCGAAATCACCTTAATTGTTGAAGATAAACTTACATTGAACTTTGCTTGAAAATTAATTTTTATAAATCCGGATTTTGTAACTGTCTATTAATGTAAATTCACTGTGTTTTTTTCCTATTAGGTGACGGATTCCGATTTCCTATGCACTTCAGAGCCTCAGTCTACTACTCAAGAATTGGAGTTTCTTTTTCCTGATTGTAAAAGTTCACAGTTGCCTCCAATTCCACCAAGACCATTTGTTGATTTTGAACAAACAAAACATTCTACTCTTAGTCGATCGGAATTAAATCCCAGTCAATCACTCGTAACAACTGACCAATGTGCCCGTCCAAAGTTATTATCTACAAATTATTGTAAATCGTTTTCTGTTAGTGGATCACTTCCTGTTAGCGATGTTTCACAATCAAATATACCAGCTACATCATCAGTGTAAGTCATCTATACATCTTATTATAATCATCATCCTTCCTATACTATATCCTTATATGCAACCTTTCTTTTATATACTACCACCACTAAATTAACTACTTCTATGAATTTCGTGTCCATCTTGTTGTGCTAAGGAGGTATGGCAACTTGGGCCGATGCATAAATGTGCCTGGTGCTACGTTGTAGCTGACTGACTGATTATAATCATTATATTTTACGATCGTTCTTAGTAAGAGCATAAAGTTCTATTTTTCTGTTTTTACAATAGTAGTCAGCTATACCAAGACATTTCTATACACTAACACTACTGAATTACAACAAATACTTTTTTATGTAACCAATATTTTGATTTTCAAAATCTTAATCATTATACTTAGCCCAGTTATTCAGCTGGTCTTAAACAATCTAGAATCTAGCATATTTATGCATAGGTCCAACTTCCTACACAATATCAACACAGCGAGACAAAATTCCCACGATAAATATTGAATTATTAGTCGTAATAAAATAGATCAAAATTTGAAAAATTCCCATATTGTGATTTAGAACAACATATATAAGCGAACAATATTGTTTTCGATTAGATCCTCATCAGGCTATACTCTAATATACAGTAATATTTATATGCATATACGAAATTATTATTTTCCTTATGGGGTTCGATCTCGTCTCCTACACATAGCAGAAGCTATAGGAATTCGATCCAACAACCCAAGTCTTTGTGTTCATAAGAAATTTGTAACACTCTTATCCCTCCCTTGGCCTTAATAAATAATCTTACTTTCCATACTCTTTTTTCGTTTATTTTTCTTCACCCCCCCCCTTATCAATTATTTACTTATAATTTTTCTAATATTCGCTTCCAATTATCTGAACACTTCTTATTACGTAATCTTATAATTTCGATGATTGTTATTTCAGTGTCTATATTTTCTAATCATTGACCTATTTTCCTATTATGTAACATTGATTCAAGCCTTTTATTATTCTTATCACAACTAGTACACCTGTCATTACATTACCAATTTGTACTTTCTATTTATTATTATTAATTTTGATTATGTAATCTATTCCACTGTTATCATTGACTCATAAACTGCCTTGATTGGTTTAATAATTTCATATATGCATATAAATATTACTGTATATTAGAGTATAGCCTGATGAGGATCTCATCGAAAACAATATTGTTCGCTTATATATGTTGTTCTAAAATAGATCAGTCTTAAAGTTTACAAATACTGAGGTCTAAAATAATTTCAAAGCTCAGGATGTAAAGTAAAACAGAGTAAATTCATTTGCTTCATTGCAACTAGATCCGGACCACGTTATCCAACCTTTTTCTACAATTAATCACGGTTATTGCATTGACCTTAATCAGATAGTGTGTGCTAATTAGCTGAATATATATCAATAACTCTTTGGATTAATGCCAAGTTTTAATTTGACCTTCCGTAGCTTTCTTCCAGCCTTCCCCTACCTAGTTTAGTTGTTGTAATTAATTATACCTGATTAGGCATTGTCTACTTTCTATTAATTCCATCCAATAAAAATGTAAATAATGTATTTATTTTTGAACTTCAATAGGATGTATTACATTACAAATAAGTTATTCATTTAGCATCGCAGTTAACAAGTAGAAAATTGTCTAATACATGAAAATAATCCTGAATGTAGAGTGTATCTGTTTCAATTCTAAAATCTGCAGGTTACTTTTTGGTCAAAATCTCTTCGACTTCATTTTCAGGAATTGATCTGCTACCAGGAGGTTCACTTATCGACTTAGAATACACAGATTACATAGTCCTGTTTGGTGAAGACACTGGCGAAATGCAGTCTTCTGTTAGAACTGAGTAATAATGCCAGGATGTTTGGGATGCGTTTCTCCCCATCCAAGTGTAAATTGTTCCTCGAGGACTGACCTGCGTCAACACCTGAACTAAGGATAGGGAGCGAAGTAGTCGAACGCGTGGACAATTTCACTTATCTTGGAAGTTTGACCAGCCCTAATGGGTTAGTGTCTGACGAAATCTCAGCACGAATTCAAAAGCTCGTTTGGCTTTTGCCAACTTACGTCACCTATGGCGAAGACGAGATATCCGTCTATCAATTAAGGGACGAGTGTACTGTGCAGCAGTTCGCTCTGTTCTACTTTACGGCTGTGAAACATGGCCATTAAGAGTAGAAGATACTCGTAAGTTACTAGTATTTGACCACAGATGCCTTAGAAATATTGCTCGCATCTGCTGGAATCACCGGGTAAGTAATGGTGAGGTTAGACGCAGGGTATTAGGTAACGATGGTAAATCAGTTGATGAGGTGATGAATCTTCATCGACTGAGATGGTTAGGCCACGTGCTACGTATGTCTGAACACCGATTACCACGACGCGCAATGTTGACTAGTGTAGGGGATATTTGGAAGAAAGTTAGGGTCGGCCCAAACCAGAACATGGCATCAGTGCTTGATGTCACTAACTTCTAGTCTAAGCTATGTTTGTAGATGCAGACTACTTGGTTGGGGTCCGCGTGACTATCGTAACCAATGGTTGGGAACTCTGTTTGACATGGCTCAGAATCGATCGCAATGGCGTAGGTGTATACACTCTTTATCTTCCCTTAAACCTTGAGACTAAAATTGCTTCATAACGTTCTTGCTTCCCGTACTGTATCCTTATATACAACCTATCTTGTAGTGCCGTGCTCGTACGGCGAGGCCTCCAATTCTGTTGTGGCGTAAATCTGATTCCCTTTTGATCGTATGAATGATTGTTTGTTGCTAAAATATACGTATTGAGAAATGAAAATGGTAAACAGATAAAACATCACTACATTTCCTTAAACTATCTTTTATTGTTTTGTCTCCTCATTGGATTGGTCACTTTTGTGACTGCTTCAACATTTCCACTGCATAGTCTATTATATAACTGTAAAACTGTGTGCTACAAGTTATATGCTGAGATTTCAGTGAAATGGTCTCAGATACACATAATAATCATTTATATGCTTTCAACACAGGGTTATACGTGTAATAGTGTACTAGCTTCACGTGTTTTTTCATAAAGTGGATGCTAATGGTGTTGTCTAAAATGACAATGAAAACCACACAACAACCTCTTCATACTACTGGACCACATTTATCCCCATACATGTTCATATTTTAGACTTACTTGGATTCGCTAAGTATATATGTTAACAGCGTATGCTTACGCGCTTTTGTAAGAAGTTTTCAGCCTATCTACTTATTGAAAAACTGAAGACATACCGTCACGTTAGTTTTCGTATTTTCCTCATCTGACATTCAGAGAAACAATAGGCTATTACCATGATATTCATACATTAAGTATCTATTCCACAATGTAGAGAAATGTCAAATGGATAAAACGGATCGTAATCATTTACAGATATGAATATGAATGGTAACTGATCACTGTTTATATAATATTTTATGCATATCTTTTGAATATTTCAGTCAGTCAGCTACAACGTAGCACCAGGCACATTTATGCATCGGCCCAAGTTGCCATACCTCCTTAGCACAACAAGATGGACACGAAATTCATAGAAGTAGTTAATTTAGTGGTGGTAGTATATAAAAGATAGTTTGTATATTAGGATAAAGTATAGGAAGGAAGAACGTTATGAATCAATTTTAATCTCAAGGTTTAAGGGAAGATAAAGAGTGTATACACCTACGCCATTGTGATCGATTCTGAGCCATGTCACCCAGAGTCTTTAACTATTGGTTACGATAGTCACGTGGACCCCAACCAAGTAGTCTGCATCTGCCAACATGGATCAAAAAGGTGCAAATTTTGTTGCACCTTTGGATGATTTTTTTGCTGTGAATGGTTTGCTGTAATCAGACATACGTTACTAAATAAAACTTATTATTATTCTATGTTAAACCATCTAGGACTGAGGAAAAATACGTTACCATAATCATTTCCAGTTTAAGCAGTCAAATGCTGTCACTAATGTGCACACAAGTTTGTTTTATTGGTATTCACTTGTCAGTAAGATTCACCAGTGATCTAACATGCAGTCATATTCATGTGAACATTGCCAAGTCTTACTTGTAATAATTTTAACATTTCCTAGAAAAGAAAAGAAAATTTAGTTTTAAATAACGTGTTATTAAGTCTATTTTCCTACTTTAACATTCTTTCCAAACAATTTCAGCACTAATCTTTTGTCAGAATTCAGTTTATGTTCTATGAATGATGTATTTGATTCGTCAGCTGTTGCTGTAGCCGCATGTGCAACTTCTTTAGGTGCTGTAGATGTTTCATGTACCACACCGCCGCCGTCGTTGTCGTCGTCATCTGTGGCGGCTATAGATCCTAGCTGCAGTAAGCTTGACGATGTACCATCATCAGGTGAGGAGTAATATATTTTTTAATCAGATTGTTTGAATTGATTTATCCTATACTACTTCCTATATGATATTTACTTTAATCTCTCTCATTATCAATATCACGAATTTTCGAGTTTTTTCGTAGTTAAACGATACTGGTTCTAATTACTAGATTATGTGCTCAAACCCCACTCTACTTACTTCAGTTTGGGCAGTTGGATAGTATCGCTTAACCTTATACGGAAATTTGTGACTCAAAACTCCGAGTTCATAAACGTATAATTGGTAAATGAGTGAGTTACGATCAGTAACCACTGTCTTTTTGTTGTATTATTGTGCTGTTAGTCAGATTTTTCCGATTTCATTTTCTATTTGACCACTAGTCTAACTGGCTCGGTATTTTAGGCAGTTGAAAGCAAACGGAAATATTACAACTTGGTTTATAGAATTTTATCAACACTGAGGACTGGACAGTAATTAATACCCAGTGAATATCGTATTCCCTTAAGGGGTCAGTCGTGTTCCAAATAGCATCGTAACAACATCTCTGATAGATAATGCAAGTTTCGAATCTTACTGGATGCATCAGTTATAGATATGGTTTGCTAACGAATCCTAGTTTCAAAATTTCTTCCTGATTACTTGGACATGTAGGATATAACTTGATTTAATCATTATTTATTGTAAGGTTTTGTATTCTCCGAATACTGAATTGTTCAGTCTGTGAGGTTTTTGCACGAACTCTGTCTGGGACAATTGACCGCAGTTATACAGGCCCATTAAACCCTTGTTTATGTGACATAGTTTATTCTGTGTATATACTACCTGTTTGTCTTGCATACACACCAAACAAGAGTTAAACAAAAATATAAAGAAACAATCGAGTTCAATAAGTGTAAACATTTTTTTATTGACTGATTGGTGAACAGCATTAACTTCCTATTCTTATCTTCTTCCATGACACTAACAACACGTGGCAGTTGTATCATTGGTTGTTTTGTCTATCGAAATAGGATAATCTTACTTTTGACCATCTACCTACCTAGTTAGTTATTAACCTCTAAGCATATTTCTCGTTTATTTGCATACCGCCTGTCTGTTTGTCACAAAATCAAAATCGATCAAAACAAATCATATGGCAGCATTTACAAAAGACGCAAAGAATTTTTAAAAAATGTTTGCACACATGATATACGCACGCACATATTTAAATATTTACAGTTCAGGGGTTCGAAAACATAAACCTGGTGACCTCAATTGGAATGATTCCGTCATAAGATAGTGCTATATCATATGAAATGATAATAATCATCTGTCCAATTGGGATAATACACTTTTTAATGCATTTGATTGTTTATGATCCCTTGAAATTTCATTCAGTCTGCTTTCTTTGTATGTGTGTCTTATTTCTCGCAAATGGTTCACACGTTTTTTTTCAGAAGCACAATTACGCTAATGCATTTCTTTTTACTGTTTGTATGTTTAGGTCTAGTTGTTCCGAATTTTGTGTTGATTGATTATTTGGTCAAATAGTGAAAAAAATATCCCCTTGCAGTTAAGTATAAAATTGATACCAGTCAGTCACAATGTAGAACTTGTACGTACGTACACTAGTTCAAGTTGCCATACCCCATTAGCACAAAAAGATGAAGTCAGGCCATGTCCCACAATAGTAGCGGTAGTAACAGTATCAGTGATAATAAAAAAATATTAGAAATCGAGGATATAATACGTAAAAATACAAATTATTGGGATGAAAGCACGAAGAAAAGTTATGGGGAATTTAGAATCCCAGGATTTGGGGAAAGACAACAAATAACGGATGCACCTGCACCATTGCAAACGATTTTGAGCCATGTCACTCATAGTCTCTAACACTTAGTTACGATGATCACGCAAACATCTTCCAGGTAGTCTGTACCTATTGACATGGCTCAATCCAATTGTCACTGACTCCATGTTTTGGTTTGGGTGCTCCAACCTGCTTCTACACCAAACAACATCGCTCGTTGAAGTAGGCAGTGGTTGGGCATACGTAACACATGTCCCTGTCATCTCGACTGATGCAGAATCACTACCTGATCAATCGATTTGCCACACTTACATAGCAGCTTATTCTTAACCCATTGATTGCTTACTCCGTGGTCCCAAAACACATGAGCAATGCTTCGAAGACGTCTATGATCGAATACTAGTAACCTACGAATATGCTCTATTCGTAATGGTCATATTTCACACCCATGAAGCAGAACGCATCGAACTGCTGCTCAGTGAATCCGTCATTTGTTTGGTGAAGTGATATCTCACCTGCACGAAAAGTGATGCAAGTTGGCAAAGGCCAATCGAGCTCTTAATGTTTGTGAGGATTTCGGCAGTCACCAGATCATCAGGACTGATGAGACTCCCAAGATAAGTGGAGCGGACGATGCATTCATCTGTCTCACTCATTATGATTAATCCGGGTGATGATGCAAGTCAATTATGAAGCAAGCTTTTGCATTTGGCAAGAAAGAATCGTGTCCCAAACATACTTGCATTGTTGCTTACCATGATTCTCTCTTCTAATCTTATTGGAGATACTTACTTACTTACACCTGTTACCCCTCGTCGAGGAGCATAGGCCGCTCACCAGCATTCTCCATCCAACTCTGTCCTGAGCCTTCCTTCCGGTTGCTATTCATCCTTTTCATATCTGCTTCTATTTCCCGGCGTAGTGTGTTCTTTGGCCTTCCTCATTTCCGCTTCCCTTCCGAATTCCAAGTTAGGGATTGAGTCGTGATGCACATTGGTGATTTCCTCAATGTATGTCCGATCCACTTCCAACGTCTTTTCCTAATTTCCTCTTCAGCTCGAAGCTGGTTTGTCCTCTTCCATAAAACGCTGTTACTCATAGTATCCGGCCAATTGATGTTGAGTATTTTGCGTAGACAACTGTTTATAAATACCTGTACCTTCCTGATGATGGTCGTAGTAGTTCTCCACGTTTCAGCTCCATACAGTAGGACTGTCTTGACGTTCGTATTAAAGATTCTGACCTTGAAATTGGTTGAGAGTTGTTTTGAGTTCCATATGTTCTTCAATTGTAGAAATGCTGTCCTTGCTTTGCCAATCCTCGCCTTTACATCTGCATCAGATCCTCCTTGATTATCAACGATACTCCCCAGGTACTTGAATGTTTCCACCTCTTCCAAAGTTTCGCCATCAAATGTGATTGGGTTGGTGTTTTCCGTGTTGCATTTGAGAATCGTGCTTTTTCCTTTGTGAATGTGGAGGCCTATCGATGCGGAGGCTTCTGCTACATTTGCTGTCTTCATCTGCATTTGTTCGTGTGTATGAGAGAGGAGGGCTAGGTCATCTGCGAAGTCCAAATCACCTAATTGATTCTGAGCTGTCCATTGTATTCGTATTTCCCTTCAGATGTCGAATTCTTCATAATCCAGTCAATCACTAGAAGGAAGAGGAAGGGGGAGAGTAGAAAGTCTTGTTTGACTCCGGTCCTTACTGGAAATGCATCTGTCAGCTGTCCTCCATGCACCACTTTGCACTGTAGTCCAAACTGATACCTCTGTAGTTCTCACATTTGCTCAGATCTCCTTTCTTTGGTATCTTGATGAGATATCCTTCTTTCCAGTCCGTTGGCACTTGTTCCTCTTCCCAAATCTTCTTGAATAGAAGGTGAAGCATGTTTGCAGTTATTTCAATGCCTGACTTCAGTGCTTCTGCTGGTATATTGTCAGGTCCTGCTGCCTTCCCACTTTTGATTTGTCTGATGGCCATCTTGACTTCTTCGATCGTTGGTGGAGTGACATCTATTGGAATGTCTGTGTGGGCTGCTTCGATGTTCGGTGGATTCAATGGGGTTGGTCTATTCAGCAGTTCCTCGAAGTATTCTGCTCATCTTCCTCTGTTCTTGGATCTCAGTGATTGTCTTTCCTTCTTTGTCCTTGCCCGACCGTTGCTGCTACCTTGACGTGGTGGTCGGGCTTGCCTATCGTGATGATCCAATCGAGCTATGCTGGCTGGAACAATCGTTCCTCGAGGTCCTACCATGCCAGACAGGTCGGTTGAAGAGCGGTGAGACTAAAAGCAGCAAACCCAAGGTCCAAAGGCGAAGTCGTACTGCTGACTGTACAGAGGTGTGAAAGCAGTAAGGTGTTTCCTTCAGACAACCAGCATGACAGCGATGCTGCCTTCCCACAAGGAGGGGTGGGGTTAGAAAAGGTCGACCCTAAAAATGCACACCTCGCCTTATCCCACGGATATCCGTCTCCGGCGGTAAGGTTTTTTTTTAAAGAACGGAGCTGACACAAAAAGGTCGTGTGTGACCGACCTCAAGCAGTTGTCCCTTGGGCTCTGCGGTCACGCTCTCAGGTCATTAAGACCACTTCTAACCCAATTTCCTTTTCAGGTACCTCTAGAAGAATCCTTCCACGGTGTGGGCAACCGGGAAGTGATAACTGCCCTCATACCTCTAACAACACTCAAGACCACTGTATTCATAATCAATCTCCTTCTTCAATTCCTACTACCTTGACTTTCAACACTAAACTTCCTCTCTCGGTTTCCTCCTCAAGTGTCACCATTGCCAACGATTCTAGTGCGCGAAACGCTGTCCCAGGTCTACTAAAACCTCGCTCCAAACTACACATTGGAGCCTTCAACGTACGTACTTTAAGTCAAATCGGACAACAGGCCTCCTTAGCTAAAACCTTAGAGTCGCGTACCATTGATGTATGCTGTGTCTCCGAAACACGCATACAGGATCCTAGTGTGGTAATTCACTTGACCTCACCTCACCAAAATGGACAGCCAACGAAATACACCCTCCGTGTATCTGGCGACCCGTTGGCTAGTTCTCGTGGACTTGCATAGTAGTCGTAGCGGGTGACTTTAATGCCCAGGTAGGCAGCTTAAATCAAACAGAAAGACATTTAGGTGGGTGTTTTAGTATTCCGGCTCAACGAACCGATAATGGTGATCGTCTGTTGCAACTATGCTCAGACAATCGTTTATTTTTGGCAAGCACTAATTTTAAACATAAGGAGAGACATCGTCTAACATGGCGACCACCTGCACCAAACCAACGATGGACTCAAATAGACCATATTGTCATCAGTCATCGTTGGAGAGGCTCAATAGAAGATTAACGCTCGTATTGGAATACTTGTTTAGACTCTGATCACGCTTTAATACGAGCACGCATTTGTCTGCGCCTCAATGGACGCAGGAAAAGTACACTAAGAAGACCCATCAGGATTGAACTGGAGGACGAGAAAGCCAAATGCGAATTCCAGAAACAACTGAGTTCACATCTAGGCAGTTCTGTAAACGAGACTGACCCAGATGCTGCTTGGAAAGGCATACGAACAGCTGTGGAAACAGCAGTAACATCTATTAGTCATTTAAACCATAGGGCTCCAAAAAACCAGTGGATTTCTTCTAAGTCTATTTCACTGATGGTTTCGCGTAAACTCATCCCATCAGGCTCTGAACATGACGAAGAGCGTAAACAAATTAGATCTAGGTTAACTAAAAGTCTAAGGAACGATCGTGAGCAGTGGTGGGCAACGAAAGCAAAAGAGATGGAAAAGGCAGCGGCTGTAGGGAACACCAGGCAACTATTCAGACTAATAAAAGAAACTGGAATTAAGAAGTCAAGTGTAAGTGAGACGATCTCGGAGAAAGATGGAACCCTTATCTGCTCTCTACCCAAACGTTTAGAACGATGGGCGGAACACTTTAAGGAGCAGTTTAGCTGGCCTTCAGCTACTGCACAACTACCCACTATTCCTAGAAAACCTGAATGGAACATTGAAGCAGGCCCCCCGACCCTACTTGAAGTTCAAAAGGCTATAGGTAATCTGAAACGAGGAAGAGCA
Organism: Schistosoma rodhaini; assembly: GCA_944470415.2. NCBI lineage: Eukaryota > Metazoa > Platyhelminthes > Trematoda > Strigeidida > Schistosomatidae > Schistosoma > Schistosoma rodhaini. Next base: position 85,702,433 of record OX104044.1, read on the forward strand.
GCTGGTCCTGATGGATTGGCTCCAGAGGTCTTTAAATATGGTGGTCCAATTTTAGCGATTAGGTTGACTAATATTCTGGCTAAAATCTGGGAGACGGATGTAATCCCATCCGACTGGTCACAATCACTGATTGTCCCAATATATAAAAAGGGGTCCAAATCATCCTGCAATAACCATAGAGGGATTAGTCTGACTAACATAGTATCTAAAATACTAGCCTCAATAATTATCAGGCGCCTAACTAAAACTCGTGAACTGCGAACACGAGAAAATCAGGCTGGCTTCAGACCTGGTCGTGGCTGTATCGACCACATATTCACCATTCGTCAAGTTTTAGAGCACAGACATGCTTATCGGCGTCCGACAATGATAGTTTTTCTTAACTTGAAAGCAGCATTTGACTCTGTAGACCGAGAGGTTCTGTGGCAGTGTCTGTCATTGAAAGGTGTACCTGAGAAGTACATAAACCTTGTGAAGGCTCTTTACTCGAACACTATCAGTCGAGTGAGAGCTTATGGCGAACTGTCATATGATTTTACAACCTCAAGTGGTGTCCGTCAAGGCTGTCCACTATCCCCCTTTTTGTTTAACTTCATTATAGACCTGTTGCTGCAAATGACACTCTCGTCGACTGAGTTTACAGGAATTAATCTCCTACCAGGGGGACCACTAAGCGACTTAGAATACGCAGATGACATAGTCCTGTTTGGTGAAGACGCTGACAAAATGCAGAGTCTTCTGTTGGAACACAGTAATAATGCCAGGATGTTTGGGATGCGTTTCTCCCCATCCAAATGTAAATTGTTACTCCAGGACTGGCCTGCGTCAACACCTGAACTAAGGATAGGGAGTGAAGTAGTCGAACGCGTCGACAACTTCACTTATCTTGGAAGTCTGATCAGCCCTAATGGGTTGGTGTCTGATGAAATCTCAGCACGGATTCAAAAAGCTCGTTTGGCTTTTGCCAACTTACGTCACCTATGGCGAAGACGAGATATCCGTCTATCAATTAAGGGACGAGTATACTGCGCAGCAGTTCGCTCTGTTCTACTTTACAGCTGTGAAACATGGCCATTAAGAGTAGAAGATACTCGTAGGTTACTAGTATTTGACCACAGATGCCTTAGAAATATTGCTCTCATCTGCTGGAATCACCGAGTAAGTAATAGTGAGGTTAGACGCAGGGTATTAGGTAACGATGGTAAATCAGTTGATGAGGTGATAAATCTTCATCGACTGAGATGGTTGGGCCATGTGTTACGTATGCCTGAACACCGATTACCACGACGCGCTATGATGACTAGTGTAGGGGATTGTTGGAAGAGAGTTAGGGACGGCCAAACCAAAACATGTCATCAGTGTTTGAAGTCACTAACTTCTAGCCTGAGCCATGTTGGCAGATGCAGACTACCTGGTTGGGGTCCGCGTGACTATCGTAATAAGTGGTTGGAGACTCTAGGTGACATGGCTCAGAATCGATCACAATGGCGTAGGTGTATACACTCTTTATCTTCCCTTAAACCTTGAGATTAAAATTGCTTCATAACGTTCTTGCTTCCCATACTATATCCTTATGTACTACCACCACTAAATTAATTACTTCTATGAATCCAGTGTTGATCTTGTTGTGCTAAAGAGGTATGGCAACTTGGACCGATGCATAAATGTGCCTGGTCCTACGTTGTAGCTGACTGACTGACTTTGTCCTTGACTGGTCTCTCTTGTTTACTATATCTCCCTGCCAATTTCTTCGTTGTATCGTATAGTTGTCTCATATTCCATTCTCTTGCAGCTTTTTTTGTCGCCGTTGCTAGTTCCCCCATGTATTTCTGCTTGTCGGCTTTAATGCTCCTCTTCACTTCTCTGTTTGCTTCTGCGTAGTCTGCTTGTGCTTTGACTTTCTCTGCTCGTGTTCGGCTGTTGTTAATTGCTAGTTTCTTGTTCTTCCTTTCTTGAATTTTGTCCAGGGTTCCCATAGAGATCCATTCCTTGTGATGATGCTTCTTAGGACCAAGAACCTGCTGACACGTTGAAGTTAGTGCTTCTTTTATCCCTTTCCAGTTGTCCTCCAAAGTAGTTTCTTGTTCATTCAGTAGATCCTGTAGAGCTTGGAACCTGTTGTTGAGAGTTATCTTGAATTCATGGAGCTTGTCAATATCTCGAAGAAGGGCTGTATTAAACCTTTGTAGTGCTGTTTGTTCAGTTGTCCAGTCTTTCTTTAGCTTCAGTCTCATCTTGGCCATAACCAGGTGGTGATCTGAAGCTATATCAGCTCCTCTCCGGGTTCTCACATCTTCCATTGTTCTTCGAAATTTTTTGTTGATACAGATGTGATCTATCTGGTTCTCTGTGGTGTGGTCCGGTGAGATCCATGTAGCTTTGTGTATGCGCTTGTGTGGGAATATTGTGCCATCTATAACCAATTTGTTGGATGCACATAGATTTGCAAGTCTCTCCCCATTTTCATTTCTCTCTCCTAATCCATGTCGTCCAATTACATCTTCATATCCTGTGTTGTCCACTCCAACTTTAGCATTTAGATCTCCCATCAGGATGGTGAGGTCCTTTCGTGAGCACTTTGCTATAATTGATTGCAGCCTTTCATAGAACTGATCTTTATCATCGTCGTTGCTATCATTGGTGGGTGCATAACATTGGATAACGTTCATTGTAATCCCTTGCTTCTTTGTTCTGAATGATGCTTTGATTATCCTGGGTCCATGAGATTCCCATCCCACAAGTGCATTTCGTGCTTCTTTAGACAGCACTAGAGCAACTCCCTGAGTGTGTGAAGCATTTTCCCCTTCGTGACTGGAGTACAGCAGCATCTCTTCTTTAACTAACCTTTGTTGTCCAGTTTGTGTCCAATGGGTTTCGCTGATTCCGAGTACTGCCAAGTTGTATCTCCTCATTTCCATTGCTATTTGGCTGGTCTTTCCTGTCTCCCACATTGTCCGGACGTTCCATGTACCTATAAAGAGTGTTGCTCTGGTTGTTAGAAGGTGCATCGGTCTCGTGACTTCCGAAGGAATTCGGCTTTCATCATGAGACGTCATTATTCCTTCAACTCCCAGGGCAGAGTTTAAATGGTTTGGATGATTTTTTTCTGGTTAGCGTTTTTTAGCGAGTTAGCTTTTCTACGGGATGGGGTCGCTAACCCCATGCCCAACCCTCCTCCTTTACCCGGGCTTGGGACCGACAGGAACTCTAGAAGAGCTACAGGCTGAGTTCTTATTGGAGATTGTTGTGTATTAATCGTTTGATTTTTCCAGTCGGTATTACAACCATCCTTAAATCATTCGTAGTGAAAGAGTACCGGCAGATATACTTTTATTCGTTTTTTCTTCACAAATTCACCAGTTTTATTCTTTATGGCTATCAGCAATATTGCTATTATCATTTGAACTCCACTGTTATGCATCTTGATGGACTGGTATAGTGTAAAAAAATTGGAATGATACAGATTTATTTCAATGTCGTACGTTCCTTATTACTGATTACGTATTTCAGTTTGCTTCAATGGTATAACTATTTATTTCAATCTAAAGAAATAACTATCTATAAGGAATGTAATAGGGTAGGCCATCGAATTGAGTGGTATTTAGAAAGATACGTTTTTATTGACATATATGCACTTGTACATTTTATCATCATGAGTGATGTATTGTTCTATGCTTTAACCCTAATTTGAATTATTTCCAAGAATTTTTGTTTTATGTATATGTGGGTTGTATCTAGATGTTCTTTTTTTATACTATCACTCTTCTTGTAGATAAATCTTTTCAACGGCATTTGTCAATACTTGCTACATCAACTCCGCCAGGGTCACCAAATGTCAAACAGAATTCATCAACTACTGAGGCACACGTCAACAACAGTTCGTGCATTTCTTCCTCGTCAGTAGTCCCCAACTATTTTGGTGTTAGAGTTGTGTGTCAAGGTGTTGTCCAACGTCGAACTGTTTACCGTTTCACACCAACAACAAATACCAACCAAAGTATTGACACAGTTTGTTCAAATAGTCCTATGTTTACATCATCAGTGCATGCTTCTAATTCTTCTCTATCTGGTTCTTCAGTGATTGTCTCAGGATCAACAGCTACAAAACAAATGTTTCACAATCCATCCTCTACGTGTCGACCATCTGGATTCTCTAAATGGCGTCGTTTGTGGGCTACTTTGGTTATGGTAGGTGATGGTCTCACTGCCTACATGATTTATTTTGAACCAAAAGTAAAGAATGCAGTCTACCGCAATCAGGTAAGTATCGAAGTTTTATTTTAGACTTCTGTGTAAAAAGAAATATTGTTCATTGATATGGTTTATACATTGGCATTGTTCTCCTAAAAATCTGATTCTGATAGCTTTTTACTATTCAGTTTCAGGCTCATCAGTGCCAAATCCATTGTCTGTTCGGTCCTCCTGCACTTAATGCTTTCAATTGTCAGAGCAAAAGAAATGATGTTAAAAAACTACAAAATCCAACTGATGACTCGGCGGAAGTAGACGTAGCTGAGGTTTCTGAGCTTCTAACCGAATCAGACTGTAAATCCGAGATCTGTGCTAATATTCGTCTTAAAACGTCTTGTGACCTTCCGAATCCCAACTTATTATTCACTGCCGCAAAAGCAGAACCTGGTAAACATCGAAATGGTATTTTAGACCCAGACTCCTTTTTGCTGACTGACTTTATTCTTGGCAAAACCTATCGCTTTCGACCAATGGCTTTTCCCACAGAAAGCTCTACAACCAATACTTTCCCAAAACCTGACTCTATTCGTTCCAGTGGAGCATTAAATTGGTTTCTTCGTAGTGGCTTACAACATCCTCATGCTTGCTCTAGAGTACCTCAGTCCTCTGGACAATCATTTTCGCCAGAAGTAAATAGCTCTGGTCGTACACGTGGCCTATCGGCTCCGGGATCATTTATTCATCCCTATTTTGGTTCTCGTTCTTCTGTTAAGAAAGGCAAGAAAACAGCTATAACTGAACTTGGAGACTTATCTACACTTGAATGTTTATCGACCAACGAGAATGTTGATCTATGGCTAAGATGTATTCAATCTGTAATGGGACAAATATATAAAGCATATCTACGCCAAATCGTATCGCCGCACTGTACGACTCAATCAAAAACCACAGATTGAACAAATGTTATTTAATAATTCATGAATGTGCTTGTCGATAGTTTTGGTCGTAACAGTTATTTGTTTGCATTTCACTGTGCTTATTTAGTCACGCTCGCCTAACATTTTTTTAAAAATTTCCTTCAACACTATTTATCCGGTGTTTTCATTCTCTTTGGATAATTCGATATACTACATGTACATAGATTTTAGTTGTTTAGATTGTTTGTTTTTAATTTTACTCATATGCTTGAATCCAGGTTTATTTCTTCTATTTTACAATAATTGATTTAAAATTTTAACTAGTCTAGTTCAATGAATTGTTTTAAATCTTATGATATCTTATTGCTTAATGTATAACTTACCTCTAGACCCAGTGTTTTGTGCATGTAAAAATTTGTTTTCAACTAACCATAGTGGATTTCATTCTTTTTCTAGTTAAATTTTACATCCTTCTGCCACATACCCTGACATTTTAAACCTAATCTTTGCATTTGTTTAGCTCTGTGCTAAGAATGATTTCCGAGTATGGTTTTATTTGTTATCAAGTGTTTAGTAATATATTCTCTTACTTCTTTTGTCCAACTATGTGTTTATTTTTGTGATACCCCCGAGGTTTCATAGGTTTCCAATTTCAGTTAGTGTAAGCAAAGCTCCTCCACTACAAATGTGTATTGTAAAATAATTTCTGGACAAATTAATAAGCATGATCATTGATATGAATAAAGCCAGCTAGACAAAGTAAGCATACTGAATGTGAAGAGATTGTGTGTTTTCGAAATGGATGCTAAATACGTGAATACTCAGCTTTCAACTCAGGATAATTTCGCATGATCATGTAACTATTGCTCTAATGATGCGTTATAGTTATCGGACGTATGTTCAGTCCAAGCGTTGTATTAGTATTACGGCTTAGTTCATTGATCCCAGGCGGTTTTTTTGGTTATTGGTTTCTTGTTGAAGTATGTAAATTCCAAGCGTAGTGTAGATCAATAAATTTGCATTTGTTAAGTTCGGTGTTGATCAATTGTTATCTGCCTAAAGCTGAACTTCCGTTAAATCCTTCCATAAAATGTTAATACCGTACTGCTTTCTCTCTGCTGTTTCCCATCACAAAACGTCTGCTGAACCAGAATGTTCATGTATATAAAAAACCTTGGTAGCTCTGTACTACTATCTTGGGATGATCTGAATATTGTGTTGACAAATTTCACTCGGACATAAATATACTCAACTGTCAAACTATGATATAAACCAATGACTAGCTCCTGTCTATGAGTCTCATATAAGTAAAACTAACCATATTCAGCAGCCAGAAATGTCCTTCAAGATCCGTAGCGTATCGATTTCTAACCGTGTCAGTGCTTTTGTCTAAGAAATCACTTGTGAGATGCATGTGGCGCGAGATCTTGCGCCTAATGGCTCGCAAGAAACTTTGGCATGCGAACATTTTATTGCTTGGTCGTACATATCGAAAGACCTTCGAATTCCAGATGAACCTGTTCATAACCTTAGACAGATGCTGTTGCCAACGTTTACAGTGCAAAAGTACTCCCTATGCCTACATATTTTCAGTCTGCCCACTTTCTACTTGATATCAGTGAACAGCTATGGAGCTTACTAAACCCAGAAGAAGCTTAAATAATATTTTTTGAATGTCAGGGCTCATACCAGGTTCCCATAAATTTATTTGTAAAATCTAGACTTCTTAAGAAGTTTTATGGCACAAATACTTAAAGGAACCAGAATTCCAACACAATAATGCTGAGTGTGGATCTGGTGTGCGCTTCCCCAGGTCACAACGTGGACGCGATGTTTATTTAAAAAATATATTATAGCGGTAAATAAATCCCCGAAATCAGTAGCTCTGAAAGTGTTCGACATTGGATACTGGCCACCTTCGTTTTAATAGACTCTCCTAGCTGAAGGCTCTAGTTTACGAGTGAGAATGCCGTGCTCAGCTGCTCTTTCGATCGCTAGTCAGTTTAGATCAGTCACTTCTAGATATATTGACAACCTATCAAATGTATCTTCGAGCTTCCTCGCTTCTGACTTTTGATTTCACTGGGTGGACACGATTCAATTATAGGTGTTGCTAGTAAACTGTTGTCAAACTACAATACCTGTGGCATCATCATTGATGAGCCCGACGTGATTTGGTACACCGACCAATAAACTATGAGTCCGTTCCTTTTTGGAATTAGTGCTTCACATTATTTTTTACATATTGTATCGTATTTTTGAACATTTTCTCTCGTTCATCTATTTACTCAAAGTTCGCCATGACGATAAAGAATCCCAAGCTACTTAAGGTCAAGACTCATACATCACCCTCGTTTCAGCTAATGCCCTTTTGGCCAGACAATATTGATGCTTGGTTCTGCTACGCAGAGTTATCTGTTTGTGTAACTCCTTTTTCCGATTGAAGATTATCCCCAGTCACAATTAGGCACACAATAGACCCATTCTGTCAACCATTAATCGATAAGTACTCTGAAATATACCAACCGAAATCACCGTGTGCAAACAGCATTGTTACACATCACGACTACAGGACCACCTGTATTTTCGAAAGCACGCTCAGTGACTCCTGAAAAGCTGAGATTGGCTAAAAGCGAATTTAACCACATGATAGAGTTAGGAATCATTAGACCGTCAAACAGCCCATGAGCATCTCTCTTGCACATGGTCTTTAAAAAGGAAAGCAACGATTGGCGTTCAGCTGGTGACTATGGGCGTTTGAATGCAAAAACCATTCCCGATCGTTACCCGTTATTTCACATTCACGATTTGACAGCTACCTTGAAAGATAAAACCATCTTCCCTAAAAACGACATTATTAATATTATTAATAATGACATGGTTAAAGCCTATAACCATTTCCTTTTCTTTTTTTCTCTTCAGAATCATGCTCTGAGGGTGTAACTTCTGACATCTGGAACAAGCTCGACGAACGCGCTTTCACAAGGTCATAGTTCAAATGGTTGAGGACGGAATAGAAGAAGTTTTCGCTTAACGTGCTTCCGTGTCTGGTAGCAGTGGATCACCAATACCTCCAGGCAAGAACCTAGGTATATGAACGATAATAGAGGGAAAAAAAGAATTTGGTAAATCATAATAATATGTTATCCTTAGTCCTTAAGAATAAGTCAAGTTTTCTCTTAAAGGACTCCTGGGAGGTCGCTTGGACTAGCTCAGTCGGCAGCGAATTCCAGCACTTGACAACTCTAACGGAGTAGAAGTTGTGTCTGCAGTCTGTTCTGCTATGTAGGGTCACCAATTTATGGGTGTTACCTCTCAGGTTAGTGTTATGACTAAGCTTAAGAAGTTGTTTAAGGGGATGACTATAAGTATTAAGGATACTATAAGTCATAAGAAGATCACCTCTAAGACGCCTATACTCTAACGGGTAAAGATTAAGTGATTTGAGGCGCTCTTCATAATGTTTGAATTTGAGACCCCGAACTGATTTCGTGGCTCGACGTTGTATGCGTTCCATAGTGTCCTTATCCTTTTGGAGGGAGGGAGGAAATACTATGTTTCCGTACTCTAAGTGGGGACGAATAAAACTGTTGAAGATTATGTGGAAGGTTCTACCGTCAAACTGGCCAAAAATGCGCTTCAATGTTACCAGTGAAAGGTTTGCTTGAGAGGCGTTTTTGTCACAGTTCGCATACGATTTCAGGTCGTAGGGTGCCAACACTCCTAAATCTTTTTCAACTTGGGAAACTTCTAGAGGGGAGTTACCTAAGTTATAACTATAGTCTGCAACATGTCTCAGATGGACTACCTTGCACTTTGAAGTGTTGAAGGTAAGTCCGTTGTCGTCTGCCCAACTTTGAAGTCGAGTCAGATCCTCCTGAAGAACTAGTATATCATTATGATTACGTATCACTCTCCAAAGTTTCACATCATCAGCAAAAAGCAATAAGTCAGATGAAACTTGTTGAGGAGGATCAAGAAGAGAAGAGGTCCTAGTATTGAACCCTGGGGGACCCCACTAGGACATTCCATAGCCTGAGAGAGAGTGAAGTTAACCCTGACCTTAAAATGTCGGTTTTCTAGGTATGAAGTGATCCAGTCAATTAAAGGGGGTTTTATACCCAATCGTCCTAGCTTCTTGATAAGAGATGCATGGTTGACCCTATCAAAAGCTTTTGAGAAGTCCAGGTAGATGACGTCAACCTTCCCCTTGCAATCAAGGATGGTTGTCCATCTATCCACCGCAGTCAGCAGGTTGGTCATACAAGAATGACCTTTTCTGAAACCATGCTGTTGAGGCGATAAGAACTTTGAGGATGATAAGTGTTCTAGTATGCCGTCGAATACTAGGGATACCATAATTTTTGAAGGTGTGGAGAGAAGGGCCACTGGTCGGTAGCTTGAGGGTTCACTGCGTCGACCTCCTTTGAAAATTGGTGTGATGTGGGCCAGCTTCCATATTTCCGGCAGTTTGCCTCTGCTTAGCGAGTGTGCAAACATCACGCTAAGTGGTGTCGCCAGGATTGAAGCTGCTTCCCTCAATACAGCGGAATGATCCATGTCCGGTTCAGGAGAAGTGTCTTTTTTTAGGTTCTGCAGTTTACGGAGCACCAAGTCAGCACTCAGGTCCACTTCGGAAAGTCCTGTAAAGGTCCAGGTGAAGCTTTCGTCAGTATGGTTGATGTGGGTCAGTTGGAATGTCCGGGAGTAATGTTCAGCCAAAAGGTTAGCTGCATCACTGTCGTTGTTGGTAGGGCCATTAGGACCAAGCAGTTGGGAAACTCCAGTTTTGCCTTGTCGAAGAGAAGCTGCATAACTGAACAAGCTTTTCGGATTGGAGACGAATCTATCGATAAGCTTGGTCTGGAACTGAAGCCTGTCTTCTCTTATTGCCTTTGTGCATGTGTTCCTTATATGTTTGTATTGCCTGTATGCGCCGTTGTTATCAGTTCGTTTATATTCAGCCCAACAGTGCCTTTTGCGGCTTAGCAAACGACGAGTGCGGTTCTTGATGATTGGAGGTTGCTTGTAGCTTTTTGGGACCATTTTAGGAACTGAATACTCAGTAGCACATAAGATCGTGTGCAGTAAAAAATCCCAATGAGCATCCACTTCAATTTCAGGGCGAACATCCCAATTCACCTGTTGAAGATAGTCCTGTAAAGCTAACACATTCAACCGTTTGAAGTTCCAGCGCTTGTTGCTAGTAGGATATCGTAGCTCCGTTTTGCTGACAAAGCTGAATGATAAGACGGCGTGATCACTTTTGCCCAGGGGAGCCAGGATTGAGAGGTCGTCAACTAGGAATTCTTCGTTTGTGAATACCCAGTCTAAGCGTGACGGCGTCTGACTGTTTCTCCAACGGGTTGCCGACTTCACATTTTCAAATAATCCCAGGTCGCCGATAAGGTTGAAGAACAGAGCTTCAGTAGAGTTGGCACCACCAATGTATGTATGTTCCACGAAGTTGATTCTAGGGAGATTGAAATCCCCTAGAATCAGGATATGAGAGAATCCAAGACGCGTAGAGCGAGTTAATCCTTCCAGCAGACGTTTGCCATATTCGGTGTCGGCAGTGGGCTTCCTGTAAACGACCCCAACTAGGCACCTCGAGGTGGTTGATAATCTTACTGAGCACCATACTGACTCGTCAAGATTGTGAAACTCTTGGTTGTGAAGTTGGTGCGCATCCAGGCATGACCGTACGTATAGTGCTACCCCACCCCCCATTCCTGTTTTTCTGTCGTTGCGAAATAAAGACATCCCAGTTATTGCTAACTCTTGGTCCGTAAACTGAGACGTTATCCAAGTTTCGGATATTCCTATCAGATGGGCATCATCAGCGTTGCTAAGTTCACATAGCTCATCCATTTTGTTTGGCAAGCTTGCGGCGTTCGTGTATAGGCAGTTTATGCTTTCAATTTGGAACGCGTGAGCCTCTTCTTGTTTGTCTATATGAGCCGTGTGTGAGTGGACAGGTAGCCTACCCATACGATGTTTACCGAGTTGGTAGTCCCTGTCCTTTACACGTTTTTTTATGATCAAGACAGTCCACGAGTGGAATTGTCAGCTCCAGCTTTCGTTTGTGCTTGCTCCTGCTGTCGTGGGGCCTATCCGGATGCATATGGATGCCAGTTGGCAACCGACGTCTATTGGCACGAAATGCTTCCAGAGTTGCAGCCGCCATGTGGGAGGAGGGGAAGGTTATCTTCAGCAGCCGGGGCCTAGAGTCTCCGTCTTTCTTGGCCAGTCTCATTACCTGTTGAATCAATATATTCTTGAGTTTTAAGGAATGCTTAATGAATTTCCATTCCCGAATATCAAAGTTTGCTTGAGCTGGGTCCATATTTTCCGGCACACCTTGCACAATGATATTTCGTCCACGGAAGAACGCCTCGCGAGATTCCTTAGGGATGTTCCGGATGAGATTTCGTTCAGAATACGGTATGTCGGGCAGTATTCTTACGTTCCCATCGGACCTCAGTAAGTGACTGGCTAGCAGGACGTCCTCTACGTCGGAGGCATTCTTAAGTGTAACACGAAGCAGCCTCGGGTGGTTTAGGTGGTTAGAGTCCTTCCCACGAGTGAGCCGTGTGACGGTCAAAGGCTCTATTCTAGGGAGTTCAAGCCTCTTGATTAATTCTCCCCAGAGCATCCTATCGTTTTTGTCCTGCAAACTGAGAGGAAGGTCGGGGTTGTCAATAAGGTTCATGATTATGACAGAGTCGTCACGAACCGCAATTGATTTCCCAGGTTTTCCAGGGCGTCTAGGTTTGGTATCTTGTTGTTTGGATGTCGAGGCGCGTTTTCGATTCCTGGGCTCAGTGATGACCGGGCGGACAGTCTTGGGTGTAGACTGTGCGGCCAAAGCATCAATTGATTTACGCACGATACTTGGGACGTTCAGTTTCGGAGGGGACGCTTGGGCTTTATTACTCCTGTTAACGTGAGTCCATCAACCTACAGGATTTTTGGGAACCACTGTCTCATTCAAGGACCGTTCCCCGGGGGACCCAAGTTTACTGAGGGAGTCGACGACAGTCGATGTTAAGATGGTGCTGAGTTTCAACACATCATCACTCGTGCTGTTAACAGCACCGTCGATAACCGACCTGTCAGTATCCTTTTTCTTATTTGCCCTATGCGTTCCAGCTTTGTTACCCGTCATGATGCTATCATTTACCGAATTCTTAGACAACTTATCTCTCAGACCTGTCAGTAAAGTAATGATAGTACCCAACATAACTACCGTATCGGTGTTGCAGGTAACACATACCCACCTACGATCAGACTTGCTGAGTCTGCTATAGGCTGCTGCTGTTAGATCTGTACATGCTTCATGGAACCAACCTTTACAGTTGTCACATTGCATGCCAGATGTAACGGCAAAACGGCAACCAGGTCTCTTGCATGAATTTTTCATGGCTAGTGATTTAAACTGTCTTAAAAATATAAGCAGTAAATTTAGGACCGTTAAAAAAACACACAGTAAACAAAAACTATCAAAAATGTATAAAAACAGTTAATGATAAGCTAAAGCTAGCCTTTACGTGAAAACTATAAAAAAAAACCGATAGTGAGCTGAGGCAAAACCACAGTTAACTATTAATTTGAGTGAAACACAAAAAATAAGTAATCTACCGAACGTATAGCTCAGAATAGATTCTTTGGATTGGAAATGATACTTTTGTTGCGTAAGAACACAGCAAAAGTTTGAGAAATGTAAATCACGTTAGGACTAAACTTCCCGTTCGAATAGCGCGCGATCAAAGACGTGGTGTCAAAACGTTCGAACCAGGCGCCCCACAAGCCTACTTTATAACAACTATAAACTTAAAAAGCTGCATTACATAAATACTTAGCAAGATCGAAACTCTAATACACTTTTTGTCGAGATTGGATCTGGTATGTAACGTGGACGCCATGCCCCATTGGAAACTATGCTTATGAAAACACTTTATATCTGAACTAATGAACTGCTATCAACTTTTGTAAATTATAATTATTAAACAACCTTGCTTGGGATGCATACTGTAGCCAGTATATGTTGTATTGTCTTATTTTATGACTTTATCCAGTAATCTGTGACGTAGTATGTAAACCTAATAAAGACTTTCGAACTAATGAGTGCTGGTTCAGGCTATCTTTCTTCATTTTTTTCCTTGCCTCCTCTCTGCCTTTCATTTCTCATCAGTTGAGACATCCACATCAGGACTAACATTTAACCCACCGTAAATTTATGTGTGAGTCTGATTGAGAGCATGTGTTTGCACATCAACCCTTAATCTGTTCTCTCATTGGTTTTAAACAAAGACAATCAATAATTTATCCACAATCCATTAACACTCATATATATATATATATATATGGATTTTTAACACTCACACACACGCTTGTTTTCCCGGTGTGCTTGCTTTCTGTACGCTTGTGGATTTTTACCAAGCTTCAACAATAAACTATCTCTATAACTGGTGTTCAGGCTTTTGGATAATCTCAAGTTAACCCGTAATTCTACTAGGAGATTTAGCCTGCAGTAAATATTCAGTTAGCGGGATATTATTTCTTTATTGGAGTCAGATATAGAGGAATTAATCCTCTAAAGACTGAATCGTTAGAAAACCATTTCGAGCAGAAACTAGTTGATGTAGTTGTCAAATGCGTCCCAGTGCAACATTTGTAAGAAGTACCTAGGTACGATCAGCGATCCGAACCATCCTTACTAGATCTCACATTGACCGATTACGAAGATGACCTCACAGACCCCAATTGTATGCGCCTATAGGTAAAACTAATCATGCAGTCCTAGCCTTTCACTTCAACACAGTCGTCAATAACGAGTAGGTGTCGGCCCAAGCCAGACCGTACTTCTGGGAAGCAAATATACAATACATTATACACTCAGCATCCTTGGTAGATTGCACAATAGAGCCAGTTTCTCAATGAAACGAGTTGGGATGTATTCAAGATACTCTGGGCGCACATATTCGTATATAAACCAAGGGAACATCAGAAGACGTAACAAACCTGGAAACTTTCAACATACAAACATTACCAGCGTAGTTTTTAAAGTTTTGTTGAAGATTATTCTAAAGAAGTTGTCTAAGTATCTTGACGAAAACAGGATAATTTTCGTAAATTAGCATGACTTTAGAACAAATTATCTGTGTCCCATGCCTGTGAAAGTTGATGGGCTTCGAAAGATCAAAAGTTATCTAGAGATTTAGCGCGCACTGATTTTAGGAGGGCTCCCAATAAAGTTCTTCATAACTGGTCGTCATCCAAGTTATATTGAAATTGGAGGCAATTTTTGAATATGAATAAAGGACTTCCCAGTTGGGCGTCAGTGAGAAGTAAACATAAATCTGGAGTTATCCAGTTATCCAGTTGAGGAACTATGCTCGGCGGAGTGACTCAGGGCACAGTTTTCATCTGATATACCTTCATTTGTATCATCTTTCAGGACGGAGGTGTTTAGATGACACTCTAAAAAAAATTCAGAAGACCAGAACAAATTACTTGTCAGCTGACTATAGAATTTCCCATAGGATCACCAACGAATAGAATTTATTGTCTCAACACATTGTTGAAGCTCCATCTGTCAAACGTTTCGAAAGAGAACTTGATTAACTGAGATCACCCTAATAAACTTCAACACCTTCAAGATCACTGACTGCCTTGTTCATAACTTCTTAAAATATGGCTGGAGAACAACTTAGACAAAATGGAATGAAGTTGTATTAGAACAGGACAAAAGGAGTCTTAATTGTTGTCAAAATAGATGAAGATTGATCTAAAGGGATTTGAAGATAAGCACTTTTTAGGTCATCTTTCGAGAACACTTTAGAACCACGAAGTCGATTTAGAATATCTTCAGTCTCCATCGTCGTGCACGTTTGTATCAACAGACGGAAGTTCAGTGTTATTCTATAATCACCACATATTCTGGAGGTCTTACCATCCGACTTCAATGGTGTAACCATAGGAGTACCCTATGCTAAGGATTGAATCGGTTCAATTATTCCTTTCGCACACAAATCGTTCAATGTGTTATGTACTGCTTCTTGAAAACCATAATAAATTATTCGTCTTTTAAGAAAGACTGGATCACCCGGTACTTGAAGTTTTATAGGCTGAATTTTCATACTTCCACTACACTTAGCACACGCAGCTATCAAACCTTTACGTAAAGCATCAGAATCCTCTGTAGAAACTAGCAAAGACAATTCCACTTTAAGCCTTTTCAGATTTTTTAAACCCAGTATTGACGGACCTGTTTCACTAACTAAAAATTCACAAAGAATATGTGAAGAATAATCATCTCTTATTAGCAATTCACAGCATCCTCGTATAGGCAGTTAGTGTTGTAGCTGTAAATAATTCCCCAAAATCAATAGTTCATTAAGTGTTCGACATTGGATGCTGACCACGTGTTTAAGTGGACTTGTTTAGCTGAAGGCTTTCGGTCATGCATCCGCACCAGATCACGTTTCAACTCGGCGTGGGACACAGCTCCTACGTTTCATTAACCAGCTTATAGAAAAGGTCCTCGATATATTGGTAACGAATCAAATATATCTTTCCTGCCTCTTCTCGTCTGACTTCTGATTTCTATCTGACTGGGAACGATCAAATATAGAAGGTGCTACTGGTAGCTAGTTGTAAAACTAGAACATCTGTTGTATCATCAGTGTCGAGTAATCCCCAGTATTGAGACATCAGTGGGTCTTACCACAACATTAGCATCTAAAGATTTCAAGTTCGTGAATGAAATTATGGACTCTATACTACCTGTGTCCACAATGAAGTCATGAAATGAACCAAGGGATGTGTATAATCGCTTTTGATTATGAACATTACCTTTCCAGACGGTGGATAAAGACAAATGATCATTAGAAACAGCCGAGTTATTGGGATCTAAATTAAAATAATTAGTAAACTTGAAGCAAGTGAATAGTAGTTTTGCATACCGACTGAATGTGTCCTATCTTGGTACATTTAAGACACTCAGTATCACATAATGCACAGCGTTATGACATACAAAAGGTTATACAACTGAGGGAATATATGTTATTCCAGTGCGATTACGAAAGTTAATAACTTTATGTAACACTTTCCCTTATTCCGAACAACGATTACGATAATCGTGTGTTTTATTGCTTTTAGATCACATGTTAGACAGTTATCTCAACGTTCAGAGACTTAGATTAGGCTTTCTGCTCTAGAGTTTCGTTTCTTGCATAGTCTTGGACCACTGAATTTAACTACCAATGCACAGTTCCAGCACATTGTGCAATTACATACACAGTTAGGTTGAATTTTCACAGTTATAATTAACTGCATGAGCTAGAACAGTTCACTCGAAGTTCTACCATTATATGTGTATATCAACTGGCTAGGGTGTTTGTTTAAGCCCCTCTATCCACAAACTGGCGCGTTACTGAATGTTATGTCTGGAGTGAGGTTAGACAATACTGATATCTTCGAACGTGTTGGAGCTGAGCCATATGGAAGACCTGGTGAAGAAACTGGTGCAATAGACACTAAGGAAAATGCTCCACACTACACCATCCAAGGAGTGTTACATTTCTTACAAACTGAATGGAATCGTCTGGAAATGCAACGCTCCCAATGGGAAGTCGAGCGAGCTGAATTGCAAGTAAATACGGCTGAATGTCTGATTGTTTATATTATTTTTAATTGACTCGGGTGTATAATCTTTTAAGTTTTGGCGGTTGAATACTAGCCATTTATAGTTAATGTTACGCAATGTGAATAAAGTCAAAACACCAACTATTCGCAGTGGTAAGCGTATGGTCAGTTTTTTAAATGTACATTGCATGGAATAGAAAATGCTTTTGTAAGTTCATATTTCGTACACGACTGTTCTGTTTTTACCATTTCAATACCTCAACAGCTCAAGGCTATTTATTTATTTATTTAAACATAAATATTGGTACAATAAAGCACAAGATAAATATGCGCCTCACAAATCTCATTCGATTTGTAGGTAGTGATCGCCTTGTCAGTTTTCTGTGTCTGGGAGTGACAACTTATATGTAGTTAAAGCCAACTAGATAATACCCTTTCATTTTCCAACGTATTCAACACTTGGAGATCGTCTAACTCGTGACTCACTCGACTTGGAACTTGGTATCAGGGGTGGACGGTATGTGTTAACGTGTTCAGTCTCGTAAACGTATGAAACCCTCTCTTGAGTTCTGCTTTCTCTCTGTTTTCAGAGTTTCAAGGCCCTTAAAAGGTGGTGATGCTGTGTTGTTCTCCAATTGGGTTTAAAAAGCTAAGGGGAATCTAGTCCAGTGCTGTTCTAGCGTTAATCGGCTACTATCCAGTACTATTGAAGTAGGACTTAATCCTTCATTGCAACTTTCGTCTTGTGTCGATGCAAGTTGTGAGAGTTTAACCATGTACTTTCGTCAATTATGACCGATCGATATTTCAAGAATCCTTTTTTTATTAGCATCAGTTAAATTTTTATTTACTATATCCATAGGCGCGAATAGCATTCCTTCAAGGGGAGCGTCGTGGACAAGAAAATCTGAAGCAGGACTTAGTTCGACGAATTAAAATGTTAGAATACGGTTTGAAACAGGAGCGTGTCAAATTTCATCTATACAAAGCTTCAGTTTCTGCTGGCAACCCACCTGCTTCCATCAAACAAACTGATCAAGAATCTAGTACCAGAAATGAATCAGCCATTGCAAATCAGTAGCTCTGAAAGTGTTCGACATTGGATACTGGCCACCTTCGTTTTAATAGACTCTCCTAGCTGAAGGCTCTAGTTTACGAGTGAGAATGCCGTGCTCAGCTGCTCTTTCGGTCGCTAGTCAGTTTAGATCAGGCACTTCTAGATATATTGACAACCTATCAAATGTATCTTCGAGCTTCCTCGCTTCTGACTTTTGATTTCACTGGGTGGACACGATTCAATTATAGGTGTTGCTAGTAAACTGTTGTCAAACTACAATACCTGTGGCATCATCATTGATGAGCCCGACGTGATTTGGTACACCGACCAATAAACTATGAGTCCGTTCCTTTTTGGAATTAGTGCTTCACATTATTTTTTACATATTGTATCGTATTTTTGAACATTTTCTCTCGTTCATCTATTTACTCAAAGTTCGCCATGACGATAAAGAATCCCAAGCTACTTAAGGTCAAGACTCATACATCACCCTCGTTTCAGCTAATGCCCTTTTGGCCAGACAATATTGATGCTTGGTTCTGCTACGCAGAGTTATCTGTTTGTGTAACTCCTTTTTCCGATTGAAGATTATCCCCAGTCACAATTAGGCACACAATAGACCCATTCTGTCAACCATTAATCGATAAGTACTCTGAAATATACCAACCGAAATCACCGTGTGCAAACAGCATTGTTACACATCACGACTACAGGACCACCTGTATTTTCGAAAGCACGCTCAGTGACTCCTGAAAAGCTGAGATTGGCTAAAAGCGAATTTAACCACATGATAGAGTTAGGAATCATTAGACCGTCAAACAGCCCATGAGCATCTCTCTTGCACATGGTCTTTAAAAAGGAAAGCAACGATTGGCGTTCAGCTGGTGACTATGGGCGTTTGAATGCAAAAACCATTCCCGATCGTTACCCGTTATTTCACATTCACGATTTGACAGCTACCTTGAAAGATAAAACCATCTTCCCTAAAAACGACATTATTAATATTATTAATAATGACATGGTTAAAGCCTATAACCATTTCCTTTTCTTTTTTTCTCTTCAGAATCATGCTCTGAGGGTGTAACTTCTGACATCTGGAACAAGCTCGACGAACGCGCTTTCACAAGGTCATAGTTCAAATGGTTGAGGACGGAATAGAAGAAGTTTTCGCTTAACGTGCTTCCGTGTCTGGTAGCAGTGGATCACCAATACCTCCAGGCAAGAACCTAGGTATATGAACGATAATAGAGGGAAAAAAAGAATTTGGTAAATCATAATAATATGTTATCCTTAGTCCTTAAGAATAAGTCAAGTTTTCTCTTAAAGGACTCCTGGGAGGTCGCTTGGACTAGCTCAGTCGGCAGCGAATTCCAGCACTTGACAACTCTAACGGAGTAGAAGTTGTGTCTGCAGTCTGTTCTGCTATGTAGGGTCACCAATTTATGGGTGTTACCTCTCAGGTTAGTGTTATGACTAAGCTTAAGAAGTTGTTTAAGGGGATGACTATAAGTATTAAGGATACTATAAGTCATAAGAAGATCACCTCTAAGACGCCTATACTCTAACGGGTAAAGATTAAGTGATTTGAGGCGCTCTTCATAATGTTTGAATTTGAGACCCCGAACTGATTTCGTGGCTCGACGTTGTATGCGTTCCATAGTGTCCTTATCCTTTTGGAGGGAGGGAGGAAATACTATGTTTCCGTACTCTAAGTGGGGACGAATAAAACTGTTGAAGATTATGTGGAAGGTTCTACCGTCAAACTGGCCAAAAATGCGCTTCAATGTTACCAGTGAAAGGTTTGCTTGAGAGGCGTTTTTGTCACAGTTCGCATACGATTTCAGGTCGTAGGGTGCCAACACTCCTAAATCTTTTTCAACTTGGGAAACTTCTAGAGGGGAGTTACCTAAGTTATAACTATAGTCTGCAACATGTCTCAGATGGACTACCTTGCACTTTGAAGTGTTGAAGGTAAGTCCGTTGTCGTCTGCCCAACTTTGAAGTCGAGTCAGATCCTCCTGCAGAACTAGTATATCATTGTGAGTACGTATCTCTCTCCAAAGTTTCACATCATCAGCAAAAAGCAATAAGTCAGATGAAACTTGTTGAGGAGGATCAAGAAGAGAAGAGGTCCTAGTATTGAACCCTGGGGGACCCCACTAGGACATTCCATAGCCTGAGAGAGAGTGAAGTTAACCCTGACCTTAAAATGTCGGTTTTCTAGGTATGAAGTGATCCAGTCAATTAAAGGGGGTTTTATACCCAATCGTCCTAGCTTCTTGATAAGAGATGCATGGTTGACCCTATCAAAAGCTTTTGAGAAGTCCAGGTAGATGACGTCAACCTTCCCCTTGCAATCAAGGATGGTTGTCCATCTATCCACCGCAGTCAGCAGGTTGGTCATACAAGAATGACCTTTTCTGAAACCATGCTGTTGAGGCGATAAGAACTTTGAGGATGATAAGTGTTCTAGTATGCCGTCGAATACTAGGGATACCATAATTTTTGAAGGTGTGGAGAGAAGGGCCACTGGTCGGTAGCTTGAGGGTTCACTGCGTCGACCTCCTTTGAAAATTGGTGTGATGTGGGCCAGCTTCCATATTTCCGGCAGTTTGCCTCTGCTTAGCGAGTGTGCAAACATCACGCTAAGTGGTGTCGCCAGGATTGAAGCTGCTTCCCTCAATACAGCGGAATGATCCATGTCCGGTTCAGGAGAAGTGTCTTTTTTTAGGTTCTGCAGTTTACGGAGCACCAAGTCAGCACTCAGGTCCACTTCCGAAAGTCCTGTACAGGTGCAGGTGAAGCTTTCGTCAGTATGGTTGATGTGGGTCAGTTGGAATGTCCGGGAGTAATGTTCAGCCAAAAGGTTAGCTGCATCACTGTCGTTGTTGGTAGGGCCATTAGGACCAAGCAGTTGGGAAACTCCAGTTTTGCCTTGTCGAAGAGAAGCTGCATAACTGAACAAGCTTTTCGGATTGGAGACGAATCTATCGATAAGCTTGGTCTGGAACTGAAGCCTGTCTTCTCTTATTGCCTTTGTGCATGTGTTCCTTATATGTTTGTATTGCCTGTATGCGCCGTTGTTATCAGTTCGTTTATATTCAGCCCAACAGTGCCTTTTGCGGCTTAGCAAACGACGAGTGCGGTTCTTGATGATTGGAGGTTGCTTGTAGCTTTTTGGGACCATTTTAGGAACTGAATACTCAGTAGCACATAAGATCGTGTGCAGTAAAAAATCCCAATGAGCATCCACTTCAATTTCAGGGCGAACATCCCAATTCACCTGTTGAAGATAGTCCTGTAAAGCTAACACATTCAACCGTTTGAAGTTCCAGCGCTTGTTGCTAGTAGGATATCGTAGCTCCGTTTTGCTGACAAAGCTGAATGATAAGACGGCGTGATCACTTTTGCCCAGGGGAGCCAGGATTGAGAGGTCGTCAACTAGGAATTCTTCGTTTGTGAATACCCAGTCTAAGCGTGACGGCGTCTGACTGTTTCTCCAACGGGTTGCCGACTTCACATTTTCAAATAATCCCAGGTCGCCGATAAGGTTGAAGAACAGAGCTTCAGTAGAGTTGGCACCACCAATGTATGTATGTTCCACGAAGTTGATTCTAGGGAGATTGAAATCCCCTAGAATCAGGATATGAGAGAATCCAAGACGCGTAGAGCGAGTTAATCCTTCCAGCAGACGTTTGCCATATTCGGTGTCGGCAGTGGGCTTCCTGTAAACGACCCCAACTAGGCACCTCGAGGTGGTTGATAATCTTACTGAGCACCATACTGACTCGTCAAGATTGTGAAACTCTTGGTTGTGAAGTTGGTGCGCATCCAGGCATGACCGTACGTATAGTGCTACCCCACCCCCCATTCCTGTTTTTCTGTCGTTGCGAAATAAAGACATCCCAGTTATTGCTAACTCTTGGTCCGTAAACTGAGACGTTATCCAAGTTTCGGATATTCCTATCAGATGGGCATCATCAGCGTTGCTAAGTTCACATAGCTCATCCATTTTGTTTGGCAAGCTTGCGGCGTTCGTGTATAGGCAGTTTATGCTTTCAATTTGGAACGCGTGAGCCTCTTCTTGTTTGTCTATATGAGCCGTGTGTGAGTGGACAGGTAGCCTACCCATACGATGTTTACCGAGTTGGTAGTCCCTGTCCTTTACACGTTTTTTTATGATCAAGACAGTCCACGAGTGGAATTGTCAGCTCCAGCTTTCGTTTGTGCTTGCTCCTGCTGTCGTGGGGCCTATCCGGATGCATATGGATGCCAGTTGGCAACCGACGTCTATTGGCACGAAATGCTTCCAGAGTTGCAGCCGCCATGTGGGAGGAGGGGAAGGTTATCTTCAGCAGCCGGGGCCTAGAGTCTCCGTCTTTCTTGGCCAGTCTCATTACCTGTTGAATCAATATATTCTTGAGTTTTAAGGAATGCTTAATGAATTTCCATTCCCGAATATCAAAGTTTGCTTGAGCTGGGTCCATATTTTCCGGCACACCTTGCACAATGATATTTCGTCCACGGAAGAACGCCTCGCGAGATTCCTTAGGGATGTTCCGGATGAGATTTCGTTCAGAATACGGTATGTCGGGCAGTATTCTTACGTTCCCATCGGACCTCAGTAAGTGACTGGCTAGCAGGACGTCCTCTACGTCGGAGGCATTCTTAAGTGTAACACGAAGCAGCCTCGGGTGGTTTAGGTGGTTAGAGTCCTTCCCACGAGTGAGCCGTGTGACGGTCAAAGGCTCTATTCTAGGGAGTTCAAGCCTCTTGATTAATTCTCCCCAGAGCATCCTATCGTTTTTGTCCTGCAAACTGAGAGGAAGGTCGGGGTTGTCAATAAGGTTCATGATTATGACAGAGTCGTCACGAACCGCAATTGATTTCCCAGGTTTTCCAGGGCGTCTAGGTTTGGTATCTTGTTGTTTGGATGTCGAGGCGCGTTTTCGATTCCTGGGCTCAGTGATGACCGGGCGGACAGTCTTGGGTGTAGACTGTGCGGCCAAAGCATCAATTGATTTACGCACGATACTTGGGACGTTCAGTTTCGGAGGGGACGCTTGGGCTTTATTACTCCTGTTAACGTGAGTCCATCAACCTACAGGATTTTTGGGAACCACTGTCTCATTCAAGGACCGTTCCCCGGGGGACCCAAGTTTACTGAGGGAGTCGACGACAGTCGATGTTAAGATGGTGCTGAGTTTCAACACATCATCACTCGTGCTGTTAACAGCACCGTCGATAACCGACCTGTCAGTATCCTTTTTCTTATTTGCCCTATGCGTTCCAGCTTTGTTACCCGTCATGATGCTATCATTTACCGAATTCTTAGACAACTTATCTCTCAGACCTGTCAGTAAAGTAATGATAGTACCCAACATAACTACCGTATCGGTGTTGCAGGTAACACATACCCACCTACGATCAGACTTGCTGAGTCTGCTATAGGCTGCTGCTGTTAGATCTGTACATGCTTCATGGAACCAACCTTTACAGTTGTCACATTGCATGCCAGATGTAACGGCAAAACGGCAACCAGGTCTCTTGCATGAATTTTTCATGGCTAGTGATTTAAACTGTCTTAAAAATATAAGCAGTAAATTTAGGACCGTTAAAAAAACACACAGTAAACAAAAACTATCAAAAATGTATAAAAACAGTTAATGATAAGCTAAAGCTAGCCTTTACGTGAAAACTATAAAAAAAAACCGATAATGAGCTGAGGCAAAACCACAGTTAACTATTAATTTGAGTGAAACACAAAAAATAAGTAATCTACCGAACGTATAGCTCAGAATAGATTCTTTGGATTGGAAATGATACTTTTGTTGCGTAAGAACACAGCAAAAGTTTGAGAAATGTAAATCACGTTAGGACTAAACTTCCCGTTCGAATAGCGCGCGATCAAAGACGTGGTGTCAAAACGTTCGAACCAGGCGCCCCACAAGCCTACTTTATAACAACTATAAACTTAAAAAGCTGCATTACATAAATACTTAGCAAGATCGAAACTCTAATACACTTTTTGTCGAGATTGGATCTGGTATGTAACGTGGACGCCATGCCCCATTGGAAACTATGCTTATGAAAACACTTTATATCTGAACTAATGAACTGCTATCAACTTTTGTAAATTATAATTATTAAACAACCTTGCTTGGGATGCATACTGTAGCCAGTATATGTTGTATTGTCTTATTTTATGACTTTATCCAGTAATCTGTGACGTAGTATGTAAACCTAATAAAGACTTTCGAACTAATGAGTGCTGGTTCAGGCTATCTTTCTTCATTTTTTTCCTTGCCTCCTCTCTGCCTTTCATTTCTCATCAGTTGAGACATCCACATCAGGACTAACATTTAACCCACCGTAAATTTATGTGTGAGTCTGATTGAGAGCATGTGTTTGCACATCAACCCTTAATCTGTTCTCTCATTGGTTTTAAACAAAGACAATCAATAATTTATCCACAATCCATTAACACTCATATATATATATATATATATATATATATATATATATGGATTTTTAACACTCACACACACGCTTGTTTTCCCGGTGTGCTTGCTTTCTGTACGCTTGTGGATTTTTACCAAGCTTCAACAATAAACTATCTCTATAACTGGTGTTCAGGCTTTTGGATAATCTCAAGTTAACCCGTAATTCTACTAGGAGATTTAGCCTGCAGTAAATATTCAGTTAGCGGGATATTATTTCTTTATTGGAGTCAGATATAGAGGAATTAATCCTCTAAAGACTGAATCGTTAGAAAACCATTTCGAGCAGAAACTAGTTGATGTAGTTGTCAAATGCGTCCCAGTGCAACATTTGTAAGAAGTACCTAGGTACGATCAGCGATCCGAACCATCCTTACTAGATCTCACATTGACCGATTACGAAGATGACCTCACAGACCCCAATTGTATGCGCCTATAGGTAAAACTAATCATGCAGTCCTAGCCTTTCACTTCAACACAGTCGTCAATAACGAGTAGGTGTCGGCCCAAGCCAGACCGTACTTCTGGGAAGCAAATATACAATACATTATACACTCAGCATCCTTGGTAGATTGCACAATAGAGCCAGTTTCTCAATGAAACGAGTTGGGATGTATTCAAGATACTCTGGGCGCACATATTCGTATATAAACCAAGGGAACATCAGAAGACGTAACAAACCTGGAAACTTTCAACATACAAACATTACCAGCGTAGTTTTTAAAGTTTTGTTGAAGATTATTCTAAAGAAGTTGTCTAAGTATCTTGACGAAAACAGGATAATTTTCGTAAATTAGCATGACTTTAGAACAAATTATCTGTGTCCCATGCCTGTGAAAGTTGATGGGCTTCGAAAGATCAAAAGTTATCTAGAGATTTAGCGCGCACTGATTTTAGGAGGGCTCCCAATAAAGTTCTTCATAACTGGTCGTCATCCAAGTTATATTGAAATTGGAGGCAATTTTTGAATATGAATAAAGGACTTCCCAGTTGGGCGTCAGTGAGAAGTAAACATAAATCTGGAGTTATCCAGTTATCCAGTTGAGGAACTATGCTCGGCGGAGTGACTCAGGGCACAGTTTTCATCTGATATACCTTCATTTGTATCATCTTTCAGGACGGAGGTGTTTAGATGACACTCTAAAAAAAATTCAGAAGACCAGAACAAATTACTTGTCAGCTGACTATAGAATTTCCCATAGGATCACCAACGAATAGAATTTATTGTCTCAACACATTGTTGAAGCTCCATCTGTCAAACGTTTCGAAAGAGAACTTGATTAACTGAGATCACCCTAATAAACTTCAACACCTTCAAGATCACTGACTGCCTTGTTCATAACTTCTTAAAATATGGCTGGAGAACAACTTAGACAAAATGGAATGAAGTTGTATTAGAACAGGACAAAAGGAGTCTTAATTGTTGTCAAAATAGATGAAGATTGATCTAAAGGGATTTGAAGATAAGCACTTTTTAGGTCATCTTTCGAGAACACTTTAGAACCACGAAGTCGATTTAGAATATCTTCAGTCTCCATCGTCGTGCACGTTTGTATCAACAGACGGAAGTTCAGTGTTATTCTATAATCACCACATATTCTGGAGGTCTTACCATCCGACTTCAATGGTGTAACCATAGGAGTACCCTATGCTAAGGATTGAATCGGTTCAATTATTCCTTTCGCACACAAATCGTTCAATGTGTTATGTACTGCTTCTTGAAAACCATAATAAATTATTCGTCTTTTAAGAAAGACTGGATCACCCGGTACTTGAAGTTTTATAGGCTGAATTTTCATACTTCCACTACACTTAGCACACGCAGCTATCAAACCTTTACGTAAAGCATCAGAATCCTCTGTAGAAACTAGCAAAGACAATTCCACTTTAAGCCTTTTCAGATTTTTTAAACCCAGTATTGACGGACCTGTTTCACTAACTAAAAATTCACAAAGAATATGTGAAGAATAATCATCTCTTATTAGCAATTCACAGCATCCTCGTATAGGCAGTTAGTGTTGTAGCTGTAAATAATTCCCCAAAATCAATAGTTCATTAAGTGTTCGACATTGGATGCTGACCACGTGTTTAAGTGGACTTGTTTAGCTGAAGGCTTTCGGTCATGCATCCGCACCAGATCACGTTTCAACTCGGCGTGGGACACAGCTCCTACGTTTCATTAACCAGCTTATAGAAAAGGTCCTCGATATATTGGTAACGAATCAAATATATCTTTCCTGCCTCTTCTCGTCTGACTTCTGATTTCTATCTGACTGGGAACGATCAAATATAGAAGGTGCTACTGGTAGCTAGTTGTAAAACTAGAACATCTGTTGTATCATCAGTGTCGAGTAATCCCCAGTATTGAGACATCAGTGGGTCTTACCACAACATTAGCATCTAAAGATTTCAAGTTCGTGAATGAAATTATGGACTCTATACTACCTGTGTCCACAATGAAGTCATGAAATGAACCAAGGGATGTGTATAATCGCTTTTGATTATGAACATTACCTTTCCAGACGGTGGATAAAGACAAATGATCATTAGAAACAGCCGAGTTATTGGGATCTAAATTAAAATAATTAGTAAACTTGAAGCAAGTGAATAGTAGTTTTGCATACCGACTGAATGTGTCCTATCTTGGTACATTTAAGACACTCAGTATCACATAATGCACAGCGTTATGACATACAAAAGGTTATACAACTGAGGGAATATATGTTATTCCAGTGCGATTACGAAAGTTAATAACTTTATGTAACACTTTCCCTTATTCCGAACAACGATTACGATAATCGTGTGTTTTATTGCTTTTAGATCACATGTTAGACAGTTATCTCAACGTTCAGAGACTTAGATTAGGCTTTCTGCTCTAGAGTTTCGTTTCTTGCATAGTCTTGGACCACTGAATTTAACTACCAATGCACAGTTCCAGCACATTGTGCAATTACATACACAGTTAGGTTGAATTTTCACAGTTATAATTAACTGCATGAGCTAGAACAGTTCACTCGAAGTTCTACCATTATATGTGTATATCAACTGGCTAGGGTGTTTGTTTAAGCCCCTCTATCCACAAACTGGCGCGTTACTGAATGTTATGTCTGGAGTGAGGTTAGACAATACTGATATCTTCGAACGTGTTGGAGCTGAGCCATATGGAAGACCTGGTGAAGAAACTGGTGCAATAGACACTAAGGAAAATGCTCCACACTACACCATCCAAGGAGTGT
Organism: Schistosoma rodhaini; assembly: GCA_944470415.2. Classification (NCBI taxonomy): domain Eukaryota; kingdom Metazoa; phylum Platyhelminthes; class Trematoda; order Strigeidida; family Schistosomatidae; genus Schistosoma; species Schistosoma rodhaini. Next base: position 85,729,983 of record OX104044.1, read on the forward strand.
TACATTTCTTACAAACTGAATGGAATCGTCTGGAAATGCAACGCTCCCAATGGGAAGTCGAGCGAGCTGAATTGCAAGTAAATACGGCTGAATGTCTGATTGTTTATATTATTTTTAATTGACTCGGGTGTATAATCTTTTAAGTTTTGGCGGTTGAATACTAGCCATTTATAGTTAATGTTACGCAATGTGAATAAAGTCAAAACACCAACTATTCGCAGTGGTAAGCGTATGGTCAGTTTTTTAAATGTACATTGCATGGAATAGAAAATGCTTTTGTAAGTTCATATTTCGTACACGACTGTTCTGTTTTTACCATTTCAATACCTCAACAGCTCAAGGCTATTTATTTATTTATTTAAACATAAATATTGGTACAATAAAGCACAAGATAAATATGCGCCTCACAAATCTCATTCGATTTGTAGGTAGTGATCGCCTTGTCAGTTTTCTGTGTCTGGGAGTGACAACTTATATGTAGTTAAAGCCAACTAGATAATACCCTTTCATTTTCCAACGTATTCAACACTTGGAGATCGTCTAACTCGTGACTCACTCGACTTGGAACTTGGTATCAGGGGTGGACGGTATGTGTTAACGTGTTCAGTCTCGTAAACGTATGAAACCCTCTCTTGAGTTCTGCTTTCTCTCTGTTTTCAGAGTTTCAAGGCCCTTAAAAGGTGGTGATGCTGTGTTGTTCTCCAATTGGGTTTAAAAAGCTAAGGGGAATCTAGTCCAGTGCTGTTCTAGCGTTAATCGGCTACTATCCAGTACTATTGAAGTAGGACTTAATCCTTCATTGCAACTTTCGTCTTGTGTCGATGCAAGTTGTGAGAGTTTAACCATGTACTTTCGTCAATTATGACCGATCGATATTTCAAGAATCCTTTTTTTATTAGCATCAGTTAAATTTTTATTTACTATATCCATAGGCGCGAATAGCATTCCTTCAAGGGGAGCGTCGTGGACAAGAAAATCTGAAGCAGGACTTAGTTCGACGAATTAAAATGTTAGAATACGGTTTGAAACAGGAGCGTGTCAAATTTCATCTATACAAAGCTTCAGTTTCTGCTGGCAACCCACCTGCTTCCATCAAACAAACTGATCAAGAATCTAGTACCAGAAATGAATCAGCCATTGCAAAGCCTGTTCTGAAACCAGCCGAAAAACTAGCTGAGTGTACTGAACAGACTCTCGAAAGCAATGTGAAGTGGAGAGAGAGTCGATTACGTCTCAAACAGTAAGCCTCCTAATATATGTTTTGTGAACCATTGCACCATCCTTTCCGAGTTATTTATTACAGTAGTATAATGATGTACATTGAATGTGCGGCCTTCAACTTTTTTCATTATTGTTGATAACAGTACATGATTATGTCAAGTGTCATTGAAAGGTGTACCTCAGAAGTACATAAACCTTGTGAAGGTTCTTTACTCGAACACTACTTATCGAGTCAGAGTTTATGGCGATCTGTCATCTAATTTTACAACCTCCAGTCGTGTCCTTCAAGACTGTCTACTATCTTCATTTTTGTTTGATTTTATCATAGAACTACTGCTGGAAATAACGTTCTCGTCGACCTAGTTTTCGGGAGTTGATCTTCCAGGATGTCCACTCATTGACTTAGTGATAATAATAATGATAATGTAAATTGTCTGACTTTTGGTATGAGCGAGAATAGCATTGTGAGCAGAAAGCGTCATTTTATTTGTTCGACTTCCTGGCTGGGGTTCGAGAGATGGTGTTACACAATGGCTAGAGACGTTATCAGATATGGCTCAGAATAGAAGCCAGTGGCGATCCTGCTATAACCTTTTACTTTCTTCATAAAGAGTGGTCATAGCCTCCTTAACAGAGAGTTCTTCTGGTTGTGCATATCAGTTTCCCTCACCATTACTCATTTTTTTACATATGCATCTTGCCCCCTTTCTCTTCCCATTTTCATTGTCTTGGCGCATATATATCTGGTGCCCCTTTGCACCAATATTTATGTGTTCAAATAAATTAATAAATAAAAATCTCATTGACTTGGAATACGCAGATAACAGTCCTGTTTGGTAAAGACGCTGATAAAATGCAGTCTTTGGGTAGCACTGAGCAGCAATGCTAGAATTTTCGGGATGCGTTTCTCCCCCCTTAAATGCAGGTTGTTGCTCCAGGACTGGCCTGCGTTAACATTTGCACTAAAGATAAGGAGTGAAGTAGTCGACTACTTGGATCGATGCATATATATGCCTGGTCCTACGTTGCAACTGACTGACTGATGTCAAAAAATCCAATTCACCTACAGTTCCTTAATATAACAGTTTCGCGTAAGCATACTGTAGATATGAATGGTAGTGATACTAACCAATCACTACACTCTACAGTTTTAAGTCATTTCTCGTCATAATTTAACTAGTACATTTTTCATCCATAGTCCAACTAGATTAAAGATATGCGAATAGACAAACGTTTTTCTTATGTTATGTATGACTGAAGTTGAGCCCATCTAGCTCACCTACTCGAAATGCTCACCTTGTCACGCGGAAAATTGGGAGATCGTAATTCCAAATCAACAGTGCATATGGGCTACGGGATCGTAAGGAAACATGGAGTATGAACCAGATGTTGGTCACCGGCTACTACTGGACTGCATCTCCTGACGTTGCTTCACTGCCTTGTGAATTAGACCTCTAGGTCAAAGGTTCCGTAAGTGACCTAAAAAAGCCACCTGTTTCAGTTTGGGCACCCGGACAGTATCCCAACCCTCACACAAATAATTTATTTGGCGCCTCCTTGTACAACTGTTTGCGTTTGAATAAAATAAACAATGTCTATAAGTATACTTTCTCACCATGTCGACGTGTTTTCTGGCCGATAATCTTTGAGAAATATATTCTGTCTATTCACACTGGCCTTTAGGTAGTTTATGTTCACTTCCAAAAAACCTAGGTTTCTTCAGGAAGTTGGTTATGCAGATGCTGTCCTCAGTGTACGCGAAGCACGTGTACGCCATTTATTGCTGTCAGCCGCAGGGTGGCCCAATGAGCCTGATTCTTCTCTCACGACTGCAGATCCGAAGAATAAATACTATCATTGGGAATGTGATAAGCCAAAGTCGAAGCTCAATGATAATGCTGGGTGAGTGACCAATTTTAGAGTCATGGTAATCAAGATTTTTAGTGATTTATTTTTCTTAGGTATGCTCATAGCAGCGCCTGTTAATTGGTCTAGTAAACTTGGTACTGACATCTTGAAATAAGTATTCACTGTAAACAAATATTTTATAGTAAATTATTATCTTAGGGGATAGTACGGTATTTTAAAATGTTCCGTGTTCTGTTTGAGTCATTGGCAATGTCCAACACAATGGGATGTATGGATATTTAATGCATGAGATTACTGTAGGTGATTACCAAATAACCATTAGGGTTATAACCTTGAATTGGTTGGCAAAACGATTGGAGGATCCAAAGACTAAAAGTGTAATTTGGTTTTTCAATCGTCACATGCTATAATGTGGACTAGTGGATTAATGTCACGTAATTTGGGAAATTATTTGTCCGTCAGTCGTTATCAATGTTGGATCTAGCACGAATGTTCATCGTTCCAAGCTGCTATGCATCACATCAATTCAACCACAGCAAATCTATTCAAAGAACAACAGATAATGTGAAATATCAAGTGGGTCGGGATTTTAAACATTTGGAAAACACTTCAAAGGTAGCAAATATAATTGAAGAATAAAAAGGTCGTACTGAGACTTGACTGAAGATTTCAAAGAATAGGAGGAAAATAGAGAGTAAATGCAACTGCTCTATTATAACTGCGCTATGTCACTCGACATCCCCAATTATTGGTTTTAAATATTGTGTGACCACGTACTATAAAACCAGTTGCCGAAGTGGATTAGAACAGCAGTCAGTGACTTCATCGATGGATATCATGTGTTGATTTATCACCCCTATCTGCTATGTTTCAGTTACATATTAATGCAGAGCGAATCGCTGTATCTTCTCTCTTAAAAATCAAAAATTTCATAGATCTCACAGAAAAACTGATAACTTAGAAGTGCTATTCAGGCTACTGTACTTCATGACAACATAAGAAATTCAATATGAGCGGAAAGCTACTGTGATAAACGAATGATATGAGTTAAGTAAGTGAATTAGGTGACAACAAATAACGTTTCCTATTAGAGGGTGAAGCGAATAAATCCATACGTTATTACCCAGATGTCAACTAATTACTAGCAGCTATTCGTAAATATACTTTTGTCAACTAATAGTTTCTCTACTCTAATTTTCTTAAATATATAATAACCCCCCGCAAATTTAAAGTCTCAAAAACGATTTCAACAAACTGTTTAGATTGTGTTAGAATTTTGGATACGTAATAATGATTTAACATAACTTACTTATTCTGTACTAGACTTTGTATTCATGTTGAAACCACACTGGGAAGTCTAATGATACTATCTGATTGCCATACCGGGTGAGGTAGAACAATGTTCAAACCTACAGTCCATTAGTTTTAAACTGGGTCTCTTTAAACTTGATGTGTTCCTAAATTCAGACTACGGTTGTTTTGTCAAAACAGTCCTTATGTTGTAATTTAACCTGTTTGGTTTTCGTCATTACTCTCATGTTTATACTAATCTAGATTCCATATGATGTTAAATTATTATTCAGTTGATGAGATTTACCAACGTCCATGGAGTAAACAAGTTCTTAATATTTGTTCGCTTCATTTGTACATTTTACTATCATCATAGCTATGATGCCAGCCTTCAAGATGAACTTGCGGAAGACGCTATAGCAAAAATAAATCAGGTTGTGCGCTCAGGCTCAGATTTTTTCACATCTGATGATTTGGGTTCTGGATTTGGTAGTGAGTTAAGTGACCAATCTACCGAACCGGATACAACCGGGAATTCTGGCACTGATAATTCGGAATCATTTGATAACGCAAGTTGGGTGAACAGATTCCGTCGAACAAGTGATGCAAATAAACGCAAATCACAGGGTCAAACAAATTACTTGCAACGAAGTGAGGTGAGTACTTGGCGTTTCGTCATAAATGTTATGGCTAAAAAAGTTCTTTTTAGTCATCTAAGTGTATTTCAGTGTGAGTCGAAATATGTAAATAAACGGTTAATCAGTCAGTTATAAACTACATAGGGCCTATAAAAAGGATGTGTTAGCCCAAGTTCCTGCATCATATCAGCGCGATGAGATGAAATTAACAAGAGGAATAAGAAAAGAGTCAAAATAATGGTAGTATCAGTCACAGTGAGAAAGATTAAATACTAGAGAATACGGTCAGCAAAGCGAGGATGAATTTGAAGGAGCAATGCGAATCAATACTGAAACCCCAACCAGGTAGCCCGCGTCTACTAACATTTTTCAGTCTAACGGCCACTGATTTCAGCCTATTCCTACTCTGGGCAACATTATACAATGAGGTAGTTGGGTAAGGATAGGTAACAACATTTTGTTGATCTTCGCCAAATAGGAAAATGTTTTCGATATTGTTTGGCTCCAAGTGACCCTTTTGAGAACTAATCCCTGAAAAAGGTAAACAAAGGAAATATTTTCTAAAAGACTGTCCAGCCGTGAGAATCAGCAGTTGAGGTGTAAATAAATTGTAATAACTAAGAAATATATTTGTCATATGACAATTCGTCGAGGTCTACCTAAATAACTATCAAGAAAGTAGTCTATCTCTTAGTGACTAATCTAGAATAATCTTTAGGCGTTTGTAATATGTACCCTAGGTCTAAAAGCGGTCTTTTTATTCCGATCTACAGAGTTGATAATCCTTATTTGTAGTCTATAGTTTTATGAGTGTCATTTAAAAATACAGTGACTTCCAGCAAGCTATGGTTATTAGACATATACTAAAAGTTTACTATTACAAACACTAACTGGATGGTCGATTGGAGCAATATCGTGGGGTGTATAATTATTAGTTTTTTTGTATTAAGACTTGCAAAGAATGAAAAATATAAAAATATTAATACAACTCATTATTTATTATTTATTTATTTATTTAAACACATATATATTGGTACAAAAGGGCACCAGGTACATATGCGCCACACAAAATAATGAAAGTAGGAAGAGAAGGGATGAAAAGATAAGGCGGACTGAAATGTACAACCAGAAGACTCTTTCAGTCAGGAAAGTTAGAACCATTCTTTATGTAGAAAGTAAAAGAAGGTTGCAACAGGATCGCCACTGGCTTCTATTCTGAGCCATATCTGATAACGTCTCTAGCCACTGTGTTGCACTATCTCTCGGACCCCAACCAGGGAGTCGTGAAGGACCAACAAAAGCTAGCCCTTTGCAGCTCTCTTTCATGCCACGACACCATGTCATACACTGGCCTCCTCTCCGCTTTCTCCAACCAGTCCCAGGTGCACGACGTGGAAGTCTCAATACAATTCATTGCTATCATGTATCCCTGATTTATGTATACATTATTGATATTTCATCTCTTTTCTTTCACTAATGTTATAGTATTCCAAGAATATCACTTCTAGTACCACAGTATCTTCGTTTCTGAACAGTTTTGGGGAAATTGGAAGTGCAGGACAATCGAAGAGATTTGGCCGTAAACATGCAGCCGATACAAATATTTTGGTGAGATTTTCTACTCACATAGTTTTGGATTTTTTGACACCACATATGCCCTACCATTCTTTACCTGAAATTTCTGTTAACTTGATTGTTCTGACTATAACTCATTGGTTAATAAGCAACTTCATTTTTGATTCGTTCGAGATTATTACTTTGTACAGTTGTTTTCACAGCATTACTTTCTTTGGTGTACAACAGTGTAACGGACGAGTTTTAATCCCCAAGTATATATGTCGTTTAAGATCACTTTATGTTCTGTGTAAGTGGTTAGATAAAACTTGACTGGCCCGAGAGTTTTAGATTATGAACAGCGAACCGACTTCTGGTAATTTATATTATCGTGTGTTTAAAACTCGTAGAAATAATTGTTCAGTAGGCCTTTTCATTTTGAAACAAGTGTCCTGATGACTTGTTTATTTTTTAAGGATGTTGTCCTAGTTACCACGTGTTGTATACCGATTCTGTGACTGGCTGGGAAAAGTTGAGCGGTTGCTGATTTTGACATGACTCCTTGTAATAAATAATGGTTGCGTCTAGTTCTAGTTCACGATTCCAACTCAGTGGCTTAAGATATCCAACATTACTAAGAAAAAATGTCAGTGTCAACTCTGCTTCAATCTTCCCTGGCTTCCGCAGTAAGCAATGGAACACCAACTGGACGAAATTTTTTATGGTTTTTTTTATTAGAACCACATTTTTCCATGTATCCGTTCCTTCTTTTTCTGATTTCTCCCCTTCTCTTTCCGTACAATATTATCGTTTTGTTTTGTGTGATTTGTTTGGAAGCATCCTATCGTTCCAAATAGTGAATAAAAAAGTTAATTTCATACTGAAACATTGATTAATTGTGTATGGAATACTAGCTTGAAGCTCAACAGAACCATTCGCTAATTTTCTACAAATAACATTCAATATTGGTGTCGAATAGTAATGACTGCTTTGCGTACTGCTCTGAAAATTTTCGTTGTTTACAACATTTTTGCCCAACTTTGAAGAAAATCACAAAGAAATGATTCACTAACTTTTTCTGTTTGGTTCGTTTTTATGTTTCAGTTTGTTCTTTATTCCTTGTAGGATTTAATCAATACATTGTCAGAAAAAGTTGATAATAATGATGATTTTCTATCAAATTCTGTATCGGATATTAATTCAACCGCTGCAGTATATCCTAGCAATGGTCAAACTCCTAATTCTGTCTCACCTAGCAACAATAAATTATCGAGTTCACCAAATAATGGAACAAATTTATGGGGATCGGACTTACCAGATCCCAGTGTTGTAGATTCTACTGGTCAGGTTGGCATGAAAGGTCGTTTGGATTCTGTAAAAGAATCTAATCCGACAGATCCTCTTGGCCTTGGTGATCTGGCTAGTTTAACTGTAGCTAACGAGGCTGATTCAGGTTTAAGTAAGTACTACTGATTTTTTTTCTTGAATTAAGACTAATTTGGTGCGGGAGACTTTATGATAATAATAATCGACCCTTAAGTCTATTCGTTATTGAGTGTAACTTATACATAACTGGCACTTTACAGTCTTTTATATTCTAAATGACTTGTTTATCTTGTTTAATATTTCGTATTTAAATTTTAACGTTCAAATAGGAAAAAGAAGTTTTTGTTGACTCATTCTGTATCTTGATACCCGCTCATCTGAGATATCGTAAATAGTGTCCACATACCATATTAGTGTGAAGTTTGTCCTCTGTCCTAACAATGTACCTTATAATCTGATGCTATTATTTTTACCTGGTTTCAAAAAATCTTTTTTATCTTGAAAGTTTATACTTTATTACAGAATAGCTTTTCTGCATATACAGCACCTGACCATTCCAGCTGAATAACATATTTTTCACATTGCGGATGGTTTTTAAGACTTGAGACTTTTCTTCCAATCATTATAATTAAGGCGTTGTTTCGTTCATTGTTCTTGAGATCGATATTTCTAAAGAAGATACTCTGTGCCCGTACACGTTTCCCTGCCTTTTCTGTCCTTTGCGACTATAGTTTGTTCATTGTGAACTAAGTGATTAGTGTCATTGAAATCATTTTCGTAGTGCAAGTACAAATATTGTTTTTATTCTTGTTTTATCACTTCTGGATATGATTTTTGATAAATCTCGCAAAAACTGAATTCAGGTCTCATCAAACTAAATGATCTAGGTTTAACTGCGTTTTATGCATGCCCGAACACCGATAATTACGACGCGCATAGTCTTGTTTGATGAAGACGCTGACAAAATGTAGAGTATTTTGGTAGCACTGGACAACAATGCCAGAATGTTCTGGATGCGTTTCTCTCCCTCTAAATGCAGGTTGTTTCTCCAGAACAGACCTGCGTCAACAACTGAACTAAGGATAGGGAACTAAGTTGTCGAACGCGTCGAAAATTTCACTTATCTTGGAAGTTTGACCAGCCCTAATATGGTGAAGGCGAGATATCCGTCTATCAATTAAGGGACGAGTATACTGTGCAGCAGTGCGCTCTGTTCTACTTTACGGTTGTGAAACATGGTCATTAAGAGTAGAAGATACTCGTAAGTTACTAGTATTTGACCACAGATGCCTTAGAAATATTGCTCGCATCTGCTGGAATCACCGGGTAAGTAATGGTGAGGTTAGACGCAGGGTATTAGGGAATGATGGTTAATCAGTTGATGAGGTGATGAATCTTCATCAACTGTGATGGTTGGAAGAGAGTTCGGTGTGACTAAACCAAAAAATGGAGTGAATCCATACAGTCACTAACTTCTAGTCTGAGCCATGTTGGTAGATGCAGACTACTTGGTTGGGGTCCACGTGACTATCGTAACCAATGGTTTGAGACTGTGTGTGACATGGCTCAGAATCGATCACAATGGCGTAGGTGTATACACTCTCTGTCTTTCGTTAAACCGTGCGATTTAAATGACTTTGTAGCTTTCTTTCTACGAACTAATTGTTTCTTGTGTTATATCCTTATATGCAACCTTTCTTGTATACATTACTACCATTGAATTAACTACTATGAGTTCGTTGTTGATCTTGTTGTACTAATGAGGTGTGGGAACTTGTACCGATGCATATATGTGCGTGGTCCTACTTTGTAGATGACTGAATGAACTATGATTAGTCACTGTAAATTGATGATAATGTTTCAGCCGAATTTCTGCGGTTTACGTTTAATTTTTGTGTAACTTGGTCTCTAGATTGTGTGGCAGAATAAACTCAACTTATTTGACTGTCAGTGTAAATTTTATGCAAAAAATAGAAATCTGTGATTGCTTAAATTAGTTACATCTTGATAATAACAATAACCATACCCATTAGCCATTGTTAATGAACTGGGATTTGTATATGATTTCCGAATTTCAATCTAAAAGGTCGTTTTGGATATTAGAACAAACTGGTAGGAGAATATGTTTTATTTTAAATATCATCAGTATTAGTTTCATTATTCGTAGTTGTTTTAAGCATGTTGTTACAAACTCTCTTATTACGGTCCAACTACTCTTATCGCTTAGTATTTCTGAACAATACTTCACTCGACACATCCCTAAATCAGAAGACGGTTAATCAGGAACGTAATTATATTCCAAATAAACAAGGTTGAATGGTAGTATGTAGATACCACAATAAGGAAAACGTTAGTATATTTGTAATTTTGGCATCAGGAGATTGTAGAGTTTTCTCTATGTATCCGGTATCTTTGATCGGTTAAGAAATATTCTGTCAACTTGCCCCAATACAATTCTTCACAGAACATGTTTTAATCCAATCTATATTCCGCTAACACATGTTTTTACCTTTCACTTCAGTTAGGATTTTTTCTGTTTTCAGTGTTAGTTCGCTCAAATAAGGTTCATTTTTTGACATCATTTTTTTCTCAGATGGTGATGTTTGTGACTCAAATTTACCTGGAAACAATTATGAATCATCAGTGTTAGGTGGCTCTGTCAGTAGTAATGCTCAAGTAGACAGTGCAGCAAATATTTCATCGACTTACTCAACTGGTCGTCGACCATGGGTCCCGAGATATACACTTCGCGGTCACTTTGATGGTATCAGAAGCGTCGCATTTCATCCCACCGAACGAGCTGTTTATACTGCTGGTGAAGATGGATGTGTAATGCTTTGGAATTTGTTGAAAACTGGGCCTCCTGGACCAGTATGTTTTTTTTCTCTCTTTTAATAATCGGTATAATTGTATGTATATGCTTGTCGCTTCTTTTCCAGCCTAATCTATATTGGGTCATGTTTTGTACTCTATTACAATTAAGTTCAAAATTGTTTTTTTTCTTCTTAATAATCTTATTAAGATTGTGGTCAAGTATGTCGACTTCACTAATTTGTGACGTAATTCTTCACTACCTATGTATATTGTCAACCACATCACATTCTTTAATCGATTTTAGAAGTTGCAGTTTTTATATAAGTATGCCAAAAACAGGAAATTATAAAGTATCAGTTCATGCTCAACCTATAGTATGATATTGATTTCCATTAACCCAATTTACTAAATCAGTACAGCGCGATGAAGTTAATAAGATGACGAATCAGGATTGCTTGATGTAGACTGTATTCAGGTATACGTGACACCTGTTCCTTCTATCTCGACCATACGAAGGTTCGTAATCATGAACCAGTTTACCATTTTTGGGATAACAACTGATGTACTCGGCTATTCCATAATACATGTTCAATGCTCCGAAGATACGTATGATCGAAATCCTACAACCTACATATGCGTTCTATCTTCATGTTCGCCATGTTCCACATTCATGAAGCAGTATAGGTTAGGCTATTTTACAGGATCTTAAATTCTGTGTTATAATTCAGCACATGTGTATTACAAAATCTAATCTGTGTCGATTAGTAATAAGCTATATTAATCATGTGATCGGATAGAGAGAAGTTCAACTTTGTTTAAAATTGTTTCCATGCTTCATTAAACTATTTATCTCTTCCATAGGAGGATGTACTATATAAAATCATCAATAATTAACTCTACTTTACCCGTAATTCTAAGTTTAAAAATTATTATAACAATGCTATTTTATCATTACTTTAAAAAGGCTAGCCATCAATTTGGGTTGTATTCATATATATTTTATAGGCTATTACCTCAGGAAGAGCAGGTCTCAGTTCAGGTCCAGTGGATGAATTGTCACCTGTACATGTTTACTGTGGTCATAAAGGCCCTGTTTTATGTGTCACTACACCAAGCCCTCTGCTTTCTTCAACTATGAGTACTGCTGTGTATTCTGGTGGTCTTGATGGAACAGTTCGGTCATGGCGTTTACCATCTGCTTCTAATGGTCTAGGTTTGATTGACATATATGCACCTCAAGAACTAGAAACCGTGACTGGTCCAATTTATGCAAGTGAGTTATTCATTAGTAAATAAATATCCCTTGTAGAAATTAACTTATAGATTTATGTATCACTTAAGTTCTTCGGAGAAACGATAGGTTATCTTCATTTAGTATTACTTGTTTGAATCTTTCCATTGATGTTTAGGAATGCAACTGGTCAGTCTCTTATTGGCATATGTGCATACTGTATATATTGCATCGATATAGCCTTATTTCACAAGCATTGTGAGCAAAGCTGGATAGTGGCTAGCAGTGGAATCCAGTTTCGTCATCTGGATGTACCCGCATCTCAGAGTTGATGTTCACTCTGGATTCCACTGCTATCCACTATCCATCTTTGTTTACAATACTTTATCTGTTCAATTTACTCAAATTTTGTGACAATCAAAAATGTCATATACTCTGGATAAATAACTAATTTATTAGTTAACATGGAAAAAGATATAGATATGTTGGATCAGTATCTGTCAATACATGGTGAATTCATGTGGGTTGAAAGAAATCCATTAGCATGAAACTTTACAAACAGTAAAGTATCGATTGTTTTTGTGTGTGAAGTGAACTGTACTTTCAAAAAAATTCTATTCATCTTGGTACCATTTGAGATTCTTCTACTCTTTTCCTAAAGTTATAATCTTAATTCACATTAGAACATACTTCTTAATGCTGAAGTATCCCAAGTGTTTTTTTATTGTCTAAAAAGTAACTATACCCTATATAAACATAAACAAGAATATCGATTCTATAACAATTAACAAATCTTTCAAAAGTTTGTTTTTTCTTACATTAAGTCAATAATATCAATCATAGATCGACCATCACACATTTGATAAAAAAGAAAATTACACTAACTATTGTTTATCTGTTCAAATATTAATAAACAACTTATTTATCGTAACCAATGGTTGGAGACTGTAGGTGACATGGCTCAGAATCAATCACAATAGCATAGGTGTATACACTTTCTTTCTTCTCTTGAACCTTGAGATTCAAATCGCTTCATAACTTCCTTCCTATACTATATCCTTATATACGACCTTTTATATGCTACCATCACTAAATTAACTACTTCTATGAATTTGGTGTTGATCTTGTTGTGCTAACGAGGTATGGCAACTTGGACCGATGCATATATGTGCCTGGTCCTACGTTGTAGCTGACTGACTGAGTCAAATTATTACTGATCAAAATAATCAATCACATAAATGCATTTACTGCAAGCACATAAGTAACAATGAAATGCCTTGTGTTGTATTTCAAAAAAAAAAAAATTAACTGAGATTTGTTATATTAAATTATTATTTTTCTTATAGATTCATCATCATCTGTTTGGTCAATCGCTTTACATCCATCTAGTCCTCTATTACTTGCTGCTCATTCAGATGGTTGTATTGATTTTTGGTCCACTGTAGAAAACATTGAAAATGATTCGCCAATTTCTCCAGTTCTTTCAGTTCATATGGATCGCCTTATCAAACCTTTAGGTATGTCATTTAATAAAAAATTATTATCAGAAGGGGTTTTGTGGAGATTTAGTATTTTCATAGTTGAAAGCGTGAGTCAATTGAAGCTAGACAACCAAGGAAAACCTGGAAACACTGGACGGCCGTTTAGTCTTATTATGGGACTCCTCAGTAGTGCGCATCCACGATCCCGCACTCGCGAGATTCGAAACTAGGACCTATCGGTCTCGCGCCAGAGCACTTAACCGATAAACCACTAAACCAACATTCAACGGAGTCCCATGATAAGACGAAACGGCCATCCAGTGCTTCCAGGTTTTCGATGGTGGTCTAGCTTCAATTCACTCACGCTTTCAACTAAGAAAATAAAAACATGTTTATTATCATATTTTCTAGCGTCTATTGAATTGTGTTGTTGTCAGTTCTAAGATAAACTATGTATATAGCAGATTCAGATGATCTGCACAACATAAATCTGTATTTTGAGTTTACCTTTTTTTTTATTCTCAGGAAGTTAATGGATCTGTCCATACCGTTTAGAAAATTAATTTCCTTAATTTTAGTGATTATTTGTGCTGTTCAACTGTTGATTTAGACACGTAACCGCTGATTTTGATGTATGTTCATAATCATCAGATATCACACGTTACTATTTCAGTGGTATAAATCGAAACCGACTTTATAAACTAACCACAACATTATTTTTAGACTAAAAACTTTCAATGTATATGATTTACTTATTCAAGTAATCAAATAGTAATCTGATGGAATTCATTCACCGAATACCGTCTTTGTCTTTGACCTACACGTTGTGTGTTTGTGTAAGGGTTAGTGTTTTAATTCAATGTTTGGCTATTTAATCAAAGAAATGTGTTATAACTGTTACATATACTCCTTATTATGACCCAGCTATTATTATTGCTTAGTATTCTTGGACACCAATACACTCGACAAGTCCCCAAATCAGAACACGGTTGAACAAGGAAGAAATTATATTCCAAATAACAAGGATAGATGGAAGTAAGAAGCGCGATAAAAAATACGTTAGTATATTTATAGTTTTTACATGAGTAGATTCTAGAGTCTTCTCCAAACATCGACTAGAGCTGATTGGGTAAGAATTAGCCAATCAGCACACAGCAACACAATCGTGCTTTAATCCGACGATGTCCCGCTAACAAAATTTATTCATTTCAATAGTACGTTGCCCGTGATACTGATGATGATATTTTTAGTTTAAATTCATGTCACAGTTTCTAAGTTTTTGTATTATCAGAAACTACTTGGCTAAAAATATTTATTACTATTTGAAATGGTCACGTATAAACACAACATATGTATTCATTGAGTTTAGGTGCTAATGAACCTCAGTTCGGCCGTCCAACCTGTCTTCATTTTTTGGTCAGCCGTCCGGATTCATTAAATGCCTCTCAATGTGTTGTTGGTACTAGCACGGGATGGTTAGCGCTATTAGACGTTCAGACTGGTCAGTTAATAAATCAAATACCGCCAGCACCTCCCCTGACCAATCCTAGTCGCGATGATCAGCCACTGAATATGGGTATGTCAATAAATTGTTTCATTTTAAAATGTATCTGAATTCCCAAATAAGCATATCTCTAAAGGTTATGTACCCTGTGGAACCGACATTTTCTGGATGTATAACTAGTGTGGTGTGGTTTACTTATATCCATATAAGTAGTATATGGTGTTGGTCAGACATAGAATGTATTTTGGCAGAAGACCGATGAGGAAAGAACTGAAACGAAGCGCAATCGGTAGGAAAATGCACGAACAATGGAATTAGAGACGAAACAGCGAAGATCGAGTCTATTGGTTGCTAATTTGCAAATTGACTGTCCATTGTATGATTTCATAATTTACTGATATGGTCTGTAATTTTTGCTTAAATACATTCGATTGTCCCCAGTCGTGTTCTGTTCACTACACTAGGACTGGCAAAATCAATGTAATCAAAACTATATTTACTCTTTTAGCGAATTAACTGGTAATTCAGGACTGATTCTCGTTCAGATACAGTTTTCAATTCAATGATTCTAACTAGGTGCTAAATGAAGTTACCTGTAGCTATATCCATATTCTCTACTACTGATAATATTTATTACTACAAGCTACGATACTGTTTACTTCATTAACACTTCATTGGATATATCGTTACTTATGTGATGGTTGAGATTTGTAGCTCAGGTGGATGATTTTGATGGAATTTTGTTCTCTGAGCTGGATGGTTTGGTCGTGCCCAATGGGCAGTTGATTGGAGATCTGTATCTTGTTGTTGGTAGGACATGCTAACGAAGACACTCGTGGAGAAAATATTGCTCTTGAGTGGAAGCCTGCGTTTTGGCAAAATTCTCCCATTTTCGATCAAAGAGAAGCGTACTACGCTCATATGATTTTGAGATGGCGGGGATTTGTGGCTCAGGGAAAAAAAACTCCATCAAAATATCGTTACTTTTGTCATAAAGTATTTGATATTGTTGAGTATTTCCGACAGCAGTTCCACGGAAAATTACTGCATCAGTTCTCCAAATATGTGATGATACTGTTCTTATTTACTTATCACACTGGTCTAGCTTTTTTGATGCACTTAATTACTCTTTGCGTTTAGTAGGTTATTCAAATAATTTTTTTTTAATGTCCTCCATATACATGGTAGTTAGTGCTCTTCATGATTGGGTTATGTACTTGTACATGTACTTTAAATCGAACAATCCATCAGTTATATAAAATAAATACGCGCTTAAATATTTTATTCTTAACGGGTCTTATCTAATTATTGTTATTTGAAATAATACTTATTAGCAAACATACCGGTAGCGGGCGAATGTAGTTTACCTTCTGGTTGGACAGAACGTTCACTTAATGCTCTGGGTTCACACCAAACATTATCTCTCGTTATTGGAGCTCATGAAGACCGTTGTATTCGGTTTTATGATATCAATCGCATGTCCGATCGTTCATCAGTTACAAATTCGGCCTGTGTAGACGCTATGGTTACACATTTGAATGCCGTTACAAGCCTTGCAGTCGATCCTCACGGTCTGTATTTATTGACTGGAAGTAAGTTTGTACATTAATTTTTGTAAACTTTAATTTTTCATTACGATAAAACGCCTAACATTGCCTATCGATGATCGGTTGTGTATTTTTATGAATTAATCGTTCATTTCAAAGTAGAGTTAATATTTTTACTCTACCAGTGGAACAGTTTAACTTCTATTAGAGGCATATGGTAACCTGTCAACTAATGAAACAACTCAGTGTATTCACTAGTCGTATCCACAAACTTGTGTTTGATAACTGGCGGCAAAGCTCATGGCGAACTGTCATCTGCTTTGGCGACCTCAAGTGGTTTCCGGCAAGGCTGTCCTCTATCTTTATTTTTGTTTGATTTATTCATAAACGTACTACTAGAAATAACGTTCCCGTCGACTGCATTTTCGGGAATTGATATCCTTCCAGGTGGTCCACTCGATGACATATTCTTGTTTGGTGTAGACGCTGACAAAATGTAGAGTATTTTGGTAGCACTGAGCAACAATGCCAGAATGTTCTGGATGCGTTTCTCTCCCTCTAAATGCAGGTTGTTTCTCCAGGACAGACCTGCGTCAACAACTGAACTAAGGATAGGGAACTAAGTTGTCGAACGCGTCGAAAATTTCACTTATCTTGGAAGTTTGACCAGCCCTAATATGGTAAAGGCGAGATATCCGTCTATCAATTAAGGGACGAGTATACTGTGCAGCAGTGCGCTCTGTTCTACTTTACGGTTGTGAAACATGGTCATTAAGAGTAGAAGATACTCGTAAGTTACTAGTATTTGACCACAGATGCCTTAGAAATATTGCTCGCATCTGCTGGAATCACCGGGTAAGTAATGGTGAGGTTAGACGCAGGGTATTAGGGAATGATGGTTAATCAGTTGATGAGGTGATGAATCTTCATCAACTGTGATGGTTGGAAGAGAGTTCGGTGTGACTAAACCAAAAAATGGAGTGAATCCATACAGTCACTAACTTCTAGTCTGAGCCATGTTGGTAGATGCAGACTACTTGGTTGGGGTCCACGTGACTATCGTAACCAATGGTTTGAGACTGTGTGTGACATGGCTCAGAATCGATCACAATGGCGTAGGTGTATACACTCTCTGTCTTTCGTTAAACCGTGCGATTTAAATGACTTTGTAGCTTTCTTTCTACGAACTAATTGTTTCTTGTGTTATATCCTTATATGCAATCTTTCTTGTATACATTACTACCATTGAATTAACTACTATGAGTTCGTTGTTGATCTTGTTGTACTAATGAGGTGTGGGAACTTGTACCGATGCATATATGTGCGTGGTCCTACTTTGTAGATGACTGTGTTACGGCGGCCTGCTCGAATATCTGGGTTACTTGTTCTTGCCATCTAGATATTTGAACGATTCTCTGTACAAAAAAGTACAATTATAGACGTCGTGGTGGCTAGTAATATGGATTGTAAAGCATGGACATTATTCAGATGTCGATTCCTAAACTGCTAACATCTGAATGGCGACTATTTATTATTTATGATCAGGATCGATCAAGAAATAAGAAAAGGAAACACGTTACAATACTTTGTTCTGAGAATTCTATATTATACGAAAAGTATAATTTTGAATAAAGCCATTAGTAATAATAGTCACTAGTTTGCACCGCTGAATTTTTGTCATAATTTTAATGTGGTTCTCTCTATAGTCCAGTTTGTACACCATATTCATTTCTATTTAATTGTTATCATCACACTCATTTTATCCTTTTTATTCTACCTCAGGTCATGATGCCTCTATCCGTGTTTGGGATGTTGAAAGTCGTTCATGTATACAAGAAATGACTAATCATGGATTCAAATATAATGAATCCGTTCATTCAGTAGCTTTACATCCACAACTTCCTTTAGCAGCAAGTGCTGGAGCAGATGCTATATGCAAAATTTATGTAACAGCTACATAAATGATTGATTTCATTTCAATGATATTCTCTTAACAAAAATACCCGACCATTTGTAATTTTCGTTTTTTTTTTTTCATTTTTTCATTGTTTTCGTATGTCAATAATGTTCGGTTGATACTTTTTCCCCATCTACTATGTATGTATGTATGTCTTCTCATCTCAATTTCTTCTTCTTGTTAATTGTAAAAAAAGGTATCTTTATATATAATTTGATCTATTTATCCCATTTTCATACATACCTACCGTAGTGTTGGAAAGGCTTAGATAAGTTTTATAGTATTGCTAACAATTACATTTTATTAATCACTTGGGGTGTATTCACTTTGTCTATTTATTACGTTTTTGGCTTTTTATTGTTTTTTTTTGTTCTTAATTTGCTTTCATAAATTTAGTAGTTAAATTTACATTTAGGTTATGCATTGTTACATCCTTCTTTTTTTTCCAAATACATATTCACACACTATTCTTTATTATCTAAAGCCAGATATTATTGTAGTTTGATTTTTGCAATATATGTTGATGTGTTGAACTCATTTGAAGTTGAGTACGTACGTACGTACGTACCAAATACTCTATACATCATCATCATCATTATTATTATTAAACTTGGTTGCTTTTATTTTCATTTATATATATACGATCTCTTTTTCCGAATAACCTTTTTATGCTTATTATTTAAATCATTATTGGTTCATATAAAAGGCGTGGATTGTTTAAAATAATTGAACAGAATATGCTATTGTGCTTCCTTAGCACATTAGTGTGTTTAAGCGTGTTTTCCTTTTCTCTCTGTTTGTTCAGGTTATTCTACTTACTATTGATAATAGGATTAGTGGAATTTCGTTAATATCGTAGCATTTTCCTATCATGTGACTTTTGATTTCGTTTTTTGGATCTATTTTATTGTTGTGAGTAATGTTGTGGTGTATAGCGTCAGAGATCTGATATTGATACTCAACATACTACGCGCTAACCCCCTAAACTGACTACTTAAGCGAGATAACATGAATGGAAAAGTAAGTCTATTGGACTACCGAACAACATGCACTGATACTCTTATACATTTCGACTCCTTAGAATATCAATCCATTTCTTGGCCAATGATATACGTTTGTCATTCGGGTCATTTTGGATTGCCATCAAGTAACTCATTTAACTACTGATTGACACACTATATCATCTTTGTTATCACGGTCCAGCTACTCTTATTGCCTAGTATTTTTGAACACTACTCCACTCGACACGTCTCCAAATCAAAACATGGTTGACCAAGAACGTAATTATATTCCAAATAAACAAGGTTGAGTGGTAGTTTGTAGGTACTACAATAAGAAAAACGTTAGTATATTTGTAATTTTGACATCAAAAGATTGTATAGTTTTCTCTATGTATCTGATATCTCTGATTCAGTTAACGTGTCCCAACACAATTCTTCACAGAACATGTTTTATATAATGCATGAGACCAAGCGAAATCACATGGTAAAACCAATTAAAATTCTGATTTTGATTTCCTTTACCCTTCGTTTCACATCTCGTTTTTAGTTTAACGTCATTTATTGGAGGATTTTTTTCTGTTGACCTGCGTAGTTAACCTTGAGCCGACTGAAGGTGAGTTCTTATTGCCCTACTATCACTAAGTTCTCCATATCCTTTTTGATTTCAAACAGCCAGCTATTATTATTCTGGCATACCTTGGTTATATACAAACGTGATCACCTCTCACCATAAGATGGAAAATCACAATTACACAAACGATAGACTGGTAACAATTTAAGAACAGTACTTTATGGTTTAAATTGAAGCTAATTAAAAACAATAATATGGACACAATAATCCAGGTACTTTACAACAAAAATATGAGTGGTTTCGAAAAGTCCCAACTTTTGCAATATTCTTTCTATTAAAATAGCTCTACGATGTAGTTATTTAGGTCTGCATCCTTGTGGATCGTCTTGAAATGAATAAGAGGGCAATTAGTTCGCTGTCTAAGATCAGTATTCATTAATACAATGGATTTACAGTGTTTCATCTCATGATCACTCTGATTTTAGTACGTTGCCATGGCTTAATCTTTGGACATCCTCAAAGTACTGTAGAATTATATTCATTATTGTTTCTTAATACATACAGTTTCTTGTAAAAATTTTCTGCACTGTCTTTATGGTAAGAATTTGGTTTGGAACGATGTATGTGTTTGATGAATTAGCTAACCAGTAAGGCAGTGCATGAAATCCAAATGGATTTCCGCGTATTTAACTTTTTTATGCTTCAAATGGCGTGTATTGTATAGATGACATTAGAAGCTTTTGAGTATCTATGACTTCTGTGAAAGTTTTGACAAAACACAACGGAACCTTAAAAGGTTCATGTATACAAATAGATTTAATTCAATTTTTTTAGTGAAAGATATGGATGGGAATGATCAATTATGTATCATTGATGGCGTGATGACGAGATTTAGTTACTTTGTATATATATACCTGGACAAGTGGTGCAACATGTGTTGGAGTGAGAAATGCCATGCTATTTTGTTTTTACTGCGAATCCACTTTTCTCTATCAGGATGCCCTTGGGGTATTAAGTTTATTTTGAATTACTATTTCAGATAAGCGTGCAGGATAGACAAGCATGATTTTCTATAAATAAATATATCGTAGAACTGATCTTAGAGCAGTTTATAAATTTCCACATAGAAGTTGTCAGGAGCATATATCTTAGTCTAAATTAAATCCTAGTCACCCATCATATGTTAACAAATTTTGAGTTTCGAAGCAAAGTTTTCTAATTTCAAACTTACCTTGGAGATCATAATCCACTCTTCCGATTTCAGAGATGCTATAGAAACTTATTATCTTCCACGTATTCACGGTAAACACTTCATTTATTTGACCTATCCCCGATCTTATGTAGGATGTCTTGATAAGTAAATACATGGTCATGCTGTTTGGAATGTAATGCACATATAAATAACATAGTGAGTTGATTGTGTTGCTGCATCAGACGACAGTTTTTCTTGAAAGGGAAACTTTAAACCCGACCAGACGGTTAGTCATTAGATTTACCATGGTCATGGGGCTGTTACTCAGTACCTCGACAGTGTATTATGATAGCTGATTAGAGGTAGTTTTATGAATTACATCACAGACTAACTTTAGTCAGATAATTGAAAACTAGGAAGCAATGGGTCGCTGCTTTGTTCTTGTGCTAATATTCTCAATGTTGTTCACCTACAACCTGGTGGGAATCGAACCCAGGGTCTAGGTATCGCTGTTAGCAGTTAAATTTTAGACCACTGAAGCAGCAGGCAGTAGATTACAATCAATTAGCGATATTGCGCAACCATTTTCTAATCTCTTTTTCCTTTAACTGTCTCACACTCAATATGTTTGTACTCCACTGAATTCAATGGAGCTGACCTATTCAGCAGTTTCTCAAAGTTGGTTTGTTCTCTGAGCTGGATGTTTTGGTCGTGTTCCTCAAAGTATTCTACTCATCTGTTCTTGAAACTCAGCGGTTGTATTATTTTCTTTGTCCTTGACCGGTCTCTCTGGGTTACTTTATTTCCCTACCAGTTTCTTCGTTGTGTCATATAGTTGTTTGATATTCTGGTCACGCTCAGCTTTTTCTGACGTCGTTGTTAGGTCTTTAATGTATTTCTGTTTGTCAGCTCTAATGCTCCTCTTTACTTGCTTGTTGGCTACTGTGTACTCAACTCTTATTCGATTGCTGTTAATTGCTGTATTCTCGTTCTTCCTTCAAACTTGTCCAGGGTTGCCATGGAGATCCATTTCTTATGATGATGGTTCTTGTGGCCCAGAACCTCCTGACACATTGAAGTTAATGCTTCTTTCTTCCTTTCTACTTGCTCTCTATCGTGATTTCTTCCTTCAATAGATCTTGTACAGCTTGAAACCTGTTGTTGAGAGTTAACTTGAATAGGTCGAGCTTTTCAGTATCTCGAAGTAAGGCTGTATTGCACCTTTGTAATGCTGTTCCCCTAGGTTTCCAGTGATTTTTTTTAGCTTCAGTTCCATCTTGGCCACAAACAGGTGGTGACCTGAAGCTATGCCAGCTACTCACATCTCCCATTGTCCTGAATTTTTTTTATACAAATACGATCTATCTGGTTCTCTGTTGTGTGGTCCGGCGAGATCCATGTAGCTTTGTGTATGCGTTTGTGTGGAAATGTTGTTCCGCCTATAATCAATTTGTAGAATGCCCATAAATTTGAAAATCTCACCCTTATAGTTCTCTCCCAGTTAGTTCGTATCGTCCCATGATATCTTGATACACAGTGCCGTCCATCCTAACTTTAGCGTTTAGATCTCCCATCAGGATGGTGAGGTCCTTCCTAGAGCACTTAGCTATGATTGATTGCAGACTCGAGTAGAACTGATCTTCATTTTCATCGTTGCTATCATTGATGGGTACATAACGTTGTACAACATTCATTATGATTCCCTCCTTTATTGTGACTGATACTTTGATGACTCTGGGTGCGTTTCGTGCTTTTTAGGATAGCATCAGAACATATCCCTGAGTGTGTGGAGCATTTTATTTTTCGTGACTAGAGTGCAGAAGCATCTCTTTTATATCTTGCCTTTGGTGTCCAACTTGGATCCATTGGGTTTCACTGATTCCGACAACCGCCAAGTTGTCTCCTCATTTCCGTAAATATTTGATTGATCTTCTCGGTCTTCAACATTGTCTGAACATTCCATGTACCTATATAATTTGTTACTGGTTGTTAGCAGGGATATAGACGTTGTGACTGTTGAACAATCTGGGCGTTCTTCTTGATTCTTCATAATTCTTCCTTTAACTTGGATAGTGGAGTTTAAATTGTTTATTCTGGTTAGTATGATTTCAGCAATTTTGTTTTTTAAGGTATGTGGTTACTGACCACATGTCGTATCAACGTTCTGCATGTGAGCTTTGGGCTGGCAGTTACTCTAGAAGAGCTACAAGTGGAGTTGATGATATATTAATACTATTAGTATATTAGATTCATGTAGCTTGACGTATATCCATTTAGATAGGAATGACAGAATTTCTTGACAATGATTAATTGTCATTTATCTTCACTTGTGTACGCTTACAAACAGTTTGTCTCTGATGAATTTTTCTAAAAGGAAGGATACATTCGATGTAGTTATCTATATTTTTTTTTCAAATTAGGCGGCATGTATATCAAACATTCTGGTCGTTGTAATTAATTTTGCACTCAAGAGCTGCCCGTCTTATTACATGCAGTAAATTTCCATAATTAGTTAGCCGAGACAAAAAGAATGAAATTGAAAATTTATTGTAATGTTTGTACAGTACACACAAAAATAAATGCAGGAGAAGACGACCAATGTAGCAGCAGTAGGTCTCAATAAACACAAAGGGAAAAGCAAGATTCTCAGATACAACACAGCATGCACCAATCGAATTACATTTGACGAACAAGCTCTGAAGGATGTGAAAACCTTTACATATCTGGGCAGCATCATTGACAAACACTGTAGATCTAATACAGATATGAAGACACGGGTCGGTAAAAGAACATCTGGAACTCAAAGCAACCAAAAGCAAGATCAGAATTTTCAATACAACTGTCAAGTCAGTTATACTGTATGGGTCGGAAACTTGGAGAACTACGAAAGCCGCCATCCAGAAGATACAAATGTTTATTAACAGTTGTCTACACAAAATATTTCGGATCCGTTAGCTAGACACTATCAGCAACAAGCTACTGTGATAGAGAACAAACCAGATTTCAGCGGAGGAAGAGATCAGGAAGCGCTGGAATTGGATAAGTCACACATTGATGAAATCACCCAATTGCGTTACAAGACAAGCCCTCACATGGAATCCTGAACGTGAATGAACAAGAAGAAGACCAAAGAACACATTACCCTAAGACATGGAGACGGACAACAATTCGAGGGAAGGCCCAGGACAGAAGGAGTTTGGAGAATGCTGTTCGGCAGTCTATACTCCATTGGGGGTAACAGTGGTATCTAAATACATTTAAATAATAGATTAATCAGATCTCTGACCCATCCATGTCTAGATATGTTAACAAGTGTTGTGTATAAATCTTAGTGATTATACTTTTTATTGATGAAATTCAAATATGTGTCAAGGTTATTTAAAAAGATAATTATTTAAAATTTATCATAGTTCAACAATAGATTCTTTTGAATATCAGAAAAAAAAAGTTTTTATTGTTTTATATTCAATATTCAAATTATTCTCATCAAAAATACTTTTGTTTATATACATTTTCGGCGGGACTTATATATATGTACATGAAATAAGTAATAAAAAGATCAGTAGTATTACAAAAAACAAGAAAATATAAAAGTGAATAATGATAATTTAGTTTCAATATATAGTTGAAATCATGAATCAATTGAAGCTAGATCATCATGGAAAACCTGGAAGAACTGGATTGCCGTCATGTCCTAGTATAGGACTCCTTAGCAATGCGCATCCACGATCACGTCTTGCAATATTCGAGCCCAGTACCTACCAGTCTCGTGCACGAGCACTTAACCACTAGACCATTAAGTCGGCATCCAACATTGTCAATGTCTAACTCCAATCAATCCATGAAGTTTCCATATTTGAAATCAATAAAACAGTTTTGGTTTTTCAATAAAAAAAAGAAGAAAAAAAAGATCATCAATCATAAATTTCTTCTCCATTGTGGTATCATTCTTCCAGTATTTACACTTAAATCAAGACCTTGATTAATAATTGATTGTTCTTTTGGTTGAGTTAAACGAATTTCCCATCCTTTTGTTAATTGACATAAACGTTGTGGATCACGTGTAACTTGTATATTAGTCTGTTCAATGAAAAATAAAGTGATTATGAAGGTGAAAATAACCTGTCTAATTATAGAAACTAAATGTAGAGTAATGGTTAAAGTAATCTACTTTCAACCAGTCCGTAGATCATAAACTTCAATATTGTTCTACCTTCTTTAATTCAGGAATTAGGTTTAATATGACTAGCCTTCACACAAATTAGTATATCTCAGTGCTACCTGGTAAACGAATTATAATCAAAGCATTGTAGTGTGATTTTAAATAAATTTAGAACAAATATTGATGTAGAATAATATGAATTCATTATATTTCGTGGTTTCTCATTAGCTGCTTACAACCAAATATGCATTAGAGTAATAAATAATGTGGAACAATTGACATAATTGAATGTAAAGGATTGGAATAACAAAAGTCATCGATGATAACTATATATATGGGCAAGGAAAGGTCAGAGGTTATTAGGTATTGAAATAAAGGGAGGCGTAATAGTTGAGTGGAGTTCAGAGACAGATAAAATCAAAAAATGTGATTATTTTAGAGGTAGTTGAAAACAATTAGGGTGGTTTACGTAATAGTTGAATAAGATTTGGATAGTTCATATAATTAGGAGAGACAAATGAGCGGAAATGTGTGAGAGAAAGGGTGATTTAAGAATTGGGTATAAAAAAAAACAACAACTGAAATATTAAACAAAATTGAACTAATAACAACAACAAAACTGAAACAAAAAGAAAAACAAAAATGGGTTACCAAGGTAGTAATAAGTTTATCACTGTCTCTTTTTGAATACATAGGTCCGGTTTGAGTTTTTTTATCGCGATCGCCTCAGCAAACCGGAGGGCAGTTGTACTTCTTTGTTTACTAATGATTTTAAAGGCATGAGAAATGTCGATGCTGTGCCCGGTGTCGAGTAAATGCCGAGTTATCGCACTGTTGAGAGTCCTAGACCCTTGCAACCTCAGTTTCTTGGGAACATGCTCAGAAATGCGGACATGCACTCTTCTCTCGGTTCTTCCAATGTATGTGCTTCGGCACGTACATGTAAATTGGTAAATGCAGTTGGAGGTACTGAGAAAAGAGGACTTATCGATTTTGGTTTGTTTGAGTGAGCAGTTTGTTTCCCACACCGTCGTCAATTTAGCTGCTGGGTAGGTCATTTTCAACGCGGAATTAAGTCTGTGGTTAATTATTCCAGCGATTTCGACACCTTTGAAGCGTAGGTATAGGAAGCATGTTTTCTTTTCAACTCGATCATACTTTATTAGACGATTGGTGTTTGCATATTTGTGGATGAACTTCTCTGGATATGCATTTTCACGTAGGCATTTGGTGATTAAAGCTATTTCTTCCTCAAGACACTCATTAGAGCAGATTTTGCGTGCGCGGTCGAAAAGGTTTCGTACAATACCCTTTTTGTAACTCATCGGGCAGAAACTGTAGTAATTGAGATACAGTCCACTCCAAGTGTTTTTGTGATGAACATATCTTTGTAATGTACCCGCTGGTGTTCGTCTAATTCCAATATCTAGGAAATGGAATTTATCTTCGTCTTCATGTTCCATCGTAAATTCTATATCCTTGTGTGCTTTGTTAAATAAATTGAGCAGATTGATGGAGTGTTTATGATTGTCGCAAACAAGAAAGGTGTCATCCATGTAGTGTGGTCTACTTATATTCATATAAGTAGTATATGATGATGGTCAGACATAGAATGTATTTTAGAAGAAGACCGATAAGGAAAGAACTGAAATAAAATGCAGTTGGTGGGAAAATGCATGAACAGAGGAATTAGAGAAAGATGTACTGATATATACAGAATGAACAGTGAAGATTGAGACAATTGATTGTTATTTAGCAAATAAACTGCTTGCCGTATGGTTATCAGATCTTAGTAAGATAGTTTGTAGTTTGTGCTTAAATACATTCGATTGTCCCGACCCGTGTTTTGTTCACTACAGCCTAATGTATGAAATCTAAGGTGAAAATAAGCTTCGCCTGTAGGTCTTATAGAGTTACTGCCGATCCAAAGCCAGGTTAAACAAGGAGGATTAGGCATAGGGGTTAGTGACCCCAGCCTGTAGAAAGCTAACTCGCTTAAAAAACGTTAACCAGAACTGATGGGTGACCTATGCTCCTCCACGAAGGGTAAGTAAGCAAGTAATGTGAAAATTGATGTTTACTAGCTACAGAAATCAATAATAAGAGAGCAGTCATTCAGTTATATACAACTTAAAATGTAGTACAAATGTTGACAAGTTATATTTAAAATTTTAAGAGAACCTATAACGTTTCATACAACCAAAACCCCTTTTCT
The DNA here is from genome assembly GCA_944470415.2 of Schistosoma rodhaini. Classification (NCBI taxonomy): domain Eukaryota; kingdom Metazoa; phylum Platyhelminthes; class Trematoda; order Strigeidida; family Schistosomatidae; genus Schistosoma; species Schistosoma rodhaini. The sequence continues at coordinate 85,757,556 of OX104044.1, forward strand.
TCTTGTTTTCAAACTGAATAACCAAATGAAGACAATGGTGAATGTTTCCTCAACTTTGTGGATTGGTTGGAGTTAGACAATAACACCATTAGATGCCGGCTCAGTGGTCTAGTGACTAAGTGTTCGCGCGCGAGACCGATAGCTTTTAGGTTCAAATCTCGCGAGGCGGGATCGTGAATGTGCACCGCTGAGACGTTCTGTACTAGAACGAAACGGCCATCCAGTGCTTCCAGGTTTTCCATGGTGGTCTAGCTTCAATTGACTCATGATTTCAACTATATGAATAACCAACTGTAAAAGCTTTCATTTTTTTATTTTTAAAAGAAACTATTCACTAACCTTAATTGGAATTTGTTCTAATAATTGTTGTCGAGGAATTTCTGCTTGTTGTTTAGCTTTTTTACGTGAAGATAATTGATTCAAATGAGTAATTATCTACATAAAATATGATTCATAATGATTGAAGAAAAACAAAACAATTTAGTTTAGTTTATTTATTACTATTATTAATGTTTGATACAATCTTGTGGTTATAAGCAAAGATGGTTAGTGGCTAGCAGTGGAATGGAGATTGACGCACGTTTCGTCCTATTTGGGACTAGTCAGCTGAATGTACCTGCATCTCAGAGTTGATATTCACTCTGAGACACGAACCCATTAACTTTCACTTCAAACACTATCACGTTATCCATTCATCTACGGAGTCCTGATAGTCACCTGCTTGTGCAACGGAATGAAGGTGATCAGTCTCTTGTTGGCATATATATATAGTGTGTGTACCCCGTTGCACAAACAGGTGACTATCAGAACTCAGTAGCTAAGTGGATAACACGATGGCGTTTGAAGCGGACGGTACTGGGTTCGATTCTCAGAGTGAACATCAACTCTGACATGGGGGTACATCCATCTGTCGATCCCCAAATAGGACGAAACGCGCGTCAAACTGGATTCCATTGCTAGCCACTATCCATCTTTGCTTATAATACTTGTGAATTAAAGCAATATCCAGGCAATGCACACAGTATTCTTATTATTTGATACAATCTTGTAGTTATTCACATATTCTTAGTAGTTGAATTCAAGCCAAATGTTTTGTGTATGTGTGTATATGTTGAAATTATGTTAAATATGTACCTGAATAGTAATAATTACGATTCAATTTGAACTAATAAATATGTAAAATGATGTAAATCATTTATTGAATCTTTTTTCTTATGGAGAAATAAATGTGTCATCATTTCATCATTCATTTCACATAGTAACTGATTATTATAATCATGATTATGTTTACTCTGTCAAGTTATAAATTTTGACAGTGATATATTAGGAAGTATAGTGAATTGATTTTGTTAGAAATAATTTTTCTATCCATTTGTAAGTAGCAGAAATGTGCCATTTACATGCCCTTAAATGCCTTGCTACGGTTGAGAATGGGGAGAGTAAGCTCTCTCACTCTCGAAATGCTCTCTAATGGCCACGTGTATATAGCTTCTGCAAACGAAGTCCTACTTAACCGCATTCTCGTGGAAGGGTGGGGTGTTGTTTACGAAATTGAGAGGATGAATAGCAAATGTCCAGTGCTTCAACCTAGTTAGTGGACACGGAAAGTTCACGTAGAGGAGTTAGAAAACCCTGATTTCAAACCAATGGTGAACATGGTCTCCAGTATTCTGAGGGAACAAATGGTGTATGAATCAATCATTGGTCACTGGCTTCCATGGAACTGCATCTCCTCACGATGCTCCAAAGCCTTGTGGATCAGATCTTTAGGTCAAACGCTCGGGGTGTGGCTCCCTGAGTAAACCATCTACTTCAGTTTGAGCACCTGGGCAGTATCACAGCCCTCATACAAATCAAATGAGATTAGTGTGGTGCATATGTATCTGGTTCCCACCTTTGTGCCAATATTTATGTGTTTATATCAATAAATAAGTCATAAATAAGAAAACAATTTTACTCTTTGCTCAATTCGACTAGCAGCATCATTAATCTTTTGTTGACGAATTTGTTGTTCCATTTTTGTTTGAATCTTTAATTGATGAAGTGCAGTTAATTTCTCAGCCATTTTCTCTTGTTTATATAAAGAGATTTTATGTTGAATTTTTGCCTTGAATAATAAAAAAAATATAAAATAAATATTGGTATTGCCAAACCAAAACGTGGCATCAGAGCTGGAAGTCACTAACTTCTAGTCTAAGCCATTTTGGCAGATGCAGGTTACCTGATTGGGGTCCGCGTGACTATCGCAACCAATGGTTGGAGACTCTAGGTGACATGGCTCGCAATCGATCACAATGGAGCAGATGTATACACTCTTTATCTTCCCTTAAACCTTCAGATTCAAATTGCCTCATATCTGTCTTTTTTTCTATATTATATCCTCATATACAATGTTTCTTTTATATAGCCACCAATAAATTAACTATTTCTATGAATCTTGTGTTGATCTTGTTGTGCTAACGAGGTATGGCAACTAGGACCGATGCACATATGTGCCTGGTTCTACGTTGTAACTGACTGACTGTTTGATTGTAATATTTGGCATGGAACATTAAACAAAACAACACACTGACACTGGGATTGAACTGCAGCATTAAATACATGCAAATGAACCCATTAAAACAGTATTGATAGGTTTTAAATTAGAGATATCACTATTCGGTACAACTTGACTCATTCTTGATTGTACCAATTATTGGTTAACAGTTTCAAACTTCTTGTATAAGAACTTCCATCTAAATTAGAACGAATAGTTTCACAATATTCCGGCGCCTATTTGTTGTTAGACTTTAAATATGAAGAATATGTTTGTAAAATTTCAGCGAATAAATTTGAAGTAAATCCAACTTTTCGTCTGGCAATCTGCTCCAATCTTTTTCAAGGAAATAAACTTCTTGTTTACCAACTATAGATTAAAATTCGTTTTAACGAAGTGACAATGGAATGTTATGTGTACTTATTTAATTCTACGGAATGTTTACAATCTATTATTTTGTTTAATACATCTGTTATCTTCAGATAGTGGTACGGGTGACCGGTTATGCAAAATCAGTCGAATTAAATTGGACGGAACACTTGTTCTTTAAGGTTTTGTGATGACAGCTTAATCTATTAGGTACCAGTAAGATCAAAGTTACAGAATTTTAAGTAAGATTGCACAGGTGTATCCCCTATTCCATTGAATTGTGATGTCAGTAAGCCATTTCCATTAGAAAACCTGTTACAACATTGAGATGGTTTGTCGTTACGAAATGTAAAAAACTTCAGCAGAAATACTTCAGTTTCTAGTCTATTTTCCCTTTGATATACACTGGAGAAATAATACACAAGTTTCTTCTGTAATCGTCCATTGAGGCTTTATTGCCAGTAAAATAGCTTGGAACTATAAGCTGAGTTATCTATTGAGCCGCTGAGTCATGAAAACCATCTATTAACTGATAAATCTTATTTACTGATGTTTATCATACATAATTGTATATCAGAAGGAGGTTTTGTGGAGATTTTTAGTAGTGTTATACAGTTGAGATCATGAGTCAATTAAAGCTAGAGTACCATGGAAAACCTGAAAGCACTGGACCGCCGTTCCGTCCTATTGTGGAACTCTTCAACAGTGCCCATCCACGCTCCCGCTTCACGAGATTCGAACCCAGGAACTACCATTCTCGCGCGATAGACCACTGAGCCGGCATCCAGCGGTAAAACTTAACCAATCCACGAAGTTTCGCACCGCTGAGGAGTCCCACAATAGGACGAAACGGCCGTCCAGTGCTTCAAGGTTTTCCATACTGGTTTAGCTTCAATTGACTCATGATCTCAACTATATGCAATTGTAAATATATATATATATATGTTTATAAATGAATACCTAGAACATACTTGTCTTTTACGTTTCAATTCTAATTCAGTTTGTTTTGATTGATATTCAGCTTGTTTTTTTAATAACTCCGCTTGTTTCTTAATTTCTTCTCTTTGATTACGCCATAATTCTAATTCTGCTTTTCTAGTTTCTAATTGACTTATTGATAAATGTTGTGTGATCGGAGTTCCAATGGTATCATTATGATTATCATTTTTCTCTTCAGATTGTTTTTTATGTTGCATAGTTAAACGCTGAAAAAGTTTATAAAAGATTCAGTTTACAATATTATTGATATTGAATTATTTTTTATAAAAGTATACCTGATAGGATTGTACTCCACTGATCACAGCTTCTCCCTGGAACGACGATTGAAACACAGAGAATTACCTCTCGAAACTAGTCAATAGTGAATACATGAGAATTATCAGTATAGAGTACTGATAATCACTGATAATTATCACGTGCTCATGAGTGAATAGCTTCGAGAAAGGAATTTATGGAGTTCAGGTGAGAAACCGTGACCAGTGGAGTTTATCCGTATCAAGTGCGAGGCAGTAGGTTACTTACAGAAGACAATGAAAGATGGTCACGCGATATCGCGGATTGATTAAAATCATTCAATGTTGCCTAAGTATTCTAAAGTTTAAGCACTCGCAGGTTCTGGAGCCAAGTCCTACGTGTGGGATCGTGAATGAGTAGTTATGAGGGTTCCCATACTAAGACGAAACAGCCATTCAGTGCTTCCAGGTTTCCAATGGTGGCCTAACACTGATTAGTTCATGATACTGAACAATCAACGGAAACCTACGATGATAAATATTAAACACTTCATTAAATTAACAAATCAAGTATTATTTATTATAGAAGGGGGTTTGGTGGAGATTTTAGTGATTTTATATAGTTGAAATCATGAGTCAGTTGAGGGTATACCACCATGAAAAGCCTGGAAGCACTGGACATTGACCCCGGGGGATGCCGGCTTAGTGGCCTAGTGGTTAAGCGCTCGCGCGCGGGACTAATAGGTCCTGGGTTCGAATCTCACGAGGCTTGATTGTGGATGCCCACTGTTAAGGAGTCCCAAAATAAGACGAATCTGCCGTCCAGTGCTTCCAGGTTTTCCATGGTGGTCTAGCCTCAATTGACTCACTATTTCAACTATATACTTTTTATTTATTTTATATAGATCAATCAGAAATAAGTCATTCTTGGACAAATCAAATCTTTTGGTTAAAATTGAGTGTTGTAAAGCAGTTTTGTTGTTGTTGTTGTTGTTGTTGTCATGCCTATTCATTCAGTTTCACTATTTCTTATAATAGAAAGTTTGATTAGTTAGAAGCTCATATAATATAATTCAAAGTTCATATTAATCATGTAGATCAATTGGATTGATGTAATAACTTGGTGAGATCTTTTTCAAGTCCCCTTATACAATAGTAAGTTAAAGTATTTTTAACTGAAGTGAATAGATTTTAGTATATCAATTCATGGTTGAAGACTTAAGCATTAGTTTCCTTCAGATCGACACTCTTTAATACGGAATATCTACAGTATTGAGGAAACTGATATAACCATTCAACCTTAGTTACATAGTTTCACAGTCGAAGGCGTTATCAACGACATGTTCCTGGCTTCACTAGCTAATACTAATTGAATTTAAACTTCAACTCATCGCATAAGCAAGTGGCTATCAGGACTCAGTGGCCGAGTGGATAACGCGATGTCGTTTGAAACGAAAGGAACTGGGTTCGAGTCCCGAAGTGAACAACAACTCTGAGATGCAGGTAAATCCAGGTGATGAGTCCCAAATAGGACGAAACCTGCTTCCTGGATTCCACTGCTAGCCACTATCCATCTCTGCTTACCATGCTTGTGAATTAAGGCTATATCGAGGCAATACACACGGTATGCATATATGCCAATTAGAGAGTGACCAGTTGCAGTCCTTACAAATTGATGGGAAGTTTCAAACAAACAATACGAAATAAATTTATTTGTAGGATAGATCACTGAGGAGTAGTAAAGTATGCATTATATCATATAGTACTCAGTGTAGATTAAGTTTTGTTAACGAAGTCGTAATATGATCAGCAGACCACCTAACAATACTCTCGCGATGATTCTATAATATGCAAGAAATTATCAGAAGACAATCATTCATATTTTTTAAAGTGATGAAGCAATACAGAATAGTCTAATGAATAGGGTATTCACTCCATGATAAGCCTGGAGGAAATCTTATCTTACTATCATTATTTAATCATGTATTCATTATATTACTAATAAAACTACTGTTAAATTATTTACTAACAATTGGACTGAGCCATGTTGGTAGGTGTAGACTACCTGGTTGGGTTTCGCGAGATGATAGCAACCGATGGTTAGAGACCTTGAATGACATGGCTCAAAATCGTTTGCAATGACGAAGATGTATCCACTCTTTGTGTTCTATCAAATTCTAATCTTCTGAATTCTTCATGTCTCTATCCTTTTTCTTTTTTCAAATTTATTTCACTGGATTATACTCCTTCAATAACATCTTCAAACCCTATTCTTTCGGATTAATGTTTATACTCTTAATACTTCTACCACTATGGAATTTGATGATTCGACAACTGCATCTCTGTGTTAATGTGATATGGCAACTCGAATTGATGTACGTACGTACGTATGTACGAAGTTCTACGTTATAACTGACTGACTGATTGATTGAATTGTACAATCTGAATATATATTAGATTGTATTCTATATTTTCTAAAAAATATATATCATCAATCAATCATTTAAAACTTTTCAATCATCTAGTAGAGAGAAAATTCTTCTTCTTTTTTTTAAATTTTTCTTTTTTTTTTTGTAAGAATAATTCGATAAAACTCGATAAGAAAAAAAAAGAAAAAATAAAGAAACCATTGATGACAGTGTTCATTTGAAATGTTACATTGTTTTAGTTTTATTGTTCAATGTTCATTATTGATCAATTTATTAGTTGAATAGTATATTATAGAATGTTGATGATTGAATAAGTGAAATAGTTAAGTTTTGTTATTCTCCATATATATATAGAGAGAGTTTGATATATGTTTGTTAGTGACATAGAAAATTTCTAGTATCATAGTGATTTTGTTTTATAAAATATCAATGAAATAATATTTTTTGTTGTTGTTGAGATCATGAATCGATTGTTGATAGATCATCATTGAATACCTGGAAGCACTGGTTGGCTGTTTCGTTTTATTATGGAACTCCTCAGAGAGAGACTAACGGTCCTGGGTTCGAATCCCATGGGCGAGATCGTGGATAAGCATTACTGAGATCGTAAATTGTACGGGAGGAAAATGATTAAGTAAATGAAATATATGATGTCAAATCTAGTAAAATACAAGATTAAGATAGTGATTAGCTAAGAAGGTGAATATTTGATGATAGTCTATTATTCTAAAGTCATAAATAAATCACATGAATGAACTCGGATTTTAACATTTCTCGAGCTCATGGGTCAATTGAAGATAGACCACCATAGAAAACCTGGAAGCACTAGACGGTCATTTCGTCTTAGTACGTAACTCTTCAGCAGTGTGCATCCACGATCCCACCTCACGAGATTCGAACCCAGAACCTATCAGTCTCGTAAGCGAGCGCTTAACCTCTAAACCACTGAGCCGGCATCCAACTGTGTTAATGTCTAACTTCAACCAACTTTCGAAATTGAGCAACCGTACACCATTGTCTTCAGTGAGTTACCATCTCACAACAGACTCGGTCGCACTCCACTGGTTACTGCTTCTCACTAGAACTCCAAGAAATACTTTTTGAAGCCAGTCACTATTGAGCATATGTTGAATAAAATCAGAAGACATTTTGTCGATATTATAGTAATTTCAATAGTTGAGATCATGAGTCAGTTGAAGCACACTGCTGAGGAGTCCCACAATTTGACTAAACGGTAGTCCAGTGCTCCCAGATTTTCCATGGTCGTCTAGCCTCAATTGACTCTTGATCTCAACTATTAAAATTTCTCGAACTGTTAACATGATTTAATTTTATATCTGCTGAATCTACTTACTATTAATAAGTAACATAGAATGTGACTACTAATTAAATTCACCAGATTTTGTATACATGGATTTTCCCATTGATGTCTAGGACAATAATTGATCAGTCTCTTATTGGCATATGTGCATTCTATTCAGACTGCCTCGATATTACTCTAATTCACATGCACGGTAAGCAAAAATGGATAGTGGCTAGCAATGGAATCCAGGACGCGCGCTTCGTTTTATCAGGACTCAGTAGCTAAATGGACAACGTGATGGCGTTTGATGCGAACGGTATTGGGTTCGAGTCCCAGAGTGAACATTGACTCTGAGATGCGGGTACAACCAGCTGAAAAGTCCCAAACAGAACGAAACGCACGTCTTTGATTCCACTGCTAGCCACTAACCATCTCTTCTTACCGTTACTATTAATTGTTGTGATTTGGTGTACTATCCCGACAAAGCGTACAATAAAAATAAACCACACTAGGAATAGTAAAATCGTTGTCATTAAACAGCGTTTGAAGTCTAAGAAAGATCTACTATAAAAACTTTCAGGAAGGACCAAGTCATTTTTTTAACAAATAATTTTTTTTCAAACAAGATCCATAGATGATTAATTCGCCTAATCTGTAAGAGTATTGCAGCATTTAGATTGGTAGAATTCAAATATGATTAGTTCACATTGAATGGTATACATATATATGTATGACACATACCCGATCTTCACTCCACTTTTTAATGACATTACGTTTTGCATTTTCAAGCCGCTGAAATTCTTTCCACCATTTTTCATGTTCAGCTACTTGTTCTGGTGTTTTAGTCATTATTATATTTGCAAGTTCATGATGAAATGCATGAATATTATCATTGACAATACCCTCATTTCTTCTATTCGCACTTTCATCTTCTACTGTTTGTTGGTCGTCATTATCTCTTGTTGAAATATTCAATTCTATTTCTTGATGATGATGATTATTATTATTTAAATCTTCATTTTCACGATCTTGAATGTTGTTTATCAATTTTTCAGGATTTTTTAACTCATTTTTATATTTAAATTTATGAATTTTGTAATGTTTTAAAAATTTAAAATGTTCATCTTCAGTCCAACCACCAGTTCGTCCTCCATGATTATCTAGGAAGTTCTATAAAATTCAGGAAGGAATTAAACATTCAATTGTTTTACATAGAGTTATATTTATTGATGTTTTAACCCATCAATTAATACTTTTGAACAATAAGAACTAAGAGAATCAGAGGATCCGGTTTTTTCATGCAAATAACCTTATGCGATTGTGTTAGCGGGACATAGATTGCATTAAAACATGTTCCATGCATGATGGTGTTGCCACACGCTGATTGGCTAATTCTTATCTAATCAGCGCCAGTCGTTGTTTGGAAAAGACTCTAGAAGCTTCTCATGTAAAAACTATAATCATACTAACGGTTTTTCTTATTGCGCTTCTTACTTCCATCTATCCTTGTTTTTTTGGAATGTGATTTCTTCCCTATTCAACCGTGTTCTGATTTGGGGACTTGTCGAGTGTATTGCTGTCCAAGGATACTAAGCAATAGTGATAGCTGGGTCATAATAAGGAAGATATATATTAGCAACAGACTATTGTTCAATAAGAGGCAAGAAATCATTTATTTTAAAGAGATGGGAAGAGGTAGAAATCTGCATACATACAGTGAGGTAATCCGCATATTTGACAAAAGTGTTTTTTGGGGAAGATGACAGACCATACGGAAAAAAAGATAACGGAAGAGTGTAAAAAGAAAAGCTCTTTGTGGCAATCCTTCTTGAATCAGTAGAGTCGTTGAACACTTTCTTCCGAATACATTGTACCATTCTCTTCTAGAGAAGTAAAAACATAGCCAGTTAGTTACCCAACTGTCTGTGTAGACACTGAATAACTTGTTAAGTAGTAGTTATCTTGCAATAGAGTTCAAGGCAGAAGTATAATTTAGAAATGTGCATCGAAACTACTTCTTACCCTTAACCAAGCTGTATAGTGTATTATAATACAGAACAATAACAGTACATATATCATAGCTTAATTTTAAAAAAAACTACAAAAAATGTGTGATACAGGATTATCAGAGATTGTTGCACAGAAAAGTAAACTCATTATTAAATTTGAAGAAATAAGGCTGGATTCAATGTATGATGTAATTAAAAACTAATACATCCATCGTCAAGAAGGTACAAGCATTTATAAATAGTTGTCTACGCAAAATACTCAACATCAATTGGCCGGATACTATCAGCAACAGCCTTCTGTGAGAGAGGACAAACCAACTTCCATCTGAAGATGAAATTAGGAAAAGACGTTGGAAGTGGATAGGACATACATTAAGGAAATCACCAATGTGCATTACAAGGCAATCCCTAGCTTGGAATCCGGAAAGGAAGCGGAGAAGAGGAAGGCTAAGGAACACATTACGCCGGGAAATAGAAGCAGATATGAAAAGGATGAATGTCAACTGGAAAGGAAGGCCCAGGAAAGAGTTGGATGGAGAATGCTAGTGAGCAGCCTATGCTCCTCGACGAGGGGTAACAGGTGTAAGTAAGTAAGTAAGAAGGAGTACTATAAAACGTTTTTATTTTCTTAACAGCTACTTTTACTAATTCCAGCTGATAATGTGGGGGATAATATGTTTTTATTTCGTTAAAATTTTCATCTTCCATTTACTGAAATATACTTACTTGAAATTCGTTTATTTCATTAGGTAAAGTTTTATTTTCACTACTAAAACGTGTCAATAAATTGGTTGATTGTTCTCTATTTTGAAGTTTTGAATTCATTCCATCCGATATTTTTGAATCATTCTCCCAAAAACTAATTCGATGCTCCATATTTAAACAATCTTGCCATAATTCAACTTCTTGTTGAAGTAATGCTTCAGCACTAATCATTATGATAAAACAAATATACAAAAATAACCATTTAAGAACATTTTCAATAGTTGTAAAATGTCCTAGCGAGGTCGAGATAATTATCAATATATAATACCGACATGATATTCTTATGTAATACGTGAATAGATCTGCAAAAGTTTCGACCTCTGTTCATGCTTCTTTTAACGTTTAAGCCAAAATAATTCGATATATTTCAGGAACTCATACTTTACCCAGATTGTATTCTTAAACCAATTAGCGTAGTGCGTAAAAAAGTTATCAGTGAGTTTATTCAGTTGTTAGTAATTGTTTGTCTCAAAGTCGGATAGTATGCACAAAATGTCCAACATATAATTTCTAGATATCAGTTGTCTAGGAGGTGATCGTGACCGAAATCTGTGGATTAACCTACTCAGTGTATAAACTAACAATAAAGTAAAACCTACTTAAGAATAATATGCAGAAATAGCTATCAAAACATACTTTATTCAGAGTTTTTCTGTTTTCGACATCATTTGGTAAGCCTTAATGGGAAATTGGAAGGTAGACAACATATTTTAGTCTTCTTTTTATAAAAACCAGGGTTCGCAATTCGCTCAATATACTGATGTCAAGATTTTAGCTAATTATTTAAATTAATAAACCGCGTTTAGATTAATGGATTCCATAACATAATGAAGATGCTGAGCGTCATAAAAGATAAAATAACACAAAAAGTCAAGTGACTTACATCATTCTCTCCTCTGTTTTGTATTCTGTTAGAATGTCTTCAATACTTTTCAGTAGATCTTGTAACTCTTTTACAGCTATGAAAAATATCATAAATTATTTCAATGCTACATACGATTTCCATGATTTATTTGTTTATTTGCAATTTGTGATTTTTTTAAGCTAAATGATTCGACCAATGTACGGAACTTGAATAGTTTGTTATAGTATTTTTTGCCTAAAGATACGTAAGAACATTGTATATATTTGTTACTTAACAACGGTTTAATCAAACAACATACCATCCGTCAAGAGAGTTGATTTTAAACCTTGAGAATATTCTAAAATGGATTTAATGTCCTTGTGATGTAGAGATAATTTGCTCAATAATTGAATAGAATCTTTGTATAACTTTTTTGATCTTGAACAAATCAAAAAGCAAAAATATGCGGCAAGATTAATTATTTTAATTACTTACTGATAATCTAGTAGACGCAGATCAGAAGGGGAATCAGTTTGAATACGACCTTTACGTCCTGTTTCCACCATTTGATTGTTTTAAAGAACCTTCTGAGAAGAAAATTTGTGCAGCATGTACTATTAGTTAAATGCTTCAGAAAAAGATGGTCAAGTATTTATCATTCACAAGAGTGTATATTCATTTTGAAGTTTACTCACAGATATTTACAGTAGTCTAAAAAATAACAAGAGTTAAAAACTAGATACTATTGGTTATTGTAAGTAATACTTGTGAAAACATCGAAATGTACCAGACCATATTAACCTCAAGTAAATGGCGCCAAAGCGCTTTTTCAAATAAGTTTGTTATCAAAAGCCGAAGTTCAGACCGTTGCTGCTACCTCGACGTTGTGGTTGAACTTGCCTATCGTGATAACCAGTCTGGGTATACTGGCTGGAATAATATGTCCTCGAGGTCTTGACATTACAGATAGATCGGTTAAAGAACAGTAAATATAAAAGCAGCAACTTAAAATTCGAAGTAGAAATCGTACTGCTGACAACACAGAGGCATAAAGGCAGTAAGATATTTCCCTCAGACAATCAGCATAACGGTGATGCTTCCTTCTGACAAGGAAGAGTGGTGTCAGAAAAGTTCGTTCTCAAAAATACACTCCTCGCCTTTGAAGTCAGCTGGTGTGACACACCATTCCCGTCTAACATGATAAGCCCTCAATAACTTGACACAGATCAGTTATGGTTGGTGATGTACAAATATATGGTTCACGTGTAATGAATAAGGTCAATGAGTGACAAATTAAATAAAATACACTGCCTCCAATTTAGGTACATATTAAAATAATGGTATCAATTTTGTTCTTCTGACTAGTTTTGAGTTGTATATCCCAAACTATTAATGAGTAGATCACGGTGAGTCAGTCAATAAACCTGAATCAAGAAGTCTACAATTCCTGACATGCACCGGAGCAAAAAAACCTTGGATTCGTCAAATTTTCTAATGCCTTGGTTTCAACGTTTAAATGATTTTGACAACCTGTTTCTATGCAGCCTGTTATCATTATAATACTACATACCAGTAATTTTTATGTTCCACTCCTTGGACTATTACAATTACATTTACAGATGTCGACAGTGACCTTTAGACATTTGATTCGAATTGAACTTACTATTTGTTTTATACTGCATCTACGATAATATCATTGTCTTTACTTTAGGGTTAAAATATTTTCTGAAATGTTGTCTTCCGTCCTCTCAAGCATTCATGAGTTTAAGTTTCTTAATACATTCGTTTTCAGATGCATATTATCCTCTCAGATAAAACATCGAACTTGCAAAAACTCTTATTCGGTTCATACTTTTGGAACAATAAAATTTGGAGTGGTTAGAACAGATACCAATCAACCATGAACGTCTAGGCTGACAACATTATGTTTAGGCTTATTTATTTAAACAGAATGTAATACAAAGATATATGTTACGTGATACTATCAAGTCATCCCTAACTTTTGCTTCTGTAAACAATGTTTCATCACCAAAAGGCAGAGCTAAACAATCATTTTAGTGTTTCATCCGTTTTATTGCAAGCAGAAACATAGCTTTCCTATGCGTCGAGTTAGTCAAATACAAGGAAATATGCACATATTTGAGCAGCTACTAATCCAGTAGCACTAATAAGGCTCCAAAATCAAAGTGTTATTATCAAGACAATAAAGTGCCTAACTTTGAGCCAAAAATTAAACTTCATTCCTAAATAAATAAAATCTCTAGGCTAGCCATTCTTATAACCTAGCATGGGTACAAAAAGTTGGTAACAAGGCACACAGCTTCCTCCAGTTAATGAGGAGAGTGATTTAGAAATAAAAAGTATTGATGATTGCCATACGTTTCTACGATTCGTTGACAAATACATCTGAAACGAGGTGATAAAACTATGCTTATAATCAAAGCTATAGCTATATAAAATTGTGAGAAAACATGTATTCACTTTCAGTTACGTTAAGAATGTGTAGCTTTTTTAAATTTCCTAGACTAACGTGTGAAATTGGGTTCTACCTACTACACACAAAAGTATTTGGATCTATTTGTGACCAAACAAGGAGCAAGGTCAAAGTTCATATTTGCGAAAACAGTACTACTTCTTAGCAATGATAATACTATACGACTTTGCCTTGACAAAACAAAACAAAGTGATGACATATACAGTAAAAACACTTCAATGATGCACAAAATTGCCATAAGATGCTTATAGTTGAAAATAAATCAATAAAAATTATTTTATTGACATCAATACATCGAAATAGTCTCAGTTACATTTCCAGTTTCAGTTTCAGTTTGGAAAGGACAGGAGGCTTGATGGCCTGTGTTAGTCCTGGCAATGATGGTCTCTCAGCTGATCCAACTTTCTTTTGAAGGAGTCGACGGATGGAGCCTCTACCACGTGCTGAGGTAATGAATTCCACTCGTTGATTATTCTATGGGAAAGTCGGTAGTCAGCTGACAAGTAATTCGTTCTGGGCTTGTGAACTTTTTTGGAGTGTCCTCGTAGATTTTCTGTTTTGGAAGACAAGAAAAATGAGGGCATATCAGGTGCAAATTTGTCATTTAGCAATTTGAAAACTATAATCAAGTCACCTCTGATTCTTCTATATGACAGCGGGAATAGGTTTAGCTTGGTCAGTCTAGTACCATACGGGAGCTTCGCTATTCCGAGAATCAGCCTAGTTGCTGTTCTCTGAACCCTTTCCAAGAGTTCACTGTCTTTTTTTAGGCAGGGGTTAGCTGCTTGTATACAGTACTCAAGTTTAGGGCGTACGAACACTGTATACAAAGTCAAAAACGTTTTAGCGTCGAGATGCTTAAAAGCCCTGCGTATGGACCATAAAGTCCTAAAACCTTTGGCGGCTATTGCACGGCAGTGTGCAGTAGTCTTTAAGTCTTGACTGACGATGACACCTAAGTCGTTGTGTGCCTGAACAATAGGTAACTCAGTGTTATTCATCGTGTATGTATCTGTACCCTGATGGCCAATATGCATCACAATACACTTGGAAGTGTTTATCGGCAATTGCCAGGTTTGGGACCATTCAGATAATTTCTCCAGGTCATTTTGAAGTTCTAAGCTATCGCCCTTGCTTTGTATTGCTCTCCATATCTTGACATCATCAGCATAGAGGAAGACCGATGACGATAGTGGACGAGGGAGATCATTTACGTACAGGAGGAATAACACTGGCCCCAAAACTGTACCTTGGGGGACTCCACTAAGCACAGTTTCCCAGCTAGACAACTTGGAGTTCACCTTTACTCTTTGTTGACGCCCAAATAGGAAGTCTTTTATCCACATCAATAGATTGCCTCCAATCCCGACATTCCTTAGCTTATATAACAGCCGGTTATGTGGAACTATGTCGAAAGCTTTGCTGAAATCGATGTAAGCTACGTCTATAGGTAATTTTTGGTCCTTAAGAGCGCACCAGCTTTCACGATCGACTAATAAGTTTGTGAGACAAGATGTCTATTATGTTTGCTTTCCAGACGTTAGGTCTGGATTGAGCTGAAGCGTACTCGTGATCGACAGTTATATGGAAGTCAAAGCTTAAAACTGCATGATCACTTTTGCCTGGGAGTGGCATGTAATCCAGGTTTGCAACGTCATCCTCATACCGAGTCAATATAAGATCTAGTAAGGATGATGCAGAACCCGGGTCGTATCTAGTTGCTTCCTTCACGTGTTGCACTACAGCACATGTGATTATCGCATCAACTAGTTCCTGTTCGAAGGAGTTTGCTGACGATTCAGTCTGCAGATTTCCCCAGTCCACCATGGGTGCATTAAAGTCCCCTAGGATTAGATATCGATCACTTCGTGATAAAGTGTTGAAACTGCCTAGCAGGACCTCGTTTGCCTCACAGCTTGGACTGCGATAGATCAAACTAAGTAGTAACTCTTGTCCCTGCATTTCAGGCGGCAGCAAACTAGTTCATACGTCCAACTCTCATGGGATACACTGTCGATAATGGTGAATGGAATAGCATTCCTAATGAATAGAGCTACTCCCCCTACTTTACGCGTTTGTATTCTATCGGCCCTTACCAATGTAAAACCCTCGAAATGAAGTTCCCTACTATCTATAGACGGCGTCAGCCATGTTTCCGTGACTGCGATTATGTCTGGCCTAGTTGAGTCAATCTGTACACCTAGTTCCGGTAGCTTATTTTTTAGTAAGCTCCGGGCGTTGGTATAACAGATCCGAAGCCTATTTAGGTGGCCTCGTGCTTCACCCAGAGTGGCTTCGGCATCATCCTCTGTCGAAGCCTCACAACCCGAAAATTTACAATTTTCAGGTCTTTTTCGCCAGCGTCTAATCTGAGCTGTAGTTCCTTTTCGGCTTCCCGTCTTTTAACACGGTCCGCCAACGGTAAGTCCTTACGGAGAAAAACTCCTGAACCCTTTAATTTGTGTCCATTTTCTAAGATTAAGTCGCGTTCGTTTGAGGATTTGAAAACGACTTTGAGTAGTCTAGACTGATTAGGCTTCAGATGCGCTAGATTTCCTAATCTATACACCTTTAGCAAGGTGACTCCGGGGATGTTTTTGGGCATAACTTGGTTGAGTAGTTGTTTTGTCAACACAATGTCATGCTCAAAACGAGCTTTCGGTTCTGAGCTGTCACTCTCCTTGACTCTATGGAAAATGACTGATCTGTCGCTGTGATCAGACCTCGGCTTGTCGACCCTTTTGGTGGGGGTATGATTTCCTTTCACGTCATTTTGGCGTTTTTTTCTTACGACCCGTACCCAATCGCCAACGTTCTTTGGAGTGGTAACCACATTCGCGTCAGGCGTACTGTGGGATTCCGGAAGAGTCAGGACGACTTGGGAGATTAGGTCATCTTTCGCGCTAGAAACCGATCAAGCCTTGCGGATTCGGCTTCCTGAAGTTCCCTTCTGGGTACCATTTTTGATACGAGGGACAGAAGAGACTTTTTTGCGCGAGTTTCTGGTTGTAACAGTCCTCTTCCTCCTTCTTCCTCCTTAGTAGGGTGTGGGTCGGCAGTTTCTGGACTCACATGGGCCTGCCTTGTGTCAATCTGCGTGTCGACAGATTGAGTTCTGACTGATGTATCCCGACCGCGCTTGCCGAGACACTTTTTTGCGGCATTTACTATTGAAATGGCCTCGGTTAGCAGGCTATTTGCATCCAAACAGCACTGTTGACATAGCCATACACACCCATTTTTACTGAACCGCTTGAAAGCTGCAGGTGTTAGATTCGTGCAAACATAGTGGTACCAACCTTTGCACTCATCGCACTGCATGCCGCTATCAACAGGATATGGACATCCTGGGCGGTGGCAAATGCTTTTGTTGCATCTTCCAGTAATTTAAGGATGCGAAAGTGAGTGTTGACTACAAGTAGAAAAAAAAACTATAAATAGTTAGGACCAAAGTACTAAACAGACACAGTAGAAAAACAAAGGTACTCTGGAGTACCGACGATAAAACTATTTAGGATACCAAAGATGATACTCTAATAGAATACTTTAACTGAAAGAAATTCAATCAAAGTATAAAAACAGTAGTCTTGATACGTTAATAACGATCAAAACAATAGAATTTGCTCAACGAGGAAAAATACCACTGTCTTTTTTAAATAGCGCGCGGTGAAGAAGATAGTAGTCTAGGTGGCCTATTTTAGTCTTGAAAATAGTGGTTTCTCACTTCATTTGGCTTTCTTTTGAAAACGTTGGCAATAGAGCTTCAGTGACGTGTCTAGGCAATGGATTTCATTTGTTGGTGATTCTGCGAGAAATTCAACAGTCAGCTGACGAGTAATTTGTTCTGTCGTTTTGAAATTCTTTATGGTGTCATTGCAAATTCTGTGCTTTTCAAGCAACCAAGAGTGATGGCATATCAAGTGAGAATTTATCACTAAGTAATTCGCCGACTGTGATGAAGTCGCCTCTGTTTCTTCTATATGAACAGTGGTGTCGTTTACTATGTCATGCCCACATAGCTTGTTTCAGCTTCTGGACAGGCCAATTCATTCACTCTTCTTGATTCACATCTGTACCTTGTTAATTATTCGCTTCTTAATCCTGACTGTTTTTATGTAAGCATATGTATGTCCATTTCTTATCATATTCACCATATGTCTATAACTTATTTTAGTCTATAAATATCGATTAACGCTCTATGAAATCGAGTTGGCTGAAACGCTTTCTTTACTGTTCGTCATTGCGTCTCCTTTTACTCCTTTTTCTTCTTTAAGTCTCCCTGATCGCCTGTTCGGATCAGCGATTGTAAAAAATATACGCATTGAAAACTGCATTCTCGTATTTGACTTATTTAATTCTGGTATCCACTAACTGCGATTAATTCGATGGATATATATATACGAGGATTTTAGTAGATTCAGTAGCTATAGTAAGAGTGATAGATCCATACAAATAATTTGAAGGGAAGTAATTAATAAGACAGCCATACGATGTGGCAGCTGAAAGTAATTAGAATAATAATTAAACTAGATGCAGAATAGTTGACAAAAGGCTATACTATATCAACGCGTCGGTCACATTTCACGATTTACAAACAGTAGCGTAACAATGGTTGCAAGCGAATCAAGTGGAAAATGGTTATACGAAAAAACAGTCAACGATAAAAGGAAAGATACACAGGAAGAAAAAACAAGGGAACAGTCGTAGTGTAAGATGCAAATAGGAATTTTCTCTCATATCCCACTGGTATATAGAATAATGGCTTCTTCAATAAAGTCAGTCTACTGAAGAACTTAGTCATCAAACTTTAGGGCAACAAGTTCAAAGAAGACCAAATATCAGACAACTTTTACGGATCAACAATAGCAAACTATGATAATCGGAAGCATTCCAATAAATCTGCAAACTAGGAATTCCTGTAATAGTGTAATTAAGGCAGGTAGAAGAAAATGGGCACCAACGAAAGTATAACATTTGGATTTCGTAATCAGAGGGCGATAAAGTACTAAAAAATAATAAAATCTCACAACTATCCAACAAACGTGGGTAACTAACAGGGAACGCGCTTTTGTCTCAGCGAGGTAAAACAAAAGCAGTCAATTGATGCGAAGTGAGCCAAATTAGCAAAACCTCAAGAAAGTCAAGTATTTTTTCAAAATTCTATCAATGCTTTTAGGAGTGTTGTATGTGCAGCTGACACCACTGGGAGTTGCTTTTGGACCGTAATCATGTAGTTCTTGACTTGAATAAACAAAAATTTCATCCGATTCAGCAACCTACCTTAGTTGTAAATCTTTTCACTTGTCTAGGTAATCCAGATATATTGTTGTTTACTCTTGTTCTCAGAGATTTTATTTCAATATATGCACGATCGAATAGACACGTATTGATTGCTGAACAATGACGTATTAAATGCTTGATATCGGAGGATCTGTACACAAAACCCTATGAATACTTTTTAGATATAATTCATCTATAGGGGTGAAAACTCCAAGTATAAAATAGTGAGAAAACTTTATAATTTCATAAACGTTTCAAATAAGGTTAGGAGTGAAGCTCTAAAATCCCACCGAATAGTTCCATGGGTTTTTACCGCTGATGCTTACCTCCTCAGTTTAACTGGACACATCACTTAAAGGCGCTCGTTCAAGCATCTAAACCATATCACACGTGATACTCATACCTTCCAACGAACACTGAGTTGAGATCATATACTTCTCGATACATCGGCTATCTTCCGAATATATTTTCGAACTATTTTATTGGTGAATCCTGGTTTTACTGGATTCGGGACCCTCGATGTGTTAATGATAACAATGTTGATAGGTACTGAATATTCGTGACATCTTCAATATATTGGGAATAAAAACTACTAACACACTTTTAGACCAGTTAGTTCATGGTATTCCTCGATAGATATACTGTCATGGCTTGAAGCAACAATCGCAACTGTTTCGTTAGATAAAGCCAGTTGCAAAGACCAGAATCAAGGTAATCCATGTTTTACATAGTCGAAATCATGAATCAATTGAGGCTTAACCACTATTGAAAACCTGGAAGCACTAGACGACCGTTTCGTTCTACTGCATGACTACTCATCAGTGCGCATCCACGATCCCGCCTCGCGAGATTCGAACCCAGGATCCATGAGTCTCGCGCGCGAGCGCTAAACCAATAGACCACTGATATTTGGTTAATAGTCTTAATAGATGTAAACAATTTATAAACAGTCAACATTGTGAAAAAATTATGTATGATCGAAATCACATTCATTACTGAAGTGATTAAAAGAAACATCAAATAAATTAGTTTATGCATCAAATCTCTTAGGTCAATGATTCACTTCAATTTTTAAAACACAAAAATGGATCTCAGCTATTTAAACTGTTATCTTTTAGTGACTTGTAAGCTTAAAATAATATAAGTTATATACCAAGTAATGTTAATCTCAAAAACGTTATCATTTAACCTTCAAGAATTGAGTAAAACAAAAAAAGACCAAAATGCCAAGAATGAACGATACATTTTGTCAATTTAAAATTGAATAGTATACAATAAAATAAATACAAGATCGATCAGCATGCCCTTATCAAGAATACAACTACCTACATAGAAAATGACTTAAAAAATTGGAATGTTTGACTAAAAGTTTCTCAATTGTTGCTTATATCTAATTAATATGGTTTGAAATAGTTCAATTCATTGTTTGAATTATGTTTTGTACATAAAATGGCGCTTACAGTAAATTAATTTAAAATGGACACCATAAAAAAAGGTACAGAATACAAATAAATCATCCCATAAATTTGAAAAACAAAAAAATATACTGAAATTTAAAAATCTTTGGTAAAAATTTCAAAGCAAAGATAAAGAATTCATGTTAAATATATCGAGATGTGCGAATGGACATCTTTTTATTATTTTTATGATTTTCGAATTGTTTTAATTTATTAAATGTTGTAGATTCAATTTGAGTAGGTTCAGGAGGGAATTTCAAACTGACTGTTTCCTTTTTTAATAAAGGATCCTCATCGTTCTTGATCATGTTATTCAACTTATTTCCAGTCATAATAACTTGTTCATTGTTATCTTGTGTTAGTTGCTCTGATGATTTTTCTTCAGTGTTTGTTGAAGGATGAGATTGATTTTCAGTCGAATTATTACATTTTTGATTATAGTTTACATTCTCTTCATTCAATGGATCATTTTTAGATGGTTTAATTGCCTTTGAATTTTCATTTGACTGTTTCAAAGAATTGTTGAATTTATCCGTTTCCATTGGACATATTTCTTTGAACGTCTCACTGTTATCATTAGATCTGATTTGACAATTAATCGTTTCTTTGTTTTCAGACCTTTGCTGATTAGAAGTAAATAAAGTTTTTAAAAATTCAATTTGGTATCCATATTGAGGTGCATTGAAGTATATCGGTCTAATAGTAATATAATTTCGAACATATGATAGAACCTAAACAGATGTATATTTGAAAAAAGGAATGCTTTATCAATATATCATAACTTTGAAGGAAGTATTCACATAGGAAGTTCTCAAAGTATATCAACTCACCCACCAAATTGATGAGACAACGATTGAAAAGTAGGAAGTATTGGAAATTTGTTTCGTCTTACCATGAGACACTTCGACAGTTATCGCACACACACAAACACAAACCCATCAAGGATCAAATCCAGAACCTTCAGTCCTAGTGCTGAAGGTTTATAAAATTTAGACCATTGAGTTGTCATCCGACGGTTTACATTTGTAACTTCAGTCAATTCGTGATAATGTGTTCAAGACTATAATTTATGGACGACCCAACAAAATAATGTCTGTTGGATTTTGGCGCGAAATTTATCCTCCTATTTGATTAAAGAGAGTTTTGATGATTTTAGCTGATATCAGTTTATGATGTAAACTTCAAATCTAATTCAAAACTCTAACCATCAACTGTAAATCATAATTCTATTTCCTCACACTGGTTTATAACTCTAATTTAGCACTAGCTAGTAGGTGGACATTCCAAAAGATACTTCAACGTCATTCAAAGGTTGTCCATAAATTATAGTCTCACTGCAAATACATTTCAGTTATGGACATTAAGCGTTGATAGTATAGTTCTTGATAATCAATAACGACTGAAGATGTTGCACATTAAACTAACATCTCTTCTGAGAAACGTGATAGAATATATTGGTTTATTTCTTGCGGAAAATTTTCCAAGGGTAAAAATACTCAAAGGCATACAGAACTTCATGTTCGTCACCTTCAAATCGTGGAAGTCAGCCAATAAAGACTACAAGGATTTACACTGTCGTCTAATATAACGGAAGAAATTCTGCATTTTACGTTTTACATTGTTAAAATACACGGCAAAGACCTAATTTTCAAATCGGTATAATCAAGAAGGCTTCAACAAAATAGCCCTGATCCCTTGAAAAACTCACTTTATACAGTAAAAATGTAGTAGTAATTTGAGAGAAATATTAACAAAAACTGGTCAATCATTAATTAATTTTAATAGTTGAAATCATGAATCAATTGAAGCTAGACCACTATGAAAAACCTGGAAGCACTGAACGGCTATTTCGTCCTATTGTAGGACTCCTCAGCAGTGAGCATCCACGATTCCGCCTGACGAGATTCAAATCCAGGATCTATCAGTCTCGCGCGCGTGCGCCTAAACACTAGACCACTGAACCAACATCCAACGGTGTTAATGTCTAACTTCAACCGATTCACGAAATTGAGCAACACATCCATCAATGTCTTCAGTGAGTTGGTATCTCACAACAGATCCGGTTGAACTCTACTGGTAACTGCTTCTCATTAGTATTAATTAATTGATTGAGAAAAACAGATAACCTTACTAAAAATTTTCTTTCTTGTTAAATTCTCTTCATATTACATGGATTTATTGGTGTGTGTAGAAACGTCAGTTCTTGTTGTGAAACTTCATATTTATAAGTCCACAGAATACTTTATTATAACAATCATAATGTGTTTTCTAATGATTAAATCAATAAATCTCTACAGTTATAGTGAGAAGTAGTGTTCAGTGGCTTCAGTCATGTTAGAATTAGGATAAAAATTACTAGTGTTAATAAGTAATCATCAAGTGATATTGCAAAAAGACTTAATTTTGAATTGTAAACTATCCGATGACAACCAAATGGTCAATAAGTTAAATGTCCACCACGATTCCTGAAAGGTCTCATCATGGTTGCGAGTGCACATTAATAAGGAGCCCCATACTACGACGGAATATCTACCCAGTAACTCTCGCTTTTCAACAGTTATTCTTACTGGCAACAGTCTTTGATGTGGAACTTCATAATAGAAATCATCAAAGTTACTACTGTTATTTCACTTACTTTTATCACTTCATGTGGATATGTTGATCCTGAAATTAAATTATTCGAATTACATTGTATACATTTTTGTTGATCTAAAGAGAACAGAAATTCATAAATATTAATTATATAACCAGATTGATTAATGATTCGGTTTAATGGATGATGACCAATAAATATATTAATAGATCCTTTTTTCGATGTCCATATGTGATTGCAACGCTGAAATAAGAATTTAAGTAGTATAAATTATTTAATTAAAATGTCTATCAAAAAGAGAAAAAAAGCACAACAACAATAAAGGATAAAGTATATAATTGCACATATTGTTAAGTTGCATATAAAGAAGATAATAACTAACAGAGAAACTGAAATATAGACTGTACAACTTTGAAGAGAGGGATGAGGCAAGAGATTTCGAAGGACATAAGTGACTTATGGCAATATTGAGGCAGTCCACACAGGATGGATAGATGTCAATAAGATACTGATTAATTGCAGTCCTAAATAATAACAAGAAGATACAAGTAAACAATAACAACTAATTTCGATGGGAAATTTCAAGATAATTCATATTATTTAATATATAATAAGATAAAAATAACGAAGAAACAGGATACATGGATTAGACGACATTATGGATCGTCATTGAACAATCGAATGAATGCATCTCGCCACTATATATCAACTTCCTTGATTATGAAGCAGTATTTGACAGTGAAGACAGAAGAATATTATGAAAACTTCTTCGACACTACGGAGTTCTTGAGAAAATTGTCAACATTATCTACAGCTCATACGACGAACTACAATGCAAAGTTTTGCTAGGAGGACAGTTGACCGATGCATTTCCCGTAAGGACCGGATTCAGAACAAGGTTGTATACTTTCCCCCTTCCTGTTCCTTCTGATGATTGACTGGATCATGAAGACCTCTACATCTGAGATAAAACACGGAATACAATGGACATCTCAGAATCAATTGGACGATTTATACTTCGCAGATGACCTAGCCATCCTATCCCATACACGCCAACAAATACAGATGAAGACAACAAATGTGGCAACAGGCTCTGCATCGATAGGTCTCAACATATACGAAGGAAAAAGCAAGATTCTCAAATACAACACAGAGAACACCAAGCCAATCACACTTGATGGCGACAGCAGCAAAGTGTGGAGACATTCACGTACCTGGAAATCATCATTGACGAAGAAGGAGAATTTGATGCAGACGTAAATGCAAGCATTGGTAAAGCAAGGACCGAATTTCTACAATTGAAGAACATGTGGAACTCAAAACAACTGTCAACCAACATCAAAGTTGGAATCTTCAATACGAACGTCAAGACAGTTCTATTATACGGAGCTGAAACGTAGAGAACTACTACAATCATCATCAAAAAGGTACAAGAATTTATAAACTGTTTTCGACGTAAGACACTGATTGTTCGTTGACCAGATACCATCAATAACTTCCTACTATGGGAAAGAACAAACAAGCTTTCAGGTGAAGAAAAGATTAATAAAATACGTTGAAAGTGGATAGAACATATATGTGGGAAATCACCAAATTGCATCACGAGGCAAACGTTAACTTGGGATCCTGAAGGAAAACTGAAAAAAGAAAGGCCAAAGAACATACGGCGTCGGGAATTGGAAGCAGACATGAAAAGAATGAATAGCGACTGGAAAGAACTGGAAAGGCTTACCGAGGACAGGGTTGGATGGAGAGAGTGCTGGTGAGCGGCCTATGTTCCTCGACGAGGGGTAACAGGCGTATTTATGTAAGCATATATATAAGCTTTTACAAAACGTTTTCAAAGTATACGTTTGGTCTCTGCCACTATCATGAGTGCTTCTAAGAATTCCCATAATGGGACAAAGTAGCTATTCAACTCTCCCCAGATGTTAATCGATTTCTAGTGAAATTGTTTTTGTCATAAGAACTATCTAAAAACTGAACATTTTCCACAAAATCTACATGCTAATATCAATGTATAGACCACAATGATTACTCATTAGTGTTTAGTAATGTATGAATCCTATGTGAATTTAAACTTACATACACAGATCTTCTGTATAGTGGTAAGGAGTAGAAAGAGATGAATGTGTGTGTGCGAGTAAATAAAGAGATAAATTTATAGTCATATAGAATCAAAGCTCAGCTAAGCAAGGCCACTGCTGATAATAGCATTCGATTACAAATATATATGGAAAAGAGAATGATTCATTGAGCGATATTTAGGCAATTAATATTTAAGCTAGAGAGAGATATGTTCGTAGGCTGTCTTGTGATCAATCATATACGTTTATACGTACATGATGGTGATTATAATAGTACAAAGAAATAAACGAATCGTTACTGTTCGAATACCCATTGTCTATTAAGTAAGTTAATAAAAGCGCTTAGCATAAATCTTATCATCTACCTGGGAAGCATCATCGATGAACAAGGAAGATCCGATGCAGACGTAAAGGCGAGGAATGACAAAGCAATGGCCTAGAGGTTAAATGCTCACATGTGAGACTAATAGGTCCTGGGTCCGAATCTTGCAAGGCAAGATCATGCATACTCACTGCTGAGGAGTCCCACAATAGGACGAAACGGCCATTCAGTGCTTCCAACTTTTCCATAAAGCTTCAGCTTCAATTGATTAATGAATTGAACTATAAAATTACTAGTTGAAAGCGTGAGTCAATTGAAGCTAAATCACCAGGGAAAACCTGTAACCACTGGACGGCCGTTTCGTCCTATTGTGAGACTCTTCAGCAGTGCGTATCCACGACCTCGCCTCACGAGATTCGAACTTAGGATCTACCAGTCTGGCACTAGAGCATTTAACCGATAGACCACTGAGCTGGCATCCGATAGTGTTTATATCTAACTCCGATTAATCCACAAAGTTGAGCAACCATTCTTTCAACTATGAAAATACTAAATCTCCACAAAAGTCTCCTTCTGATAATAATCTACTTCATCAAAACTAACTATTAAATAGGGTTATTGATTTGTCTAATTATTATCTTGTAACTACTTGGAAAGTCTCATTATCTTTTTTCTATGATACTCATTATTATTATTATTATTATTATTAATAAAAGTACATCAATTCACTAATTCTTGTCATAAAAGTAAATAAACTTTAATGGACTTAATCAATGTGATTCATTGAATAAGTAGAAAAGATTTCAGCGTGAAAAAAAAGAAAAGAAGAGAAAATAAAGAGAAAACTATTTAATCAATACATTGATAAGTAGTACTAAGATTATAATCAATAAATCAATAATGTATCAAAAATTGATAAGTTTTATTAAAATTCTAATAATGTACTTTAATAAATGATTGATGATATTTATATCATGAAAAGTTGACATTATTTATTCAGATAAAAAAGGATTTAGATATATATTGATATTATAATGTGTACTAATGTAATGTGGTCTACTTATATCAATAGAAGTAGTATATAGTGATGGTTAGACATAGAATGCAGTTTGGCAGAAGACCGATAAGGAAAGAACTGAAATGAAGCGCAATTGGTAGGAAAATGCATGAACAATGAAATTAAAGAAGATGAACTGATATTTACAGAAGGAACAGTGAAGATTGAGACAATTAATGGTTATTCTGCAAATTAACTGTTTGTTGTATGATTATCAGAATTTAATGAAATAGTCTGTAATTTCTGTCTAAATACATTCGATTGTCCCCAGTTGTGTTCTTCTTCACTACACTACTAATGTAAACATAAGTAGTATGTATCATCAATAAAAAAATGAAATGTGTAACGGTAGAAGATTAAGAAAATGGAAGAAAAAAAGAAAGACAATAGAGGATGATTTGTATGGAAAGTGTTATATCTCGATAAGAATAAGAAACGGTGACTTTTGAAATTCACTGATGGATCAATATGATATGTATATTTTCTATTGTATAATTGCCAAGGCCCCCAAATGCCCTGGTACGGCCGAGAGTGAGGAGAGTCACATCTCCCTCTCGAAATACTCTCATATGGCCACGCGAATATATAGCCTCTGTCAGGGAAGTCCTACTCACTGCCTTCTAGTGGCACCGGTGTTGTTTACGAAGTTGGTAGGACGAAAAGCGAATGTCCGGCGATTTAACCGGGTTGGTGGACACAGAAAATCCACCCCCAAGAGTTGGAAAACCCTGATTCCAAACCAATGGTGCACATGGGCTCCAGTATCCTGATGGAACGAATGGCGGACGAACCTGTCATTGGTCAACGGCTACCATGGAACTGCATCTCCTCACGATGCTCCACTGCCTTGTGGATCAGACATTCAGGTCAAAGGCTCGGGGTGTGGCCCCCTAAGAAAACCACCTGCTTCAGTCTGGGCACCTGGGCAGTATCACAGCCCTCACACAAATCGAATGAGATTTGTGAGGCGCATATTTATCTGGTGCTTCATTGTACCAATTTTTATGTGCTTAAATAAATAAATAAAATAAATAATTGCTAAGTATTGCTAATATTCATGTTCCTCTCATTATAAGCTTTATTTTGACCCATAGACTATTATTATACGATTTACCATTCCTGAGTTATCCATAGTCTACTAATTGCTGCCTCCCACATTCACAGCCACATTGAGCTAAATCTTGTCCAAATGTTGTTTTCCTATGTTATGGTACGATGTGGTCTGTCTGGTTGGTATATAAACCCTGCTGACAAGTCCCAAATAGGACGAAACGCGCTTTTTGGACTCCACAGCTAGCCTCTATCCATCTTTGCTTATAATGCTTGTAAATTAGGGCAATATCGAGGCAATACGCACAGTATGAACATATGCCAATAAGAGACTGACCAGTTTCAGTCCTAAGCATCAATTAGAAGATTCAAACAAACAATACTAAGTGAATTTAAACCCAGTATGTTTGAAATAAATGATTCCTATTGCAGAGACTGTTATTGGTGTTCTGTACTTAACGGACAGAGCTAGGCAGCAAGCAGGACCGATAAGGACTCTAGAATACTCATATGGATTTTATGCGTCATTTGTCCGATCGATAAATCACTGCTCTCTAACTGGTGATACTATCACGTTATACATTAAGGGTACTAAGGTCACAAGATTTAACAGTAACGAAAGAACAATGATGTCTGAGACGATTCACTAACTCAACGATTGACTGACATTTTGTAAATGAAGTGTATACTGTATGGTTCTGAGATTTCACTAAGAGATCCAAATACATTGGATTGTCTCAACTTGTGTGTTGTCATTCACTACAATATGACTATGTATGTTATGTACAAAGAAATATTTCGAAATAAGATGATTTTCAATTTCCATAATGCTTGAAACATTCAGTTACCCTGATACACATTTATGAGTAAATATAATATTCTGTTGAAATGCTAAGTGGGATTCGTATGTTTATATAGTTAACATCATGAGTCAATTGAAGCTAAACCACCATGGAAAACCTGGACGTTTCATTCTATTGTGGGACTCCTCAGCAGTGCGCATCCACGATCCTGCCTCAGGAGATTAGAACCCAGGACCTACCAGTCTCGTGCCAGAGCACTTAACCGATAGACCACTGAGCCGGCATCCAGCGGTGTTAATGTCTATGTTTACTTTACAATGTGTTATCGATAAATACAGCATAGTTCTAACAAAATGTCTCTTTAATCCATTATGTGATGAGCTGTTTAAGAATTACTTAACTAGATAACGGTGATATCAATACAACATTATCTAAATCTATTCAACAAATAGCTTGAATAGTCAGATATTTTAATTAGTTTATAGCAGTCGGCAAGTTATTCAAGACTGAGGTTTCGTTCATCTTAGTACTTATTACCGGCGTATAACTGCAACGTTATATGGAATGATATCACCTATGAGATTCAAGCCCGCTCCACTAAGACTCATATTCAGATTTCGTTAACACTGAGGTATTCTGTTCTCAATTAACCTGCTGAAATACTGAAATGTATTTACAGTTAACTGATCATTATATAATTTTAATAATGTTCTCTGGTTAGCGTTGGCCAGACACTATCAGCAACAAGTTACTGTGGGAGAGAATGAACCAGATCTCAGTGAAGGAAGAAATCAGGAGGAAGCGCTGGAAGTGGATAGGAAACACTTTGAGGAAGTCACCCAATTACATTACAAGACAAGCCTTCACATGGAATCCACAAGGTCAAAGGAAAAGAAGAAGACGAAAGAACACATTACGCCGAGAATTGGAGACAGATATGAGAAGAATGAACAAAAGTTGGATAGAGCTAGAAAGGAAGACTCAGGACAGAGTGGGTTGCAGAATGCTGGTCGGCGGACTATACTCCATTAGGAGTAACAAGTCAGTAAGTAAGTAAGATCATTGTATAATGTCATTATCTTCTACATATCAGTACAGTACAAAACAATATCAGTAAAAATAACTTACAGAACAGTGAAATCGAAATTTCGCTGGAATTTTCTTTGACCAAATAAGATTATTTTTTATGATTTGTAAATCATTCAATGGACTAAATATCCACATGATTCCATATAAAGCATCCGGTTGTACATACAATTCGTAGAAATACCCCAACCATACTATGTGAAGTCTACCGTAAATAATAATAATAATAATAATAATAATAATAATAATAATAGTAGTAGTAGTAGTAATAGTAATAAAGTATTAGCTGAGGTATTTCACAATATGAATAAGCAATTTTATCTGATAATCCATTACAAACGAAGAATTCTTATCCAAATGAACTCACATGAAGGTAATTTAGGGGATATTTAGTTAGTCGGGTGACCAAGATAACTCACAACAGTTTTGTAGAAGAAATCAAAGTTTCCTCAAGTAAAAAAAGATGTTACTTTGCATACTACTGAAAACAAAATGACACTAAACAGGTCTATCATCCTGACATTCGATCCTTTGGCAGTGTTCATCTCCAACGCCATCAGGAATCGAACTCAGAACATCCAGGTCCCTTTGAGAAAACCTTTAATGTTTAGTAATAATGTTTGTTTATTTAATTAAACAAATAAACATTGGTAAAAGCAGGCACCAAATAGAGATGCGACACACAAATCATCCGACTTGTGTGACGGCTGGGATACTGACCGGGTGCTCAAACCGAAGCAGGTGGTTTTCTTAGAAGGCCACTAACGGAGCCTTCGACATAAAGGTCTGATCCACAAAGCATTGAAGCAACGTCAGGAAATGCAGTCTTATGGTAGTCGGTGATCAATAATCGGTTCACACGCCATTTGTTCTGTCACCATCCCAGAGCTCATGTGCACCATTGGTTTGGAATCAGAGCTTTCCAAATCTCCTCAGTAGACTCTCTGTATCCACTAGCCAGATTATAGTGCCAGACATTTGCTTTTCGTCCTCTCAATTTTGTAAACATCAGGTCTATCTGATAAGTCTTGCTAATTGAACGATATATTTGAATCCTAAGCTAGTCTCGTAACCCCCAAGATGAATCTACAAAGCGACTTGAACACGAGAGAAAACGTTCAAAATATGCGGGAAGCACTTTACTCCAAAGGTTCATTTATGTACAAAAGATATAGATTTTTTATTATTTTAAAAGTCCTTCGGTTTTCTTGAAAATTCTGGAATGCTATTAAACATAGTAGCAGTGTGATAACCAGCCAATCAGAAACTTTACATGTGACTTTTCACTTTCGTGATGTTTCTAGAGAAACTTCTAGTCAAACGCTTATTGGATAAAAATGCTTCTTAATGTTTCCTGAGCCTTTCTTGTCTATTGCGAGGGATTTTCAGGATCACACCAACACTATCGTGAGAAGGCAGTGAGTAGAACTTCCATGACAGTGGTTGTATGCACGTGACCTTGTGAGAGCATTTTGAGAGGGAGAGTTAACTCTCCTCACTATCTGCTGTACCAGGGCATTTAGGTGCTTAGTAATAATGAGCATCTATCTAATGGTACAACTTCATCTTTAACCAATTCAACACACAGAATGAAGATCATAACTAATACTAACAGATGTTTTTATTCCGGCAAATTTGAACTTTACGACTTTTCATTTGAAGTTCAAGAAGACCATGGCCCACGTCATAAAACAGTAGTCCACAGTACCATAGTTTTTAATGGTACCCTGAATACAAACAATTTATGATAACTAAAACCCACTAAATAATCCCCCTTTTATAAACATTTCATATAAAAAATCTTACTCTAAAACAAACATCATATTAATTGTCATATATTTATTCTACTATGTCTATCTCTACTCAGCTAGGAGCGGCCAATCTAAAACGTAGCATCAGTACTTGAAATCATTAACCTCTTGTCCGAGCCATGTTGGTAGATGCAAACTACTTGGTTGGGGTCAGCGTGACTATTTTCACCAATCGTTGGAGACTCTAGGTTACATGGTTCAGAATTGATTACAATGGTGCAGGTGTATACACTCTCTATCTCCCCTTAAACCTTGAGATTAAAATTGTTTTATATCTGTCTTTATTTCTGTACTATATCCTTATATACAACCTATCTTTTATATACTACCACCACTAAATTAACTACTTCTATGAATTTGACGTTCATCTTATTGAGTTAATGAGGTGTAGCGTTGTAGCTGACTGACTGACTATCTCTATTCTGATTTACCAAAGAGGGAACTTATGTGATACATGAATTACATTATACATTGATCTGAATGAAAAACTCATTACATAATGAGACAATTATGAATATGTTAAGAGGATTCTATTATCATACTGTCCATTTCATATGTTGATACATTTGTTATTAATTCGACCGAATTCATTGGTGACCCTGAGTGTAATTATTGCCGTAATGATATATCAATCCTTGAGATTTATCGAATATTTTTCCCTTATCTATTGTAAATTTAACTAGTAACAACATCTCAACGATTCTTGATCGGAGCTTCTAACAATAATTTGCATCAATCTCTCTTATCAAAGAGACATATAAGGGTTTCATTTAAACTCCTAACTAATACAGTTAACCTGGAACTGCACTAAAAGAGTATTGACATTAAAAGATAGATTATATTTCTTTATAACTAATAGTTACCTTTCTAATCAGTATACCTGGAATTCAAGTGATTGCTTAACAAGTAAATCCATTTTTAATCCAATTCTTATCAAAATTATCTAGAAAACTCTGCCAAATAAAAACCATGTTTATCCATTTGCTTCAAATATCGTAAGGCTATAATAGAATATGATTCATCTAATAGATATTCATGGAATTTATCTGACGAAACAAACTGAATCCCAATAGATATGACCAATAACCGAATAAAGAGATTAAAGTGTTCGTCAATCCTATTGCAGAAAACTTTCTTTAAAACCAAAGGAAACAAAATCATAAAAAAACATGTCGCAGAAACTCTTTTTAATTTTTAATTTCACACTTTCCATGTCCACCAACCCGGTTAAAGCGTCGGACATTCGCTTTTCGTCCTCTCAATTTCGTAAACAACAGTAATGCCACGAGAAGGCAATGAGTAGGACTTCCCTGACAGAGGCTATATACGCGTGGTCATGTTAGAGCATTTCGAGAGATAGAGAGAGAGGACTCTCCCCACTTTCGGCCGTACCAGGGCATTCGGGGAGCATACATTAGTAAGATATTCTTATAAATTACTAATGATCTCTATCAATCTCTTAGAATAAAATCATTCAATTACTAATATCAACAATCTTAAAAATGATATAAAGCTTATTTCACTTACCTTTCATGTAATTCAGTATCAATAGAATAAATATGTTGTTCATAATTAGTTATATCTTTAATGATATTTTCAATTTTCAATTTATATTTTAGAAAATATTCCAATAATATGCTTGTTATATGAAATGGACATATACATATTTGATTATATGAATAATTCATTCTATTTTTATAAGTTAATTTAATTTAATTCTGAATATATTATTGTATTAACCAATCAAATAACGATAAATGTAACCAATCATAAATTAGTAAATTTTTTTAATCATATGATTGGTTGAAAAGAAATGATGACATCATCTAATTATAATTTGTCATTGTTATAAACAGTAGGATACTTGTTTTATAACGCTAGGGTTATTTGTTATAACAGTCCTTTCAATTTTTACACGTATGTGGGATGTTAATTTAACTTAGACGAATATCTACAGTAGATTCCAATCCAGTGTCGCCTATTCTACAGGACTTCAACACAACTCAGATCAAGAATACGAGATTAGCCTGACTAGAATGTCACTATATTTCTACACACCCAAAACCCGATACAATCCAACAATAAGGAACAATAAATCAACAATAGTCAGGATATGGGAATATATAACACCTCTCATACTATCTACACGTCTGACTCAGCAAAACAACCAATCATTCTCGCCCACACATCAGTCATTATAGATGAAAGCAATCGAAAATATGATTAATTTATAGATTATGTGAATTATAAAGCATGAAACCTGTGTATTACACAGTATGATAAAAAGTACGGTATTTAAAATTTACTCTATAACTAAGTAACAGTAATGAGTCTTGTAAATATCCACTTCCCTTGGCTCGGTCTCATTATTGCCAGTTAATAGACATTTAATTGTCGTGAAACTGCCTACACAAATTATCCTGAGTCTACTAAAGTAATCAACGTTTGCATCAATAACTGACTATCCGCGCAGAATTCACACATAGACTACTGATCGGAACAACGGAAAGGCTATCCAGATACTTTACGTAGCTCGTATAAGTCAAAATCAGAAACTAGAATAATTACAAAACGCAAAGAAATAATACGCTATATTTATAAATCATGGGGACTCAACGTATCATCGAAAGAAATTCGGTCAAGCCTCCAGTCTGACCGGTATTCGAACTCGGAACTACTCGCACTCATCAAAAAATAACCACTCGAGCTTTTCATTTTTACTTACTCGTTCACTTCTAACTCCTGAGAAAAAGACCGATTACAGTATACGGCAAATATAAATAGTTTGCATTGTGACAATTCCCTTGATAAAAACGACATCTATTATAAAGCATTGAGGAGTCATTCTTAGAAGTGGCGTACACTTACAACTCTATACAGTGTACAGCCTATGATCTTTAAATCTCATAACAAAAAAGTCTTTAAAAGACTGAGTTACGATACTGTTTTACTCATTTCATTAGCAATAATTCCGTTGTATAGTGTGACTCTCATCCAATGTTTTGATACCTATTTGGTTTACACGACAGATCGCCTATCTAATGAAGCTTTGACATAATCAACATAAAAATGGTTACCAGTGAGAAGGTATTTTTGCGGTTACGTGGTTAGATCGTGTGGTTTTCCTTAAAAGCCGACGCCAATTGATGAACCCTAAAACTACATGAAGAATTGCAAATATGTTTCACACCGATTTGAGACTTCTTAATAATGTACACCAACGACACTAATTGGATACAATTAAATAATGATGAATTTGGTTAGAAGTAAATATGCATCACCATAATGAATAAAGAAATGCAGTTTAAAATGTTTGCAAAATTTACTGCAGCGTCCCACTTGACCAGTGTTCGGACATGATTAATTCCATCACGGTGAAAGGAAATGAGAAAGAGTAAAGGATACATTGCACTGGTAATTCGAATTTGATATCAAAAGAATGAAAACCACTTAGGAACAAATAGAGAGAAAGTCTAAGGACTGACTAGGTTGCAGACCGTTCCTCACATTGTGTAACCGCAGCAAGTCGGCTGTTTAAAAGAAGAACCATTATCTACCAAAACCAGGATTTATTTTCTGAGGTTTGAGGCACTGTATATGTTAAGATAAGTGTTACTACCTCGATACACATGTTAGAATAGGTGGACAAAGGTTGGAAACCATGATTTATTAATAGAAAACTGGATGTAATTAAGCTACCGTTGTACAAGTGAAATGAACAATTACAGGGTTAGCATATTAAACCATGAGAGTTGAAAATAACTTG
The DNA here is from genome assembly GCA_944470415.2 of Schistosoma rodhaini. NCBI lineage: Eukaryota > Metazoa > Platyhelminthes > Trematoda > Strigeidida > Schistosomatidae > Schistosoma > Schistosoma rodhaini. Next base: position 85,792,849 of record OX104044.1, read on the forward strand.
ATTGTTCGTGGTAGATTTGATAAAATGAAATTTAGTCACATGGATTTACAGTTTCATCAATGCTCAGTTGATTATTTGAACTATTCACATGATGTTCTCTCGACCTTGAATAAGATTATGACCATGCCATACAATACGATTCTCTGTATGTTTATCCGAAAAATAAAGTTATTTAGTAAGTACAGTGACTGATTTAATTATATAACTAGTCAATTACATTGTTGACTAAATAAATTCATAGATCTGTGAATGATATTACACTATCTACTTTTAAACCAGTTCCTAATCGTATTAACAAGTTAAAATGGGTTAACTAGAACAATTAAATCAATGAACTTCTAATCTGTTATAGTCTAAGTGAAGGGAAAAAGATCACCTCGCAACTGGATTTGACCTTAAACATTAGGTACTCCGATGACTTGTCGTTTACTGAACAGGTAATGAAACAAACGTCCAAGTCTCATCGCCTTATAGGTTTCATAACTCGAAACCTTCATAACAGCGAATCCCGTATTCTAATGTACAAAGTCTGTGTTCAACCACTCCTCGAATACTGCGCGTTTCTCCTTAGTAGCACGCGCATAAAGGATAAGTTAAGACTGGAATCAGTACAGAGACGATTTACATTTCGTACTCTTGGACCTGATAGTGTCTTGACATATAATTCGAGGTGTAGTAAACTAGGGCTTGACCCTTTATGGATGAGGAGACTGAAACTTAACCTTATCTTCTTTTTCAAAATACTTAACAAACTCTCCTTCACATCCAGTCAGGCGATTCAATATGCTAAGGCTTCACATTACGACATTCGTAACTCCTTGTCTTTAGCGAAACAAACATATTCTAGGTCTTCTCTCTATATGAATTACTTTACCTGTAAGTTTTCTAGACTATGGAATAATTTACCCCAAACTATCCGTATGTTAAACTCTCTCCCATTGTTTGTTCGGTCAATTAATACTTTTTGCTCCTCTGAAAATGCATTAAATGCTCTAGCGCCTGCAAGTGTATCTTACTCCACAAGTGAGATTATAGGAACTTTAAATGTTTAACCTCTTACTTGCTATCATTGTTTTGTTGTTCCGTGCTCTTTGCTTTAATCTTACTTTCTCTAGTTGTAGATAATTAATAATAACTCGCTCTGGCACTGGTAATAACCTTACAGAATAATGTTGGTCAATCATCAGGCTATCCACTTAATAAAAAAATGACAAGTTCCCTGGTGTTGCATTGGCTTACCGTGATATATGCCATATTTAAACTGTTTATCAATTACTAAACCAGCAAACATAAGACCTTCTTATATTTCATGTTTGTTCTCTACATTAAATGTTGATTTTTATAACAATCTGATCATGCCTGTAAACTGGTGTGAATTCTGTAAATATTATTTTCAGAATATATTATTATTATTATTAAATTGAACATTACTTTTATTGTCTCCTAATCATCAATACAACACAATTATCTCGCAAAACTTAAATGAGATCCTCTAAATCCCATAGTCCAGAATGAGTTAATGAATTTTTCTAAGCTTGTTGAGTGAATACTTTCTTCAATGCCCTGATATGGCCGAGAGTTGGGAGAATCCGCTCTTCCTCTCCAGATGCTCTCACATAGCCACGCGTATATAGCCTCTATCAGGGAAGTTCTACTAACTGACTTCTCGTGGCATTACTGTTGTTTACGAAATTGAGAGGACGAAAAGCGAATGTTCGGCGCTTTAGCCGGGTTGGTGGACATGGAAAGTCCACCTAGGGGAATTGGAAAACCCTCATTCCAAACCAATGGTGCACATAAACTCCAGTATCCTGACGGAACGAATGGAGTATTAATCAATCGTTGGTCACCGACTACCATAGGACTGCATCTCCTCACGATACTCCACTGAATTGTGGATTAGACAATTAGGTAAAAGTCTCCAGTTGTGACCCCCTACGAAAACCACCTGCTTCGGTTTGGGCGCCTGGGCAGGATCATAAACCTCACACACATAAAATGAGATTTGTGTGGCGCATATGTATCTGGTGCCCCTTTGTACCAATATTTATGTGTTTAAATAATAATAATAAAACTTTCTTCAACCTACTCTTGTTACACAACTAGATTAGCGTAGCAGCTTTCTGGGTGTATATATGGCAAATGTGGCAGACATTCAATTTAATAAAGCGTTCCAACTTCATTAATAGAAAAATAAGATACATATAATAATAATAATGATCAAAATCTGACAGACAAATTGCTTCATAACTTTCTTCCTTCCTATAGTATATCCTTATATACAATCTATCTTTTATATACTACCACCACTAAATTAATTACTTTTATAAATCCAGTGTTCATCTTGTTGTGCTAATGAGGTATGGCAACTTAGACTGATGCATATATATGCCTGGTCCTACGTTGTAGCTGACTGACCAACTGATGGATAATCAAAACTACATAATCATGGGATTATATTTATTTGAAGGCTTCAAATAAGATAAAAATGATAATGTTTTATAGATTGAAATATTAAGTCTCATATATCTCTCTCATTATGATACCTAAAGAAGAAAGTAATATACAATGATAAAGTCATATGTATGAATCCATAATAATCATAATTCATGTTTATGTATATATATATATGAAGTCAAATAAGCAAGGTTAAGTATATAACATTTGCTTTTTATATGGATTACCAAAATGATGATGATGATGATGAGTACAACTGATCAATTAATAACATAGTGAATTATATACAGTAACACTGATAATACAAATTAAGTGATCTTTATCAATCAAACTGATCATAAATAAGTTATCCGGGAATACTTTTTAGTACAATAATGGGTTGATAAGAAAGTGATATTGTCACTTCTTAAAGCGTGACATATACACCGGTTCAACTAGATGGTTTAATGAGAACAACAATAGATAAAACATTTTATCGCACTAAGCGAAGAAAAGGAAGATCAAAGAACACATTAAGCCGAGAAATAGATACAGGCATAAGAAGAATGAACAAAAGTTAGATAGAACTAGAAAAAAAGGCCCAGGACAGTGTGGGTTGGAGAAAGCTGGTCGGCGGCCTATGCTCCATTGAGAGTAACAGGCATAAGTAAGTAAGCGAATAAGCATCATCATTATGGATTACACCGGGGTTAGAAAACAAGATAGATAAATAACTTATTTACAGCGTAATATATATATATGTCATGATGATGATGTAAATGTACAAGAATATCTGACCTATATTTTCACATTCGACTTATGATGACATAGAGACAAAGAGAAACGAACCAACAATCATAACAACAGAAGTAAAAATACAAAAAAAAAACGAAAATTTACAAAATACAAAAGAACAAGGATAAGAGAAAAAATAAAGAAAAAAAAATCAAAACATTACAATTTACAAAATAATTAATCATTTAATGAAACCGATTGATAATTTGTTGAAGCTGCTAATACAGCAGCATTTAAATCAGCATTACTCGAACTAAAGGAACCACGTCTTGATGTATTCGTTGAATTAGTAGCTGTTGGACATTTACGTAAATGACATATATTATTACGAGAGTATTGACTTAAAGCACCTTGCCAAAATCTTGCAACAGCTGCATTTTCAGCTGATTGACAATTGATTGATGTGAGTACATTTGTCCAACGACGAGTTGCTTCCTCACCGCTCAATGATGATCCCTGTGGTTAAGATTAAAAGAGGGAAGAGATGGCAATTTCATGGAAAAGTAAGGTAACAAACAACGTGAAGACCAAAACGTTAATACGTTAAATCATGAACTGATTTCAATCAGACAATCAGGGGAAACCAGGAAACTAAAGACAAATGTCTTTTCCCACTATGGAACTTCTCAAAAACCTACATTAGCAACTTCACCGAAGACTTAACCCACGAACTTTAGGTTTTACAGTAAACATTTAACCTTTGGATCACTGAGTCTACATTCAGTGATTCACATTTTCAAATATATTCGATTTGCGATACTATACAACTATCTTACTCACACTTGATATGATTGAACTCCACTGGTGTAAATTTCTAATAAGAATCCTGGGAATTACTTGACGGAATCAGACACTAGTGAGTGAATGGCTTGTTAATGTACAACGACTCGTGGAAATTGTAGATGTGAACTATGAAATTTAACAAATCCCATAAAAACCTTAAACTATTAACACTCTGTTTACAATATCATCAGTCAGTCACAACGTAGAACTTCGTACGTACGTACATCAGTTCGAGTTGCCATACCACATTAGCACAGAGATGAAGTTGTTGATTTAAATCCCATAGTGGTAGAAGGAGTAAAAGTATAATCAGTAATCCGAAAGATTAGGGTTCGAAGATGTCATTGAAGGAGTATAATACAGTGAAATAAATGTGGAAAGAGAAAAAAGATAGAGACATGAAGAATTCAGAAGATTAGAATTTAGGAGAACACAAAGAGTGGATGCATCTTCGCCATTGCAAACGATTTTGAGCCATGTCATTCAAGTTCTCTAACCATCGGTTGCTATCATCTTGCGAATCCCAACCAGGTAGTCTACACCTACCAACATGGCCCAGTCCACTTGTCAGCGACTTTATGGATTTATGCCATGTTTTGGTCTGGCCGCCCCTAGCTTTCTTCCAACCTACTCCTATGCAATAAAACATTGCACGTCATAATTGAATAGATACCCGTAATACAGTTCTAAAGTCACTGTTCATTCAAATAATACAATGTCTTTCAATTTAAACTTAAAAAGACGACACTGAATAATGAAATTCACTTTACTGACTGCAAGTGTACACAAGTAATTCATCTATGATAATGACATATATTTAGGAACGACAACTAAACCTACACAAAAATTATAAGCAAAGATGGATGGTGGCTAGCACTGGAATCCAGGAAGCGCGTTTCGTTCTGTCTGAGACTCGTCAGCTGGATGTACCTGCATCTCAGAGTTTATGTTCACTTTGCGACTCGAACCCAGTACCCTTCGCTTCAAACGCCATCGCGTTATCCACTCGGCCACTGAGTCCTGACAGGACGAAACGAGCGTCAAACTGGATTCCACTACTAGTCACTATCCATCTTTACTTATAATGTGTATTTACTTGAACAAATCTACTGAATTAGAAATAAAACCAAATTTGATGAATCAAATCCGAATACACTTACTTGACAACGTTTAAATGAATATAATAAACGTGCACGATGAATCCATTCATGTTGTATGGTGGATAAAGCAAATGTACATACATCAATTGGTAATGCTGGATTAATATTGAATAATTTAATAACTTGTTGTACATAATTCGAGATGGCCATACGTCCACCACTATTAGATAGAAGTTGACGAGCAATGGTAGTAATAGATGGATGATTATTTGAAGTAGAGATATAACGACAAGGTAAAGATTGTTTAAATAAAATTAATTCTGAATCAAATGATGGAATTGTTGAACATAATTTAAAATTTAACTTGAGATTTAAGATTTTTTAAAAAAAAGAAAAGAACAGAACAGTTAATAAATAGATGAATAAAAAGGATACGGAATTGAAATAAAATATTTACAAAATAACATAGGGACAGTACCATTCTGTGGCAACACCATGTTAGTAATGAAGAGGTTCGGTATCGTGTGTTCGGGCGCAGAGACGATAATTCAATTGGTGTCACCATCTTGAAACACCGACTTCGGTGGATTGGACATGTTCTACGAATGTCGTCCCAGAGACTTCCACGTCGTGCATTATTTGCCGACCCTGGGACTGGTTGGAGTAAGCGGAGAGGAGGTCAGTGTATGACATGGTGTCGTGGCATGAAAGAGAGCTGCAAGGGGCTAGCTTCCGTTGGTCCTTCACGACTCCCTGGTTGGGGTTCGAGAGATGGTGCAACACAGTGGCTAGAGACGTTATCAGATATGGCTCAGAATAGAAGCCAGTGGCGAGCCTGCTGTAACCTTTTACTTTCTTCATAAAGAGTGGTTATAACTTTCTTAAATGAGAGAGCTCTTCTGGTTGAACATTTCAGTTCCACCCCCATCATTACTCTTCTTTTTTTCTTTCTTTTATATATACACATCTTCTTCCTTCTCCTCCCATTCTCATTATTTTGTGTGGTGCATATGTATCCGGTGCCCTCTGTACCAATATATGTGATTAAATAAATAACCATTCTGTTATGATTAGTGAGATGATAGTAATCGATGTTTAGAGAACTTGAATGACATGGCTCAAAATCGTTTGCAATGACGAAGGTGCATCCACTTTTTGTGTTCTATTAAATTCTAATCTTCTGAATTATTCATGTCCCTATCCTTTTTCTCTTTCAAAATTTATTTCATTGGATTATACTTCTTCAATAACATCTTCAAACCCTAATCTTTTGAATTACTGATTATACTCTTACTACTTCTATCACTATGGAATTTGAATCAACAACTGTATCTCTGTGTTAATGTGGTATGACAACTCGAACTGATGTACCTACGTACGAAGTTCTACATTGTGACTGATTGACTGGATTCTGAATTATTCCAATTGAAGAACATTACCATGAGACTTGACTGTTTTGCGCCTCAGTCGTAATGGAGTCATGGACGTGCACTACAAATAAGTTTATACTAGAAGGAATAGATAAGTGACAATGTATTAAAAGTGACTGTGACAAAATAAATGTGAATATCGCTAGCACGAATAAAAGAGAGGAGCAGGAACGTTTACTTCAACGAATCAAGTGATAATCTTAAGGAGCCATTCGACGAGCCTCTAACCAAAAGGTCTAATTCACAAGGTGCTGGAGTAAAGTCAGGAAATATAATCCCGTGGTAGCCGGTGACCAAAATGCACTCATACCCTATTTGTTCTTTTAAGACGTAGGAACACGTGTACCATTAGTTTAAGATCAGAGTTCTCCAACTACCCTAGGTAGGTCCTTTGCAAACAACAACCGAGTTTAGGCACCGGAAGTTCATCTTTCATCCTCATACTCTCACAAACAAAACTCCTGACAGCGGCTATATGATTTTCTGGGGGGGGGGGAATAGGCATCTTCCTATCCTCAACCATATAAGACAATTTATAGAGCAATTATACCATGTTCCCCAGTTTTTACGGTCGTCTAAATAAGATCACTTCATGAATTCTGAATTCTAGTACGTTGATTGGTTTTCTAACTCATTCAATATTGAGATATCAATAGTTGGTGTTCATTGGTTTAACCAGTCTAAAAATCTATCACGAAACATTTATCCAGTTTACTATTATTATTGCCTAGTTTTAAGTAATACCGGGTAAGTAATAGTTAGGTCAGACACAGGGTATTAGGGGATGATGGTAAATCAGATGATGTGGTGATGAATCTTCATCGACTGAGATGGTTGGGCCACGCGTTACGTATGCCAGAACACCGATTACCACGACGCGCAATGTTGACTAGTGTAGGAGATGGTTGGAAGGTTAGAAGCAGCCAAACCAAAACATGGCATCAGAGCTTGAAGTCACTAACTTCTAGTCTGATTCATGTTGGTAGATGCAGACTACTTGGTTGGGGTCCACGTGACTATCGTAACCAGTGGTTTGAGACTCTGTATGACATGGTTCAGAATCGATTACAGTGGCGTAGGTGTATACACTCTTTATCTTCCCTTAAACCTTGAGATTAAAATTGCTCCATAACGTTCTTCCTTCCTATACTATATCCTTATATACAATCTTTCTTTCATATATTACCACCACTAAATTAACTACTTCTATGAATCCGGTGTTCATCTTGTTGTACTAATGAGGTATGCCAATTTGGACCGATGTCTGGTCCTACGTTGTAGCTAACTGAATATGTTGTTTTATGATGAAAATAAATGGAGTTGGTGTTGTTGTTTTCAAGCATATTGAAAAATTAAAAGTTGTGCATATGTCATATTTGTTGTAAATATAAAAAATTAATACAAGAATTCAAACAATGAATTAGATTTAAACTTCACTAAATTAAATAAGCCCATTGAATTAGTTACATAATCATATTATATTAACACTTTATACAAAATATAGAACTTAAAGCCTATCAATTTTAATTGGTTATTACATAATTATCCTTCAAAAGAACGGCTACCTAATCAAATTCACCAAAAAATATCAACCGCACGCGTCATCAGAAACAAAGTCATGTATAGAAATTAACAAAATGATCACCCTATCATACATAACAGGTATATCAGAAACGACAACAAGACTGTTGAAAACCTTCAGAATAGCTGTTGCTTACAAGCAAACAAAATCCCTCAATTCAATCTTATGCAAATCAAAGGACAAAATGACAAAAGAACACAAACCAAACATAATCTACACAATAAACTGTGTCAACTACGAAAAACACTACATTGGACAAAGAGGACGCCCTCTTCATCTTCGCCTGTATGAACATCAATTAGCAGCCAAACGCCATGACATGTCTTCACTTACATCAATGCACGTGGACAACTGCGGACACATTCGACTGGAAAAATGTGGAGATTATGGATAGAGACAATTCCAAGAACACCAGAGAATTTTTAGAAGCTTGGCACTCAGATCAATTAGTGATCAACAAGCACATTGAAATTGATCCAATTTATAAACCAATCAGAAAAATTATAGACAAGTATAGGACCATAAATCAAATCAATCGGAAATACAATCGAAATAGAGCAGTAAACAATGACAGGTTAAAGGTCAACAAGAACCAATCAACATCGAGGTCTAAAGGACAAGCTGTGAGCTATATGTGAAGAAATTCGAACACTTCACTTTAACCTAAAGTTTGTGATGATGTCAATTAGAATAACGTAGAAAACTCCACGACTAAACCATCCAGCTCAGAGAACAAAACTCCATCAAAATCATCCACCTAAGCTACAAATCTTCTCCACCATTTCAATACCATTCATTTAACTTGTTGTAGGTTGTTCACCAAGGAGTTTGTAACATCAACTTCAGTGCACTGAAAACATATTCAAACTAGTTGAATGAAACTGTACATAGTTTGTTTGAATCTTCACATCGATGTGTTAGGACTGCAACTGGTCAGTTTCTAATTGGCATACGTGCATACTGTGCGTATTGCCTTGATATAGCTTTAATTCACAAGCATGGTAAGCAAAGATGGATAGTGGCTAGTAGTGGAATCCAGTTTGACGCGCGTTTCGTCCTATTTGTACATAGTTATTGAGTTATATATTTATTTCTATTGAAGTTTTACATCATGGTAGAAGTCAATAATAAACAGTTTTAATATTCATTGACAGATTGTAGTTTTACATATATTGGAAAAAGTTTACCAATTCAACTACCATTAAGCTTACTACCATATATATATATATATATATATATATATATATATATATATATAATGCAACACAATAGGTTAGTCAGTGAATAGGGGAATATAATATTTATGTTTAGACGATTTAGTACAAATATAGAAAAAAAAGGTTTTTATATTCATATATACGCTTCGCAAGTGATGGTTTAGTGGTTAAATTACTCAGTTTTGAACCAACAAGTGATCGTCAGTTCGAATCCAACTCTATCTGGTACCGTTTACGTAGTTAGGTAATTATCTTACTAACTCATTTTTCTCTTACTCCAAAGAGTGTAAACAAATAGCTGAGTAATAAAAAAAGCCTTTAATATTTGATAAATCAGGCATACATGAAACAAGAAAAGCTTCTTATATATTTATCAGAAAGGGTTTTTGTAAAGATTTAGTATTTTCATAGTTGAAAGCGTGAGTCAATTGAAGCTAGACCACCAGGGAAAACCTGGAAGCACTGGACGACCGTTTCGTCCTATTGTAGGACTCCTCAGTAGTGCACATCCATGACCTCGCCTCTCGAGATTCGAACCCAGGACCTACCAGTCTCGCTTTCAACTATGAAAATACTAAATCTCCACAAAAACCCCTTCTGATAATAAAAATAATAATAATAATAATATGCTCAATAGTGACTGAATTCGAGAGGTAACTCCAGGAGTTCTAGTGAGAATCAGTGACCAGTGGAGTTCAAATCATGTCTGTTATGAGATAGAAACTCACTGAAGACAATTAATGAACGGTTGCTCAACTTCGTGGATTGGTTGGAGTTAGACATAAACACCATCGGATGCCGGCCGACTTAGTGGTCTATCGGTTAAATGCTCTGGCACAAGACTAGTTCAAATCTCTTATATATTTACATACTAATAAAACGTGAATTATTTTAATTTTAAGTATGTACAAGATAAGAATACTTACAGAATTGACATATGATTGTAGAAAATATTCTTCATTACTTTCATTAGATGTTATTGTTGTATCATTTAATGAAAATGATGATGATAATGATGATTTACATTCACAACGATATACAGCTAAATAAAGAACATCTTTAGCCATATTTACATCTTCTTCTAACATTAATAAATTATTTGTTACACTTAATAGATTACAACGAAATGGTGCCAAATATTCATGACTTGCTATTACCTTTAAAAGTAGAGAGAAAATATTTAAAAGAGAAGTAATAGTAGTATTGACAGCTTGTTATATTATAATTAAAATCATTAGTATTATGATCATTAGCAATCCTCAAATCAAAATGAGAATTTCAACTTTTTTTATTGAATTTTCTAAACTGAGATGTTATCGCAAACTGACAACACCTGTTTTGTGACTGTTGAGAGGTTCAAACAAATAGAGAGAATGACAAAAGTCAATATAGAGGCTGGCATAAATGTGAGTCTGTCCTATTCGCCATACCCGACTAGTACATTATAATATCTAGAATGATACAGACACCATCATCGATGGCATCGGATCATTGGGGTGATATATTATGAATTAATCGAATGTAGTTGAAAATATGAATTTAAAAAATTCATTCGCTGAGATTTTACAAATATATTATTCCTATTTAATGTCTATGAATTATTCTGTTACAATTCAAAAAAGGTTTAAAAACATAAATCACAAAGAAAATTGGTAGTCAAAGGTAAGAATCCTGGTAAAGTTATGTATACCAAGCTCCTATAACGAATCAAACAAAGATGAAACAACGGTCCAGTTACTCCATGTGATTTTATATTGACGTCTAACCCACCACTGACATTCTTTTCTCGAAGAATACAAATTGAAAAAAGTGAACGGGTTACTATTTTATTCAGTGATCACGGTCGTTTTAGAATACTTTGATTCCATTTATGTATCATGCATAGATGTAGCAAGTGTAGAAATTTCAGATAATGAAATTGATATAACCTGATATCTTCATACAGTTAATTAATACATACGAATGACAGTTGAAAAGATACTAAAAATGTCATTTGACCATACATATGAGATGGATAATCTCTTGAATTTGAACGGAATACTTAGTAAGGAACTGATAATTCAACTTGGATTGAATTTAATCCATATTCATCAAGTAACTACTGCATACTGTATATACTTTAAACTTATAATACATTTAATGATCCAATCTTATAGACGATGTTCAACTGTAGAACGCATTGTGCAGATTAAAAATAGTAGCTAAATACTATTATAAAGACACTAATGGCGAGACTACAATTTATGGACGACCTTTGAACGAATGTTAAGTGACCTTGAGAAATGTTAGCCAATCAGTAAACAGTCAGTATAGAGTAAATATATATTATACAAAACCAAATAATTAAAGTGGATACACTTCTTTTACATGGTCCGAAAACTTGTCAAGGTTAGAAAAAAAGTCCAAAGGTTCCAAAATCATAATGCATAAGGTAGGGGAACTCATCCATATGGCTCCATAATACTCAGTCTCTGGAAACATGATAACGTCATAAAAACCCTCACAGCCTCGACCACATAGCTTCATTATTGTTTGTTTGTACTCTGGTTGTGTAAGTTTATCATTTTTATTATGGATATGTCCATACATTACTCATACTACTGAACAGCCGAAGCTTCAGTAACATCTGCGATTATTGCTGACAATGTTACTGGTGCTTTTATTATATAGTTGGCGGCAATCATTATAATATGCCTTAGTCTCAATCTGGATCGAGCGATAAGGGTTCTTATTCTAACAAACGTCTTCCTTTAACATATATTATATCGAAGGACATCACGGTAGTCTGCACAAGGTCTACAAGTCATTTAATACTCGTAATTACGAATACAGGAACTTCTTAGTAGTTTCATTTGTTGTAGCCGCTTAATTGTCAAGTCTTCTCTAAAATTCTTTGTGAACCGACCGTACATGAGCATCAGGTACTGAAATAAGTGCCGTGACGTTGAAATCCCTCAAACGCTTCTGATTGACTCGTTCATAAATTTTAGTCTCGTCGACACTGATCTTTACTGGAAAATAAAACATGCAATAGAATAGATAATACTGCAGTCAAGTACAGTAACCTTTAAAAATGATTCCTAAGAAATCGACTTTTGTCTGATTCGCTGTATTTTTATTGACAGTTGTTGAACTGATATCTGGTATTTAGAATACTTCCAATTTTAGTTAGTTAGGAGATTAGATTTATTGATGTTCACTCTGGGATAACGCGATGGCATTTGAAGCGAAAAGTACTGGGTTCGAGTCCTAGAGTGATCATCAACTCTGAGATGCAAATACATCCAGCTGACGAGTCCCAAATAAGACGAAACGCGCGTCCTGGATTCTACTGCTAGCCACTATCCATCTTTGCTTACCAATCATTTCAACTATTGTGTGAAGTTTTGTTTTGAGTTCTCGGTCTAATAATAGATATTTTTAAACTAATTATTCAACCTATTAATAGATATCAGAATATGAATATAATGGTTGAATGGTTGAAATAACAAACTATTTATAAAACGAGTTTTAGGTTTTAATCGTACCATGGTTGGGTAATGCATGTTAACAACACACACACAACCTTGGATCAAAGTTCCGCATACATAAACATATACTTGGTTGGTGAGTTACATGATATTATTATACGAAATTGAATATACACGGATACAAAACAAAAACAGACTATACTCAGAACTAACCTGTCTAATACATCCTTTCGGTAATAGTTTAGCTAATGCAGACAATGTCAGTGTAGAGTGTATATCTTCAGTTAATGATTGTACAACTAATTGATTTCCAACAGCTATATGCTGAACTAATCGACTAAATGGATTGATACCAAGTACAGCGAATAGTCTGGATAAGATCATGAAAGAACTAGTATCGAAAACGAGAGTGAAAACAGGAATAAGAAATGTGATAAAAATGGAGGTTTTAAATTTGTTAATGTAAGTATAAAATTCAATATTTAGGTGCACAAATAAAAATGCAACTCTTTGTATTACACTATATTTTTTAGATGGGGTTAGAAATCAAGAATAATCCGACTCCATAACTACTGGGATAAGCAAATAATTGTTGATGGATATTTCGTGCTTCCGCTTTTCAACTAAATAATATTGACATGAAGGACAAAATGTACGTGATAAGATCATCAATCAGAACACGACTTATACAATCTTAGTACTGTGCCAAACCAATGACTTATTGACCGGTATGAGCACCCTAGTATCCTGATTGGTCCTTTCCCTGCCTAGCTCTGCCAGTTGAATCTAGAAAACTAATATCAGCTTCCACAATGTGATTCATATATTTCAGACATACTTGGTTTATATACAAAGATACCAGACCACATTATACCATAAATATAAAAAAAATAACAATTGTATAAGATCAAGTCAAAAGGTGGCTGTGATTGTGAGACTAATTAATAACCTGGGGTATAACTTAAGGATGCCCTGGTACGGCCGAGAGTGGGGAGAGTCACCTCTCTCTCGAAATGCTCTCATATGGCCAGCGAATATATAGCCTCTGCCAGGGAAGTCCTACTCACTGCCTTCTCGTGGCACCGGTGTTGTTTACGAAAGTGAGAGGGCGAAAAGCGAATGTCAGGAGCTTTAAACGCGTTGGTGGACACGGAGAGTCCACCTAGGGGAGTTGGAAAACCCTGATTCCAAACCAATGCTCCACATGGGCTCCAGTATCCTGAAGGAACAAATGGCGTACGAATCAACCGTTGATCACCGGCTACCATGGGACTACATCTCCTCACGATGCTCCATTGCCTTGTGGATCAGACATTCAGGTCATAGGCTCCGGGTGTGGCCCCCTAAGAAAACCACCTGCTTCAGTCTGGGCACCTGGGCAGTATCACAGCCTTCACACAAATCGAATGAGATTTGTGAGGCGCATATTTATCTGGTGCTTCATTGTACCAATATTTATGTGTTTAAATAAATAAAATAAATAAGTCAATACGTCAAATAAAAACTTATGATTGAAGGAATATAAATATATATCATCTAGTCACTTAACAGTTATATAATAAGAATATACGCGTAATATTAGCTCATAAATAGAATCTAGCGGTTAGTATTCAATTAATTTTTGTCCGCATATAACACTTCTACTGTTATTAAATTGTCTGAACAAGACAGTTAAACAGTGACGTTTTCATTTCACCAGAACAAACCAATGTAATTCTTATCTAAACACATGTGTACATTATCACTGCAGTATCCCAGCTACGTGAATGTTTCCACCTCTTCCAGGTGGAAACATTGATAAACAAGGAGGATCGGATGCAGATGTAAAGGCGAGGATTGGCAAGGCAATGACCGCATTTCTACAATTGAAGAACATATGGAACTCAAAACAAGTGTCAACTAATTTCAAAGTCAGAATCTTCAATACGAACGTCAAGACAGTCCTACTGTACGGAGCTTTGTTTTGATCTATAGAATATTATTATACAATTTACTATTCTTAAACTATATTCAGGTTATTTTAATTACAGTCTCCCACGATCACAGACACTTTTTGGCTTGATCATGTATAAATGTTATTGCATATTTTATAGTGTGATGTGGTCTATTTGGCGGGTATACATACCAAGTATGTTTGAAATAAATTATTCGCATAGTGGAAGCTGGTATTGGTGTTCTGGACTCACACAGAAGGGCTAGCAGGAAAAAGGACCAATGAGAACGTTATGCTGTTCATTCCGGTCAAAAGTCATTGGTTTAACACAGTGCTAAGGCTGTATAAGTCGTATTTCGATTGGCAAATAAATCACGTAATAATTAGCTGAGCTTGAAGTCACAAAATATAGGTTAAATGTCAAGTATATGTTTCACGGTAAGCACGTTGCTATTTAACCATAGTTCAAATTTAATAGTCTATTCGAAATAAAGAACGACCGTTGTTTTGGTCAATTGTTACTATGCTATCCGACAAGGAGGGAATAATGAACTACCATGTTAAAAAATTGAATCAAAAAATAGTCGATCAATATTTCATTACTACTGACAACCTTGCTATTCACGTCGATCCATACTAGGGCAACAAATTCCTAACAGAAAAATAAAGTGAATTCAGAGGTGAACAATTTATGATCACAACAAAACTAACACCAGATTAATAATCAGTTTATAAATTGTTGCACAGTTAATAGAACGGTAGACTGATAAATTCGTATACAAGCGATGACAATTCTGATAACAAATGGAAAGCCCTGTTTCATTTATTTTAGTTTAGGTAACTAGTATATCAATATAATGAAAAAGTGTGACTTGAAGGCAAGTACAAGAATCGATAACTACATAGTGGTATATCTATCACTAGCTCATCCTCTCTGTCTCTTTCTCTATACTTTAATCACACAACTGCGATTTTCGCTCAACTTCAAAATATGTATAAACTGTTACAAGAGTACTTTTTTACAAATATTAGGAACGCTTACATGGAATTCGCCATTTCTACTGACATATTGTTTAAATAAAGAGGTAATTTTTTGTTATTATCTGTTTCAATTGAATCTCTTGTACTATTTGTTGTTGAATGATTTAATGATTTTGATAATAATGTAGAACCACTTGATTGACTAATACAACTCATACTATTACCAAGTTTATGACTAGGTAAATTAAAAGTGTTAGCAGTGGCAGCGACGGTAGAGGCAGTAGCATTTCTTGAACTAGATGTAGTTAAACATTCAAAACCAGCTGAAATATAGGCTTCGTATTCTTCTTGAGCTACAATTGAATCTTCATCAACTGGTGGTGCAATAGAAGGAGGAACTATACTCCATCGACGGCCAGCAGCACGAAGTAACCATGTGAACCAAGCATGTAGACGATAAAATATCTGCGAATGAATTTAGTTAAATTTAGTAGTTACACATTAAGTAAAGAATTCGAAAGTTGTTTTAATAATCAAAGATTATGATGAAATAATTCACATTCAGTATGTAAATGATGAAGGTAACTAATCAGTACAATGGTAACTGATTTTAGATTCATATACCTCAACCCTGAAGGTTAGTCATTTTGTGTACCAGAACTAGTAATAACATTGACAATAGAACTTTTGTCTGTAGAATTAATTGTCATTTTGAAAAAAAAAAATAGTAAGCGGTATGGGAATATACGGCTGATTAATTTGTTAGTATTTGGAATACCATTAAAACAACTGTAGCATAGAGGTTAATATTCACATCCAACCCGCATGAATGAACACTTTTCAAAATTCCACTTTGCACTCCTTACGTAGAATAATATTCATCATTTTAAAAATGATAAGATCGATTATGATTGTTGTATTTTATTTTTATTTAATTATTTAAACACATACATATTGGTACAAAGGGATACCAGATACACCAAAACGCCAGCCTGCTTGAATACCTGGGTTACCTGTTACTGCCATCTAAATATCTCAACAAGTTATCTGGGTTTTTTAATTTGTTTTAACTTACCATTGTCTATTAATCGCATAACCTATACAGGCGCTTTTATGAAAAGCCTACGTCCTTTCGCTGCAAAAATCACAAACAAGTACAATAAGAGACATCGTGGTGGTTGGCAATATGCATTAAAGAGAATGAACATTAATCAAATGTCGATTCCAGAGCTGCTTAATTCTAACTGTCGATCTCTTATTAAGGTGGACTATTTCCAATTTCTGCTAAGTCAAAACATGTATCGTAGATGTGGTGTCATTATCATTCAAGAATCTTGGTTAACTGACTTACAGGATGATTGCTTAGTATCATTACGTGATTTTAATATCTATCGTCAGGATCGATCAAACAATAAAAAGACTTGTGGTGGCGGAGTAGCTACGTTTGTAAACGTTAACTGGTGTCGATCTACTTTTGTCTGTTTAAAGTTTTCAAATGACTTTACTGAGTGTCTAAATTTAAGGTGCCGTCCAAAACACCTGAATAAATACAAATATATTTATGTTACCAATATCTACATGACTTCAGACTGCACATCATCTGAGCAATCTGTCTCCGCTGATAAATTTACTGAATTCGCCGTTACTACATTCAGTGATTCACTTTCAACTGTATGTGGTGATTTCAATTCATGTGACTGTAGCTTCCTTACATCACTTGGTCACATAATTGTAGTAGATTATACTACTCGTTTGAATGCTCAACTAGACATCGTTCTCATTATTGATGTGGGCACCTATGTGAATCTCAAACGTGCTCCATTGTCTAGCTCGGATCATTGTATAATTCGTGTTCTACCTAAAATATATATGGTAAACATGGAAAGAGTACACACATACACCATACCAAAAAAGTAATATACATGAATTACTCAGAAGAAAATTTACAAAATTTAAAAAACATGTTTCGTACGACCAACTGGGAATTATTTACAGATGACTCAATAGAAAACACAACTGATGTTATCACCTGTTATCTTAAATTCTGTTTTGATATTTGCTGTCCTACCGAAACCTTCTTTTTAAGTTTTGATCGACTTACATCTCCACAACTAAAACGACTACGGAGGGTAAAAGAAAAGATGTACAAGGAGAAAAATACTATTGAAGTTCATAAGTCAAATAAACCAAGAGATTAGACGTCTCAACTCTGTGTTTACTCAAAAACTCCTATCTTGTAAAAGCTCTCCAAGTATGTGGAAACTCTTTAAAGAAATTACAGGGGACAGGCAGACTAGAAACAATAACCAGCTGAATGTTTGTGACTTAAATAAGTCCTTTATACGTCAGTCATCTGACATAATGCTCCCTATATCCAAGGGTCTGAAGAATAATTGTATTTTCAGTTTCACTGAAAATGATGTCCGAAAATGTCTCCAGTCACTTAATTCATCCCCATGTTTAGGACGTGATGGTATCTCAAACCTTTTTAACAAATGTGCTGATGTTTTATGTTATCCATTAACGAATATCTTTAACAGTTCCTTCTCAACTAATTTCTTACCGAAAATGTGGAGAAAGATAAAGATAATCCCTATACCAAAGAAAGCTTATGGTGATAAAAATGTGAAACTTAGACCCATTGCAATAACTTCACCTTTCCTCAAAATAATGGAAAAATTACTGATACAACCACTTCAACCTGCAATAAAAGAGCATTGTGATCCATATCAGTTTGCTTACAAATGCAAAAGAAGCACTTTAGACGCCGTTGCTGTTCTGCATTACACTATAGTGTTCGGGTTAGAAAAGGGTAAGAAGTATGTTAGATGCGCTTTCCTGGACTTTACTTCTGCTTTTGATTCTATTCCAAGACACCTCTTACTTAACAAGCTGATCAGCGTCGACACTGACAGCTGGATAAACAATTGGCTATGTTCCTACCTTTCTGGAAGAGAACAGTACACTGTATTTAAAGAAAAGTGTTCAACATCTCTACTGTCTACTGTAGGTGTGCCACAAGGAGCTGTTCTTTCACCTCTACTCTTCTCTTTTTTTCTGCATGATCTGCCATCTTCCACAGAAAACACTTTTGTAAAATATGCGGATGACCTCACTGTATGTATGCCGATTTCTACCTCCTTACATCCCATAGAAATGAATGAGTTCTTATCTCGTATTGAAAGGTGGTCTGTTGGTAATGGTCTCTTACTCAATCCATCTAAATTTCAACCTGTTAACTTTAGCTTGAGAGATGGACAGAACCTATACTCTATTTTGGGATCTCATAATGCTTGTGCCATTTGAGACTCCTTAATAAACACAGTGTCGAAGGTCAAATGTCTTGGTGTTATTTTTTTCCTCTGATCTTTCTTGGTCTTCTCATGTTTTACTGTTATCGAAAAAAGTTTACCGTTTGACATACTACATAAAGAGGCTGCATGCTTTTGGGATTACTCACCATTTACTCTTACAATTTGTAAATTCCTTCATATTACCTATTATTCTATATTGTTCTCCATTATTCTTTCCCGGGCTTTTGAGAAAAGACTTTGCTGTTTTGCGTAGAGTGCTGAAGGCGGTTTGCAAGGTATGTGGTGAATCTTTTGAAGTCATTATTAATATGCTTGTGGATAGACATCTTAAGTCTTGCAAACTCTTGACAGATGTTATCTTATCAGATACTAACCATCCACTTCATTCATATCTTTCTCCTTGTAAATTTTCTGGTAGAACAAGACGTAAATACATTAAAATCCATGCACGCAAGCAAATCTATAAAAGTTCTGTAATACCTTACTTAGCAAATATACTTTGTGACGAACAGGCTGTTAGAGTTGATCTAGTAAATAACCTGTACTCTTAAGCATGTTTCAAATTTCATAATTTGTATAAACTAAGTTTTTTTTTCTTAAAACGTTTTCATTCGTTTTCTGTTTTTTTTTGTTTGTTTTTCTTGGGTTTTTTTGTTTGTTTTTTTGGTAAAAACTTGTTGAAATAACTCGTCTTGAGAATTCTATATTGTACCAGATTATAATATTGAATAAAGCTATTAAAAACATTAATAATGCTCCATTGCCTTGTAGATCAGACCTTTAGGTCAAATGCTCCACCTAAGGTCCCCTAAGAAAACTATTTGCTTCAGTTTGGGCACCTGGGTAGTATCACAGCCCTCATAATCTGGTACAATATAGAATTCTCAAGACGAGTTATTTCAACAAGTTTTTACCAAAAAAACAAACAAAAAAACCCAAGAAAAACAAACAAAAAAAAAACAGAAAACGAATGAAAACGTTTTAAGAAAAAAAAACTTAGTTTATACAAATTATGAAATTTGAAACATGCTTAAGAGTACAGGTTATTTACTAGATCAACTCTAACAGCCTGTTCGTCACAAAGTATATTTGCTAAGTAAGGTATTACAGAACTTTTATAGATTTGCTTGCGTGCATGGATTTTAATGTATTTACGTCTCGTTCTACCAGAAAATTTACAAGGAGAAAGATATGAATGAAGTGGATGGTTAGTATCTGATAAGATAACATCTGTCAAGAGTTTGCAAGACTTAAGATGTCTATCCACAAGCATATTAATAATGACTTCAAAAGATTCACCACATACCTTGCAAACCGCCTTCAGCACTCTACGCAAAACAGCAAAGTCTTTTCTCAAAAGCCCGGGAAAGAATAATGGAGAACAATATAGAATAATAGGTAATATGAAGGAATTTACAAATTGTAAGAGTAAATGGTGAGTAATCCCAAAAGCATGCAGCCTCTTTATGTAGTATGTCAAACGGTAAACTTTTTTCGATAACAGTAAAACATGAGAAGACCAAGAAAGATCAGAGGAAAAAAATAACACCAAGACATTTGACCTTCGACACTGTGTTTATTAAGGAGTCTCAAATGGCACAAGCATTATGAGATCCCAAAATAGAGTATAGGTTCTGTCCATCTCTCAAGCTAAAGTTAACAGGTTGAAATTTAGATGGATTGAGTAAGAGACCATTACCAACAGACCACCTTTCAATACGAGATAAGAACTCATTCATTTCTATGGGATGTAAGGAGGTAGAAATCGGCATACATACAGTGAGGTCATCCGCATATTTTACAAAAGTGTTTTCTGTGGAAGATGGCAGATCATGCAGAAAAAAAGAGAAGAGTAGAGGTGAAAGAACAGCTCCTTGTGGCACACCTACAGTAGACAGTAGAGATGTTGAACACTTTTCTTTAAATACAGTGTACTGTTCTCTTCCAGAAAGGTAGGAACATAGCCAATTGTTTATCCAGCTGTCAGTGTCGACGCTGATCAGCTTGTTAAGTAAGAGGTGTCTTGGAATAGAATCAAAAGCAGAAGTAAAGTCCAGGAAAGCGCATCTAACATACTTCTTACCCTTTTCTAACCCGAACACTATAGTGTAATGCAGAACAGCAACGGCGTCTAAAGTGCTTCTTTTGCATTTGTAAGCAAACTGATATGGATCACAATGCTCTTTTATTGCAGGTTGAAGTGGTTGTATCAGTAATTTTTCCATTATTTTGAGGAAAGGTGAAGTTATTGCAATGGGTCTAAGTTTCACATTTTTATCACCATAAGCTTTCTTTGGTATAGGGATTATCTTTATCTTTCTCCACATTTTCGGTAAGAAATTAGTTGAGAAGGAACTGTTAAAGATATTCGTTAATGGATAACATAAAACATCAGCACATTTGTTAAAAAGGTTTGAGATACCATCACGTCCTAAACATGGGGATGAATTAAGTGACTGGAGACATTTTCGGACATCATTTTCAGTGAAACTGAAAATACAATTATTCTTCAGACCCTTGGATATAGGGAGCATTATGTCAGATGACTGACGTATAAAGGACTTATTTAAGTCACAAACATTCAGCTGGTTATTGTTTCTAGTCTGCCTGTCCCCTGTAATTTCTTTAAAGAGTTTCCACATACTTGGAGAGCTTTTACAAGATAGGAGTTTTTGAGTAAACACAGAGTTGAGACGTCTAATCTCTTGGTTTATTTGACTTATGAACTTCAATAGTATTTTTCTCCTTGTACATCTTTTCTTTTACCCTCCGTAGTCGTTTTAGTTGTGGAGATGTAAGTCGATCAAAACTTAAAAAGAAGGTTTCGGTAGGACAGCAAATATCAAAACAGAATTTAAGATAACAGGTGATAACATCAGTTGTGTTTTCTATTGAGTCATCTGTAAATAATTCCCAGTTGGTCGTACGAAACATGTTTTTTAAATTTTGTAAATTTTCTTCTGAGTAATTCATGTATATTACTTTTTTGGTATGGTGTATGTGTGTACTCTTTCCATGTTTACCATATATATTTTAGGTAGAACACGAATTATACAATGATCCGAGCTAGACAATGGAGCACGTTTGCGAGTCACATAGGTCAGTCAGTTCAGTCAGTTACAACGTAGAACTTCGTACGTACGTACATCAGTTCTAGTTGCCATACCACATTAGCACAGATAAAGTTATCGATTCAAATCCCATAGTGGTAGAAGTAGTAAGAGTATAAGTATTATGTGAAAGGTAAGGGTTTGAAGATGTTATTGAAGGAGTATAATACGGTGAAATAAATTTGGAAAGAGAAAAAGGATGGGTACATGAAGAATTCAGAAGATTAGAATTTGAGAGAACACAAAGAGTGGATGCACCTTCACCATTGCAAACGATTTTGAGCCATGTCATTCAAGGTCTCTAACCGTCGGTTGCAATCATCTCGCGAATCTTAACCAGGTAGTCTACACCTACCAACATGGCTCAGTTCAATTGTCAGTGACTACATGGATTTGTGCCATGTTTTAGTCTGGCCACCCCTAGCAATCCTCCAACCTGCTCCTACACCATAAAGCATTGCACGTTGGGGCAGTCGGTGATTGAGCATATGTATTACGTGTCCCAGAAAATTGAGGATATTTACAGCATTTCATGATGGTCTTGGGCCTTTAGAAGGTCCTGGAACTCTACTAAACATAGTAGTAGGATATGTAATCATCTCATCAGAAATATAACAGTCAGTCAGTCAGCGACAACGTAGGACCAGGCAAATATATGCATCGGTCCAAGTTGCCATACCTCGTTAGCACAACAAGATGAACACCGGATTCATAGAAGTAATTAATTTAGTGGTGGTAGTATATAAAGAAAGGTTGTATATAAGGATATAATATAGGAAGGAAGAACGTTATGAAGCAATTTCAATCTCAAGGTTTAAGGGAAGATAAAGAGTGTATACACCTACGCCATTGTGATCGATTCTGAGCCATGTCACCCAGAGTCTCCAACCATTGGTTACGATAGTCACGTGGACCCCAACCAAGTAGTCTGCATCTACCAACATGGCTCAGACTAGAAGTTAGTGACTTCAAGCACTGATGCCATGTTTTGGTTTGGCCTCCCCTAACTCTCTTCCAACCATTCCCCACACTAGTCAGCATTGCGCGTCGTGGTAATCGGTGTTCAGGCATACGTAACACGTGGCCCAACCATCTCAGTCGATGAAGATTCATCACCTCATCAACTGATTTACCATCATTCCCTAATACCCTGTGTCTAACCTCACTATTACTTACCTGGTTATCCCAGCAGATGCGAGCAATATTTCTAAGACATCTGTGGTCAAATACCAGTAGCCTACGAGTATCTTCTACTCTTAATGGCCATGTTTCGCAGCCGTAAAGTAGAACAGAACGAACTATTGCGCAGTATACTCGTCCCTTAATTGATAGACGTATATCTCGTCTTCGCCATAGGTGACGTAAGTTGGCAAAGCCAAACGAGCTTTTTGAATCCGTGCTGAGATTTCGTCAGACACCAACCCATTAGGGCTGATCAGACTTACAAGATAAGTGAAGTTGTCCACGTGTTCGACTACTTCACTCCCTATCCTTAGTTTGGGTGTCGACGCAGGCCAGTCCTGGAGTAACAATTTACATTTGGATGGGGAGAAACGCATCCCAAACATCCTGGCATTATTACTGAGTTCCAACAGAAGACTCTGCATTTTGCCAGCGTCTTCACCAAACAGGACTATGTCATCTGCGTATTCTAAGTCGATAAGTGAACCTCCTGGTAGAAGATCAACTCCTGAAAATTCAGTCGACGAGAGTGTTATTTCCAGCAACAGGTCTATAATGAAGTTAAACGAAAATGGGGATAGTGGACAGCCTTGACGGACACCACTTGAGGTTGTAAAATCATATGACATTTCGCCATAAGCTCTCACTCGACTGGTAGTGTTCGAGTAAAGAGCCTTCACAAGGTTTATGTACTTCTCAGGTACACCTTTTAATGACAGACACTGCCACAGAACCTCTCGGTCTACAGAGTCAAATGCTGCTTTCAAGTCAAGAAAAACTATCATTGTCGGACGCCGATAAGCGTGTCTGTGCTCTAAAACTTGACGAATGGTGAATATGTGGTCGATACAGCCACGACCAAGTCTGAAGCCAGGCTGATTTTCTCGTGTTTGCAGTTCACGAGTCTTAGTTAGGCGCCCGATAATTATTGAGGCTAGTATTTTAGATGCTATGTTAGTCAGATTAATCCCTCTATATATTATTATTATATATTGGGACAATCAGTGATTGTGACCAGTCGGATGGGATTACATCCGTCTCCCAGATTTTAGCCAGAATATTAGTCAACCTAATCGCTAAAATTGGACCACCATATTTAAAGATATCTGGAGCCAATCCATCAGACCAGCTGCTCTTCCTCGTTTCAGATTAGTTATAGCCTTTTGAACTTCAAGTAGGGTCAGGGGGCCTACTTCAATGTTCCATTCAGGTTTTCTAGGAATAGTGGGTAGTTGTGCAGTAGCTGAAGGTCAACTAAACTGCTCCTTAAAGTGTTCCGCCCATCGTTCTAAACGCCTGGGGTGAGACCAGATAAGAGTTCCGTCTTTTTCCGAGATTGTCTCACTTACAATTGACTTCTTAATTCCGGTTTCTTTTATTAGTCTGAATAGTTGCCTGGTGTTGCCTACAGCCGCTGCCTTTTCCATCTCTTTTGATTTCGTTGCCCACCACTGCTCACGATCGTTCCTTAGACTTTTAGTTAACCTAGATCTAATTTGTTTACGCTCTTCGTCGTGTTCAGAGCCTGATGGGATGAGTTTACGCGAATCCATCAGTGAAATAGACTTAGAAGAAATCCACTGCTTTTTTGGAGCCTTATGGTTTAAATAACGAATAGACGTTACTGCTGTTTCCACAGCTGTTCGTGTCTTTCCAAGCAGCATCTGGGTCAGTCTTGTTTACAGAACTGCCTAGATGTGAACTCAGTTGTTTCTGGAATTCGCATTTGGCTTTCTCGTCCTCCAGTTCAATCCTAACGGGTCTTCTTAGTGTACTTTTCCTGCGTCCATTGAGGCGCAGACAAATGCGCGCTCGTATTAAAGCGTGATCAGAGTCTAAACAAGTATTCCAATACGAGCGACAATCTTCTATTGAGCCTCTCCAACGATGACTGATGACAATATGGTCTATTTGAGTCCATCGTTGGTTTGGTGCAGGTGGTCGCCATGTTAGACGATGTCTCTCCTTATGTTTAAAATTAGTGCTTGCTAAAAATAAACGATTGTCTGAGCATAGTTGCAACAGACGATCATCATTATCGGTTCGTTGAGCCGGAATACTAAAACACCCACCTAAATGTCTTTCTGTTTGATTTAGTCTGCCTACCTGAGCATTAAAGTCACCCGCTACGACTACTATGTCTGAGCGCTTAGCTTTCTGAAGAAGCCCAGAGAGCTTTCTGTAAAAGTTATCTTTCACTTCATCATGGCTGCACTCAGTGGGAGCATAGGCAGAAACGACGAAAAGGCAACGACGTGTGTCCCTATCCTTCCGAGTTCTTACGGAGCCATTTAGCCGGACAGCACACAGGCGACTGTTAAAGGGGATACATTATAGTAGTGCCTGTTCTGCCCTTGTACTTAGTGCTATGCCTACACCTGGAAGTTCACGAGAACAAGCCAACGGGTCGCCAGGTACACAGAGGGTATATTTCGTTGGCTGTCCATTTTGGTGAGGTGAGGTCAAGTGAATGACCACACTGGGATCCGGTATGCGTGTTTCGAAGACACAGCATACATCAATGGTACGAGATTCTAGGGTTTTAGCTAAGGAGGCCTGTTGACCGATTTGACTTAAAGTACGCACGTTGAAGGCTCCAATGTGTAGTTTGGAGCGAGGTTTCAGTAGACCTGGGACAGCGTTTCGCGCACTAGAATCGTTGGCCATGGTGACACTTGAGGAGGAAACCGGAAGAAGAAGTTTAGTGTTGAAAGTCAAGGTAGAAGGAATAGTAGGAATTGAAGGAGTTTGATTATGAATACAGTGGTCTTGAGTGCTATTAGAGGTATGAGGGCAGTTATCACTTCCCAGTTGCCCATACCGTTGAATAGTTCTTCTAGAGGTACATGAAAAGGAAATTGGGTTAGAAGTGGTCTTGATGACCTGAGAGCGTGACCGCAGTGCCCAAGGGACAACTGCTTGAGGTCGGTCACACACGACCTTTTTGTGGGTAGTTTTTGTGTTAGCTCGGTTCTTCAGAGGACCTTACTGCCGGAGACGGATATCCGTGGGATAAGGCGAGGTGTGTATTTTTAGGGTCGACCTTTTCTAACCCCACTCCTCCTTGTGGGAAGGCAGCATCGCTGTCATGCTGGTTGTCTGAAGGAAACACCTTACTGCTGTCACACCTCTGTACAGTCAGCAGTACGACTTCGCCTTCGGACCTTGGGATTACTGCTTTTAGTCTCACCGCTCTTCAAACGACCTGTCTGGCATGGTAGGACCATGAGGAACGATTGTTCCAGCCAGTATAGCTCGATTGAATCATCACGATAGGCAAGCCCGAAGACCACGTCAAGGTAGCAGCAACGGTCGGGTTCCAGTACAGAAAGTGAATACATCTACGGTGTTGCAGCCGATTCGAAATAATAAGATTTGACCTCAAATCTATTGTAATGGGAACCGCTAAAACTCTTAAATTGGGTTTTTTTCCAAATAGGGACCCAACCCTTCTTGGTTTTGAATAGTTCATAATGAAAAATATTTCCCTTTCTTCTTCATTTGTAACTAATAAAAATTTATAACCACCACAAGACATTTAAAAAATTTAAACGTGACACATATGTGTACACACATACTTGATCATCTTTTGTTAAATCAGCCAGCGAACGCATATCTGAATCGGTAGCTCTTTTTTGTTTAGTTTCTCTTCCTAATGTTGCATTACTGTATAAACCATATCCTGCCGTAACAGCATTACCTGCTGCAATAGCCTGTTTGTAAAGATTAGGAGCTAACGAAGCTGGAGGTGTAGCACATCTTCTCAATGGAGTTATTGGCTTCGGTGGATTTGAATGAGTCATTGCATTGACAACAGCAGCAGTTGTATTATCTGAAGTCTCATCATTATATACTCGATTGGCTGCTAGACGTAGACGAGAAACCATACGTGATATATTCGATATCTGTAATCCAAACAAATAAAATGAAACACGAAAAAGAAATATATAATCAATAGGGGGTAAGAAGGAAAATGTAACTTTAAGTTGTAATGAAGGTATATGTGAATGATAAACAAGAAATCTAAGTAGAAACAATCTTTGTAATAATAATGATACTCATGGTAAATTTGAGAATACGCGTGGATTCAAAGGGCAGATTTCAGGTATGATTAATAAGAAAATTAAAGCATTTCTAAAAAGAAGCTTCCCTGCAGCCCAACTATTTTCAATATATGACACTACATGTACCTGAAACCAATCAAAAGTGAATCAATACACTTCTGAGATCACCTTCAAATGTATTTATGAATTCACAGGTAGATGTGGAAGGAAGTACACAGAAAGGACTGAAGGAAGGACATTAACAGTTTTCTGGACACGTTCCTGCAAAGTTGTGTCTGAAAGGAAGTAAAGCAATGAGTTGGTGCAGAAAATTTGTAGTTCAGGTAGATGATTTTGATGGAGTTTTGTTCTCTAAGCTGAATGGTCTGGTCGTGGAGCTTCCATCGTTATTTTGAACAACATCATTAGCACAAAACGTCAGGTAGAAGTGAAGTGTTTGTGCTGATGATGTCGTTCAAAATAACGATGAAATCTCCACGACCAGTTCACAGAAAACTCCATGAAAAAGAAGTAAAGTATTCACCATACCGATCACTATATATTTAATGGATAGCGGAGACAATGTGGAATTAACGAATGTATTTAAAATAATTAGCAATTAGCAAACAGCATTTTTACTTAGCTGTAATCTGTTTTTTGATCGTTTCTGATCTATCCCTTTCTTTACCTGGCTTCAAAAAGTTACTAACACCAAATAACACATCTTTCATTTTATTTGTGCATTTTTGCCGATTGAATAATACCATACATATTCCCCAAACTGGACGGACTAATAAAATATTTCGGTTCTACTTACTAAGTTTTAGTTCTTGAATATGAACTTTAATTAAATAGTATTGATTTGTTGGTTTTGCTTTCATGAACCGATAGGAAAATTTGAGCATTTCTGAGTTAAAATGTTGTGATTTCAAAGATATTGAAACAAGATCATCTGTTTAATTGATAAAACTCGCAAATTTGACTATGCTTGTTAGAGTAATTAGAATATTTTGGGCCTGAAGACAGTGTTTGCGTTTATATGGGTGTGAGTTGTAGTCAGTTACCATTCTCTGAATGATAACTGATTGTAGAAAATATTTAAACTTAAACATATCTTGAAGGGCATGTGATCTTCGTGGAATATCTTTTTTTTCAGTTCATTCATACATGACTGCATTGTACCTATAAGGTTGACAGCCTGATGTGAGTGATCTAGAGTTGAGAGTCAGATGACTGTGAAGAAGAGACTTTTAAAAGATTTTCTAAATATTCCTTTTGATCAATGTTTATAAGTATTCATTTACCTCTAATTTATCTGTTGTATCCCGAAGAGAATTGTGAATGGTAACTTTTGAGGACTAGTTATGGACCAATGTAATATATATTTCCTATTGTATAATTGTCAAGTAACTAAACTATTCATATTCGTGTTCCTCTTACCATAAGCTTTAATTTGACCCATAGACTATTATTATACAATTTACCATTCTTGAGTTATCCCCAGTCTATTGATTACTGTTCCCCCAATTCACAGCCATATTTGGCTAACTCTTGTACATATGTTATTTTCTATTTTATTGATACGTTGTTGTCAGTCTGTTTGGTATATAAACTCAGTATGTTTGAAATACAATGATTCATACCACAGAGGCTGTTCTGGACTTAACTGGCTAAGCTAGGCAGAAAGCAGGACCGATACGTACTTTAGCATGCTCGTGCAGTTTTCGTGTCACTGTTGAAATCGATAATTCCCTGCTCTCTGATTGGCGGTCTTATCACGTCATACATTAACTGGGCATCCACTCGGCCACAAGATATAACATTATCATATATATATGCAGTTATACATTGTTGAAAATGAACTCAGGAAAGAAGTTTATTTCCTACACAGTTACGTTTGTTATCTTAAAGAAAAAAAGATCGTTTAAGACCTTATTAACTCAATCGGAATCTTCGCTACATCATGATACACATTCATCTGTAATCACCTTCGTATTTAGGAGTATGTCAATTTCTGTGATAAATTTGATTTTAAAATTTTATAGGCTGTGAGCAGATGAATGAGAACCGAGCGAAATAATATAAATTCATATTATTCTACACCAATTATTGCTTCTTCTCTCTTCAAAAGGAATTTGTTTGTTGAATAAGTTACTCCGCAAAGAAATATGTCTTCTAATGTTAAGTAAAATCTTGTATATGTGAGATATGATTGCTGG
This sequence comes from Schistosoma rodhaini, assembly GCA_944470415.2. Classification (NCBI taxonomy): domain Eukaryota; kingdom Metazoa; phylum Platyhelminthes; class Trematoda; order Strigeidida; family Schistosomatidae; genus Schistosoma; species Schistosoma rodhaini. The sequence continues at coordinate 85,822,444 of OX104044.1, forward strand.
TGGTGGATTACAGGTACTGATCAATAAAGGGCCGGAAACGTTGAAATTATAAGTAGAACTTTAGGGAATAAAAGCAAGTCAGTCAACAGAGCTGTAAATCTTCGGTAGGTAAGGTATATACCTTAAAAATTTGGAACAAATGTACATCACAAACCAAATTTCAACAGTTTACATTACAACACTACAGAAAGAAATTATCGAGATGATTAGTTAAGGTAGGGAAGTAACATCAATTGTACAGGGAAGATAAGCACGTGGGATACTGTCCATTCATCTGGTTGTTGATATTAAGGGTTTATTTTTTATCAGCCTTAATCACTATACGTGCATCCTATGAAGATGGCCTTGATATGATAATTTGTAACAAAATAATTTAAACCCTGTTTATTAATAATATAAGTCTCCACATCACTGTTGTTTACAAAATTGAGAGGACGAAAAGCGAATGCCTAGCGCTTTAACCGGGTTGATGGACATGGAGAGTCCACCTAGGGGAGTTGGAAAACCCTGATAATATAAGTATCTCTACAACCATATAGCAATATTAAGGTAAATTTATGTTTGACTTAAAAATACCAATTAAGATATTTGACAGTATCAAAAGTCAAAAAATGGAATTAACTATCCAATCACAGTTAAATGAATGAATTGGATCGATGGGCAGAACACTTTAGGGATCAGTTCAACTGGCCCTCAGCCACACTTCAATTACCCACGATCCTCAGTCGTCCTGAATGGCAAATTGAGGTAAGTCCTCCAACTCTCTACGAGGTTGAAAAAGTTATAGGAAATCTGAAGCGAGGGAGAGCAGCAGGCCCTGACAGGTTGACCCCTGAGATTTTTAAGGATGATGGTCCAGTACTAGCAACGAGATTGACTGAGGTCTTAGGTAGAATCTGGGCACTGGACGTAATTCCATCTGACTGGTCCCAATCACTGATTGTGCCAGTCTATAAGAAAGGACAAAAGTCCTCCTGTGACAATCACAGAGGAGTCAGTTTGACTAATATAGTGTCTAAAATATTAGCTTCAATAATACTTGGGCGCCTAACCAAAGCTCGTGAAGAGCAGACTAGAGAAAACCAGGCTGGTTTTCCACCTGGACGTGGTTGCATAGACCAGATATTCACTCTACGTCAGGTCCTAGAACATAGACACAAATTCAGACGTCCCACAATAGTAGTATTTCTTGACCTGAGGGCGGCGATTGACTCTGTTGATCGTGAGGTTCTATGGCAGTGTTTGTCACTGAAAGGAGTACCAAAAAAGTACATTAACCTCATAAAGGCTCTCTACTCGAACACAACTGGTCGAGTTAGAGCCTATGGCGAACTGTCATCAGAATTGGTTACCTCAAGTGGTGTTCGTCAGGGCTGTCCACTCTCCCCATTCTTGTTTAACTTTGTCGTTGACACGCTTTTAGAGGTATCACTTTCATCATCTCAATCTCCTGGAGTTGAACTTTTACCAGGAGGCTCACGACATAGTTTTATTCGGTGAAGACTCTGACAAAATGCAGAGTCTTCTGACCACTATAAGCCACAATGCAGACATGTTCGGGATGCGATTCTCTCCCTCGAAGTGCAAAATGTTACTTCAGGATTGGGTTGCAGCGACACCTGAACTAATGATAGGGAGTGAAGTAGTTGAGCGTGTTGACAGCTTCACTTATCTTGGGAGTCTCATCCGCCCTTGTGGTCTGGTGTGTGACGAAATCTCAGCACGGATACAGAAGGCTCGTCTAGCTTTCGTCAAATTGCGTCATTTATGGCGTAGGCGAGATATCCGTCTAGCAACCAAAGGACGGGTTTACTGTGCAGCAGTTCGCTCCGTCCTACTTTATGGCAGTGAAACATGGCCAATAAGAGTAGAGGATATTCGTAGGCTACTAGTATTCGATTATAGGTGTCTTCGAAGCATTGCTCGTATATCCTGGGACCACCGGATAAGTAATGCAGATGTTAGGAAACGGGTACTAGGTAAGGATGGCGAATCGATTGATGAAGTAGTGAAACTTTATACGTTGAGATGGCTGGGACATGTGTTACGTATGCCCAACCACCGACTGCCCCGACGTGCAATGCTTTATGATGTAGGAGCAGATTGGAAGAAAGCTAGGGGCGGCCAGACTAAAACATGGCATAAATCCATGAAGTCGCTGACAAGTCGACTGGGCCGTGTTGGTAGGTGTAGACTACCTGGTTGGGATTCGCAAGATGATAGCAATCGATGGTTAGAGACCTTGAATGACATGGCTCAAAATCGTTTGCAATGGTGAAGGTGCATACACTCTTTGTGTTCTACCAAATTCTAATCTTCTGAATTCTTCATGTACCCATCCTTTTTCTCTTTCCAAATTTATTTCACCGTATTATACTCCTTCAATAACATCTTCAAACCCTTACCTTTCACATAATACTTATACTCTTACTACTTCTACCACTATGGGATTTGAATCGACAACTTCATCTGTGCTAATGTGGTATGGCAACTAGAACTGATGTACGTACGTACGAAGTTCTACGTTGTAACTGACTGACTGACTGAATGAGTGAATGAATTAGTAAGCAGTCTAGCAGATGACGTATTGACATTTGAGACGAAATGTACTGAGTTCAAGTCTTACTAGGAATAACAACATTAGGATCCAGGTACATCCATATGATGAGTACTGAATAGAGAGAAACTTGTGTGTTCTCGATTACAATGCCAGTAGTCACTATCCAACTTTATGAAATGTTACAATTTAATAATTAGAAAGAAGAAATTCATCGAGAAAATAAAGATAACTATCAAGACTTACCAAAAATGACCATAAATTTAGTAGGTAAATCTTATCCCATGATAACACCAAAATACTGAAACGACTTTGATTACCACGCGCACGTGAATCATTCAAAGGGAAATTATAACTTAAAACATGACCATTTATCTCATCACCAAAGTAAAATGCACCAACTTGACCTGGGCAAACCTACAAAAAATTACATTATTATACATAATGTGATAATAATACGGTTATAAATTTAAGATGAAAATGTTTCACATATCCAAAATTATTAAGAACGAATAGTGGACAGATAGATTTATTGATTATGGAATAATTGAAGTTTAGATTTCACTACAATGTTCAACTAGAGGTAATGATTTCATGCTCTGAAACCAAAACGTGGCATCAGAACATGAAGTCACTAACTTCTAGTCTGAGCCATGTTGGTAGGTGCAGACTACTTGGTTGGGGTCCACGTGACTATCGTAACCAATGGTTGGGAACTCTGTGTTACATGGCTCAGAATCGATCACAATGGCGTAGGTGTATACACTCTTTATCTTCCCTTAAACCTTGAGATTAAAATTGCTCCATAACGTTCTTCCTTCCTATACTATATCCTTATATACAACCTATCTTTAACATATTAACACCACTAAATTAACTACTTCTATGAATTCGGTGTTCATCTTGTTGTGCTAATGAGGTATGGCAATTTGGACCGACGCATATATTTGAATGGTTCTACGTTGTAGCTGACTGACTGTAAAAGTTATGACTTTTTTAAATATAAACTCAACAAAAATTATTTATAACACATTTAAAAGTGCCATATGTTTGACCTGTGGGATCAATAAGATGACTTTAAATGAAAGGTTACATACTGCCCTGTTTATGGTCATTTTGCTAGTCGATGGAATCCATGGTGAACACAACCAATTAGTGTCACCAACTTCAGACCTCAGCTTTAGAAGCCTGAATAAATTTTACAATTGTTAAAAATGGTTCCTGGGCTGAAAACTGTCTGCTAACGCTGGGACTGTGAAAAAAGGTGGTCGGATTATGACACGGTATCGAGGGATGAAGGATAGTTATGTAAAGATGGAATCTGTCGGCCCATGACGATTGCTTTATCGGGGTCCTAATAGGTCGAGTTTTCAGATGGTTCAGAATCAAAGATAATGGAGTTTTCATTGCAATTTTCTACAGCGTTCTTCATTTAAGTATCTTTGTTATATGCTTAAATAATCTATGGCTTATAAAACACATCTTAGTTCATGTATTTATTGATCAGACAACCTTCTTCTCTATTATGTTTTGGAGTGTTCTACTATACCAAAATTTATGGCTTAGAAATAAAACATGTGGAGAAGATTTGTAGCTCAGGTGAATGATTTTGATAGAGTTTTGTTCTGTGAACTGAATGATTCGTTCGTGGAGCTTTCATCGTTATTCTGAACGACATCATCAGCACAAACCTCAGGTTGGAGTGAAGTGTTCGAATTTCTCCACATATGGCTTACAGCTTGTCCTGTAGACCTTAATGTTGACCGGCTATTATCGACCTGTAATTGTTTACATCTTCATTTTGATTGTATCTCCCATTGATTTGATTTTTGATCCTATATTTGTCTATACTTTACCAACCAATCAGAAAAATTATGGACAAATTAGTTCTTATTCAATGGAAAACGCAAGAAAAAATGATTCTCATGTCTTGGTTAATTATTATCGCCTTTATCTCAGATCCGTTCCATTTCCGTGTTAATATTTCATTCATTAGTTAGACCGATGTACAGTTACTCAGAATGCTTCATAAACTATATAGACTAAAGACATATGGAAAACTTTGTTGCTTCATGCTAATGAATACTAACTCCGCCTGTAGCTCCTCTGGGGGTTACTGCCGGTCACAAGCCCGGGTAAAGGAGTAGGGTTGGGCATGGGGTTAGCGACCCCATCCCGTAGAAAATCAACTCGCTAAAAAAACGCTAACCAGAAAAAATCATTCAAACCATTTAAACTCTGCCCTGGGAGTTAAAGGAATAATTATGACGTCTCATGATGAAAGCCGAGTTCATTCGGAAGTCATGAGGCCGATGCACCTTCTTACAACCAGAGCAACAATTTTTATAGGTACATGGAATGTCCGGACAATGTGGGAGACCGGAAGTCTTCCAAATTGCTGCAGAAATGAGAAAATACAACCTGGAGGTGCTTGGAATCAGTGAAACGCATTGGACGCAGGTTGGACAACAACGACTGTCTTCAGGAGAACTTCTGTTATACTCCGGTCATGAAGAAGAAAATGCCCCACATACACAAGGAGTTGCATTGATGCTGTCCAGAAAAGCACAAAATGCACTTATAGGATGGGAATTTCATGGACCAAGGATCATCAAAGCCTCCTTCAAAACAAAGAGAGAGGGCATTACAATCAACGTCATCCAATGCTATGCGTCGACCAACGACTACGATGAAGACGCTAAAGACCAATTCTACGATAGGCTGCAGTCGATCTTCGAGAAGTGCCCAACCAAGGACCTGACCATTCTGATGGGAGATTTCAATGCCAAGGTTGGAAAGGACAACACTGGATACGAAGACGTCATGGGACAACATGGACTGGGAGGAAGGAACGAAAATGGTGAGAGATTTGCAAACCTATGTGCCTTCAATAAACTGGTCATAGGTGGCACCATATTCCCACACAAAAACATACACAAAGCCACTTGGATTTCACCGGATCATACTACACAGAATCAAATCGACCATATCTGCATCAACAAAAAATTCAGGATTACGATGGAGGATGTGAGAACCAGAAGAGTAGCTGATATAGCATCCGATCATCATTTGCTGGTCGCCAAGATGAAACTAAAACTCAAGGAGCACTGGACAACGGCGAGCACAAAATCACAAAAGTTTAATACGGCCTTTCTTCGAGGTGCTGACAAACTCAACAAATTCAACATAGCCCTCAGCAACAGGTTTCAGGCCTTTCATCATCTACTCAATGGAGAGGGAACTACCATGGAGAGCAACTGGAAAGGTATCAAGGAGGCAATCGTTTCAACATGTCAGGAGGTATGATACGACAAAGAAACTTGCTGGAAATTACCGTAAGCCAGAAAGACCAGTGAAATGCAAGGAAGGCAAAGTAATCACCGATATTGAAGAACAACGAAACAGGTGGGTAGAACACTTCAAGGAACTCTTGAATCGACCAACTCCACTGAACCCACCCAACATCGAAGCAGCACCCACAGACTTCCCAATCGCTGTTGGCCCACCAACAATTGAAGAGATCAGCATGGCCATTAGACAATTCAAGAGCGGCAAAGCAGCGGGACCAGACAACATCCCGGCAGAGGCACTGAAGTCAAACGTAACAGCAACTGCCAAGATACTCCACATCCTCTTCAGTAAGATTTGAGATGAAGAACAAGTACCAACAGACTGGAAAAAAGGACTTCTTATCAAGATACCAAAGAAAGTCGATCTCAGCAAGTGCGACAACTACAGAGGCATCACTCTTCTCACAATACCAGGAAAAGTCTTCAACAGAGTATTGTTAAACAGGATGAAGGATTCAGTGGACGCCCAACTTCGAGACCAACAAGCTGGATTTCGTAAGGATAGATCGTGCACAGATCAAATCGCAACTCTACGTATCATTGTGGAACAATCAATCGAATGGAATCCATCACTCTACATCATTTCATTTTATTTATTTATTTAAACACATAAATATTGGTACAAGGAAGCACCAGATAAATATGCGCCTCACAAATCTCATTCGATTTGTGTGAGGGCTGTGATACTGCTCAGGTGCCCAAATCGAAGCAGGTGGTTTTCTTAGGGGGCCACACCCGGAGCCTTTGACCTGAATGTCTGATCCACAAAGCAGTGGAGCATCGTGAGGAAATGTAGTCCCATGGTAAACGGTGATCAACGGTTGATTCGTACGCCATTTGTTCCTTCGGGATACTGGAGCCCATGTGCACCATTGGTTTGGAATCAGGGTTTTCAAACTCCCCTAGGTGGACTCTCCATGTCCACCAACCCGGTTAAAGCTCCGGACATTCGCTTTTCGTCCTATCAATTTCGTAAACAACACCGGTGCCACGAGAAGGCAGTGAGTAGGACTTCCCTGGCAGAGGCTATATATTCGCTGGCCATATGAGAGCATTTCGAGAGAGAGGTGACTCTCCCCACTCTCGGCCGTACCAGGGCATTTGGGGGCAGGGTCAAGTTTGATTGACGTCCTGGTGATACGTACTATAGGACTGATCCCTAGATATACGATCTACATCAACTTCATCGAATACGAGAAGGCATTTGATAGTGTGGACAGGACGACACTATGGAGGCTTCTTCGACACTATGGCGTGCCTGAGAAGATAGTAAATATCATACGGAACTCCTATGATGGACTAAACTGCCAAGCCGTCCACGGAGGACAACTCACCGACTCGTTTGAAGTAAAGACTGGTGTTAGGCAAGGTTGCTTACTCTCACCGTTTCTCTTTCTCCTGGTCATCGACTGGATCATGAAGACGTCAACGTCTGGAGGAAAGCACAGGATACAGTGGACAGGCAGGATGCAGCTTGACGATCTAGACTTTGCGGATGATCTGGCTCCCCTATCACAAACGCAACAACAAATGCAGGAGAAAACGACCAGTGTAGCAGCAGCCTCAGCAGCAGTGCCCCAAATGCCCTGGTATGGCCGAGAATGGGGAGAGTCTACTCTCCCTCTCGAAATGCTCTCACATGGCCAGCGAATATATAGCCTCTGTCAAGGAAGTCCTACTCACTGCCTTCTCGTGGCACCAGTATTGTTCACGAAAGTGAGAGGACGAAAAGCGAATGTCCGGCGCTATAACCGGATTGGTGGACACGGAGGGTCCACCTAGGGGAGTTGGAAAACCCTGATTCCAAACCAATGCTCCACATGGGCTCCAGTATCCTGATGGAACGAATGGCGGAAGAACCTGTCATTGGTCAACGGCAACCATGGGACTGCATCTCCTCACGATGCTCCACTGCCTTGTGGATCAGACCTTTAGGTCAAAGGCTCGGGGTGTGGTCCCCTAAGCAAACCACCTGCTTCGGTTTGGGCACCCGGGCAGTATCACAGCCCACACACAAATGAATGAAATTATGAACTCTATTGACGATAATATCCCTGGTCATAATAAAAGCAAAACAATTAACATTATTATTACCTTTATTATTATTATTATTATTATTATTATTATTATTATTATTATTATTATTATTATTATTATTTACCATATCGCTAACTCACCCCCTTTTATCCCCAATTTGTGTAACCTTACTTTTCAAATTATGCAGCAGCTCGCCCATGGTGGAAAATCTGTCCTATCTAAACGATCTCCAGTCACTGTCTGGTTGAAAGTGAATGCTTCCACCGATAATGAATACTGAGGCAGTCTTTCTGAAACCACGTACGCCGTTCAAGCTGGCTTCCTTCAACGTTCGCACACTAATGCAGATCAGACAACAGATAGGGCTGGCTATGTCTTTGGAAGGTCTTAATGTTGATGTTTGTTGTCTATCCGAGACCCGTATTCAAGACTCTAGTGAAGTACTACAAATCCGCTCTCCATCTGTCGCCTCGAAGTGCTTGTTCCACGTGCGCTTATCCGGGGACCCTGTGGCATCTTCGTCTGGTCTTGCTGGCGTTGGTGTCGCACTAAGCGCTAGGGCTGAGGCAGCACTAATCGATTGGTTCCCCATTAACAGTCGGTTATGTGCTGTTAGATTAGAAAGTTCCATCAAAGTGAGAAGAAACCGGCGTGAGAAACGGTGTCTTTTCGTCATCTCCGCCTATGCTCCGACAGATTGCAGCCCGGATGCAATCAAGGATGAGTTTTACCATCAGTTAACAGTTCTTCTCCAGAAAGCGCGTTCGACAGATATTGTAGTACTAGCCGGAGACTTGAGTGCGCAGGTCGGGCGTCTAGGCACAGAAGAGAGTCGTCTAGGTGGCCGATGGGGACTTGTTGGTCGCCAGACAGATAACGGGGACCGTTTGCTGCAATTGTGTACAGACCACAACCTGTTTCTGGCCAGCACTAACTTCCGGCACAGTCATCGCCGGTGTGCCACCTGGCGTCCTCCCTCTGCATCCCAAGCCTGGACTCAGATTGATCACATCGCGATCAGCTACCGCTGGCGTGGTTGTGTACAAGACTGCCGCTCGTTTTGGAGTACCTATCTGGAGTCTGATCATGCCCTGGTCTGCGCCAATCTCACCTTACTTTTCAGTGGCCGAAGGATTGACCACCACCAACGGATTGATGTTAGTAAACTGGCTGCAACTTCTGTTGCAGCTAGCCTCTAGGCTAGCTACCACCCCACCAAAAAGTATAGATGAGCATTGGTTGTATCTTCACGACACCATGAAAATGGCGAGTAAAGCCGCTTGCGGCTTCGCGAAACGTCCCGCTTACAAGCACTGGGTTTCTTCTGGCTCCTTACAACTGATGGAAGCCCGTCGGTCTACTCCGGGTGACCGTGAGTTTGACCACAAACGAAGGCTGTTACGTAATGAAATCGGGCAAAGCTTGCGTAAGGACCGGGAAGCCTGGTGGTCGGAGCGTGCTAATGAGATGGAAGCAGCAGCTGAATCTGGTAACTGCCGGAAGCTCTTCCAACTCATCCGAGCCACTGGCAGCAAGAAGTCTGGTGTGAGTGAAACAATCTACGAGGATGACGGGATGCCAATCACTAACATCTGTCGACGTCTTGGACGATGGGCGGAATTTTTCGAAGGGCAGTTCAACTGGCCTGCTGCTCCGGCAACATTAACCAGCTTGTCCTGCCCCCCATGTCCGGTGACGACTGATCCACCAAACGAGGCGGAAGTCCGCAAGGAACTCCAACTCTTGAAACGTTATAAATCACCGGGCCCAGATGACTTACCTCCGGCTCTTTTTAAAGATGGTGGTGACTTTCTGGCTAAGCAACTGACTGCGTTGTTTGTAAAGGTTTGGGAGCAAGAAAGTGTTCCAACATCTTGGAATGAGTCGATAGTCGTCCTTATCTTTAAAAAGGGTTCACGTTGCTCCTGAAATAACGACCGGGGGATAAGTCTACTTTCGATTGCGTCCAAACTATTGACTTCTATCATTCTTCGTAGGTTGTTTAAAACCCGAGAACGATTGACTCGCGAGGAGCAGGCTGGTTTTCGTTCTGGTCGAGGATGCATTGATCACATCTTCACCCTCCGCCAAATGTTAGAACAACGTCATACTTATCGCAGGCCAACAATCGTAGTGTTTCTTGATATCAGGGCTGCCTTCGATTCGTTGGACAGGACTGTTCTCTGGGATTGTCTATTGAAGAAGGGTGTGCCTGAGAAGTTCATTAACATCTTAAAGGCCCTGTATACGAACACCTCAGGCAGAGTGAGGGCATACAACCACCTTTCTCCCTTGTTCCATTCGAGCAGTGGGGTTAGGCAGGGTTGCCCGATCTCCCCATTCCTCTTCAACTTTGCTATCGACGACATCCTGGAAACAGCTCTGATGGATGTAAGTAATGGCGGTGTGGATATGTTGCTTGAGAACGACTTCTCGACCTCGAGTATGCGGATGATATTGTCTTACTGTGCGATAATGCTCAAGCCATGCAATTCGCACTTAATCAGTTGGCAATCAGTGTCCGCAGGTACGGCATGTGCTTTGCACCCTCCAAGTGCAAAGTACTTCTACAAGACTGGCAGGATTCTAATCCTGTACTCACCCTGGATGGTGAGCAGATCGAAGTAGTTGAGAAGTTCGTGTATCTAGGTAGCTATATAAGTGCTGGTGGTGGCATGAGTGATGAGATTGATGCACGTATAAGGAAAGCCAGATCGGCTTATGCCAATCTGGGCCATCTTTGGCGCCTTCGTGATGTTAGTCTGGCTGTAAAAAGTCGGATTTACAACGCGTCGGTGAGAGCAGTTTTGCTCTATGCTTGTGAAACCTGGCCTCTCCGAGTTGAGGATGTTAGACGTCTCTCTGTGTTTGATCATCGTTGTCGCCGAAGGATTGCTGACATCCAGTGGCAACACCATGTTAGTAATGAAGAGGTTCGGCATCGTGTGTTCGGGCGCAGAGACGATAATTCAATTGGTGTCACCATCTTGAAACACCGACTTCGGTAGATTGGACATGTTTTACGAATGTCGTCCCAGAGACTTCCACGTCGTGCATTATTTGCCGACCCTGGGACTGGTTGGAGTAAGCGGAGAGGAGGTCAGTGTATGACATGGTGTCGTGGCATGAAAGAGAGCTGCAAGGGGCTAGCTTCCGTTGGTCCTTCACGACTCCCTGGTTGGGGTCCGAGAGATGGTGCACCCCAGTGGCTAGAGACGTTATCAGATATGGCTCAGAATAGAAGCCAGTGGCGATCCTGCTGCAACCTTCTTTTACTTTCTACATAAAGAATGGTTCTAACTTTCCTAACTGAAAGAGTCTTCTGGTTGTACATTTCAGCCCGCCTTATCTTTTCATCCCTTCTCTTCCTACTTTCATTATTTTGTGTGGCGCATATGTACCTGGTGCCCTTTTGTACCAATATATATGTGTTTAAATAAATAAATAAATAAACTCAGCAGCAGTAGGTCTCAATATAAACAAAGGGAAAAGCAAGACTCTCCGATTCAACACAATATGTACCAATCAAATTACACTTGATGGAGAAGCTTTGGAGGATGTGGAAACCTTTACATATCTGGGCAGCATCATTGATGAACACGGTGGATCAGATGCAGATGTGAGGGCAAGGATCGGCAAAGCAAGAGCAGCATACTTACAACTGAAAAACATCTGGAGCTCAAAACAATTGTCAACCAACACCAAGGTAAGAATTTTCAATACAAATGTCAAGACAGTTCTTCTGTATGGGGCGGAGATGTGGAGAACTACGAAAGCCATTATCCAGAAGATGCAAGTGTTTGCTAACAGCTGTCTAAGCAAGATACTTCGGATCCGTTGGCCAGACACTATCAGAAACAAGTTACTGTGGGAGACAACAAACCAGATTCCAGTGGAGGAAGAAATCAGGAGGAAGCGCTGGAAGTGGATAGGGCACACTTTGAGGAAATCACCCGATTGCGTCACAAGACAAGCCCTCACATGGAATCCTGAATGTCAAAGGAGAAGAGGAAGACCAAAGAACACATTACGCCGAGAAATAGAGACAGACATGAGAAGAATGAACAAGAACTAGAAAAGAAGGCCCAGGACAGAGTAGGTTGGAGAAAGCTGGTCGGCGGCCTATGCTCCATTGGGAGTAACAGGCGTAAGTAAGTAAGTAAGCTAATGAATACTGTATAGTTGTAATTTAATCATTTTAAAAACTGATTATAAAAATTAGTTTTGAACCAGGGGGGAATATAATGCACAGAGAAGTCCTACTCACTGCCTTCTCGTTGCACCGCTTTTGTTTACGAAGTTGAGAGGACGAAAATCGAATGTCCGGCTCTTTAAACGCGTTGGTGGACACAGAAAATCCACCCCCAAAAGTTGGAAAACCCTGATTCCAAACCAATGCTCCACATGGGCTCCAGTATATTGAGGGAACAAATGGCGTATGCTTTAATCAATGGTCACCGGCTACCATGGGACTGCATCTCCTCACGATGCTCCATTGCCTTATGGATCAGACCTTTAGGTCAAAGGCTCCGGGTGTGGCCCCCTAAGAAAACCACCTGCTTCGATTTGGACACCTGGGCAGTATCATAGCCCTCACACAAATCAAATGAGATTTGTGAGGCGTATATATATCTGGTGCCCCTTTGTACTAATATTTATGTTCAAATAAATAAATAATGCACAGAACAACCACATATGTGTACCTATAATCTAGTATACAGAAATTCTCATGATTACTTAATTCTATGTACATTTTAACCGTAGAGATGAAAATAATGGAGACAAACGGATAGATCTTGGTTTAAATCTTAAAGCTAATAAGTAGTGTCAATTCCTATACACGAAAAATCAGTAATTAACAATAAAATATCATAAAAAGGATCATATTAAGATAATCACAGAATGAATACCTCACTAGAAAGACTTCGCAAGCATGCATTTCGAACATGTGTACTTAAGTCAGCGTCTTTTGGAAACTGAGTAGAAATATATGAAAGACTGGCAGAATGATCATAGCTAATTATTCCTAGTTCATCACGCAACAAAATAGATGAGCATGCTTTACAAGCTGGGTGTGATTGCTGTTGCTGTTGAGTAATGTTTGATGATATCACTGAGAATCTTGACGCTAATGTTGAGAAAAGAAAACAATAAAATATGTAACAAACAGTTGGATGGTTTGAAAGTGATTTGCAACACGAACTGATATCAGCTAGGCGATCAGTCAAAATTAAAGCATTGGCAGACAACCAAACATAAAAAGTGAAGTAATCTTAAAACTTAAAATTGATCGACGCTATTTTAACCAGGTTTTCATCCACATCATTACCTAAGCTAACTACCAATTGAGCATGATTATTGTGCTGACTTCAACCAGAACGTCTGAACCTATTGACAGGAGTTACTATGACGGTCAGTGACTTAGTAGTTTGGCAATACATCGCTCAACAGCCTCCACAATACTTCTAATCCAATGTTGTGTTGGATATGACTGCACATTGGGCGCAAATGACGCACACAAAAATAGAAAGTTTGAGGTATATGGTTATCAAGAAAAATATTCTAGACGAGAAATAACTACCACTGTCTTACTGTATATGTATAAAGCATGACGTATGAAAGTAGAAGACACAGGCTGTAAGTATTTGATCACAGGAACCTTCGATGAACTGTTCTAACAGCGGGACCATCAGTGAGTAATCTCGAGGTTTACCGTAACAAGCTGCCCGGCAGAAAAAGCAATTTCGCTGATGATTATAAACATTTAACGGTCAAAGTTATAAGAATATGTTTTATATGAGCATAACCGCCGACGTTGTGATATGATTAGGAACTGCTCAGTGACGCAGTTGCATTTATTTTCTAGAATCCTTTAAATATTGACTTAAGTATAATTTCCTACTTTCCGTCATGTAATAACATTGGTCCCTTTTGAAATGTGCTTCTCACGTTTATATTCGATCATTCGTTGACAAGTCCCATCCTATGTTTCGCACTTTGTTGGTAATCCATCAAGGTACTGATGTAAAGTGTTGGGACATCAACCAAGAAAAACTCAGGTTAAGAAAGGGGCAAATCCAAAGAATAAAAAGTACGGACTAATATTGATTCTCGATACCTAAGAGCAGAGAAAGAATAAACGCATTTTCATTACTGTAACCGCTTTTCATACACATCGTGTAGTACCTGAAACCATATCGTCCTGACCCAGCCAGGGAGTCCGAACCTACTCTTAAAGTTCTGTACAACAGCCAATGTATTTATGGGTTGTTACTACGTCTTGGTTCGCCCACTCCTAGTTTTCTTTGAACTTATTCCTATCCCAACCAGCATTGAATGTCCAGGTAATCGGTGATTAGACATGTGTAATACGGCTGCGAAACATGGCCATTAAGAGTAGAAGATACTCGTAGGCTACTGGTATTTGACCACAGATGTCTTAGAAATATTGCTCGCATCTGCTGGGATAACCAGGTAAGTAATAGTGAGGTTAGACACAGGGTATTAGGGAATGATGGTAAATCAGTTGATGAGGTGATGAATCTTCATCGACTGAGATAGTTGGGCCACGTGTTACGTATGCCTGAACACCGATTACCACGACGCGCAATGCTGACTAGTGTGGGGAATGGTTGGAAGAGAGTTAGGGGAGGCCAAATTAAAACACGGCATCAGTGCTTGAAGTCATGTTGGTAGATGCAGACTACTTGGTTAGGGTCCACGTGACTATCGTAACCAATGGTTGGAAACTCTGTGTGACATGGCTCAGAATCGATCACAATGGCGTAGGTGTATACACTCTTTATCTTCCCTTAAACCTTGAGATTGAAATTGCTTCATAACGTTCTTCCTTCCTATATTATATCCTTATATACAACCTTTCTTTATATACTACCACCACTAAATTAATTACTTCTATGAATCCGGTGTTCATCTTGTTGTGCTAACGAGGTATGGCAACTTGGACCGATGCATATATTTGCCTGGTCCTACGTTGTCGCTGACTGACCGACTGACATGATTGAAATCGACTAAAATGGTAAATCACTAGGAAATAAACAAGTAATCATATCAAAAATTGTATTTAAATTTATCACTACTCTTCAACCTGAAGTTACAAATCAATTACATCGGGTTTAAAACTTCCAATTACAGGTAGAAAAAACAACACATAAGCAACAAAACCACATACATGAAGATGGTAAAGGGATAGGTGGAACATCTATCCCAGTAAGAATAGCATCATCGCTACTTTGTAGAGCATGATTAGATAATTTTCTTTGATATGGGTTTACATCTTTATTATTATTAGCTGTGGCAGTAGTAACATCGGGTACATTATTTACAGATAACTTTGATTGTGGTTGTTTAAATGACTGGGTACACATTATTACTGATGGACCATGTTGTTCACAGAAATGACATAAAACAACAATGGCGTCCATAGTTTTTTTCACGCCATTTAATAATCGTGATCTGAAAACTTGGGGAAAAAAATAGTCGTACATGAACTTAGTGAATACAGATGAATGCACGATGATTTTTGCATCAGATAAATTGATCAGAAATAGGTCTAAAGAGGAAAACTTAGTTAACCAATGGACGAGTGATCCTCATTTAATTCTGTAATAACATAACTGTTATGCGTTTGTATGTCGAATAATTCGTGCGTAAAAGTGGGTAGTTTATCAGGTAAAAAGCACGAATCTGTAGGGAATGATTTTTTGGTTACAATCTGTCAATATTTTGATAGGTTATAAAATCCACAGTTCCTACAGAATCATTAACGGTTAAATACTCGTTTTTTTAAAGTATACCGGCGGAAAGTCACTACTTTTGACGATAAATTCGACAATATTAATGACTAGGCAGATATAAGTCTATAACAAGCACTTTAATACCTGTAGGACGTACTTTGTTGAGGTTATG
The DNA here is from genome assembly GCA_944470415.2 of Schistosoma rodhaini. Lineage (NCBI taxonomy): Eukaryota > Metazoa > Platyhelminthes > Trematoda > Strigeidida > Schistosomatidae > Schistosoma > Schistosoma rodhaini. Next base: position 85,838,317 of record OX104044.1, read on the forward strand.
AGCCTTGTAAATTAAAGGCGCCTAAAATGCTAGAGAGGATACAATTTTATCTTTTTTACGCTCTGATGCTTAGTGCGAGGCTGGAACGCAATGTCACATGCTCTCTAAGCATGAGGACATATACAGAAAATTTCGAATAAACATATTGGGAATGAATCTACAACGCCAGACTGAAAGTCTGAAAACAAGTTTCTGAGATACAGCACAAACATCGATAGACACTTTATAGTTATACTAAGGTGTTTCGACCTCTACCTACAAATGTCAACTTGCACCAGATACATTTATTCGGACAGATATAAGGTTTTACTGTTTGAGGCCTTCTTGAAAATAAGTTCTTCAGAATGAAATTATTAATTATATTAACAGTCAAACCTTTTATAAGTTTATTGGAAAGTATTTAGTATCTAGCATAATTAGTTAGAAAGAAGCTTGCATTAAAGGGCAGAATATTAGTCAAAATGTAGGACGGAAACTGAGTGTTTCACATTTTCCGCACGTTAACACTTAAATTGCCACAAATAATTATTCGTAGATGGGATCTAACCTCTTACATGATGTTAACATCACGTTGGTTGGGGGATTCCCTAACCAACATATAACAACCCACTATTGCTAGTAGTTAATTTTTGCAAGTAATCACCTGCTGCATGTATTAAGTTGTGAGGTGAAATATAGTTTTGTTAGTGAGATAGTAGCAAAGTATCCTACTAAATCTGCTGAATAATAAAACACAAAGCAACAAACTGTTTCAACAACACGTTACTAACTATTTTCCAACGACAATTACCCAGTCCTACCAAAAACCACGAGTAACGCGGTTTCTATGTCCATGCATATCAATTAGGAATTATAAGCATATAAAATCACCTATATAAAATGACCGTCCTTACAGGATGAGCTACCAGATTGCGTAATGTAGCGCTAAAAAAATGTGTGCGCCAAAGGGTCGGATGAACACATAGGTCAAATAGTGTAAGTGATTGTGATGAGAATGAAAGAAGCTTAAACGCAACAAGCTTCTGTGTTTATTAGCAGTGGAATACCGATGACTTGGAATGAGAATCAAGATATGTGGAAAAGATAGAAAAAAGATGGTGAAGATTTGTAGCTCAGGTGAATGACTTTGATAGAGTTTTGTTCTGTGAACTGAATGATTCGTTCGTGGAGCTTTCATCGTTATTCTGAACGACATCATCAGCAAAAACTTCAGGTTGGAGTGAAGTGTTCGAATTTCTCCACATATGGCTTACAGCTTTTTCTGTAAACTTTAATGTTGACTGGCAATCATCAACCTGTAATTGTTTACCTCTTCATTTTGATTGTATCTCCCATTGATTTGATTTTCGGTCCTATATTCATTCATAACTTCTCTGATTAGTTGGCAGGTCGGATCGATATCAATGCATTTGTTGATTGCTGATTGACCTGAGTACCAAATTTCTAGTAATTCTCTGGTGTTTTCAGAACTGTCTCTATCCAACATCTCAACATTTTCCCTGTCGAACGTATGTCCACAATTTTTCCTATGGATTGATATAAGCGACGAAACGTCGTGGTGTCTGACTGCTAGTTGATGTTCGTGTAGGCGAATGCAAAGTGGGCATCCTTTTTTTCAATGCGATGCTTTGCTCAGTTGGTATAATTTATTTCTTTGATAGTGCTTGGTTTTTTCTTTTGTCATTCCCCCTTTGGTTTGCATGAAATTTTATGAAGTGACTTTGTTGGTTTGTGTGCTACACCTATTCCAAATGGCTTCAGCAAACTCGCTGTTTTTTTCTGATATGTCAGATGAACAAAGATGGGCTTGAGAACACTACTCGTAACATTGCTCCGAAGGACTTTTCCTTTTAGAGCAGAACATAACAGTATCACTTGCTACGTGAATACGGGGGATTTGTACTCCAAAGGTCATAGATGACGAACGGAGCCTCTTTAAGGAAGTCCTTATCGATAAGGAGTATTTTTCGATATTTATTTGCAAGAATATGAAACGTAAACTACCTAAAGTATGAATAACCTCGACTGAAAAGTAAATATTTTAAGTGAACACTGATTTTAAGAGGGATGAAGCTACAAACATACTATAGAGGAGAATTTTCGTGTCTATTAAGAGAACGTTCTTCTCAGCAACGTTGTGACTAGTGTTCTACAGCCGATATTTGTTCATCAATAAACTTAAGGATGAATTATCTCATCTGACCAAATCTATGTGCATTTCCCGATTTACCTGCTTCTGTGGAGCCAAGTATATAGGTCGACCTTTACTCAAAAGAATTTAAAAGAACCACCTTCGTGGCTCAATAAGAACCTTAGTGATCGAATGCGTTACGAACACATGTCACTCAAATAAAGAGAATTCTGCGTTAAAAATAATCTACAAGGTAAGTAGAAAGCTGCGAAAGGCAGTTATATTTCGTCTCATTAACGTTGCCGAAACAATAGCTATGCATATAGGGAAATCAGAACTGTATATCCAAGAGCATTTGGTACAACCTCTTCTTCTATCATGGTCTTAATGTCACAGTACTTGCTTTCTTTGTCATGCTTTCCTCCATTTATTGCCATCTGCATACCCTTACATCTTCTTCATAGAACTTTAACCCCCAACTGGTTCATTTCTATCTCTATGATCCTCCTGATTACATTTCACATTTTATGGTACCATGTTGAGCAATCTTTTCTTAGTTATTACTTCCCTACTTATATTCAAGATGAATACTTAAGCGCTTAACAATAAAAGTTTTTTTTTGGTTAAAAATGTTTTTAAATCATTTTTTATTGCACCTCACTGTTACCATGTTTAACAGAATTTTATTATCACAACTGTTTCAAATATTATCATCCTAGAAACATAAGCATATATGGTTGCGATTTTACGGCTTTGAAAATAAGTTCGCAGATAAGAGGACACTTAGCTAAACCAATCTTATATCTTTTATGTCTCAATCGGTATATTCCGTTTGTTTAAAAATGATTTGAGGCACTATGCCAAGTGCCTAATAATATATTGTGTGTTTCATCGACCCGATTCGCGTTAGAGAATACCAGAAAAAGGCAATTCGATTCCTTATAAGTTTATCTCGCACATTCGTTTCCCCATACAGACAATAAAGGAAGGAAGCAAGGAATCAAACTGGAGAGAACGAACATGTGAACTTGCTATAGCACTCGTTACAAGCGTTATTGTAGCTGAAAATAGACAGTGGATAATATGGCAAAGAGACAGATTTTGAATAAAATAATTAGTGACAGACAAACAGGTACAAGTGCACACAAGGTGCATAAGCGCATGAATTCGAGGTCATGAAAATAAGACGTGAATGTGTGCTGAACGTCACTGTTCCATATAAAAACATTGGAGTCATCATGCAACTAAAAATGACTCAATGACACATGCCTTTGGAGTTATTAAGGTCTTTTCAGTAGCCACGATGAATCATGAAGTTGTAAAATTGTACTAGAAACACATGGTCCGACCTTGGCGTATAGAATACTGAAAAATGATTCTGAAGCTCATGTGTATTCCCCTACTTCCTGCCTGATCAGGATACATCAAACAACATGGTAGGTGGCTATAGAAGCCAAGGACGACTAAAATGTCTGCGGTATACAATCCTTCATACTAAATAATCCATTATTGGAACCTGCTACACTAAGTGTCAGACTGTTCAAATGACTCATTCAAAGAGAGCTTAAATACCTACAAAAGCTTACTAACACAGGCCTTCATCTTCTCCTCAATACTCAAATTTGAAGCTCTACCACGTAGCCGCTACTATTACAGAACAGGTTACTTTTCTCTACAGCTTGTACAAGGAATATGGCAAGAATCATAGATGCGAACACTCTTAAAATAACCAGACATAGATCGCTCGGTATCAATCGTTTAATATTCCTTTTTTCGCTTTTCGATGTGGCCTCATCGATCCCTCACCAAAAATGTCCACTTTTCCGCTACCATATTGAAATACTTTAACGCTTTCAAGCCTACGCAAAGTGACTCCAATACCCTTCAAGTGTCTCTCAGATTCATTTATCTTAGTAATTCTTCTCCTTTGAAAATGTTGTGTCGCGTACTTGTGTAGTCGTATCCGGCCCTAACCACACTGTCCTCGAAGTTGAACATGAATTGAGAAAATAGATATTCAACATTTAACGTAGAGTAAACACCAACAATGGAGAAGGCAGGAAGAAGTAATTCAATCCAATGAGTCGTATGGCATGGCTCAGCCTTGTAGGCGTGGTCATTCTGTACAACTCTTTTATTCATAATAAATATATTGTTCTATCTCCAACCTAAATGTTCTATCCATCACATGTGATGATTACTATAAGACGAGTAAGGGTAGACAACGATCTGATTTTCATGTACACCATGGCAAATCTGCTGTTTTAGGGTTAGGTGTATAATTAGAGCTGTACTAATAACGACGTAGAACATAATCTTACACCTACTCCACAAACTTTCTCACACTTTACTTCTTATTCTACTGAATAGTATGCAAATTAATAGGGTTCCCACAAGCGTTTGCACTATAATTACAAGAAGGATTAGCAGAAGAATGCCAAAAATTCCCTTGTCCACCATTTTTCTTGACCTTGTAGTGGATGTCGAGTCGAAGACGGACTATGATCACCACTACAATTCGTTTACGTGCCCAAAAACGACTTGGTTCCTTTAATAGCTCGTAAATCAGAAAGCTTTATTAATCCAGATCAAGTATATTTATTGGCGATCTCGTGGTATCGAAATAATACCGAGACGTGCCAAAGAGTACAGGCAAAATGAGCAGTGCGTAAGCAAATTCGAACCAAACAAGGCGGAGAGCGAAAGCAGAAGTGAAACTGATACAGTTAAACAAATACAGTAAAACAATCTCTGGTACAATTGGTTACAATAATAATAATTGTTTCTGTTATTCCAATCGTCTTCTTATCGAGACTGGCCGGTCACTACAACCTCTAAGTATTACATGTTGAAAGTAAATCTCAGTAATCATGTGTTTAGCTTCAGAAACCGTGAGGTTAGGCACAAATATTAACATACATTTCCGCACTGTGTAGAAGAAATTTTACTACAAAATGAAAAATACCAACATTTGACCCTATCGAATATAGCGTCATCTCTTTCTACAAGTACAGCAAATTCACCCAACACAGGTTCAGCCGAACACGCGACGATGGGAGCCACAACCCGAATCCATAGACCAATGAAATTACCAACTCTTCCTAATACCATACTATCTGTTAATGATAAAAAATTGTGGATGAACGTGGCACGGCATAGCCCAAAAATGCCAAAAATGGAGGGTGAAGACGTTCGGAGAAACTTCATGACTTTATTTAATTTCCTAGTGTCTGAGAATAGCTTATTAGAAAGTAGGACATCCTATGATAAAGGAAAGTGGAACAAATATTGTGCAGTGCTGGGAAAAAGTATCACTTTAGTCAAGTTGGGCTACATATTTACAGGGTTTTCTATAATTTCTGGAAGACTTCCCATACCGGTTATGATACCAGTACCAGTCGTAGTTATCCGTCTCGCGTGGTTTAGAGACAGATCAACCACATGAAGTGCTTCTTAGCGGTGTACGTGACCGTTTACGGTCATCACGAAATCCAAGATAACGTGCAACTGTATGACATGATTCCGTAATGCTGGGTCGTTTGAGGTAAAGATACCACCGGCATTGTAGTTTGACAACTCTACCAGTAACACCTTCTATAAACGAATCGTGCCCACCCAGTTAAAATCAGAAGTCGGAAGCGAGGAGGTTGGAAGATATATTTAATAGGTAATCAATATATTGAGAAGTGACTGTTCTAATCTGGCTAATGATCGTAGGAGATGTTTCCATGCCGTTCTGTAACGTGATCTGGTACGGATGCATGACCGAGCGCCTTCAACTAAACAAGTCCACTAAAACTGATGTGGTCAGCATCCAATGTCGAACACTTACAGAGCTATTGATGCTGGGGATTTATTTACCGCTACAAACCTAAGGGGTAACACCCAGAAACAAGAGGCACAACACATCACGAAATGACTGTAAAAACATCTTCTACTCCTTAAGAGTTGTCAAATGCTGGAATTCGCTGCCGACGCGCTATTCGAACGGGAAGTTTAGTCCTAACGTGATTTACATTTCTCAAACTCTTGCTGTGTTCTTACGCAACAAAAGTATCATTTCCAACCCAAAGAATCTATTCTGAGCTATGCGTTCGGTAGATTACTTCTTTTTTTGTGTTTCACTCAAATTAATAGTTAACTGTGGTTTTGCCTCAGCTCACTTTCGGTTTTTTTATAGTTTTCACTTAAAGGCTAGCTTTAGCTTATCGTTAACTGTTTTTATACATTTTGATAGTTTTTGTTTACTGTGTGTTTTTTTTAACGGTTCTAAATTTACTGCTTATATTTTTAAGACAGTCTAAATCACTAGCCATGAAAAATTCATGCAAGAGACCTGGTTGCCGTTTTGCCGTTACATCTGGCATGCAGTGTGACAACTGTAAAGGTTGGTTCCATGAGGCATGTACAGATCTAACAGCAGCAGCCTATAGCAGACTCAGCAAGTCTGATCGTAGGTGGGTATGTGTTACCTGCAACACCGATACGGTAGTTATGTTGGGTACTATCATTACTTTACTGACAGGTCTGAGAGATAAGTTGTCTAAGAATTCGGTAAATGATATCATCATGACGGGTAACAAAGCTGGAACGCATAGGGCAAATAAGAAAAAGGATACTGACAGGTCGGTTATCGACGGTGCTGTTAACAGCACGAGTGATGATGTGCTGAAACTCAGCACCATCTTAACATCGGCTGTCATCGACTCCCTCAGTAAACTTGGGTCCCCCGGGGAACGGTCCTTGAATGAGACAGCGGTTCCCAAAAATCCTGTAGGTGGATGGACTCACGTTAACAGGAGTAATAAAGCCCAAGCGTCCCCGCCAAAACTGAACGCCCCAAGTATCGTGCGGAAATCAATTGATGCTTTGGCCGCACTGTCTACACCCAAGACTGTCCGCCCGATCATCATTGAGCCCAGGAATCGAAAACGCGCCTCGACATCCAAACAACAAGATACCAAACCTAGACACCCTGGAAAACCTGGGAAATTAATTGCGGTTCGTGACGACTCTGTCATAATCATGAACCTTATTGACAACCCCGACCTTCCTCTCAGTTTGCAGGACAAAAACGATAGGATGCTCTAGGGAGAATTAAACAAGAGGCTTGAACTCCCTAGAATAGAGCCTTTGACCGTCACACGGCTCAGTCGGGGGAAGGACTCTAACCACCCAAACCACCCGAGGCTGCTTCGTGTTACACTTAAGAATGCCTCCGACGTAGAGGACGTCCTGCTAGCCAGTCACTTACTGAAGTCGGATGGGAACGTAAGAATACTGCCCGACATACCGTATTCTGAACGAAATCTCATCCGGAACATCCCTAAGCAATCTCGCGAGGCGTTCTTCCGTGGACGAAATATCATTGTGCAAGGTGTGCCGGAAAATATGGACCCAGCTCAAGCAAACTCTGATATTCGGGGATGGAAATTCATTAAGCATTCCTTAAAACTCAAGAACATATTGACCCAACAGGTAATGAGACTGGCCAAGAAAGACGGAGACTCTAGGCCCCGGCTGCTGAAGATAACCTTCCCCTCCTCCCACATGGCGGCTGCAACTCTGGAAGCATTTCGTGCCAATAGACGTCGGTTGCCAACTGGCATCCATATGCATCCGGATAGGCCCCACGACAGCAGGATCAAGCACAAGGGAAAGCTGGAGCTGACAATTCCACTCGTGGACTGTCTTGATCATAAAAAAAGCGTGTAAAGGACAGGGACTACCAACTCGGTAAACATCGTATAGGTAGGCTACCTGTCCACTCACACACGGCTCATATAGACAAACAAGAAGAGGCTCACGCGTTCCAAATTGAAAGCATAAACTGCCTATACACGAACGCCGCAAGCTTGCCAAACAAAATGGATGAGCTACGTGAACTTAGCAACGCTAACGATGCCCATCTGATAGGAATATCCGAAACTTGGATAACGTCTCAGTTTACGGACCAAGAGTTAGCAATAACTGGGATGTCTTTATTTCGCAACGACAGAAAAACAGGAATGGGGGGGGTAGCACTATACGTACGGTCATGCCTGGATGCGCACCAACTTCACAACCAAGAGTTTCACAATCTTGACGAGTCAGTATGGTGCTCAGTAAGATTATCTACCACCTCGAGGTGCCTAGTTAGGGTCGATTACAGGAAGCCCACTGCCGACATCGAATATGACAAACGTCTGCTGGAAGGATTAACTCGGATTCTCTCATATCCTGATTCTAGGGGATTTCAATCTCCCTAGAATCAACTTCGTGGAACATAAATACATTGATGGTGCCAACTCTACTGAAGCTCTGTTCTTCAACCTCATCGGCGACCTGGGATTATTTGAAAATGTGAAGTCGGCAATCCGTTGGAGAAACAGTCAGATGCCGTCACGCTTAGACTGGGTATTCACAAATGAAGAATTCCTAGTTGACGACCTCTCAATCCTGGCTCTACTGGGCAAAAGTGATCACGCCGTCCTATCCTTCAGTTTTGTCAGCGAAACTGAGTTAAGATATCCCACTAGCAACAGGCGCTGGAATTTAAAACGGTTGAATGTGTTACCTTTACAGGACTATCTACAACAGGTGGATTGGAATGTTCACCCTCAAATTGAAGTGCATGCTCATTGGGATTTTTTACTGCACACGATCTTATGTGCTACTGAGCATTCAGTTACTAAAATGGTCCCAAAAAGCTACAAGCAACCTGCAATCATCAAAAACCGCACTCGTCGTTTGCTAAGCCGCAAAAGGCACTGTTGGGTTGAATATAAACGAACGGATAACAACGGCGCGTACAGGCAATACAAACATATAAGGAACATATGCACAAAGGCAATAAGAAAAGACAGGCTTCAATTCCAGACCAAGCTTATCGATAGATTCGTCTCCAATCCGAAAAGCTTGTTCAGTTATGCAGCTTCTCTTCGACAAGGCAACACTTCAGTTTCCCAAATGCTAGGTCCTAATGGCCCGACCAACAACGACAGTGATTTCGCTAACCTTTTGGCTAAACATTACTCCCGGACATTCCAGCTGACCCACATCAACCATACTGAAGAAAGCTTCACCTGCACCTGTACAGGACTTTCCGAAGTGGACCTGATTGCTGACCTGGTGCTCCGTAAACTGCAGAACCTAAAAAAAGACACTTCTCCTGGTCCGGATATGGTTCATTCCGCTGTATTGAGGGAAGCAGCTTCAATCCTGGCGACACCACTTAGCGTGATGTTTGCACACTCGCTAAGCAGAGGCAAACTACCGGAAATATGGAAGCTGGCCCACATCACATCAATTTTCAAAGGAGGTCGACGCAGTGAACCCTCAAGCTACCGACCAGTGGCCCTTCTCTCCATACCTTCCAAAATAATGGAATCCCTAGTATTCGACGGCATACTAGAACACTTATCATCCTCAAAGTTCTCGCCTCAACAGCATGGTTTCAGAAAAGGTCATTCTTGTATGACCAACCTGCTGACTGCGGTGGATAGATGGACAACCATCCTTGATCGCAAGGGGAAGGTTGACGTCATTTACCTGGACTTCTCAAAAGCTTTTGATAGGGTCAACCATGCATGTCTTATCAAGAAGCTTGGACGATTGGGTATAAAACCCCCTTTAATTGACTGGATCACTTCATACCTAGAAAACCGACACTTTAAGGTCAGGGTTAACTTCACTCTCTCTCAGGCTATGGAATGTCCTAGTGGGGTCCCCCAGGGATCAATACTAGGACCTCTTCTCTTCTTGATTTATATTAACGATCTTCCTCAACAAGTTTCATCTGACTTATTGCTTTTTGCTGATGATGTGAAACTTTGGAGAGAGATACGTAATCATAATGATATACTAGTTCTTCAGGAGGATCTGATTCGACTTCAAAGTTGGGCAGACGACAACGGACTTACCTTCAACACTTCAAAGTGCTAGGTAGTCCATCTGAGACATGTTGCAGACTATAGTTATAACTTAGGTAACTCACCTCTAGAAGTTTCCCAAGTTGAAAAAGATTTAGGAGTGTTGGTACCCTACGACCTGAAATCGTATGCGAACTGTGACAAAAACGCCTTTCAAGCAAACCTTGCACTGGTAACATTGAAGCGCATTTTTGGCCAGTTTGACGGTAGAACCTTCCACATAATCTTCAACAGTTTTATTCGTCCCCACTTAGAGTACGGAAACATAGTATTTCCTCCCTCCCTCCAAAAGGATAAGGACACTATGGAACGCATACAACGTCGAGCCACGAAATCAGTTCGGGGTCTCAAATTCAAACATTATGAAGAGCGCCTCAAATCACTTAACCTTTACCCGTTAGAGTATAGGCGTCTTAGAGGTGATCTTCTTATGACTTATAGTATCCTTAATACTTCTGGTCATCCCCTTAAACAACTTTTTAAGCTTAGTCATAACACTAACCTCAGAGGTAACACCCAGAAATTGGAGACCCTACATAGCAGAACAGACTGCAGACACAACTTCTACTACGTTAGAGTTGTCAAGTGCTGGAATTCGCTGCCGACTGAGCTAGTCCAAGCGACTTCCCAGGAGTCCTTTAAGAGAAAACTTGACTTATTCTTAAGGACTAAGGATAACATATTATTATGATTTACCAAATTCTTTTTTCCCTCTATTATCGTTCATATACCTAGGTTCTTGCCTGGAGGTATTGGTGATCCACTGCTACCAGACACGGAAGCCCGTTAAGCGAAAGCTTCTTCTATTCCGTCCTCAACCATTTGAACCATTTTGACTGAGCTAATACAGGTGACTTCTCAGAAGTCCTTCAATAGGCAACTTGACCTATTCTTAAGGACTAAGGATAAAATCTTATTATGATTTACCGATTTCTTTTTTCCATCTATTATCGTTAATATACCTAGGTTCCTGCCTGTAGGTATTTGTGATCCACTGCTACTGGACACGAAAGCCCGTTAAGCGTAAGCTTCCTCTATTCCGTCCACAACCATTGTCCCAACTTGTAAATCGTCGCGACAACATAAAATCACTGAAGATTCGTCCAATGTCATGCATCATTACGATAGAACCTTTTTGCTACTTGAATGATGGACGTTACAAGACATGGTGTGATTGAACTCAAGTCAAATCTAAAAATGTCTTGATTTCACCTTACGAGTTGACAGGTTGACGGACCAATCATTTTACGACGATTTGACCTTCAACGGCTCGGCAGCTTCCCTCAGCAAACGATAAACCCTGAAGCGTTGCCGAACGTTAACTTCGTATTATTCCAACTCCCTATCACGTAAGTTCATGGTAAACTGAGATTTTCAATCAAGTCGTCACTTGGCATTTCTCTTTTCATATTGTTGACAACAATTCTCCACTCAAAATCCTTTTTCACTACTGGGTACTACTATTAAAATTTCAGGCCTATAGCCTATGTTATTCCCTTTCTAGTGTGCTTCTGTGAGTGTCCAGTCTTCCTTTGAATGAGTCAGTTGAAGGTTGCGACATCACTGCTTCGGGCAGCAGGTTCCAATTGGAACCTATTGATCTACATATATCTAGATCTTTTCTAGATAATAACGCATCTAAAGGAGAATTAACTAGTTTATATGAATAATTCTTAACATGTCGCAGACTGTTTAACACTTGGAAGAGTTGAAAGTTATTTCTATGTTATCCGTCCATCTTTGAAGTTTACTGAAATCCTGAAAGTGCAAGCTCACCATTCTGGTTGCACTATTCTCTCCAGTCTTCAGTAATAAGGATAGTAGATTGATGAACCTGTGTTAATCCTGACAGATTTCCTTCCAGTGAAGGTCCAGCTTCTTTTTGAAAATGTTCACTGATGGTGCTGATACCACTTGTTCTGGTAAAGCGTTCCAGTCATTGACCACTCGATGAGAAAAACGGGACCCCACCTTTAGTTTATTAGATCGCGGTTTCAGAACCTTCTTGCTATGACCCCGGAGATTATTAGTGCTGGAGGGAGCAAAAAAATAAGACATACTAACATCCAGATCTAAATTAAAGATACGAAATGCCAGTATAAGGTCACCTCGTGTCCTACGATAAGATAAGGGGAAAAGGTTTAGACGTTTTAAACGCTCATCGTAAGGGAGTTTAGAAAAACCTTTTACTAATTTTGTCTCTACACGCTGGACACGCTCAAGCGATTTGGTATCCTTTATCAGACAAGGGCTAACTGCTTGGCCTTACATAGGTAGGATATAAAATTCGATACATCTCCTCGTCGAAGCATTTAAATGCTCTGCGAAGCGACCATAGCGGGCGATATCCTTTGGAAGCAACCGCATTGCAGTGTGTAGTAGTTTTTAAGTCGTGACTTATAATTACTCCTAAGTCTTTGTGCTCATGAACGCGTGGCAGAGATGTACCATTAATGGTATAATGGTAACTAATATCATGCCCGATGTACATCACCAGAAAAAGGTGATATCTCAGAGTATGTTTCCTGGGAAAGGCCATTCATATATATATTGGAAAGCTTTTAGTACTGGACACTGTTGGATTCCACTGGAACATTCTATAGCCTGAAAGATAAGTAATTTATACTGATCTTAAATAGCCGATTATTTAGACATGACCTAGGTCAGTCTATTACTGGCGACTGGATAACTATAAGGTTGAGCTTACTGACAAGACATATGATCGTCCCTACTAGCTTTCTAAAAGCAAGTTACATTATATCGACCTTACTCTTATGATGACTGATTGTGGTCCATCTATCCACTGCTGTCATTAGGTTCGTAGTGTATGTAGTACGTAAAAGATTGTCCAGCAAATTTTACATATTAGTGTTTCAGATTATCTTTTATTCATATTACTTCCAAGCGGCTAAAATTTCGAAACAAATCGTCGGTAGTGTTTCTTGTTTGTTTTATAGTGAAATTGCAGCCGTTCGCATAATCTAAAGTTGTAGTCATGTTAAGTATTCGCTCTTACTTTCAACAATTATAAGATGGTCGCGCAATTACGTAGATTGGTTGAAGTTAGACAATAACACCGTTGGATGCCAACTCAGTGGTGTAGAGGTTAAGCGTTTGCACGCAGAACCGAAGGTTCTGGGTCCAAATCTCGCGAGTGGGACCATGGGCGCGCTCTGCTGATGAGTCTCATATTAGAACGGAACGACCGTCCAGTGCTTCCAGGTTTTCAATAGGGATCTAACATCAGTCGACTCATAATCTCAATCAAAAAATTACATTATTTTCTAGTGGTACATAGCTTTTCACTTTGTTTGTATAGAAATATAAACGGTGATGTGCATTTTTGGAAACTAGTTTTTGGCGGTCTCAAAATTATAATTCACGGATTTTTTTTTACCTATTTTCCAGAAATAGATCTCTTCATACATAAACTAAATGACAAACTTTAAAGTAATATGAATCCCGATTGTCGAAAGCCCGTTTTATTATGGGGTGGTCTTGGCGGGTTTACTATTGGAATTGTCGATTTTCTGCGAACAAGTAAACAACGAATAATTTTTCTACAATTTTGCCACCTTAGGTAACCTCCGTCGTGGTGTGCAAGTCGGTTTAGTGTCCATATTATTTATATCCACATGTGCTAAGTAAATCCTATTACGTAACATAACGTTACTCCAGTATAACATGCCATCATTTAAAGTTCAAGCGTAACCAAGAAGGTCGGATGTCGTATTCTGATTTTAAAAGGCGGTTGGATGAAGAACTGGCTCAAAAGCTTTCGTTATCACAAAAAAGAATGTGATGAAAGACCTGTAAATGATTGTAGACTATGTATAATAATTTGAATCATCTTTCTTACCTAAAGAAATGTGTTCTATTTTATAGATAGTGGTCATTTTGTTTTGTTTTTGGTTATTATAATTTAATGAACTGACTAATTATTTATTAGGTCATAGGATTGGACTAATCCACTCTCAAATTGACTCATATAGTTGAAGCATTCGCCATCTGTTAACTGAGTAATGCTGGTTATTGCCACATAATATGTGGCTTACAAATGAGCACGTTCGTAGTTTCTGTTTAATAATCATCACTATACGAGTCTAGATGTATTCGTTTTTAAGCTAGGAAGTTTCGGAATATTTTGTTTTCACAAGAAATACCAAGCTTAACGTATAAAAAGTGACAGTAAATAGAAAAAATGTAGGTAAATAGCATTCAGCTTTAAGTAGTTAGCCAAGCGACGTATTCATGATCTTAAAGTAGTCAAAAGAACATTCCAAACGAGTGTATACTGGTTGTCAACTACCGCAGAAATACAACCGGTATCCTATTGTCATATGTGTCAATGATTTTTTATAAAATTTTGGTAGGTATTCCTAGATCCCATAGAACTGAATTGTTTTTGAATTCAACAGTAAAATATGTCTCTAACGTGCAAGGTTCTTGCATCTAATCCCAACACTCAGTGGTAACTGATGTGAAGTTCACAATAATACCGATCAAATATTCAAGAGTAATGGATAATCAGTTCTTACATTGCTTTGTGGAAATATAATGATAGCAATTAGCATGCCCGATTGCGATAAAAAATTTGAAATGTTAGTTCCTGAATATGCGTTACTTAGGAAAATGACAAAATGCACAATCACGGGATTGGGCAACATTTTGTGTAGAAGTTAATGATGCTAATCGGTGACTCCGACCGTTGTTGCTACCTTGAGCTGGTGGTTGAGCTTGCCTATCGTGATAAAGCAATCGAGCTATACTGGCTGGAACAATCGCCCCTCATTGTCCTACCATGCCAGACAGGCCGGTTAAAGAGCGGTAAGACTAAAAGCTGCAAACCCAAGGTCCGAAGTTGTACTGCTGACTGTACAAAGGTGTGATAGCAGTAAGGTGTTTCCTTCAGACAGCCAGAATAACAGCGATGCTGCCTTCCCACAAGGAGGGGTGTGGTTAGAAAAGATCGACCCTAAAAATGCACACCTCGCCTTATCCCACAGATATCCGTCTCCGGCAGTAAGGTCTCATTAAGCTAAGCTTCATTAACAACAGTTGTGGTATTTTAAAACCTTATTTACTTTATCTGTATATCGTTTCAAGATGTACACATCACTATTTATTTTCTTACGTCTGTTACCCCTCGTGGAGGAGCATAGACCGCCCACCAACATTCTCCATCGAAAACTGTCCTAGTCAATTCTTTTCAGTTACTATTCATCCTTTTTATTCCTGCTTCCAACTCCCAACGTAGTGTATTTTTCGGCCTCCGTCTTTCCTGTTTACCATCAGAATTCCGAGTTACGGCTTGCCTCGTGATGCAGTTTGGTGACTTTCGTAATGTATGTACTGTCCACTCCCAGCATCTTTTCCTAGTTTCCTCTTCAGCTGATTTGTTCCCTTCCACAGTAGGCTGTTGCTGATGATATCTGGTCAACATACATTGAGTACCTTGCTTAGATAATTGTTTATAAATATTTGTATTTCTTTGATGATGGTTCTCCTAGCTCTCCAAGTTTCAGCTCCGTACATTTGACGTTCGTATTGAAGATTCTGATTTTGATATCGGTTGACAGCTGTTACTCATTACTACACTAGCTCAAAATCCATACCTAGTATTGATCGAACCTGTCATTTTTCACCATATTCCGGACGCCTCTGAGGCCCAATGGTGAGGGGATAATGAAATAACATACAATCCCATTCTGTTCATCTTCATAACTCGTAATTGTTCAATGAACCCAAAAAATAAAGCTAGTGTTGTATTTATTTTCCTTCGAAAAAGACTGTAAACTATGAACAGTACAACGGTGTACGCGATGCCGAATCCATGGAAATCTATTCCGGACATTCAGTATATTATTTCGAAGACTTCATTCCCATTAAACCACCAACCCTAATAAATCATCGTGCTAGATATTTATCCCAATTCAGTCGTCTATCATGGTTTTATATTGAAGCTTATATACAAAATACAACGTTAAACAATTTGAAATATATGCTGAACTTTTAATCGGAACTTAATTTCATAGTAATTGGTGAATCGGTTGTGTCGTGTTTTATGTTTATTTGAACATATAAATATTGGTACAAGGGGGCACCAGATATATATGCTCCACACAAAAAATTGTCATTTCATTTAATTGTGTGAGGGCTATGATACTGTCCGGGTGCGCAGACCGAGGCAGGTGTTTTTCCTAGGGTACCTTTGACCTAAACATCTGATCCACAAGACAGTGGAGCATTGTAAGGCGATGCATTCCCATGGTAGCCGGTGACCAACGATTGATTCATACGCCATTTGCTCTCTCAGGATACTGGAACCCATGTACACAATTAGTTTGGAATCAGGGTTTTCAAACTCCCCTAGGTGGACTTTCCGTGTCCACCAACCGGGTTGGAGCGTCGGACATTCGCTTTTCATCCTCTCGATTTCGTAAACAACAGTAGTGCCACGAAAAGGCAGTGAGTAGGACTTCCATGTCAGAGGCTATATACGCGTGGCCATGTAAGAGCATTTCGAGAGGGAGAGTGTACTTTCGCCACTCTCGGCCGTACCAGGGCATTTGGGGGCCATGTTCTATGTACAGGATTCTACAAGCTGACATCGCTAAAAATAAGAGTACTTTATTCCGTAACCCTGACAACTTTTTGAGTTGTGGTCAAAGACTAATTAACATGGACACTGTCTAATCTAGCTTACGTAACACACATCAAAAGACTTATGCACTCAGTAGAAATGGGTCAATTTTCAACCCTGAGAAAATATGCTTCTTGATACAAATCAAGTCTTTTATTTGTAAGAGTAAACTATTATAATCATTCAACTATAATGACATTGAAATCCTTATCGAATAAAAATAAAAACACGATAAAAAGGGGGCATTACAAACGACAATATGCAGATTAAGTTGATCGATACAAATAAGATGTTTGGTTGATTAATTTTCATACACCAAAACCTCTATCTATCTTTTCAAATTTAATTCACTGGATTATACTTCTTCAATAACATCTTCAAACCCTAATCTTTCGGATTATTGCTTATACTCTTACTACTTCTACCATTATGGGATTTGAGTCGACAACTGCATCTCTGCGCTAATGCGGTATGGCAACTCGAACTGATGTATGTACGTACTTACAAAGTTCTACGCTGTGACTGACTGATTAACTGATACACCAACAAAATATTGAAAATTAAGAGTTCATTCAATGCACCTCGTTTATTATCGACAAATGGGATTACAAATATTTTCTCTTTTTCTCAAATTAATAACAATTGACGTAAGTTAATTGTATGTAAAGCAGAAGTGAGATATTGATGCTTATTTGAGTTTTAATTATTCGAAGGTCTGAAATAAGAATAGTTAAATTTAAAAAATAATAATGGGAATTAGACTACGCATTGTGAAAATATGTTTTCGAAAACCTTTATTATCAAGTAATCAGATGAATTATAGTAAAAAAAACTAACCAAGTCATAACAATTCACTTAGTATTGTTTATTTGAATCTTCCCATTGATGCTTGGGACTGCAACTAGTCAGTCTCTAATTGGCATACGTGCATACTGTGCGTATTGCCTCGATATTGTCTTAATTCACAAACATGGTAAGTAAAGATGGATAGTGGTTAGCAGTGGAATCCTGAACGCCCCTTTCGTCCTATTTGGGACTCGAACCCAGTACCTTCTGCTTCAAACGCCATCGCGTTATCCATTCGCCTACTGAGTGCTATGGGGTGAAGTTTAAATTCACTTAGTATTGTTTGTTTAAATCTTCTCATTGATGTTTTAGGACTGCAACTAGTCAGTCTCTAATAGGCATACGCGCATACTGTGCGTATTGCCTCGATTCACAGAGTGAACATCAACTCTGATGCCGGTACATCCAGCTAACGAGTCCCAAACAGGACGAAACGCGCGTCAAACTAGATTCCACTTCTAGCCACTATCCATCTTTGCTTACAAGTCATAACAGCTTGATTGAACGACAGAAAAATGTAGCTTAGGATTCATACTATCAAAATATCTTGACTTTTAGTACTACTGTTCTTGAAAATTTACAAAGAAAAATCTTTTTGTTGGAGTTTTGTTGTCTAAGTTGGATAGTTTGATCAAAGGACAAAATCATCATACGCAACGAAATAAATATTGTGGATCAAGTGACATGAAGAAGTATTATTATGCGAAGAGGCTCTCATAAAAGTAAACATCTTTGATTGCTATCATGAAAATGGTGTCACAAATGATAACTAGATGGAATGAACAAAATAGAACTGTTGGGACGAAAAAGTGGGGTTAAATTTTATGTACGAAAGATATATTTCATCATATTATCGTACTATACTAATTTAGCTTTAAGATTGGGTAATTCTAAATAAATGTATAGGTTCTTGTTATTCCGTTGTTGACATCAAGAGTTTAATCTAATCACTATATAAGTGTATTGTTCCTTTGAATAGATACACCGGTAATCAATATTAGTGTATACTTGAGCTATCATTCATTCAGTGAATTTATGTGCTCACGCCACCAATA
The DNA here is from genome assembly GCA_944470415.2 of Schistosoma rodhaini. Lineage (NCBI taxonomy): Eukaryota > Metazoa > Platyhelminthes > Trematoda > Strigeidida > Schistosomatidae > Schistosoma > Schistosoma rodhaini. The sequence goes on from OX104044.1 coordinate 85,856,902, forward strand.
GTAATAATTAATTGCGAATGTCAACAATTGGAAAATATAAAAGATGATGGTTACTACGACCTAAAATAGGTGTTAGGCCCCAGTCCCAGTGAACTCCACTTCTGTGTATTACTTTCTGTACAACTAACAAGATAATTGTAGTCATCCCTTCACTGACACAGCTAGACCGTAGCTGGTATCTTAATGCGGTGATAAGGTTTCCATATGGTAACAACTCAATAAAGCTAATATTGTCTAGATCACGTTCTAGGTAGAACGGCTGGATAGGGGTGAGAAAACAAAACAGTAAATAGGAAAGTCTTACTACCCACTACTGGAGCGTGACAACGACATTATTTACGGACACACAGTATCTCAAAGACATACACTTAACTATCACCTAACAAAATCCTTATTTTAGCTGGAATAGTCGTAAATTGGAAAAAAGTTAGGGGTACGAATATCAAAAACACAGAGTCACTTGATGAATTCACTGACTGTTGGCCTAAGCCGTTCCCAGAGTCGCAGATCTTTTAGTTGAAGAAGGCATAATAACCGTAATCTACGGACGGAGAGGGATAAGGTGACACGGCTCAAAATCGGTGGTAGTGATAGTTCAATCGTGGTTAATTTTATTTCGAAATCTCACTTGTCCTGAGAACTTTTTCTCAATATTAGTTTACCAATAGTGCTAATACTATTTTCCTCAGGTGCTTCATATCTTGTTACGTCGCTCTTTTTCTCTTTAATTTTTGATTTAAAATGTGGCAAATGGAACCGATACATAATTGTGTCGAGTCTTGCGATATCACCGATGCTAGAGCTGTAGATGCAAATTTAAACGTCAAGGTTAGATGAATACATTTTATAAACAGTAGTTCATAAACCTTAGTCACTCAACACAGTGTATTGAAGAGAACTAATTTTTGGAAATAATAAAGCTTAATGAATTTGCAAAGATGGGTATTACCAAAAACTCGCCAATTCACTATGTGGTGTGGTCTACTTATATTTATATAAGTAATATATGGTGTGGATCAGGCATAGAATGTATTTTCGCAGAAGACCGATGAGCAAAGAACTGAAATGAAACGCAATCGTCTGGAAAATGCATGAGCAATGGAATAAAAGAAGAAACAGTGAAGATTGAAACAATTGGCTGTTAATTTGCAAATTGACTGTTCATTGTTTGGTAATCAGAATTTACTGAGATAGTCTGTAATCTTTGCTTAAATACATTCGATTGTCCCCAACTAGTGTTCTTTTTACTACAACTATACTATCATTATCTGATTTCATCGACATAAAAAGGGTGAAACCAATGAGCATACGTAAACATAGAGAAGGCAATAAATTCCATTTCCTGTTCACTTTCAGACTAAGATAGATTTCATGCATTACAGCACGAACACAATATTAAACTTACCTTGCCCAATCAACTTTTAAAACGACATGATTATGTCTAAGACCATTAACACCGTAGATTGCACTTTTCGCCTCTTCCGCAGTTCTGAACGATATAAAGGCGAATCCCTAAAAAAAGAATAAAATGAAGAAAAAAGACAAACATTTTATTGATTGCAAAGAAATTAAATTTGACTGCATGTACTTGTTTTTTTCTGTAATAGAGGAACACACTTTACGTTCATTTTAGCCTGTTTCATGATTGGTTATTTCCCAATATCCTATGAATTATGGCTAACACTGGAATTTACAACGAGCGTTTCGTCATACTTGGGATTCGTCAGATGTACACGCATTTCAATGTTGATGTCGACATATAGATTCGAATCATTTAAAGCAAATGGTACTGCTACATATGACAAAAATGGCTGTCAAGAGAATCCGCTCAGGTAGCACATTTGCCAATACAAATCATTACTGTTGGGGAGATCCAGAAAACCGCGAGAAAAAAAACAACTAAAAAGGATCTAAAAACGATAAGAAGCATCGTATCCAATCATCATTTTATAGAAGTTTTACCAGAAACATCTAGAAAGTGACATGTCACATGTCGCGTTTCTGATTGGATGATTACCTACACTGCTACTATGTTTAGTAGCCTTGCAGACATTTCCGGAAGCCCAAAAAACGAATCTTGGAGTAAGAGGTTTCCTCTATATTTCGCACCTTTTCTCTTGTGTTCAAGTCGCAGTGTCGATTTAGTCTGGGGGTTACTAGAAAAGCTTAAGGAACAGAATCTAGCGTTCAATTAGAAGACTTACTCTCAGAATACACCATATGCATAATGACAGTCAAAGATTATAATTGTTGAATATCTAGGACAATCTTTTAACAATAATAAACATGGATACATACAGAAAGTGAAATAATTTACCCTGTTTTGTTGTGTCAATTTATCTTTTGCTGGGTAAATACGCATTACGTGACCGAATGCACTGAAAACTGATTTCAATTCATCTGCAGTTGTATCTGGAGGTAAATTAGTAACACGTACAGTATTTTCATCGAATGGACGTTTGTCGGTTGACATACTGGACCCAGTAGTATTGGCTGCATCACCACGTAATGATGGTGGGATGTAACGTCCAGAACGATCGTTTTGCTGCAAAGTGAAAGTGAACGTTTATCAGAAAGATGATGGATCAAACAGTAAAAAACGAAAGTGATTTCTTTAGTACAATTTCGTATTGACAATACATGGTATATAATAGATCGCTTCACAAAAGCATGCACGTACACACAAAATTCATGAAACATTTGATCAATATTCTCAACAAGATTCTAGCACTGAAAAATAAGTTTTTTCTTGCCTAGTGGGAAGTCTTTGGTTAGCCCAAGACACTAGGATTTGTCAATACGACCTTAATGCATATCATTAAGCCAGTAGTCACTAACAATATTTGAGTATTCTACTCAAAAAAATATTCAGTCAACCACAGGCTACTGACTCTCTTAATTTCACTGATTTACGCTAATGCTGTATGGAAATTTAAGCTGGTGTAAATTTTTCTTGGCTCTGTACTGATTACAACTTGATGTAGAATTTAGGGTTAATTCTATTTGTCATGAGGAATATTAGTATCATGTAATGAAGATGTTCACTCTTTGTGTTCTGCCAAATTCTAATCTTTTGAATTTTTCATGTCTCTATCTCTTTTTCTCCTTCCAAATTTATTTCATTGGATTATACTCCTTCAATAACATCTTCAAACCTTAATCTTTTACATAATGCTTATACTCTTACTACTTCTACCACTATGGGATTTGAATCGAGAAGTGTATCTCTGTGCTAATATGGTATGGCAACTCGAACTGATGTACGTACGTACTTACATAGTTCTACGTTGTGACTGACTAAATGAATGAAGATGTTAGGTAAACCATTTTGCTGTACTGACAATAACGGTTTCTGTGTAACATCGATTTTTTTCTACTCACGTCATGAACAAAACCTAACTGAAAAATTTAGAATATTCACCTTTTAAGTTACATAATAGGTTCGGGTAACATTAGTTAGATAACCAACTAAATCCAAGGAGAATCGAATAGTTTTTTCTTCTTCGTGTGAAGCTCTTCAGCAGATCACACTCAAAACCAAGATAGGGACCATACTCAGGACCTTTACAGAGAACACGTTACATCTTTATATCATCAAAGTTGTACCCAATAATTCAAGTTTTGAACACAATTAATTCACGATACAATTATACAAGTGATACTTGACCATCAATGATATCCATCTCATTCTGGATATGGTTGGATTCCACCATGAACGGCTTATCACTAGCACTTTGGTGATTATTTCCAAGCTTAAATATTGAAAATCTACACTGATGTGTATAGTATTATTAGTTTTTGAAAGGGAGGTATTTGTGAAGACTATTCAAATCATTCCATAATAGAAAAAAAACCTTTAACTTACTAAATCTTTAGTTGTTTCTTCTGTAGGTTCCGTTTTAGCACGAAGTTGTTCCTGTAACAATTGCATTGCTTCCATATCACTTTTGTACGGGCAAGTACGAGTAAAATGTCCACCTTTACAATAATTACAAACAATCACAGGTTCTCCAAGTTTTATTTTCACATTCATCTCTTCCTGTCTTTTTTGCTCTTGTTCAGGCTATACAAAAAAGAATGAGATTAAGGAATACATGAATAGAATTTATTAAACTGTTTCAAATCTATAAGCATTAAAATAAATACGTTTTTCGAATGTGTAATATCTGTTTTATCAAGTCTACAGGAAAGTGTTAAGATAGTGTGATGTGGTCTACTTATATCTATATAAGTAGTATATGGCGATAGTCAGATATAGAATGTATTTTGGCAGAAGACCGATAAGGAAAGAACTGAAATGAAGCGCAATTGGTAGGAAAATGCATGAACAATGAAATTAGAGAAGATGAACTGATATTTACAGAAAAAACAATGAAGATTGAGACAATTGGTTGTTATTTTGCAAATTAACTGTTTGTTGTATGGTTATCAGAATTTAGAGATATAGTCTGTAATTTATGTCTAAATACACTCGATTGTTGAGATAAGATGGTGGTTGGAGGTGCTCAACAGGAAACCCTGAACCCGGGTTTCGTCCTACTTGGCACTCGTCAGCAAGGTGCACCTAACCCGGGTCCAGGGTTTTCTGTTGACCACCTCCAACCACCATCTTATCTCAACATAGTGCACACAGTGTCGAGCCACCAAGACTAGTGGCCACATTGCAACTTGATCGATAGCATTTGATCAGCACTAAGAAGGACTTGACACGCATGACATTGATCACCACCCAGTGATCAATCTATTGTGACATTCGATTGTCTCCCACACATGTTATGTATAGTATAGCCTGGATAAATATCAACTTCAAATAAAAAGAATCGATCAAATTTACGCAAAGTAGAATCAGATGCATATGCCAGAGGGGTTGAAATTTACCAAAATTGTTTATAAGGTTGATTACTATGAGGAACAAATAATTCAAAATCCTAGTAAGCAAAGAGAAATCTGAGAGTTAAATGGAAAAGTGTAAAAATTACACCATACTTTATTCAAGCTATAAAATTAGATTAACCCGAGAATTTTGTTTCACATTCAGTAAAAAAAATATTCCAAATGTAAGAGTCACACAATAAAAACTTAAGTTATCAAACAATAAACAAGTGATTGCTTGCAGACTGTATTTTAAGAGTAAATTTTAATTGCACCAAATAGATAAAAGCGATTCAACAAAACGTTACATTTAATTGTGAAACAATGAAGCCGAGTTTTTAGATTTTATCACTAATGATGGGGAGTGAAAAAGTCAACTATATCGACTATTTCACTTATCTTGGGATTCCCATCAGTCTTGGTGAGCTGGTGTTTGATGAGAACTCGACAGAAATTTAGATAACTCGGTTGTGGGGAGACAACATCGCTGCAGATGCTAGTCTTCAAAGGGAACACCTTACCGCTGCTACAGCCCTCTACAGCCATCAACACGACTTAGCTCTCAGACCTTAAGTTGCTGGTTTTAGTCTCCAACCGACTTGCATGGCATAATAGAAAAGTTTTACAGCTAATAAAGCCCCCAAATGCCCTAGTACGGCTGAGAGTTGGGAGAGTCCGTTCTTCATCTCCAAATGCTTTCAAACTGCCATGCGTAAATAGTCTCTGCCAGAGAAGTCCTACTCAGTAACTTCTCGTAGCACCGGTGTTGTTTACGAAATTGGGAGAACGAAAAGCGAATGTCCGGTGCTTTAACCGGGTTGGTGGACACGGAGAGTCCACCTACGGGAGTTGGAAAACCCTCATTCCAAACCAATGGTGCACATGGGCTCCAGTATCCTGAGGGAACAAATGGTGTATGAATCAATTGTTGGTCATCGGCTACTATGGGACTGCATTTCCTCACGATGCTCCACTGCCTTGCGGATCAGAACTTTAGGTCAAAGGCTCCGGGTGTGGCCGCCTGAGAAAACCACCTCCTTCAGTTTGGGCACCTGGGCAGTATTATAGCCCTAACACAAATCAAATGAGATTTGTGTGGCACATATGTATCTGGTGCTCCTTTGTACCAATATTTGTGTGCTTAAATAAATAATAAATAAAGCTCGGCTGAGTCATCAAGATAGGCACAACCACCATGTTAAGGTACCAAGCACTATTGATACTGTTGCTAATTCTATTACGGAGGGATTCGCATTGATAATTTATCTCACCATGCTAACTTGGTATAGCAACTACATACAACGCCCATATGTTAGGATCTACGTTGCATATGACTAACTGAAGACAGCCGAACGATTGACATCTCATCTATAGTATATGGCATAACGTTTTTAAACAATAAAAAAGGCAGATGAACAAAAATATACACATGCCTGTCTTGATTGAACAATTTGCATGGTAACTACATCGGCTGGGTACGTATTGGCTAAATTTCCACCAGAAGGATCAGATTTTGAAGCACCAAACTTTCTCCATTTTTTCCTGTCTGCTACTCGTGAAGCAACAACACGTTTTTCTTTTTGATATTCCTTAGTTTCCTTGATCAAATCACCGTCTTCATTGTAGAAATATCGTACGACAGTTTTGATGTTACGCTCTGGATCGAACTTTTCTTCAATAGGAGGCAATTCCGAATCTTCGTTTAACTCATCTGTCCAACTGAATATAGGCAGGTTGAAAGAAAAAGGTGAATAAATTAATAAATATTGACTTTTCGTCAGTCCTCGTCACACTGATCAACCAAAAAATACCTGCAGTTGCCACTGGGGTGTGCTAGTTATCTACCTGCTCTCCTTCCTTAACCCAATCGCTCGATTGCTTAATGGTTTAAACCTGAGCTCTGTACGTAAAAGTAGTAAATGAAATTTCTCATTATACCACACCCCTAACACTTCTAATTTTGTATAATAAGTAAACCTGTCGTTAGTAAATTACAATTTTCTGAAATACTGATTATTACGTTCTTGCTCGCCTTTTTTATACCCTGCAAGTGAATAATTACCTTCCACGCACTTACTTTTACATTGTTTTTTCTAACCTCTCAATCGTTGGTCAACTCTCTTGTGACACTTGAAATCTCTAAACACTTTAAGGTGTAACCACTTTCCATTTCCAAATAAATTATAAATACGATTGAACAGCTTTAATATACAATAGTGCTGAGAAGAAAGTTTTCGCTAAATTTTCTTTATTCCTTCTTAGATAACAAAACAATAAATTTCATGTACTCTGGAATATGGAAAAGTCACTCAGCAACAACGTACAATTTCGTACGTATGTACATCAGTTCAAGTTGCCATTTTCCATGAGAAAACTCGTCAGAATGAACTTCCAGTATGCTGACAGGGGAGAAACAAGGAAATATGACTAAACAATTATGTAAACTCTCCTATGCATGCTAGTTCATCATAAACAACGTAGAACCTGGGATGTGTCCATTGGTCCAAGTTCCCAAGTCAAGTCGAGACAGGGGGATGAAATCGTCAAGATGAACAAAGTAGCAAAAGTATAATCTATTACCAAAAATTAACGATAAAGAACAAGAATGAACGAAGTAGTGGGATAAAAGGTGTGAACACTTGGAATCTAAGGAAAGATGGAGTGAATACATCTGTACTATTGGCATTAGTTCTGAGTCATGCCACCCAACAGCTTCAAAATACAAGGACAATAACCATGCGGAACGCAACCAGGTAGTTCGCACTGACCAACAGTCGATGATTTCACAGTGATGTTGAGTCTTAGTTTGGTCGTTCTACTTTTATGCCAGTTAACATTGGGATTCGGGGTAGGTGTTGGATGGGTAAATGCAATACGTATCCCAGCTACCTGTCCATTAGGATTCACAATCTTATTGAGCGGTATGCCATTTATGTTTAGTACTTTGCGTATAATCTCAATCTTGCTTATACGGAGGTCCTAACATTTCCAGAGAATACTTCGAAGACGTTAAAGACTTTATGCAGTACCTTATAACTTCTTTTTTTTTGTACAATTTCAGCAACCTTTAGTTTAGTGTCTTGAGGCCACCGAATGCCCTGGTACAGCCGAGGGAAGTCCTATTCACTGACTTCTCTCAGTGGGGGTGTTGTTTACGAAATTGAGAGGACAATAAGCGAATACCCGGCTTTTTAACAGGGCTGACAAATACGGAAGGTCCACCTAGGGGAGTTGGAAAACCCTGATCCCAAACCAATGGTGCACATGGATTCCAGTATCCTGATGGAACAAATGACGTGTTAACCTATTTTTGGTCACCGACTATCATGAGATTGCATCTCCTGACGTTGCTCCACTGACTTGTGGATCAGACCTTTAGGTAGAAGGCCTCAAGTAAACTGGGGACTCAAGCGTACAGGAAGCCGACCCACACTGATCAAATTCTCAACCACAATAACAACAAACCAAGAGCTCACGAAATCAATTGCGTAAAAACTTTGTTAAAGAGGGCGAGGACACATTGCAACAGAATTACAGCACGAAAAAATGAAGAAAAATACTTGAAGGTCACCCTCCAAAAGAAGGGTTACCCAATCAAATTTCATCAAAAAAATACGAGCCGTACCCGTCATCAGAAACGAATTCAAGTACAGAAATCAACAAAAGGATCACCCTATCATACATAACAGGTATATCAGAAACGACGGGACTGCTGAAAACCTTCGGAATAGTTGTTGCGCACAAACCAATACAATTCCTCCATTCAATCCCATGCAAACCAAAGGGTGAAATGACAAAAGAAGACAAACCAAACATCACCTACAAAATAAATTTCACCGACTGCGAAAAACACTACGTCGGATAAAGCGGACGCACTCATCATCTTCGCCTGCATGAACATCAATTAGCAGTCAAACGCCATGACATGTCTTCACTTATATCAATGCACGTGAACAACTGCGGAAACACATATTCGACTGGAAAAATGTGGAGATTGTTTATAGAGGCAATTCCGAAAACACCAGGGAATTTTTAGAAACTTGGCACTCAGGTCAATCAGCATTAAACAAGCATATTCAAGTCAATCCAATTTATCAACCAATCAGGAAAATCATGCACAAACACATGAACAGAAATCAAACCAACGGGAGATGCAACCAAAACAATCAAGTAAACAATGACAAATTTAAGGTCAACAAGAACCAATTAACATCCAGGTGTACAGGACAAGTTGTGAACCACATATGGAGAAATTCGAACACTTCACTTCTACCCGAAATTTGTGCTGATGATGTCGTCCAGAACGGCGATGAAAGCTCCATGACCAAACCATTCAGCTTAGAGAACAAAACTCCTTCAAAATCATTCATCTGAGCACCGAAAAGGCAGCAACACATGTCGCTACCATCACCCAGAACTTGAAGGCCATTGAAAACAGCACGAATTTTTATTTTATAGAAATCTAGGTGCGCCAACATGTGTATATTTCAGTGTGTTTACAACACTATACAAAATATTTATCCGGAGAGGTTCAGAGTACTGTATACAAGAGGCTAGTCTCTGTTTTCAGGAAGGTTGTAGGCTAAGAAGAAAGATTTGAAAGTAAAATGACTCAACCAATAATAGAGCTTTAGTTGATATACGTGTATCACTTATGACGTAAAAAGATTAGATTTGACTTCACTATATCGTTTAGATTACTTAGTAATAATTTGGAACTGGCATGTTTTTTCTTATTACATTCCGCACTATCATATCAATGACGATAAACACCCACATATTTAAGGACCGTTATTGTCAGGCTCTATTACTAAGTATTATACAAAGACACAGGAACAGAGAAATTGTTCAGACAGTAACAGCTCAAGATATTCGACATTAGTCAGAGACTGTACGTCTCCACCTCGATGTGAAAAAACAAACATAACTGGGTACTCAAAATAAACACAGGACAGCTAACTTTGTTAGCTCTATCCTACTGGTTGGCTTGTAGCTAGTTGCACATTTACTCGTATATATCTCTAATATGCCCTTGTTTTTATGACTATTTGCCTATCTGCTTGTCTTATTCTACTATTTTGCTGACCTACAAACATTCGATAGATCTTGGTTGACACCGGATATATTTTGGCACAGCATATGTCAGAATTGTCTTTGCAGCTCTAAATTCACTTAATCAAAGAACAACTGTAAGATATAAGAACTCCAATACAATATTGAATATCCCAATGTCAATGTATTTCCCATTCTATTAGATTCAGGTGATTGCAGTGTCGACATAAATCCAATAGAAAAACAAAGGCCTAACTTTTGCATTAATCCACAGCTGCGATTACTTCGATTTTATCACGTTTATGTGGTCCAATTAAGATTTGAGCATACATTTATATTACTAAATGTTCTGGTTGATTTTATTACTAAAATACATTCTCCAGATTACAACTATCCGAGATTTTTTTTCAATCTTTTGATTATTGGTTGCTAAAATTAGGATGAAATGTGGTATAGTTCTGAGCTTTAGAGATTTCTAAGTTAAAACTAAAACAACCCTGAACTTACGACACAGTCATGTTGCTCCGTGGAATCAAAGAGTGCGCGTTACGGAGAAGTGCAGTCTTCAGTCTTCAGTCTTCAGTAATAAGGATAGTAGGTTGATGAACCTGTGTTAATCCTGACAGATTTCTTTCCAGTGAAGGTCCAGCTTCTTTTTGAAAATGTTCACTGATGGTGCTGATACCACTTGTTCTGGTAAAGCGTTCCAGTCATTGACCACTCGATGAGAAAAACGGGACCCCACCTTTAGTTTATTAGATCGCGGTTTCAGAACCTTCTTGCTATGACCCCGGAGATTATTAGTGCTGGAGGGAGCAAAAAGGTAAGACATATTAACACCCAGATCATAATTAAAGATACGAAATGCCAGTATAAGGTCACCTCGCGTCCTACGATAAGATAAGGGGAAAAGATTTAGACGTTTTATACGCTCATCGTAAAAGAGTTTGGAAAGACCCTTTACTAATTTTGTCCCTACACGCTGGACACGCTCAAGCGATTTAGTATCCTTTATCAGACAAGGGCTAGCTGCTTGGATACAGTATTCTAAGTGTGGCCTTACATAGGTGGGATATAAAATTCGAAAGATATCCTCGTCAAAGCATTTAAATGCTCTGCGAAGCGACCATAGCGCTCGATAGCCTTTGGAAGCAACCGCACTGCAGTGCGTAGTAGTTTTTAAGTCGTGACTTATAATTACTCCTAAGTCTTTATGCGCATGAACGCGTGGCAGAGATGTACCATTAATGGTATAGTGGTAACTAATATCGTGCCCGATGTGCATGAACACGCTCTTCCTGAAATTAACTTCCAGGCCCCAATCATGAGCCCACCTAACTAATTCGTCTAAATCTGCTTGCAGATAACAACGATCAATCTCATTTCTTATTGTTCTCCAGATTTTAACATCATCCGCAAACAATAACGTCGACGACTTAAGTAATAAAGGTAGTTCATTAATATACAGAAGGAAAAGTAAAGGCCCAAGATGGTGCCTTGGGGTACACCACTTTTGACCGGTTTCCATTCGGATAGAGTTCCATTGACTCTCACTCTCTGTCTGCGGTCACATAAGAAGCTTCCTATCCATTCCTGTATAGCACCTGTTATACCAAAGCTCGAAAGCTTTTGCATAAGACCTAAGTGTGAAACCTTATCAAACGCTTTGCTAAAATCTATAAATATCACGTCGACAGACTGGCCGTTGTCTAGTGCAGCTGTCCAATCCTCTCTCGCAATGAGTAAGTTAGTCAAGCATGAATGCTTGTTACGAAACCCATGTTACTCGGGAGTTAACAGATTGTACGAATCTATGTGGCTCAGTAGCTTAGCCCGAATTAATTTTTCAAGTAACTTAACTACTATACTGGTCAGGCTAACAGGCCGGTAGTTAGATACTATCCGTCTCTGACCATCCTTAAATATAGGACTAACTATGGCGTCTTTCCAGTCTCTAGGTAGTTGAGCCTGTGAAAGGGACATGTTGAAGAGCATCGTGAGCGGTCTTGAGATAATGTCCGCAAGCGACGACAGCAAACGTGGGTGTAACCCATCGGGGCCCGGTATCTTACAAGGTTTTAGGTTAGTTATCAAAGGAAGAACTATATCCTCTGTCACGTGTAAGGGTCCTATGGCTGGTATCTCATTGTCAACGGGACAGGTAGTTGTAACACTACACATAGAGTAGACTTCACTGAAATAGTTAGCAAATAACTCCGCTTTCGCCAGATCAGATTCAGCCAATAAAGCTGAATTTTCGCTTAACAGTAATGAGGGGATGCCATCACTACGTTTCGTCCGCCTTTTAACGTACGAAAACAGTCGCTTCGGACAGGTACGGCTATCGTATGCCAACTGTCGTTCGTAAGCCGTGCGGGATTTAGCTATGGTCTTTTTACATATATTCCGGATTTTTTTATATTCGCACTTAAATGATGCCTGACCTGTTGACAAGAATAAGTCCCAGAAGTGTTTCCTACGCTTCAACAGCTTCCGGGTTTCCTTATTAATCCATGGAGGGCGATGTGATAGCTTACGTGCTGACCATGGGATAAACGGTTGAGTTACGGATTCGAACGTAGACTTAAACCTATTCCATGCATCATCAATCGATCCATCAGCATCGACCGACCAGTCAATTGAGATAGCATAGTCCCTGATTGCCGGAATATTAGCTCTCCAGATATTAGGACGGGGTGGAGCTGATGCAAATTCTATACCATGTATCCGGAACTTAAAGGAAAGTACGACATGGTCACTATTCACCAGTGGGGGAAGATGTTGAATGTCAACGATATCTTCACAGTGGTGTGTGAGGACAAGGTCTATCAATGACGGATTATGTTCCAAGTCTATATGTGTTGGCTTAACGATACATTGTACAAGTGCACATTGAATAATTGATGACAGAAGGACGCTATCAAAACCCCCACCTGGAGCTGTGAGCTCTATCCAGTTTATATGGGGTGCATTGAAATCTCCAACGATGAGACAACATTCTGCTTCACTCCAAGAACAGACGTGTTTTAGGATAAACTCGTCAGCGAGACAACACGGACTACGATATATTCCTCCTATCGTCACTAACCCGTTTCTAGACCTAATTGTACAACATACTACCTCACACGTACCACTTACATGCGCCTCCGATACGATCGAGTTAATGCGGAAGTGGTCCCTAATATATAATATTATGCCTCCTCCCTTGCGACTTCTAACTCTATCACTTCTGACACAGATGTAGCCTGAAATGACTGGAGAACAGTCTATATCTACAGTGAGCCAAGTTTCGGTGATAACAATTATATCCGGATTTAAGTCGTCTACCATCAAACTTAGTTCAGACATCTTATTCCGAAGACTACGAGCATTCGTATAACACACATTTAGGGTGTTTTTGGAGACATGCGTTCTACCCACACAGGTCTCGGAAGCATTGGCTTCCAAGACCTGACTACCCGAAAACCCTTAATCGTAAGGTTCGCTTCACCGTTTAGCCTTCGAGTTTTTAACTCTGTTAGGGCATTCTTCCACTTGATCCGATCCTCAAGTGGCCAGTCAGGTCGAATACGAATGTTTGAGTCACGAGTTTTGCGTGAGTTATTTGGTAATACGTCCCGTTCCTCAAAATTACCGAGTACTAATTTGAGGATCCTTCTCTGTTGGGTTTCGTCTCCAACATACTTACCAAGTCTGATGACTTTCGAGATATGTACCCCTGGGACCTCTTCTGGCAGTATATTTCTGATGAGAGATCCCACTAACTGCAGGTCGTGGGCATGTCTCTTAGCGGGATCAGTGTCTTTCGATTCTGCCAAGTTCCAGATGATTACACTAGGCATCTGTTTAACTGCCTTAAACGTCGTGTTCACGGCCTTTGACCGTGATGTCAGATCCTGCCGGTTAGCTACCGGCTTCTTGCTATTAGCTTTCTTTATGACAGTGTCATGTGGGTCAAGCGAGTTACTCCCAACAACATTTGGTGAAGTTAGACTATTTCCATCCACAACAGTATTAATTATTTCAGTCTTCAGTCTTCAGTAATAAGGATAGTAGGTTGATGAACCTGTGTTAATCCTGACAGATTTCTTTCCAGTGAAGGTCCAGCTTCTTTTTGAAAATGTTCACTGATGGTGCTGATACCACTTGTTCTGGTAAAGCGTTCCAGTCATTGACCACTCGATGAGAAAAACGGGACCCCACCTTTAGTTTATTAGATCGCGGTTTCAGAACCTTCTTGCTATGACCCCGGAGATTATTAGTGCTGGAGGGAGCAAAAAGGTAAGACATATTAACACCCAGATCATAATTAAAGATACGAAATGCCAGTATAAGGTCACCTCGCGTCCTACGATAAGATAAGGGGAAAAGATTTAGACGTTTTATACGCTCATCGTAAAAGAGTTTGGAAAGACCCTTTACTAATTTTGTCCCTACACGCTGGACACGCTCAAGCGATTTAGTATCCTTTATCAGACAAGGGCTAGCTGCTTGGATACAGTATTCTAAGTGTGGCCTTACATAGGTGGGATATAAAATTCGAAAGATATCCTCGTCAAAGCATTTAAATGCTCTGCGAAGCGACCATAGCGCTCGATAGCCTTTGGAAGCAACCGCACTGCAGTGCGTAGTAGTTTTTAAGTCGTGACTTATAATTACTCCTAAGTCTTTATGCGCATGAACGCGTGGCAGAGATGTACCATTAATGGTATAGTGGTAACTAATATCGTGCCCGATGTGCATGAACACGCTCTTCCTGAAATTAACTTCCAGGCCCCAATCATGAGCCCACCTAACTAATTCGTCTAAATCTGCTTGCAGATAACAACGATCAATCTCATTTCTTATTGTTCTCCAGATTTTAACATCATCCGCAAACAATAACGTCGACGACTTAAGTAATAAAGGTAGTTCATTAATATACAGAAGGAAAAGTAAAGGCCCAAGATGGTGCCTTGGGGTACACCACTTTTGACCGGTTTCCATTCGGATAGAGTTCCATTGACTCTCACTCTCTGTCTGCGGTCACATAAGAAGCTTCCTATCCATTCCTGTATAGCACCTGTTATACCAAAGCTCGAAAGCTTTTGCATAAGACCTAAGTGTGAAACCTTATCAAACGCTTTGCTAAAATCTATAAATATCACGTCGACAGACTGGCCGTTGTCTAGTGCAGCTGTCCAATCCTCTCTCGCAATGAGTAAGTTAGTCAAGCATGAATGCTTGTTACGAAACCCATGTTACTCGGGAGTTAACAGATTGTACGAATCTATGTGGCTCAGTAGCTTAGCCCGAATTAATTTTTCAAGTAACTTAACTACTATACTGGTCAGGCTAACAGGCCGGTAGTTAGATACTATCCGTCTCTGACCATCCTTAAATATAGGACTAACTATGGCGTCTTTCCAGTCTCTAGGTAGTTGAGCCTGTGAAAGGGACATGTTGAAGAGCATCGTGAGCGGTCTTGAGATAATGTCCGCAAGCGACGACAGCAAACGTGGGTGTAACCCATCGGGGCCCGGTATCTTACAAGGTTTTAGGTTAGTTATCAAAGGAAGAACTATATCCTCTGTCACGTGTAAGGGTCCTATGGCTGGTATCTCATTGTCAACGGGACAGGTAGTTGTAACACTACACATAGAGTAGACTTCACTGAAATAGTTAGCAAATAACTCCGCTTTCGCCAGATCAGATTCAGCCAATAAAGCTGAATTTTCGCTTAACAGTAATGAGGGGATG
Source organism: Schistosoma rodhaini (assembly GCA_944470415.2). Classification (NCBI taxonomy): domain Eukaryota; kingdom Metazoa; phylum Platyhelminthes; class Trematoda; order Strigeidida; family Schistosomatidae; genus Schistosoma; species Schistosoma rodhaini. The sequence goes on from OX104044.1 coordinate 85,872,565, forward strand.
CCATCACTACGTTTCGTCCGCCTTTTAACGTACGAAAACAGTCGCTTCGGACAGGTACGGCTATCGTATGCCAACTGTCGTTCGTAAGCCGTGCGGGATTTAGCTATGGTCTTTTTACATATATTCCGGATTTTTTTATATTCGCACTTAAATGATGCCTGACCTGTTGACAAGAATAAGTCCCAGAAGTGTTTCCTACGCTTCAACAGCTTCCGGGTTTCCTTATTAATCCATGGAGGGCGATGTGATAGCTTACGTGCTGACCATGGGATAAACGGTTGAGTTACGGATTCGAACGTAGACTTAAACCTATTCCATGCATCATCAATCGATCCATCAGCATCGACCGACCAGTCAATTGAGATAGCATAGTCCCTGATTGCCGGAATATTAGCTCTCCAGATATTAGGACGGGGTGGAGCTGATGCAAATTCTATACCATGTATCCGGAACTTAAAGGAAAGTACGACATGGTCACTATTCACCAGTGGGGGAAGATGTTGAATGTCAACGATATCTTCACAGTGGTGTGTGAGGACAAGGTCTATCAATGACGGATTATGTTCCAAGTCTATATGTGTTGGCTTAACGATACATTGTACAAGTGCACATTGAATAATTGATGACAGAAGGACGCTATCAAAACCCCCACCTGGAGCTGTGAGCTCTATCCAGTTTATATGGGGTGCATTGAAATCTCCAACGATGAGACAACATTCTGCTTCACTCCAAGAACAGACGTGTTTTAGGATAAACTCGTCAGCGAGACAACACGGACTACGATATATTCCTCCTATCGTCACTAACCCGTTTCTAGACCTAATTGTACAACATACTACCTCACACGTACCACTTACATGCGCCTCCGATACGATCGAGTTAATGCGGAAGTGGTCCCTAATATATAATATTATGCCTCCTCCCTTGCGACTTCTAACTCTATCACTTCTGACACAGATGTAGCCTGAAATGACTGGAGAACAGTCTATATCTACAGTAACTTCGTACTTGTTAATAATTAACTTTGCTTTTGTATGTTTATTGCACCAAACGACTACTTGATTAACCTTGAATTGAATTATTTCTGCTAAGGTTTAGGATTTCTACAAGTCAGTTTAGTGGTACTTTATATTTATTTGGTGGTCACACTTGTGATTATCTTGTGAATGTTGTCGATATTTTAAATCCTCTTAGAATAGCCCGCTGTACTCATAGATTTGGATAGTCAAATCGCTTATTCCCCTTGGGGGGGAAATTAACGTGATAAGTGAAAGAATTGGTTTCATTAGATGTATAACCTTTTGAACCCTACTGCACACAAGTCTTTGGTAAACTCACACTCCTCGTCACAGATTACTTCAAGTTTGTAAACGTGAACTGGTGTTTATCTTATCAACGTCCACATCACTCCTGAATGCACATCATCTGCACTTTCTGTCCTTACTGACGTATTCAATGAATTGGCTGTTAAAGCCTTCAATGGTTCCGATTGCGTAAAGTGATTTTAATTCATGTGACTGTCGCTCTCCTCCGTTACTTGGTCACCAAAATGTAGTAGACTTTCCAGCTGGCTTCGATGCATATTAAGATTTCGCTTTCATTAATAATGTGAGTATACATTTGACTCGTAAATGTGCTCCATTGTCTTGTTGAGATCATTGTATGATTCATGTTCTACTTAAAGTACTTGGCAAGCTCATAAAGAGTAAGCTGTTGCATAAGACAATGTAGCTGTAAATAATTCCCCAAAATCAATAGCTCTGTAAGGGTTCGACATTGGATGCCGACTACATTCGTTTTAGTGGACTCGTTTAGCTGAAGGCGCTCGGTCATGCACCCATACCAGATGACGTTACAGAACGGCGTAGGAAACATCTCCTACGATCATTAGCCATATTAGATCAGTCACTTCTCGATATACTGATAATCCATCAAATACATTTTCCAACCTCTTCGCTTCTGACTTCTGAATGTAGCTCATTTACCTGATTTTTAGAATATGTACCAGATAAATAAGTGCATTAATGAAATAATGTGAAGTTTGATTATAAAGAAACAACTGAAAGACTGATTCACAGTTTATTACTTGTGTAGTATCAGTTCATTTATTGATTGATCTAAAAGAATATAATTGGGGTTCAAAGTATCAAATATTTTTCATTTTTTGAAGAGAGAAGCTGGTTTGTTTCTACTCCTTTGAATGCAGCGTATCGTCTCTTCATCACTCTTAATGCTTATGATGAACGACTTCTAAAGTTTAGGGCGAATTTTTTTTTCCTGACCTATGCACCGCAACAACGCAGCTAATCTCCCATACTTTATTCCAAAGAACGATAGATATTACAAAATAAGTCTGATTCGATGTAAATTATGTTTTGGTAGTCAATAACATTAGGAAAATCCATAAGAAGACACTCTCACAGATCCCTATCTGAGTTCATTACCGGACTACGGCTTTTAATGCGTGGAAACATACAACACTGCCTCATCAAAAGTGGCTTGAGTTGGAAAAATATAAGTACACCGAATCTCTTCCAAGTGATTGGCACATATAAATATCAGTTTCATGACAAACAGGTAAGCGAAGCTCGTAATTTAGTAAAATGTTCTTTCCTACAGACATGGGTGGGCTGACGTTACGTTCCCACCATATATATTAGCGTTATCAAGTCGTAGCTCTTAAGTCGACCTACACAAGTATCTTGAAGAGAATATACTGAAAGGATTGCATAATTGATGGTTATAGGTAACTCAGAATAGAACAATTGGTACGAAACCTTACCGATCGTCCTCTTGAGTACCAGAACGAGCTTAAAGGTAGATATTCAGCGTTCCACCGCCGAAGTTGTTTACTGCACGACATTGCTTCTGCCTGGGGAAATTTTCACACCACGGAGCAGTAACACGTTTGGTAGGTCAGATTACGTCTGGCGATTGTCTGGATTTACGCGAACTCTGCCTCCGGTGTCAAGTCGTATACAATATAAACAGGACGCTCTCCCTCAAGAGTTATCTAACTGTTCAAATGTTTTCACATGAATGGACTCGGTACGCAAATCTTTACGGAAGCCTTACGAAAGACCTTTACACGTGATTTCCCGTCACGTGTCATCTGTACTATCTACGGACCAGACTTCAGTCTCACGTTCAGACCAGCAGATCACTCCTCCTTTGACTTCGGATGAGATTGCAGTCTCACGAGATAAGAACGAGACTACCGCCCCACGTTCCGGTCGCCGAGTACGCCTATCCGTTCGCTTTCGCGAATAACCTCTCAATAAACTACGGATACGTTATAAAACTCTATCTCTATACTCCATGCATGTTACACTTTTCTCTTTTTCTTTGATTTTTTCCTTTATCTTCAGCCCACACCTACGACTATCGCCCTGTTGGTATCGTCGACTTCAGTCAACCTTGGCGAAAGCTGGCCTGATCACACACGCTATTGTTAACACACTCAGTCGATTTCCATGGCTCCAAATACACTTGATACCGAACTTGGTTATTATGGTCGCTCCTGGTTTCTTGACACAGTGTGGTTCCGTCCTACGTCTACAACGTTGTCTGTTCGTGACGCCTACGAACGCAATCTTCAGATTTTGGATACAAACCGCTCTGGTGTGGCACTCTAACTCAAGCAACAAATACAGCAAGTTTCTCCTTGTACCGTTCTACGTCAAACACCTTTCATGGCAACTCGAGGATCAACGATCGCTTACTGTTCTGCCAATGCTTTCGTCCTACTTTTGCTGATCAGTCCAACGAACGAAACCGCCAGGTATCGATAGCGTGGACCCTCCCCAGCAAGGAGCTCCTGTAGTGACCTACCTTTACGACGAGAACGCGATTGGTAGAATGAAAACAATTATTCTTATAACCAATTGTGCCAGTGATTGTTTTACTGTACTTGTTTCTTTAACTGTACGAAAATCACTTTTCCCTCTGTTTCCTGTGACCTTCACAAACCCGCTTAGTCTCGGTAGTTCCGCCCGTAAACTTTGGCACGTCTCGGTATTCTTTCGATACCACGAGATTGCCAACAAATATGTCTTATTACAACCATTAACAGCCTTTTGGTTTCTGGCCTACTGAGGGATCCAAGTCGATATCTGGCACGTAATCTTCCTGTAGTGTTGGCCAAAGCCAATTGCGACTCAGCGTTATTTACAATTTACCCTTATAGCATTATCCTATTATGATAAATGATGAAAGAGATCATTAATCGCAATGACTGAAGTTCAGGTATTAGGTCTGAGAGTAGAAAACGTTCCCACAGAATCAAGGTAAATTTGATTGGGCGGCATTTTGATGCATAGGATGCGAAGCTTCCTTCAGCAGCTCACGGTTTACAGTTATGTCTCATCTACATCAAAATACAACTTAAAGACGTACATCTGTGGTACTACTCAGTAATAAAATATACCAGACTGTAAGATACCTCTACAGTGATACATGACCAGTACACAGTCAAAAGTCTTTTGATAACAAAGTAAATTAGTGTTGTCATAAGTTCCCTTTGCCACTGTTATAGTTTCTCTTATCATGACCTACCTACTCCTATTGATTAGTATTCTTGAACACTAATTCACTCGACAAGTCCCCAAACCAGAACACAGTTGAACAAGAACAAATTTATATTCCAAATAAAAAAGTGGATGGAAGTAGGAATTACAATAAGAAAAACGTTAGTATATTAATGGCTTTCACACAGGAAAGTTCTCTAGTCTTCTGTAATGTTATAACGTATGAATTTGCACCTCTTAATATATAGATATATATATATATATTGGATAACAATAATGATGATTTCGTTTTTAGTAAAAACTATAAATACCTGACAGTTTTGGGAATCATACTCCTATTCACTAGTCTTTTGTCTTCTCTTGTGCGACGTTGCGGGCTCGATCGTACAACTAGTCTAGTAGTACGCAGCATAGCAACAATCTAAAACTCTAGATATAACAATAATAATGACAAAAGACAGATAAGAAAATTGAATAAGTTATCTATGTCTAATCAGAAGAATAATATACATGGTAAATTTGGATAAAAACTAAAGACTAAATTCATTTTCATAGAAAGCTTTCGCTTACTACCATTATTTTACTGTATCATATGGAAGAATGAAACACTGTTTAAAAAAAAAAGATGAATAGGACTACTTTTAATTCTATTCTTATATTTATCAATTATTAGTCGTAAAAATGGTGTTTAACTTTTATTAACACAATAGATTATCTTTTTTAAAATCAATATTTAAATTTATACGAATCTAGAAATATTACTTGACTTAGTAGTTACTAATTTCATTTTGTTTTTGTTGGATGATCCGTTTATTTATTTGACAAATGATTACACTATCAATCAAATCGATATTATTCACTAATCATAATTTCATAATTCTACAATGTTTCATTAAAAAAAAATTATGGAAACTTTTATTTAGTAATCGATTAATTGTTTATTTAAAACACATTACCTACTTACTTACGCCTATTAGTCCTCGTGGAGGAGCATAGGCTGCCTTACAGTACTTTGCATCCAACCCTGTTCTGGTTAATCCTTTCCAGTTATTTCCAGTTGCTATCCATCATTTTTATGTCTGCTTCTATTTCCTGATGTAACGTGTTCTTTGACTTTCCTCTTTTCCGTTTCCATTCAGAATTCCAAGCTAGCACTTGCCTCGTGATGCAGTTTGGTGATTTCCTCAATGTACATCCGACCCAATTCTAAAGTGTTTTTCTAATTTCTTCTTCAACTGGAAGCTGGTTTGTCCTTTCTCAATTTCAAACACATACAAGTTACCTGATACTACTGTTCAATGATAATCAATGACTTTTGTTTTTTTAGAAGTAAGATAAACGTCAAGAAACAAAAATAAATGGTGTCATTTTATTTTTATTGTCGAGAAAAAAAATCTTTCAATAAATAGATTAAATGACAGTATTATTAGTACCTTTCAAAAAAACAGAGGAAACTATTATACAATATTCAATTGTGTATCAGTTCAAGTTGATGTACCACATAATAAAGTAATAATAACAAAGAAATCGTAGGCAAAGATGGATAGTGGCTAGTAGTGGAATCCAGGACGCACGTTTCGTCCTATTTGGGACTTGTCAGCTGGATGTACCTGAATCTCAAAGTTGATGTTCACTCTGTAAATTAAGGCTATATTGAGGCAATAAGCATAGTATGCACATATGCCAATTAGAGACTGATCAGTTGCAGTCCTAACACATCAATGGGAAGATTCAAACACACAATACTAAGTCAATTCAATGAAATCATAGGTTAAAGAAAATACAAATACAATATTTATTAATATAACTTGAGCGAAGAAATATCTTTTTTTTTTATTTGCTCTTAATTGTGGCTAAACTATATTAGTATCAAGTTATGTTAATGTGCTTCATCTATCAAGTTGTATTCCTAACGGTTGAATACAAATATTTAAGTTGTTGAAAGTGCAGTGGTAACGAATTAAGGTAAAACGCCAATACAAACTAAAGAATAAATAAAACAAATAGACTTCTTGTTAAAAGTGTGCAAAACTCTATTCATCACTACTCTTTCTCTTCATATGTAATTAGGATCAAAATTTTAAATTTAATCAAAGGTACACTCAGTAAGTTATTGACTATTATACATAAATCATCTTATTCAATCCAGAATTTTTGATTTAGTTCGACGATATAACCACGATTGATGACTAGTGATAATAGATGACAACTAGATACGATTGACCTGACTTTGTTGAGTATCAATTTGAATTTGAATTAATAGTCATGTTAGACGGTTGTATTTAGCTTTTACTTATCGTGACATCTAATGACCCTAAGTTTTAATTCTGTTTACCTTTGGCCGAAAGAATATTGTGATGAATTGAAGTATTTGAATTATAGTATGAACTAGTAATCTTAGCAATAACGCAATTTAATCAAGAAGTATTAGATAAACACGAATGAATGTACTGTATTTGGAATTCAAAATCAAAACATTCATTAATACAAAGAAATCATTGGTTCATATAAACACCACAACTACTTACTTCAATCTCCAAGCGAATACCTATCCACTTTTCAATAACTGATTCCTTACAACAGCTTAATGTATGTTTCAGTCATACACCACATTCTATTCTATATCGTCTTCCACATATTAATCTGGATCTTAAATTTATACATTTTATTATTTAATATAACATTCTTTTAAATATGAAAATATTTCTTATACATTCCAGAGTAATAAAAACACATAGTATTTAAAAGAACATTTTAAATGATACATATAAGCGTAACTTCTTGTAGTATAGTGACAAAATCTACTTAAAAACACAACATTATAATTCTTAAAGTACAACAATGTCTTCTAATCCAAAACTTCTGAAGGCACCGTTCTTCAATGAATGTATGCATTTGTTTAAGATGGACTATTCATACTGATTGTAATTAAGGTGGATACCAATTAACCAGAATATGTATAACTAAATAGTTGTGTTATTCAATGCTATTGGAACTGATTAAATGTTTTTAAGCTTTATTATGAAGTTTCATAAGGTTGTGGACAAACCTTATTAATGAATGTCAATAAACAGGAAAAGAAATGGTGCGGGAACGGCAAGACTGAGTAGTAAAATTACTGGAATGGATGAAAGGCCAAAATCGATAGTGTTATTTAAGAGATCGATCTTGAAGTCTTAGAATGTCGAAAAACGCAGTCAACTGGTTAAATATACTTACGTACTTACGATTTTTACCCCTCGTGGAGGAACAAAGGCCACTCATTAGCATTTTCCATCCAACTCTGTCCTAGAGAATTCTTTCCAGTTCTTTCCAGTTGTTATTCATCCTTTGTATGTCTGCTTCCAATTCTTGACATAGTGCACTTCGATCTTCATCATTTCCGCTTCCCTTCCGGAATCCAAGTTAGGGATAACCTCGTGATGCACATTGGTGATTTTCTCAACGTATGTCCGATACACTTCCAACGTCTTTTCCTAATTTCCTCTTCAAATGGAAACTGGTTTGTTCTCTCCCATAAAACTCTGTTGCTGATAGTATCCGGCCAGTGAATGTTGAGTATTTTGAGTAAACAATTGTTTATGGATGTAGTAGTCCTCCCCGTTTCAGCTCCGTACAGTAGGACTGACTGTCTTGACGTTCGTATTGAAGATTCTCACTTTGATATTACTTGACAGTTGTTTTGAGTTCCATATGTTCTTCAATTGTAGAAATGTTGTCCTTGCTTTGCCAATCCTCGCCTTTACATCTGCATCCGATCCTCCTTGTTTATCAACAATCTTTCTCAGGTACTTGAATGTTTCCATCTCTTCCAGAGTTTCGCCATAAAGTGTGATGGGTTGGTGTTCTCTGTGTTGTATTTTAGGATCTTGCTTTTTCCTTTCTGTATGTTGAGGCCTATTGATGCAGAGGCTGCTGCTACATTAATTGTCTTCATCTGTATTTGTTCGTGAGTATGAGATAGGAGAGCTAACCCATCTGTGAAGTCCAAATCATCTAAATGACTCTGAGATGTCCACCGTATTCCGTGCTTCCCCTCAGATATCGAAGTCTTCATAATCCAGTCAATCACCAGGAGAAATAGAAATGGGGAGAGTAGACAGCCTTGTCAGACTCCAGTCCTTAATGGAAATACATCTATCGGCTGTCCTCCATTTACGACTTTGCACTGTAGTCCGTCGTATGAGTTCTGAATAATGTTGACAATCTTCTCAGAAACTGCATAGTGTCGAAGAATTTACCATAATGTTCTCCTGTCTATACTGTCAAATACCTTTTCATAATCAATGAAATTGACGTATAGGGACGAGTTCCATTCAACTGATTGTTCAAAGATAATTTGTAGTATCACAATCTGGTTTGTGCACGACCTATCCTTACGAACTAGTTAAGTATATGAATATATATTAAATATAAGTACTCATGTTCATATTCAAAATATCTAATCAAAATAGTACGACTTTAAGCTGGTTGTTAATTATAAAAATGAACGATCCTGGATAAAAATGATCTTATACCATTTTTTCAATTTATTACGGTGAGCCTGTTATGACAAATTTTTGGATTGTTAATCACACTGAGTGGCCTCTTATCTCTTAACTGAATAACTGAACGAAAAAGAAAGTCGACGTATTATCCGATACATCTGGATTCTAAAATAGACGACCCAACTTTTCTTTTTGGGATGTTTGTTTACTCTGACAAATCTTCTAGTAAAATTAGAGAAATTGTTCCAGCAACGGGTACTGTTTTCGGTGAATTCATTTTTAAATCTGTACAGTCGCAAACGACAATTATAGTGTTAACACACAGTAACACTGAAGCAAATTAAATAAGCGCATAAAACATTCTTCATATTAAGCGTACTAGTAATGATACTAGTGTTAAGCACATGAATATACATTATGAAGATAGATAAGGCATTATAGTTAGTTAAGAATTATTCAGCAATAGGTTTATTTCATTCATTTTTATTTTGCATGATCCTTTTTTTCTTCTGAAGGTTCTTCTTGAATTCTGTAACAAAAGTATCTTTAGTCCCTGGATATAACAGTTCTATTGAAGTTGATATAACTATTGTACTAATTATCTCTCTATTGTTTAATTTTTCGATTCAATAAGAATTAAAAGTTTGATTCAACAAATAAGTCAGTTTAAGGAGACAAAAAGAAAGAAAGAGATTTTTTAAAGATGTGATGTACTTTTCATTTAGTTCATTATGTAGAAGGTTTAAAGATACTTTTATTTGAGTTTATCAACATAAATGTATTGTACTGACACAAATTCAGTCAGTCAGTCAAAATGTAGAACTTCGTACGTACGTACATCAGTCCAAATTGTCATACCACATGAGCATAGAGATGCAGTTATCGATTCAAATCCCATAGTGGTAGAAGTAGTAGGTGCATGATCAGAAATCCAAAAGATTAGGGTTTGAAGAAATTATTGAAGGAGTATCATGCAGTGAAATAAATTTGGAAAGAGAAAAAGATAAAGACATTAGGAATTCAGAAGATTAGAATTTGGTAGAACACAAAGAGTGGATGCACCTTCGCCATTGCAAACGATTTTGTGTCATGTCATTCAAGGTCTCCAACCATCGGTTGCTGTCATCTCGCGAATCTTAACCAGGTAGTCTACACCTATCAACATGGCTCAGTTCAATTGTCAGTGACTTCATGGATTTGTGCCATGTTTTGGTTTGGACGCCCCTAGCTTTCTTCCAACCTACTCCTACACCATAAAGCATTGCACGTCGGGACAGTCGGTGGTTGGGCATACGTAACACATGTCCCAGCCATCTCAACGTATAAAGTTTTACTACTTCATCAATTGATTTGCCATTTTTACCTAGTACCCGTTTCCTAACATCTGCATTACTTATCCGGTGGTCCCAGGATATACGAACAATGCTTCGAAGACACCTATGATCGAACACTAGCATCCTACGATCATGGGTGTTTTTGAAGCAACATTAATACCCTATACACATAGGTGTCTGTTAATTGATTAGATATTCATGTTTGTATATAAAACAAACAATTTTGCATGATATTAAGGAAAACAATATGTGTGGCTGCGTGTTAAAAGTTAATCATATTTATATCTGTTTATTTGAAGCAAGTAAGATTAGTAAATCACTAAAGAGTAACTTTTATAGTTAGTACTGTTAATATTCTTGGTGTTAAAAAAACGTGAATATTGCCGAAAAGTTTATTTTACTTATTAAGAGAAGATGAAGCAGCATGATAGTGCTTTATACGACACTGTCAGGAAACTCAGACAAATCAAAAGATCAAAGAAAAATCTGAAATCATGAAATATTTAAACTTAACAGAATATTAAAACTCACTGTCTAGTCTTTAAAGGTCATGTGTGGGCGTTCTTGAATAGTTCTGAAGCAATTCTAATGCTTCTCTTGTTTCAGTGATTTATCGACTTCAGTCAATTCTTATTCACTTCTGTAGCTAAGCCGACTGAAGCTTAACTATTGAAACTATTGAAACATGAAGATCAGTACGTTCTTTGCAATAAATATCCGATCTCCTACTTTGTTTTTCAAATAATTTATTATTTACTGATTGGAATAGTGTTGATATTGTAATATATAAATATGTTTTTAAGAAGGTCGAATGAAACAAACTTAACAATTTGTATACGATTGTTGGGTGGAAACGATGAATTACTTGATAAATTAATTGTTTATTATTCATGTATTGAGAAAACGCATAAACATTAGTACAAGGAGACACCAAATATGTATGCACCACACCACAGCCGATAGATGTGTTTCCATTAAGGACTGGAGTCTGACAAGGCTGTCTACTCTCCCCATTTCTATTTCTCCTGGTGATTGACCGGATTATGAAGACTTCAACATCTGAGGGGAAGCACGGAATACGGTGGACATCTCAGAATCAATTAGACAATTCGGGCTTCGAAGATAACCTATGTTTGGGATGTCAAATCCCCAGAACTTACTTGGTAAATGGCTTAGTTTTGTAATTTTATTTTGAAAATTTGAATTTAGCTGTTTTCGCGCAAAACGTGCTCTTTTTACCTTCACGTCATATTTCCCACTTGTAAACTATCTTAAACGCTATTGGTCCATTGTTTCTTTGTGTGTGCTATTTACTAATGATGCTCAAGGACAATTTGTTGCTGTATAAATGCGCTTGACTTTTCCCCTTATTGGATTTCTTGTACTCGGCTGCTTACGGAATACATATATATTCCCCTACTTGCCTTGGACTTCTTCATTTAGTTAGCGGGGCCTGGGACAACAGGTTAGAATAGCTTATCGTGTCATTGTGTCATTGGCTTTCGTTCGTTACCTCGGAATCGATTTAGCCCCAACCATAACAACCTAGCCCTCCTATCTCATACTCACGAACAAATACAGATGAAGACAACTAATATAGCATTAGCCTCTGCATCAATAGATCTTAACATAAACAATGGGAAGAACAAGATTCTCAAATACAATACGGAGAACACCAACCCAATCACACTTGATAGCGAAACTCTGGAAGAGTTGAAAACATTCAAGTACCTGAGAAGCATCGTTGATAAACAAGGAGGATCGGATGCAGATGTAAAGGCGAGGATTGTCAAAGCAAGGAATGCATTTCTACAATTGAAGAACATATGGAACTCAAAAAACTGTCAAGTAATATCAAAGTGAGAATCTTCAATACGAACGTCAAGACAGTCAGTCCTACTGTACGGAGCTGAAACGGGGAGGACTACTACGACCATCATCTAAAACGAACGAGTATTTAGAAACAGTTGTGTACGCGAAATACTCAGCATTCACTAGTCAGATACCATCAGAAACGGCCTTCTGTGAGAGAGTACAAACCAGCTTCCATTTGAAGAGGAAATTAGGAAAAAAAGTTGTAAGTGGATTGGACATACTTTAAGGAAATCACCAATGTGCATTACAAGGCAAGCCCTAACTTGGAATCCGGAAGGGAAATGGAAAAGATGAAGGCCAAAGAACACATTACGTTGGGAAATAGAAGCAGATATGAATAGGATGAATATTAACTAGAAAGAACTGGAAAGGAAGGCCCAGGAGAGAGTTGGATTGAGAATGCCGGTGGGCGGTTTATGCCCCTCCACGAGGGGCAACAGGCGTAAGTTAGTTAAAAGTAAGTAAGTAAGTAATCATTCGATTTATGTGAGTGCTGGAATACTTCCTGGGTGCCCAAACCGAAACATGTAGCTTTCTAAGATGTCCACACCACTAGCCTTTAACCTAAAGGTCTGATCCACAAGGCAGTGGAGCAACATCAGGAGATACAGTCCTATAGTAGCTGGTCACCAACAATAGGTTCATACTCTATTTTTGTTCCCTAACGATCAAGGATCCAATGTGCACCATTGCTTTGGAATCAATGTTTTCCAATTCACTTAGGTGGATCTTCCACATCCGCCAAGAAGGTTAAAGAGCCGGATATTCGCTTCTCGTCCTCTCAAATTCGTAAACAACACTCCACCCAATCACGAGAAAGCAGTGAGTAGGACTACCCTGACAGTCGTTGTATGCAAATGGTCATGTGAAGCCTTTTTCGAGAGGGAGAGTGGACACTCCCCACTCTCGATCATACCAGGGTATTTATTATATCATTTATAACTTATTTTTTTATTCCAATGTTGTTACTTTTTCATATTTAATAATAAATCACAAATCGAAATGTAATTATAGCTTTGTAAATGTTTTATTTTTTTATTTTTTTTGTATAAATCTAAGTAACAATTACAAATTTTGAATAAATTAAGTATTGGGTGGTAGAGTGTTATAAATAAATATGATAATATATATCTAGGTATCCCAATGAGTGAAAAAAAATTAGATTTTCTAACGTTTCGTCACTCAGTTTAAGCTACGTCTTCAGAGAATAAATAACCAGTTTGGTCTCTCGGTTAGTATCTTAGCCAACACATAAAATCAAAGATATATGTTAATGAATATTTATTCTCAAAAGAAGTAGTTTTTACTGAGTTACGAAACATCCGAACCATTAATTTTTCTGCTTAATTAGGATATTGACAAATATATGAAGCTGGTAGGTCCTGGGTTCGAATCTCGCTCGCGAGGTCAAATCGTGGATGCACACTGCCATTGAGGAGTCCCATAATAGGACGAAACTGCTTTCCAGTGCTTTCAAGTTTTCCATAGTGATCTAGCTTCAATTGATTCATGATTTCAACTATGAAAATATTGAAATATCCACAAAAAAACCCATTCTGACAAATATATAAATGTATTTAATTACAAATTAAAAGGATAAAAATAAAATTTCGACTTCAAGGACTAAAAGAAAAGAAAAACTGAACAATGAAAGATTTCAACAGTTTAATATTTTTTTTCTCACTTTCTATCACAGGTCCCATCTTCATGTATATGATGTCCATGTCTATCTCCATCTATGTGTGTAGTGTATATCATTAAAAAAGGTATAAAAACACAACTACAAAAGAAGTGTACTAAAATACCTACCCTATTGAAGGTCATTCATTGATAATTTATTTACATGATGCAAAATAGCTTATACAATCCATTATGTATATAGATATGTATTTATCATTATGTATTTATTATTATTATTATTATACAGAAATTGGCTTATTTATGAAAAATTAAAAAAAGTAGTTCATAAGTAGTTTATATATGTATCCATGTATCTATGGTGATTGGTTATTTTGATTCGTTTAAAAGCACCAACATTTCCAATAACCATGATCTTTATCCAATTCAATATTATTATTTGAATCTGTTTTTTTTTTGAATGATGTTGATTCGAATTGAAATGTTGTATTGACACACACATATACATATATAGAATGGGTTAAGTGATGAAAATAGCCAATATAGTTGTGTTTAATAAAAAAAAAAAACAATAATTGTTTGTGATGTGAATGACCCGAAAAAAACGGATTACTTGTGCTCTGGCGCAAGACTGGTAGGTTCTGGGTTCGAATCTCGCTCGCGAGGTGAAATTGTGGATGCACACTGACATTGAGGAATCCCATAATAGGACGAAACGGCCGTCTAGTGCTTTCAAGTTTTCCATGATGGTCTAACTTCAATTGACTCATCATTTCAACTATATATAAAAATTACTAAAAATTTCCACAGAAAACCCACTTATTATATTCGTTTTAAAAATAGAGATATTTTATGTTGATAAATTTTCTCTACAGCATTATTTTTTTAATTTATTGTTTTCCTGTCGATCGGCTGCACTTTGATTAAGCTCCTTTTTCTAACCTTGAAGACTATATAAGTAAAATGATACATAAATGCTGCCTTTCTAAAAGCAGTCTTATTTTAATTCCCAGCAATAAATCGTCTTTTAAAGTTTTTATTTTTTGGATAAATTGAGATTAATCAGCGGAAGCAAAAAGAATTATCCAATCCAGTTAGAAGTGCATACTACTTACAAAATAATAATCACATCAGTTACAATTCAGGGTCAAATAAGTGCAGTCACTATAGATTTCGGTAAAAACATAAAATTTATTAAAAAAAGTTTTGATAATAGAATATCAGTGATATTGAATAACAATGACAATATACTACAAACATATTGAAGTTGATAGTATATGTACCAATAGATTTCAACACAAAAGTATCGTGAAAATACAGCTGTTGAATTCGATCTCGTTTCGGATCATCAGTACTACTGCACTATTGCTAGACCATAACAAACTATAAGTGATATAAGCAAACATGGATAGTGGCTAGTAGTAGAATACGAGATACGCGTTTCGTCCTGTTTGGGACTCGTCAGATGGATGCACCTGCATCATGGAGTTGATGTTCACTCTGCGAATCGAACCCAGTATCTTTCGCTTCAAACGCCATCGCGTTATCCACTCGGTCACTGAGTCCTGATAATCACTTGCTTGTGCAATGGGGTGAAGTTTCAATTCACTTGATATTGTTTGTTTGAATCTTCATAATGATGTTTAGGTTTGCAATTGGTCAGTCTCTTATTGGCTTATGTGCGTCCTGGATTCTACTGCTAGCCACTATTCATCTTTGCTTACCATCCTTGTGAATTAAGGCAATGTCGAGGCAAAATACACAGTATACACATATGCCAATAAGAGACTGACTAGTTACAATCCTAGCATCGATGGGAAGATGGAAACAAACAATTCTAAATATAATGGTATAACATTTCCATGTTTCCTTTATACTTTTCACAAGTTCATCTCTATCTAATGCCAGTAGGTGGTCAGAATTAACTTTTAACTAAAAACAAACCTTTATCAACCATCTGTTTAAACTGATCATTATTAAATTATTATCTTATAGTTAGTCAAAGTGATTTCATACTTACTTACTTACTTACTTACTTACGCCTGTGAACTCCCGATGGAGCATAGACTGCCAACTACGCTTAGCTGAGTAAATTCATTCATTTATCAAACTAAATTATTATTCATTTTAATAAAAGTGTAAATTACAAACCATATATTGTATTACTATCAATAAATGATCATATTTACTTTAGATCAATAAAGCCTAATCTAATCACAATGATATACATCAGAAATATTGTGTAATTTGTTCATTTATCAATTTACCTTATTGTGTTTATGCTGATATATATATCTGATCATTTAGTTTGAATCACTTATGAACAAGCACATTCCAATCATTATCATTATAATAACAATCCGTTTATACAAAAAAAAGTTAACACACATATTAGAGAAGTACTTTTTTTCTTAGACTATACAATAACAACAACAACTACTACTACTACACTGTAATGATGATGATTTCTACTAATTGGACTTAAGATTAATGATTAATTTCTTCTTCTTTTTTTTTCATTCATAGTTTATTTGTGTGATATAATTATAAAACAAGAATGTTGATAATGTGTTAAGATCTATTTTTTAAATATTCAATTTCATAATTTGATAGTTAAAATCACGAATCAATTGAAGCTAGACCACTATGGAAAATCTGGAAGCACTGGATGGCCGTCTCGTCCTATTGTGGCACTCCTCAGCAGTGCGCATCCACTATCTCGACTCACCAGATCCGAACCCAGGACCTGTCAGTCTCGTGCCAGAATACATAATCGATAGACCACTGAGTCGGCATCCAACGGTGTTAATTTCTAGCCTCAACCAATCTATGAATTTGCGTGACCAACCTCCAATTTACTAAGGTAGATACCTGTCTCTACCTGACATGGATTAGTTCCATTGGTCACGACTTCTCATTAGAACTCCAGGAATTATCTAATGGAGCTAGTCCCTAGTGAGCATGTGATCATTATCATTATCGATTTCGTGTCGTTTTAATTGATTATTTAACTGAACGACTGTAACGTTTTAAAACGTTACTGGTCGGATACTATCAGCAACAACGTTTTATGGCAGAGGACAAACCAGCTTCCAGCTGAAGAGGAAATTAGGGAAAAACGTTAGAAGTGTATTGGACAAACATTAAGGAAACCACCAATGTGCATTACAAGGCAAGCCCTTACTCGGAATCTGGAAGGGAAGTGGAAAAGATGAAGGCCAAAGAACACATTACGTTGGGAAATAGAAGCAGATATGAATAGGATGAATGTTAACTAGAAAGAACTGGAAAGGATCATTTAAGTAACTAATCAATATGAAATTTTTTTTAAAAAGTTTATTATTTATTAAATTTATTATTTTGAGATGAAGATAATGAAAAGTCAATAATATAAAATTATTTAAGGAACTGATTCAGTAAATTAGTCAGCCAGCTACAATATAGGACCAGGCACATTTATGCATCGGTCAATGTTGCTATACCTCATTAGCACAACAAGATGAACACCGGATTCATAGAAGTAATTAATTTATTGGTGGTAATATATAAAAGATAGGCTGTATATAAAGATATAGTATAGGAAGGAAGAACGTTATGAAGCAATTTTAATCTTAAGGTTTAAGGGAAGATAAAGAGTGTATACACCTACACGATTGTGATCGATTCTGAGCCATGTCACCTAGATTCTCCAACCATTCGTTACGATAGTCAATTGAAGTATCGTATAGTAATCTTTTCACTATGTAAAACGATTCAATCTTATGAATGTTATCTCTATGTTTTACTCTTACCAAAGATCAAGTTTTAACAGAAACATCTGGTCCCTTCAAAATATGTATTCAATAGTGTTAGAATAGATAGAGAAACATTCCATAATGTTCAAGTCATCAAAGTGATCATGTTTGAACTTTCAATATGTTTTCCTGTTTACATTACACATTTCTTTTTTGTTCTCAATTATTCACTGTTAGAGCATGTATACAACGAGGAAAAAAGGATACGTTCATTTTCTTTTGAATTATTTATACTTTTAACGATTTCCATGACAACTTCATCGAACAACTAAAACAAAAAAATTAATTAGTGATTAAAATTACGTAGCAACAATAATTTAAAAAAGGTAATCAAGCAAATGGCCATCAGGACTCAGTAGCTGAGTGGATAACGCGATGGCGTTTGAAGCGAAAGGTACAGGGTTCGAGTTCCAGAATGAACATCAATTCTGAGATGCAGGTACATCCAGCTGACGAGTCCCTAATAGGACGAAACGCGTATCAAACTGGATTCCACTGCTAACCACTATTCATCTTTGCTTACAATGCTTATGAAATAGGGCTATATCGAGGTGATACGCACAGTATGCACATATGCCAATTAGAGATTGATCAGTTGCAATCCTAAACATCAATAGGTAGATACAAACAAACAATATCAAGTGAATTGAAACTTCACCCTATTGCACAAGCAAGTGACTAACAGGACTCAGTAACTGAGTGGATAACGCGATGGCGTTTGAAGCGAAAGGTACAGGGTTCGAGTTCCAGAATGAACATCAATTCTGAGATGCAGGTACATCCAGCTGACGAGTCCAAAATAAGACGAAACGCTCGTCCTGGATTCCACTACTAGCTACTATCCATCATTGCTTATAAAAAAAGAAAGTTTATAATTTGACTACAACAATGTATTATTATTGAATTTAATAGAAAGTCGGTAAAATGTAATTACAAAAATAATAAACAAACAAAATGCTTTCTTTTTTTTGGTTTTATGTCCATGTGATTATTAACTCTAGTGAAATCATTTGAAGCCAAGAAAAGAAACAAACAAAGGTATACAATGTAATGAAAGATTGAGAATAAAAGAAGAATCACTAAAGTAGATTTTCAATGAATTAGTAGTATAGATAAATGGTAGGGATATCAGATGAATGAAGGCCTAAGTGATTCCATCATCATTCCCTTATATATAGATATAGTTGTTATCCTAATTAGGTAGAATCTTCAATTAAACCGTATCAAGCTAAATTTTCCATAGTTCACATAAGCACAATAAGAGATTGTGGATTAATACTTTTTTGTACTTTAAAATGTTTATTAATAATTAATATATTTTATCAGAAAGGGGTTTTGAGTAGATTTTTAGTAACTTTATGTAGACGAGATCATGAGTCAGTTGAAGATACAACACTATGGAAAACCTAGAAGCACTTGACGGCCGTTTCATCCTATTGTGACACACCTCGGCGGTGCACATCAATTAACGCCGTTGGATACCGGTCTGTCCAGTGGCCTAGAGGTTGAGTGCTCACGCGCGAGACTGATATGTCCTAGGTTCGTATCTCACGAGGCTGGATCGTGAACGAGCACTGCTGAGTGGTCCCAAATTAGGACGAAACGGCAGTCCAGTGCTTTCAGGTTTTCCATGGTGGTCTAGCTTCAAGTGACTAATGACTCGTGTATAGAAAATTAATATATTTGACAAAATATTTCAATCAGTAAAATGAGCTGAAGTATAATAACATAAAGTACTCAACTAATTATTTACCTTATTTATTTGGAAATCTGTTTTGGCACTAGTTTCAACAAAGAATAAATTTTCTTTTTCAGCTTTTTTAGCTGCTTCTTCAGTCGTTACGACTCTATAAAAAAGGAAAAGAACTTGTGCAAGTAAAATTCTTTATCTCAGATATACATTCGGATATGATTTTGTCATCAGTTGACTTTGCATGAATCCAACACATACAAATATAAAGTTTGATGGAGTTTAGTCCTCTCAGCTGGATGGTTTGGGCGTGAAGCTTTCATCGCTATTCTGAACGACATCATCAGCACAAACTTCAGATAGAAGTGAAGTGTTTGTGCTCATGGTTTCGTTCAATATAACGACACAAGCTCCACGGCCAAACTAACCAGCTCAGAGAATGAAACTCCATCAAAACCATCCACGTGAGCTAGAAATCTTCTCTGCTATCTCAATATAATTTTTTAAATTATTGTATTCGATGAAGATGCATAGGCCTCTTTACTCCTAGTGTAATATTTAAAGTGTCTGAAGTAAGTTTACAGCCATATCTATATCCTAAATTCAAAATGTTACTCCAGAACTTCAAAGATTAGTCCAAGTGTTGGAAGTGAAATAACTTATCGTCTTGACTACTTCAGTTATCTTGAAATTCTCATTAGTTCTGTGAAATAAGTAGCTCACACAGTTTCAGTGTGGACATAGGAAAATAATTTTGATGTTTACAAACTGTTGAACGTGTGACCCAAAAAATATGTTTTTCTGACTATAGAAATGTAAGGATGTTGAACACATGAAGTGGACATACAAGACATGCATAGCTTGTTAGAATTTTATCAACGGTACTTCTCAAGAATGATAGAAGATTCAAGTGAGCAATGGTGATATTAGGAGAATAGTTTTAGCTAGAGATGGTTGACATGGCTTTGAATCTTCAGTGAGTTTATTGATATGAGTTACACATCTCAAACCACCTTCTGTCTAGAGTCGCAATGACAGCTACCTAATAAGTAACCATGACCAAGCCAAGATACCTAATAACTCATAAAGTCACTAACTTCTAAAGTCATAAAGTGCAGATCAAGTAGCTGAGGAAACTGTACTGATCATGATATGGGTTGTTTATAACGCTAAACTTAACATTATCGCATAATTATTGTTTCTCATTCTCATCATTTGTTTTTGATCTATATTTTCTTAGTTTGATTTCTACTGTCATTGTCACAAACTGAGGCTGCTTGGATTCATTAAAATTGATGCCATACTATTGTAGTGACCTGCTTTTCTCGACAAGAACGCGATTGGTATAATGGAAACAATTATTATTATCACCAATTGTACCAGTGATTGTTTTACTGTACTCGTTGTTGTTTGACTGTATCAAAATCACTTTTCGTTCGGTTGCCTGACTTGTCCGTTCAAACTTTCTTACGCTCTGCCCTTATTGCCTGTACCCATTGGTACGTCTTGGTATTCTTTCGATACCACGAGATAACTAATAAATATACTTTATCTGGACTAATTGCAGCCTTCCGGTTTATGATCTAGCGAAGGAACCAAGTCGCTTTTGGGCGCGTAATCTTATTGTACAGTGATCATAGTCAATCTAGACTCAACGCCATCTGCACTATAAACAATTTATATCATACTGAATGAATAAATGATAATATAGTCATAAAAAACACTACTACTTAATCACCACTTAAGTTTGTAGAAGTGTCAAACTTTTCTCTAAGGTTGTTAATAAAACGATTCTTTAGATGATCAAGAATATGAAAATAATTAAGTACATTTGGAAATCTATGGGTGTATACTAAATAACCTGATGAATTCGGATAATAATTGAATAAAAATGAGTTGCTCTTTGTCGTCGAACATAAACAATATAAACTTCATTATCATTTTTGGTCATTTCTAATGTCCAGAAAGTTGAATCAGGCTAAGGATATGTCACAACATTACATAAGTTGACAAGGTAAACTATTAAGTTCGAACCTAAACGTTTGAACATTTTACGCGCACTTCAAGACCTGAAACTCTGAGATTTGATATATTGTGTGGAGACTATGGTTTTTACTGATTAGCAGTTACAAACTGCAACGAAACCGCTATATGTTAGACTGATGTTCAGTAGTTTTAATACTAATATCGTTTCATAATAAGGATTAGACTTCACATTATGCTAATATGATGAGGAGCCAAGTAGGTATGAGACTTTGAACAATTCCATACAATAGGTATTATGTTTTAGACATAAAGTAATACATGTATAGAATTTTATTTGGATCAATGATTTACCACGTGAGTATCAAGTTACATTCAGACCTTGTAATTAGTGTTTTAATTTTGTTAATCTTAAAACTCAAACTAATTCCATCAAAAAGCTAGTGATTCTTAAATACATAAAGAAGTTTAACCACTTCATGGTTATATATATATATATATATATATATATATATATAATTCATGTTGACAAGTCTGGCAAACAAATTTAATTTACCAAAATATTAAGAGGAATATCATTGGAACTGTAAATAACGGGATCATATTGCGGTGTGTGCTACTCATATCATCATAAGTAGTATATAACCTTGGTCAGGAATAGAATGTCTGGCAGCAGAAGATAGAGAAGATTGTGGAGGAAAGAACGAGATAGATAACAATAATGTAATTTGATGGAGGCCACTATACAACACGGACCTGCTGAATTCGGAAAAATGTGCTGTTGGGTTTTCATCTAATGATATAAAATTATTGTGCTTGCATTCCGACTTTGTGTTGAAAAAATTCACTCCATTTAGCGTGGTGTGTGTGGATGGTTGAAGCGTATGTTGCATATCAACAGCCAGCATTTTCCATAACGCCTAATCGTGGCTGATAGCTGAGTTGTTTGAAAGGAGGGTAAAAGCAAGGAGATCATGTCATGTAAACATTGAATGATGTTGTTTGTTCTCTTCCTGAACCTTGCCGGCAGATGAAAACCTACAAGCTATATGCCTTGAAAAGCCTGTAGAGCCAGTGAAATGTCACTGAACCCTAGCCAAACCATCCGGCAGTTGGGTAAATAAATATCGAACAGATCATCGATCCTCGTCAAGGTCAAGGACAGTCAACGCGCATCAGTTAATCATACGCCATGGACTGGTCCATGCGACAGTGGTTCTACTTTCGCTTGTATCTACTTTAACTAATATATTTCTGCAATGACGTCCTTTGTGTTGTACAGTCTTCAGAGCATCTATGATCCCTTGATACGTCGATGGGGCAATCCACGTAAGGTGCTGGTCGCGTGGTGTGATTTCGAAGTTAGCATGTTCATCATACCGTTCCCGTCTAACTCCAGTAGGCCTCCAATCATTTGACATAGATCATCAAAGTTGATGGACCACAAGCCCATAATCTGTGATTGCAGAAGTCAGGTAACATTTTTTCAAGTTGGTTTGAGTGGAGTAACTAGTATTCATTCTTCATCTACCTCCGAATATTAAACTATAATTTCCAAATAAAACTTTGTAACTTTTATTCTTACTCGCTTTATGTCTAGAATAACTCTAAAATCCTTTCTCTCTGCTATCACCAGCTTTTGCAATCTTGTTTTCATGTGCTGTAGTCAAGTGGGTGAGAATTATAGACTAATTCTAGTCAATCATATAACTGTTTGTGATTGCTTCTTATTAGACGGTGAAAAGTAGGTTCAGAAGATAACACTTTGTTCAATAACGCAAGTTATAACTAAAGTTCCAAGCAGCAAAACGTCTGTCGTCAAGTATTACTAATGACCTACAAACTTTTCGTGATATTTCTTTAGCAAAGTTGTAACATAGTATGTTGAAAAGTTTGATCGAACACGATTTTCAAAAATTTGTATCATAACTTACCGTTTGTCTTCTAAATCAACTTTGTTGCCAACAAGAAAAATCAATGTTTTCGATGGACGTTCAGTGCGAATTTCTGAGATCCATTTATCCGCTCTGACAAATGATTCACGACCTTACACATCAGAAAAAGGAAGGAATAATTAAGCTAGCATTAATTTCTGTGACATGAATAAAATTGCTATTAAATGAAATTTTAGTGCATGCTTTAGTGCTTAGTGTATATGACCAATTCTGACGACAAAGAAAGATATCTGTATGATAAAGCATGTGTGGCTGAATTATTTCTGAAGCCGAGAGAAAGCTACCTTTCAGTTTGACTCGAGATACCATTTTGTTGATCGTCACCAAAAAAGTTGAAGTTTCAATACTTTATTCGAAAATTTACAGAATAATAACAACAAAAACTATAAATTTTAGGACATTGAGGAAAAAAGACAGTTTGTTCTAAGGCAGAAAACCAAAACTTTATCTAGCTTCGGATTTTTGTTGCTTTCTAACTCCCATAAAATAAAATAGGCTGTCAAAACATAAGGATGAAAGAATTACTTGTCAGTATAGTTGTAAACCAACATATTGTTCGAATAATTTTGTGCAGTGATAACTATCAATTCACTGGCACTAGTTGAAATATAAATAAGCAATCAGTTTTGTCTCATTAGACAATAGAATCAGTGACCAAAATATGGGTGATTGTAGGTTATCAGTTAGGCAATTTTTAATGGTTTAATTAGCTATCTGTTAAGTACAATAGAGTTAAACATCATCATTTATCGTTTATATGTATTTCATTTTCAGAATATATAATTAATGTATACTGATGGGTAATGACTCTTTCATTATGTCGAATTCATTTCACATATTTCACCCTAAACATTAAAATTAAGTGCCTTATTTTGAATTCATCACTCGCAATATAAAGCATCTTGATGAAATATCGTTCATAACCACTTAATGGATATAAAAGAACTTTAATATACTGTTATCCTTAGCTACTGCAGGTTTGTTGTAAAATATTCAATATGAAGTCTGAGAAGATTACTTAACACGTCAAACTAGTTCAAGTGCATCAAAGATAATTAACTGTAGTTACTAATGGTTGAATGCTTGTAAACTTTAAGTAGGTCTCAAATCAACTAATAAATTAACAAAAACGAACTATGCTGGCTTCTTCATTACTTGATACAAATGAATGTATTACATCCCGACTCCTCCGTTCGAGGTAGCCGTAAGATTTGGATTAGACGCACATTTTGTCGGTGTTAAAATTTAGTTAGAAAAGGTCTCATCCAATTACCTTTAGATATCTAAAACTTGTAGTTTATTTTCAAATAAAGCGTTTGTAATTTGAATATTTTCCCTAACGACGGTAAAATGAATACATTTTGAATTAGGCGAGATAGCAAAAAGCTTTAATATCTAGACTTTTATAATAAGCTATCAGTAATACACACAAAAAACCCTTCTTTTAAATGGAATTTGGCTTCTTTAAGCCATTTCTGAGGCACATTACTAGAACAGTGATCGTTTGGAGAAAAATTACAAGGTTTGTGTATAGGTAATACAGTCTCAAACTCTAGATCTTCAACCTACAATTATACATGAGCAACATTAAAACCGTTTAAGGCACTACTGTTTTAATTTCCTTCAAAAGCTTCACAATTGTACCTAAAATAACAAATGACAGAGAAGACGAGCTATATAGCTAGCTTTATTTCCCCTTTGTTCGCCATTATTTCCACTTTATTGGTTGTTTGGTATCTCGTTCAAAAGTTTGTAATCTTAAAAACGAGAAGTCAACTAACTTCCAAAATTCTAAACACACAATTGTCACCCGAAAGCATTTAACTTTTTGTGTCAATAAATGATCATCAAACTATCCGACTTATTTGATTTATTCAAAAGTCACTTACTTGTGACATCATAAACGATAATTGCCACAGATGAATCCTTTATATAGCTAGGAATGAGGCTGCTAAACCTTCATGTGGTATGAAATTTAAACTTTTCGAAATACCTTTCCTGACCAGCTGTATCCCACAGCTGCAAACGTATCTGGTAAATGAAGGTCAAATAAAAAATAACACACCTTCTTACTGATTTTTCATTGAAACAGAGAGTTTTGGAAACAAAGTCAATGCCTATTGTAGCCTGCAATATTACAAACGCGTGTATTAAGTTCAACATACATGATAAGCTGGATCGAATGTATCATGCATGAAACGTAGGATGATGGATGTTTTGCCAGCTACTAATTCAAAATGATCGTTATAAAAGTTACCGCCATGTTCCCCAAGGAAAACACATTTGGACTTTATAATGGAATACTCAGGATCAACTGCTCCCTTCATCTCGCGAAAACTGATAAAAATGACAAACCTCCCGCGGAAAAGTATATTGTTCAAATTGCCAGGATGGAACGAAAGGTTTTGATTAAACGGATTCCGTATATCGAGGAATTTGATCGTCGATGCCCCTAGGTAGAAATTTAAGCATGTTTAACAATAAAAACGGACATGTTAGTAAAGTATAGGGAAATACTTTCTTAGTTGGCGTCATCTACAGATTACTGACATCGAGTATGACAATCAAATGGTTCAAATGGTTCAAATGGTTCAAATGGTTGAGAACGGAATAGAAGAAGCTTTCGCTTAACGTGCTTCCGTGTCTGGTAGCAGTGGATCACCAATACCTCCAGGCAAGAACCTAGGTATATGAACGATAATAGAGGAAAAAAAGAATTTGGTAAATCATAATAATATGTTATCCTTAGTCCTTAAGAATAAGTCAAGTTCCCTCTTAAAGGACTCCTGGGAGGTCGCTTGGACTAGCTCAGTCGGCAGTGAACTCCAGCACTTGACAACTCTAACGTAGTAGAAGTTGTGTCTGCAGTCTGTTCTGCTATGTAGGGTCTCCAATTTCTGGGTGTTACCTCTGAGGTTAGTGTTATGACTAAGCTTAAGAAGTTGTTTAAGGAGATGACCAGAAGTATTAAGGATACTATAAGTCATACTATAAATCATTCGCTGGAAGGATTAACCCCGCTCTATGCGTCTTGGATTATCTCATATCCTGATTTCAGGGAAATTCAATCTTCCTAGAATCAACTTCGCGGAACATACATACATTGGAGGTGACAACTCTACTGAAGCTCTGTTCTTCAACTTCATCTGTTACCTCGAATTATTCGAAAATGTGAAGTCGGCAACTCGTTGGAGGAACAGTTAGACGCCGTCGCGCTTTCACTGGGTATTCATAAATGAAGAATTCCTAGTCGACGACCTCTCAATCCTGGCTCCCTGGGGAAAAGTGATCACGCCGTCCTATCCTTCAGTTTTGTCAGCGAAACTGAGTTAAGATATCCCACTAGCAACAGGCGCTGGAATTTAAAACGGTTGAATGTGTTAGCTTTACACGACTATCTACAACAGGTGGATTGGGATGTTCACCCTCAACTTGAAGTGGATGCTCATTGGGATTTTTTACTGCACGCGATCTTATGTGCTACTGAGCATTCAGTTCCTAAAATGGTCCCACAAAGCTACAAGCAACACCCAATCATCAAGAACCGCACCCGTCGTTTGCTAAGCCGCAAAAGACACTGTTGGGCTGAATATAAACGAACTGATAACAACGGCGCATACAGGCAATACAAACATATAAGGAACATATGTTCAAATGCAATAAGAGAAGACAGGCTTCAGTTCCAGACCAAGCTTATCGATAAATTCGTCCCCAATTCGAAAAGCCCCGACCGTTGCTGCTACCTTGACGTGGTGGTCGGGCTTGCCTATCGTGATGATCCAATCGAGCAGAGGTGTGAAAGCTGTAAGGTGTTTCCTTCAGGCAACCAGCATGACAGCGATGCTGCCTTCCCACAAGGAGGAGTGGGGTTAGAAAAGGTCAACCCTAAAAATGCACACCTCGCCTTATCCCACGGATTTCCGTCTACGGCGGTAAGGACTTTTGAAGAACGGAGCTAACACGTCAAAAATCCCCCACAAAAAGGACGTGCGTGACCGGCCTGAAGCAGTTGTCCATTGGACACTGCGGTCACGCTCCCAGGTCGTTATGACCAACACTAATCCAACTTCTTTTTCAGGTCCCTCAAGAAATACCCTTCCACTGTGTGGGCAGCCGGGAAGTGATACTAGCCCTCATACACTTAACTGCACACGAGACCAAGTTGGTCGCTTTCAAATCCTTCCTACACCTAATAAATCTGTTATCTCCACGACTAACCCTTCCCACGTCCTTTTATCACCTCGCACCGCTAGGGCAAACGATTCGAGTACACAGAACGTTATTCCTGGTCTCTTGAAACCACGCTCTAAACTACATGTAGGAACTTTTAATGTCCGAACATTGTGCCAAATAGGACAACAGGCTTCCTTAGCTAGGACTCTAGAATCTTACACCATCGATGCATGCTGCGTCTCCGAAACGCGCATACAAGATCCGAGTAGTGTCATTCATTTGACC
Organism: Schistosoma rodhaini; assembly: GCA_944470415.2. Classification (NCBI taxonomy): domain Eukaryota; kingdom Metazoa; phylum Platyhelminthes; class Trematoda; order Strigeidida; family Schistosomatidae; genus Schistosoma; species Schistosoma rodhaini. Next base: position 85,900,305 of record OX104044.1, read on the forward strand.
GCACCTAATCAAAATAAAGTTTCATCTCGATACACGCTTCGTGTGTCCGGAAGCCCTGATGCTGCTTCCCGTGGCCTCACTGGAGTAGGTATAGCATTAAGTCCTAGGGCAGAACTAGCTCTTTTAGACTGGATCCCAGTAGACAGTCGTCTATGCGCTGTCCGACTAAACGGATCAGTAAGGACCCGGAAAGATAGGGAAACTCGTCGTTGCCTCTTCGTCGTCTCTGCCTACTCTCCCACTGACTGCAGCTCAGACGATATAAAAGATGAGTTTTACAGGAAACTTTCTGACCTTCTCCGAGAAGCTAGGCGTTCTGATGTAGTAATAGTAGCAGGTGACTTTAATGCTCAAGTAGGCAAACTAAGTGAAAGGGAAAGACACCTGGGTGGATCTTATGGTGTCATGGCGAAAAGAACAGATAATGGCGACCGTCTGTTGCAGCTATGCTCAGATAACCGCCTATTTCTTGCAAATACTAACTTTAAGCATCAGGAAAAACATCTTTTGACATGGCGACTCCCGAGTTCGTCCTAACGTTGGACCCAATTAGATCACATCGCTATCAGCCACCGATGGAGGTGCTCGATAGAAGACTGTCTCTCATTCTGGGGCACATGCTTAGATTCAGATCATGCTCTAGTGCGAGCACGTATCTGTCTGCGTCTTACTGGTCGTAGGAAAGACACTGCAGGGAAGCCTCTAAGGGTTTTACTTAATGATAAGCAAGCTAAGAATATATTTCAGGAACAACTAGAAAAACAGTTAGACAAACATGTAAGTTGTGTCCACCCCGAAGCAGCGTGGAATGACATCCGAAAAGCTGTGGAAACAGCAGTGATATCCGCTAATAAGGTAAGCCATAAGGTCAGGGAGGAACAATGGATCTTGGCAGCATCTACCGCACTGATAGATGCTCGTAAACTCATCCCACCTGGCTCTGAGCATAACGAAGAGCGGAGTCAGCTTAAGCGAAGGTTAATAAGAAGCCTACGCAATGATCGTGAACAGTGGTGGGTAGCGAAAGCAAGAGAGATGGAAAAGGCAGCGGCAATAGGTAACAGCAGACAGCTTTTCAGACTTATTAAAGAAACCGGTATTAGGAGCCCAACTATTAGCGAAACCATCTCAGACAAAGATGGGCATATCATTCAGTCTCAATCCAGGAGATTGGATCGATGGGCAGAACACATTAGGGATCAGTTCAACTGGCCTTCAGCCACACTTCAATTACCCACGATCCCCAGTCGTCCTGAATGGCAAATTGAGGTAAGTCCTCCAACTCTCTACGAGGTTGAAAAAGCTATAGGAAATCTGAAGCGAGGGAGAGCAGCAAGCCCTGACAGGTTCGAGATGCGATTCTCTCCCTCGAAGTGCAAAATGTTACTTCAGGATTGGGTCGCAGCGACACCTGAACTAATGATAGGGAGTGAAGTAGTTGAGAGGGTCGACCACCTCACTTATCTTGAGAGTCTCTCATCAGCCCTTGTGGTCTGGTATGTGACGAAATCTCAGCACGGATGCAGAAGGCTCGTCTAGCTTTCGTCAACTTGCGTCATTTATGGCGTAGGCGAGATATCCGTCTAGCAACCAAAGGACGGGTTTACTGTGCAGCAGTTCGCTCCGTCCTTCTTTACGGCAGTGAAACATGGCCGATAAGAATAGAGGATATTCGTAGGCTACTAGTGTTCGATCATAAATGTCTTCGAAGCATTGCTCGTATATCCTGGGACCACCGGGTAAGTAATGCAGTTGTTAGGAAACGGGTACTAGGTAGGGATGGCAAATCGATTGATGAAGTAGTGAAACTTCATCAGTTGAGATGGCTGGGACATGTGTTACGTATGCCCGACCACCGACTGCCCCGACGTGCAATGTTTGATGGTGTAGGCGTAGGTTGGAAGAAAGCTAGGGGTGGCCAGACCTAAACGTGGCACAAATCAATGAAGTCACTGACAATTGGACTGAGCCATGTTGGTAGGTGTAGACTACCTGATTGGGATTCGCGAGATGACAGCAACCGATGGTTAGAGACCTTGAATGACATGGCTCAAAATCGTTTGCAATGGCGAAGGTGCATCCACTCTTAGTGTTCTACCAAATTCTAATCTTCTGAATTCCTCATGTCTTTATCTTTTTCTCTTTCCAAATTTATTTCACTGTACTATACTCCTTCAATAATTTCTTCAAATCCTAATCTTTTGGATTTCTGATTATACTCCTACTACTTCTACCACTATGGGATTTGAATCGACAACTGCACCTCTGTGCTAATGTGGTATGGCAACTCGAACTGATGTACGTACGCATGAAGTTCTACGTTGTGATTGAATCCGAAAAGCTTATTCAGTTACGCAGCTTCTCTTCGACAAGGCAACACTTCAGTTTCCCAAATGCTAGGTCCTAATGGCCCGACCAATAACGACGGTGATGCCGCTAACCTTTTGGCTGAACAATACTCTCAGACATTCTAGCTGACCCACATCAACCGTACTGAAGAAAGCTTCACCTGCACCTTTACAGAACTTTCCGAAGTGGACCTGAGTGCTGACTTGGTGCTCCGTAAACTGCAGAACCTAAAAAAAGACACTTCTCCTGGTCCGGATATGGTTCATTCCGCTGTATTGAGGGAAGCAGCTTCAATCCTGGCGACACCACTTAGCGTGATGTTTGCACACTCGCTAAGCAGAGGCAAACTACCGGAAATATGGAAGCTGGCCCACATCACATCAATTTTCAAAGGAGGTCGACGCAGTGAACCCTCAAGTTACCGACCAGTGTCCCTTCTCTCCATACCTTCCAAAATAATGGAATCCCTAGTATACGACGGCATACTAGAACACTTATCATCCTCAAAGTTCTTCTCGCCTCAACAGCATGGTTTCAGAAAAGGTCATTCTTGTATGACCAACCTGCTGACTGCGGTGGATAGATGGGCAGCCATCCTTGATCGCAAGGGGAAGGTTGACGTCATTTACCTGGACTTCTCAAAAGCTTTTGATAGGGTCAACCATGCATGTCTTATCAAGAAGCTTGGACGATTGGGTATAAAACCCCCTTTAGTTGACTGGATCACTTCATACCTAGAAAACCGACATTTTAAGGTCAGGGTTAACTTCACTCTCTCTCAGGCTATAGAATGTCCCAGTGGGGTCCCCCAGGGATCAATACTAGGACCTCTTCTATTCTTGATTTATTTAACGATGTTCCTCAACAAGTTTCATCTGACTTATTGCTTTTTGCTGATGATGTGAAACTTTGGAGAGAGATACGTAACCATATTGATATACTAGTTCTTCAGGATGATCTGACTGGACTTCAAAGTTGGGCAGATGACAACGGGCTTACTTTGAACACCTGAAAGTGTAAAGTAGTCCATCTGAGACATGTTGCAGACTACAGTTATAACTTAGGTAACTCACCTCTAGAAGTTTCCTAAGTCGAAATGTGTTTAGGAGTGTTGGTACCCTACGACCTGAAATCGTATGCGAACTGTGACAAAAACGCCTCTCAAGCAAACTTTGCACTGGTAACATTGAAGCGCATTTTTGGCCAGTTTGACGGTAGAACCTTCCATATAATCTTCAACAGTTTTATTCGTCCCCACTTAGAGTACGGAAACATAGTATTTCCTCCCTCCCTCCAAAAGGATAAGGACACTATGGAACGTATACAACGTCGAGCCACGAAATCAGTTCGAGGACTCGAATTCAAACCTTATGAAGAGCGCCTCCAATCACTTAACCTTTACCCGTTAGAGTATAGGCGTCTTAGAGGTGATCTTCTTATGACTTAAAGTATACTTAACACTTCTGGTCATCCCCTTAAACATCGGCGAGACTAAACTATGCTGCCGATTTTTGAACGAATCTTAAGTGACCTTGAGAAATATTAGCCAATAATAAGATATTTAGTATACAGTAAAAATATATTATACAAAACTCAAAAATTAAAGGGATACTGTTCTTTTACATGACTCAAAAACTTCTCAAGGTCAGATTTAGGTTCAGAAGTTCTAAAATCATAGTGCATACGGTACAGGAACACATCCATATGGCTCCATAGTTGCCGACCTCTGAAACCATGATGAGGTCTCAAAAACTCTTTCAGTCTTGACCACATGGCTTCTATGTAGTTAGTGTTCACTCCGGTTGCAGGGTCAACGAAATGGCACTTATGTATTAGAACTTCATGCAGGTATCCGAATCTACTTAGACACCTATACGTTCTCCAATCATCTGTATAAACCGTAGTGCCCGGCAGCACATATGGTTGTATAATCGGTATGATTGTTGGTGCCTGCCAGTTCCTGACTCATTGGAAGTGTCCTTTTTGTAATGACCTATCATAGATTCCAAGGACCTGTGAGGTATATTTATGGAAGAGGTACTTACCCAATCTTCTTCAGTACAATGGCCACGGTTGAATTTCCGTTTCCTTACAACCGTTTCGTCTATTTCAACAATATTCCCTACTCCTCCATACAATTGCTGTACGCTTGTCAGTTTTGTTGAACAAATATCTCGGCAAAACTCGTACCACTGAACTGCCGAATCTTCGCTTACATCGGCAAAGGCGGCAGCTAGTGTTACCGGTGCTTTTATTACCAAATTCACAACAAGGATCATAATTTGCGAAAAAAGTCCCTGTTCGAGCTGATTTTTTCTTCCAACATGAAGAACATCGAACGATAATATCATCACGATAGTCTGCACACCAAACAATGGTCATTTGACTACCGCAGTCACATGTATAGGGGCTTCTTAATAATCTTTTTTCTTGTAGACGCTCAATTATCACGTCTTCTCTAAAATCCGCTGTAAAGCGATCGTACGTAAGCATCAGGTACCGAACTTAGCGCTGTGACCTCGAAAACCCGCAAGAGCTTCTGGTTGGCTCGGCAGTATATTTCAGTCCCGCATAAACATCTTCTGAAGCTTAGCCACAACACTAACCTAAGAGGGAAGACCCGAAAACTGGAGACATAACTTAGCACAATAGACTGCAGACACAACTTCTACTCCGTAAGGGTTGTCAAATGCTGGAGTTCACTGCCGACTGAGCTAGTCCAAGCGACCTCCCAGGAGTCCTTTAAGAGGAAACTTGACTTATTCTTAAGGTCTAAGGGCAACATGCTATTTTGATTTACCAAACTCTTTTTTTCCTCTATTATCGTTCATATACCTATGTTCTTACCTGGAGGTATTGGTGATCCACTGCTACTAAACACGGAAGCCCGTTAAGCCAAAGCTTCTTCTATTTCGTTCTCAACCATTTGAACCATTTTGAAAGACCTTCAAAGTCGCTTGAAATACCTAAATCAGAAGCGAATTCCGGGATTTTGCCAATTGTAAAGAGGAAAGGGTGTGCCTACAAACCATTCTGCTATGACTTATTTCCAGTTCCTTTGCGTTATCATTAAGGTCAGTGTCAAGACTGAGCTTAAGTAGGTATTTTCGGGGACGTAGATTAGTGTTTAGAATGTTACTAGTAATTAGATTACCTCTAAAATATCTACACACTAATGGATAGAGGCTCATTTTACTGAGGCTATATTTGCAAGGCTTAAATGTAAGTCATCGAGCTGATTTCGTGAATCGCTTTTGCACACATCCTTATGTATTCTTATCCATTCAGAATGAGGTAGGAAACACTATATTTCCGTATTCTAAATGGGTCAGAATAAAACTGTTAAAGACTAAGACAAACACTCTACTGTCAGGCTGGAAAAAAGTGTGTGTTAACGTCAACGGTGTAAGGTGTGCTCAGAAGACATTTTCGTCTCGGTTAGAGTAAGACTCTAGATCATAGGGTGCCAACACCCCTTCGATACTTTTCAACTTGGGATACCTCTAACATGTCTCAGATGGACTAGTTTACACTTTGAAGTGCCAAAGGTTAATCAGTTGTCATTTGCCTAACTTTCAAGTTGAGTCGTATCCTCCTTAATTACCAGCCAATTATCTTGGTTGCAAACTAGTCTCCAGAGTTTCGTATAGCCAAAGTATAGCAATGCATCAAATAGCACTTGTTGAGGAAGGTCGTTTATACAGATTAGGAAGAGTTCCTAGCACTAAACCTCGAGGTACCCCACAAGGACATTCCATAGCTTGAGACAAAGCGAAGTTTCCTCCGGCCTTAAAAAGTCAATTGTTAAGAGATGAAGCGATATCTCATCGTTTGAGCTTATTGGTGTGACATATGTGACTGAACCTAACGAAAGCGTTCAAATTTCTTTCTTGATCAAGGATGGTTGTGCATCTGTACACCGTGGGCAGCAGGTTGTTTATGCAAGAATGACCCTTCCTGAAACTGTGCTGTTGGGGTAGAAAGAAGTTTGTGGATCGTAAGTAGTCACGAAGACCGTTGCATATCAGAGACTCTATAATTTTTGACGGTTTTGAAAGAATTAGTACCGGTTGGTAACTTGAAGGTCCGTTACGTCGACCTCCTTTGAAAGTCGGTATTATAAGAACCAGTTTTTTAGCGAATGTGAGAACATCGCGTCAAGATTGAAGACACTTCTCTTATCATGTCCGATTGTACCATTTGCAGGCCAGGAGAGATGTTCTTGCTTAGATGCTACGGTTTTTGATGCACCTTGTCAGTAATAGTGTTTCTTTTGGAGACCTATTGAGTTGTATGTGAAGCTCTCACTGGTGCAGCTAGTATGGGGAGGTTGAAATGTTTAAAAATACTGTTCTGCCAGAAGGTTGGTGGTGTCACCGCCGTTGTTGGTTGGGTCATCTGGACTTAACAATTAGAAGACCCCGGTTTTGGCTTGTCGAAGAGAGGTTGCCTGATGGAAAAAACTGTTTGGAAAGGAGATACATTTATTGATTAGCATTATTTGATACGGAAGTCTGTTTCCTCTAATGGCATTTGCGCATCCTTTCGTTGCTTATTTGAACTATCTGTATGTGTCGTTGTCGTCAGTTCGTTTGTATTCCGTTAAGCAATGATTTTTGCATATAAGCATTCGGAGACTGAGATTCTTGATGACTGTTCGTTGCTTGTAATGTTTGGGGACCGTTTACGGGACAGACTGTTTTGTAGCACATAAGATTGTTTACAGTAAGAAATGAAAATGAGCGTCCACATCAATTTGAAGGTGGATTTCCTAGTTTACCAGATGTAGAATGACCTGTAAAGCTGACACATACAACAGTTTTAAATTCCAACGCCTGTCGTTAGCAGGATGTTTAAGCTCACTTTTGCCTACAGCGAGATTTTATTCGCGAAAATAAATGAGACCGACTCACTCATTGACTACAGTTCTCGATGCCATATCTTAGGACTAGAACCCCTTTTGAAAAAAAGGCTTTTGTCCAATTTGATTACTTACCTCAAACTCCTTAAAAACCTCACCTATTTCACATGTTATATAGCCCTTGCCCAAGACTCACATGAATATAACCTTTGAGACAAGGTATTCACGGTCAAAGTTGGGAAATACTTCTTCCTCATCAAGTATACAGGATTATGGAACGGTCTTTCCTCTGAAATACGCATGATAGATGCATTACATACTTTTGTAATACTTATTTATCAAGCCGTCACTTGCACTGATCTAGCACGATTGAAAATATCTGCGTCCCACTGATACATCATAGGCTCTTCACATGTTTAGGCCATATTGGACTCTAAGTTCACTGCATCTCACTTTCCTACTTAGCAGTTGTATTAGATAACTTATCCTCTCCACGCTTTTGCTTGTAGTAGAAGGTAACTCACTGGGCCTATCGATACTACCAGTGGTTTTGCATCTACGGGGCCTGTTACCCATCAACCGATTAGGATGGCACGAAATAACATCAGCACCAAGTTAATGTAGGTTCCTTCTTGTCTATTCTACATCAGCTTTCTACTTTGTCGCACACTATGTTGACTTACATCTAGTTTTATTTCATCATTCATTGTCTTATTTATATATAATGTACTCTTATACTTTTTTCCGCCTACTTCGGTAAACAACTACTCTAAATTACACCCTTCTAAATGCCTACACTCTGACTGGCAACCTATACTTTACACTTCAGCCAATTAAAGCATTACATCGATGCCTTACCCACAGTCCATAATTTTTAACTACCTGATAAGCTTGTAAAATGGTACTTATAGAAATGATGTTTTTCAGCAGTATGTGAAACATTTTTAGCTCAAATATTCAAGTGCCTTGATGCTCCTTTGTTTTCCTGTTTTCAAAATCTCTCTCAGGGCACAGCTATAGGGCTTCTGACGCATGGAACAAGCTTGACGTGCGCGTTTTCTTAAGGTCATAGTTCACGCCGAGCGCTCCACAAATGTGCTTTTCAACAACTATAAATTTAGAAATTTCCATTGCATATATACTTAGCGCGGCCAGAATTATGATACAATTATGTCGAGCTTGGAACTAGTGTATAATATAGACGCGACGCCACACCGAAGAAATGTTTTAAAAACCACATCAGTGTAATATCAACGCTCCAAGAAATCTGCACGAATGTACTAATATTTACTTTTGCCCATTTAATCTATTTAACGGCCCTACTTGGTAAGCATACTGCAAGCAAACTAATGTTGCAATTTGTAGATCATGCCCGCCAAAATTGCGTGTACCTGCTATGACAGAAATATATTGCATAAATATGAGAAAATGTGAAACTCAACTCGATGAAACTCAACGTATACTCAACGAACACTTCAATTCATATTCGGGATTGCTACCGTGTACCAGGTAGTCCACAGTGTCACTTTTACATTTATCTTTATGCGTTCACTTTAATCAATCAGTATTCCGATCGTTTCACATTGAAATTGTTCATGAAAAGACAGTCGTGAACTAACCACAACTACGAGATTTTTACAAACTGGGAATTGCTGTTTGTGTAGGTTATGGTGAGTCGTGCATATATGGGTCACATTGGAGGAGAGATGGTCATAATGGCCATGGAACTTAACTAAAAATATAATAAAAGCTAGTTAGAAACCGAGTGTGAACAGCATATATGTAGGTGATGTTTAACGAGTCTTCGCCACGTCAAATGACTTAAAAATGAACCTTTGATCAACCTGCGGTTTGTAACAGAGTTGCAGTCTCAGCTACTGAGCATGAACTTCGGAAGATATTTGCTGTGATGATAACTGAGCGAGTAGTCTCTACAGTTAACGAGAACGTGATGAGGGCTGTGCGAGTCCTCAGGATAGGATGAATAGTCGGCTATTATCTCGTCGTTGAACTTGCAAGGTGCTTACCGATTTGAATGAAGCTAGGCTATGGTAGTTCTCAAGAGCAGGGTGAAGTGGCGACGAAAACAGTGTAAAGTAGGCTTTGCGCTGAAGGCAACATGGTAATATTTTTGGGACATCAAATTGAGAAGGCTGGTTTCACAATCGCGCTGGTAGAACTTGCTAACTTCCTCTGTGTTATTCTCTTCTTCTTTCCTTCGGTCAAGGATAAATCCTCATCTGTTTGCGAAATAGGGATAGATATGCCGGTACACAGAAAAGGCAACAAGGTGGAGGCGTCCACCTAACTGCCAATTTCTTTGAATTCCATAGCGGTGATTATGGGAAGTGTTACCAGCGAATTTCTCTTTGGCTGAATAGGGATACAGCTTTGTACTCGGTAAGTCTCGAAAAAATCGACCGTATGCAGATGTCCTTGAGAAGGGAAAGATGCTCGCTCTAATTGAAATATTTTAATCCTAAGAAGACATACACTCCATAGACGACCTGACTAGCGAAAATCCCGTTCCCTCCAACGCCAAAATATGCAGAATACCAAGAGCGAACATCACTGATACTCCACCCACTTTATACTTTCTGGGAGATCACGATATCTTGACCACTGTAAAGGACGTGAATATTTTTTGTGTTACTCCAGGTGTCGCATTTCAAGGGCATTCTGGAGAAAACATAGTATACTCCGTCTCAGAGTTTCTCACAGGAGCACTAGGTTGCTTGGTTCCTGAATTGTTTAAAACCATTTCACTGTTTATCTAAAAATATATTTGGAAGGAGAGAAACCGTTCTTTACTGTGACCTTAAGAAGAATTTTGCTTTCTTGGAGAGCATTCAAAGAAGTATCTAAAAACGTACTCGGGTGAAAAAATAAACCCTGCTCAAACTATCTGCAAGCTACTGCTGTACAGGTGGATGAGAGGGATATAATCCTGGTGTATCATATTTTACATGTTCACTGCACATTATTATGTAACTGATAGTTTTCAGTAATAAGCTACGCATGAGATGAAATTTGCTAAAGTACAAGGATCTGAGATGATAAATAAATCCCTGATACTTTCATTTATATGTGTGCATGTTTTTGTGTTTTCCAAGAAGAGATCCAAAAAATTCATTTTGTGAAAATTGCATGTCAACGTACGTGAGGATACCACTGATATTCTAGTTTGGCAACTAGCAACCAGTAGTATCTTCTATAATCGTTCTTTCCCAGTCGAATAGAAAGCAGAAGTCAGACGAGGAGAGGTAGGAAAGATATATTTGATGCGTTACCAATATATCGAGGAACCTTTACTATAAGCTGGCTAATGAACGTAGGAGCTGTGTTCAACGCCGTGTTGCAACGTGATCTGGTACTGATGCATGACCGAAAGCCTTCAGTTAAACCAGTCCACTTAAACAACGTGGTCAGCATCCAATGTCGAACACTTAATGAGCTATTGATTTTGGGGAATTATTTACAGCTACAGATCACTCCCCCCCTAGTGAGGTAGTGATGCCCATAAGACGTGACCAGACAGAAGTTTAAACCCAACGAGTTTGTCTTTGGTAAGCACTGTTCTGATATCTTGCTTCGTTTAGCAGCGTCTGGTCGTCTTTCCTTAAACTATGGTACCAAAATGTACAACATAACAATAAAGAAGCATAGTACAATGAAAATTTCGGTTCCTTGCAAAACTTCGTCGTTCTTTTCCAGCCGTCCTGGAAAAGAGAAAAAATAAAACGTGTGAGTGCATGTCGAAAATACACTCGTACTTGCGTAAGGACACAAGATGAGCGGGGAAAAAATGACTAAACTAATACACTTACAAACAGCGTGAAAGCGATCGGAAAAAAGGTTATTTTAGTTTTTTTATATAAATAAAAAATTATCATATTAAAAAAATTTTTTATAATAAACTATGGAAGGGTAATTCAAGATAAAGCTTATGTCCTACTTGCAATATTCGTTAAGATGTTCTGGAAATCTTACTCGTCTTCCAGAACGCGTTGTTTTAGGTTTATTTATCGATGTCGACGGAGTATCAAGTTGTGTGTCGGCTGTCATGTAGAGTACTACGAGTGTAGTAGCCGTGTCGAACGATTATACCGAAGGAAATTCGACGTAGTTAGGGATTCCTTTTAGGTACGCTGCTTTGAGTCGATCGATACTGATGCTATCGTTCGTACCGTTCTTATCGACAACATAGTACTTGGGTTCGCGTTGAAGAACTTTGAAGGATCCTTCATATGCTGATTCAAGGGGTCGTCGATGTGAGTCTCGACGAACGGAGACGTGTGTTCTATGTCGTAATTCGGGTTGAACGAAAACATCAGTTGATTGAGGTCGAGTGTGAGCAGGTTTAACTGAACGCATAGCGTTTGTAAGCCTACTCGTGTAAGAGTTTAGATCCATGTTCAATGAAAAAGCTTAAGGATCTACGAATTCTCCTGGGAGTCGGAGTGTCGTTCCGTAAACGAGTTGAGATGCCGTGTATCCAATGTCAGCTTTCACTGCATTGCGGATACCTAGCAAGACGAGTGGAAGAGCGTCTGTCCACTGTGAAACGTTTGAAGCTGATAATGAAGCTTTTAGTTGTCGATGAAAACGTTCTACCAACCCATTTGCTTGTGGGTGGTAGGCGGTCGTTCGGAAGCGCGTGATTCCTAAAAGTGTGGTCAGACAACGGAAAAGTCCAGATTCGAACTGGCGTCCGCGGTCTGTAGTGATGGTTGAAGGGCAGCCGAAATTTGCTACCCATCGTTCGACGAAAGCGCGGGCCACGGTTTCAGCAGTAATGTCCTTAATCGGTACTGCTTCTGGCCATCGAGTGAAACGGTCTACGCATGTTAGGAGATATGAGTATCCGTTCGAGTCGGGTAAGGGTCCTACCAAATCTAGATGGATGTGGTCGAAACGAGCGTCAGGGGTTTTGAAAGAACCTAAGGGACATTTGTTGTGTCTTATGACCTTAGATTTCTGACAGCTTACACAGGAGCGTGCCCACTCCCTCACGTCTTTATTCATGCCAGGCCAACAAAAGCGTTCGGCTATAAGTTTGACTGTTGCACGAGCACCTGAATGAGAAAGATTGTGCAACGTATTGAAGACGTTGCGTCGATAATGTTTTGGTACTATTGAATGATCCCTACCTGTAGATGTGTCACAGAGTAAGGTTTCCTTACCTGTTCCCATCTGCTTAATACTTAGTTTTAGAGTTGTCGAGGATAACTCATGCTGAAGATCAATGTCTTCTTTTTGAAGCTGAGCGAGTTTAAGAAGGTCGATTCCTTGGAAACTGTTCAAGGAACTTATTCGAGACAAGGCGTCTGCGACTACATTGTTAGATTCGGAAATATGTTGTATATGTGAAGTAAACTGCGAAATGTAGTCGAGTTGTCGAGACTCTCGCGGTGAGTACTTGTCTGAAGATGAATTTAAAGAGAAGGTAAGAGGTTTGTGATCGGTAAAAGCGTGAATTCTCTTCCTTCGATGGAATGTTGGAAATGCTGTACAGCACAATACATAGCTAGGAGTTCCCTACCGAACATGCTGTACCTAGATTCAGCGTCTAGCAACCGTCTCGTAAAAAATCCTAAAGGTTGCCACGAGTTGTTAACCCATTGTTGTAAGACTCCTCCGATTGCTGAGTCGGATGCGTCTACGGCGATACTAATGGGCGCTTGAGTGTCCTGATGAGCAAGCAAGGTTGCTTTAGCGATGTGTTCCTTAACTGTGGAGAATGCTTTACGGGCTATGTCGTCTAAACTAATTGATTTCGCATTTCCACGAAGCTGATCGGTTAACGGTTTCATTAGGGATGCGCATTTGGGTATGAACCGTCTATAGAAACTTACGAGTCCGTTAAAAGTTCGTAAGTGCTTGATCGTGGTCGGTTCTGGGTAATCCAGAATGGCCGTCACTTTGCTCCTAAGGGGTCGGATGCCTTGGGCATCAATGGTGTGTCCTAAGAAGTCTAAGGAGTTTGTTCCGATTTGACATTTCTGTATGTTGACAGTAATGCCATGCCTTTGGAGTCGATCGAAAACAATGTCCAGATGCTTGAGATGCGATTCTCTGTCCAAACTTGCTATCAGACAGTCATCAACATACGCATGTACGAAGTTGAGACCTCGGAAGACGTCGTCTATAAACCTGTGGGAGGTTTGAGCCGCGTTTCTTAAACCAAAAGGCATTCGTAGAAATTCGTAAAGACCGAAGGGAGTGATGATGGCGGTTTTAGGAATGTCGCCAGGTGCCATCGGGAATTGGTTATAAGCTTTAACCAAGTCGATTTTCGAAAAGACAGTTGTACCTTTCAAGGTAGCTGTCAAATCGTGAATATGAGGCAGCGGGTAACGATCGGGAATGGTTTTAGCATTCAGACGCCGATAATCACCAGTTGGCTGCCAATCATTGCTGTCCTTTTTAGGGACCATGTGCAATGGGGATGACCATGGACTATTCGATGGTCGAATTATCCCTAAATCTATCATGTGGTCGAATTCGTTTTTGGCTAACCTAAGTTTTTCGGGAGCGAGTCGACGGGCTTTAGAAAATACAGGCGGTCCTGTAGTGGAGATGTGATGTGTAACATTGCTGGTTACACAAGGCAATTTCGATTGCGATTGGTATATCCCAGGGTATTTGTCGAGTACCGATTGGTAGAATGGGTCTATAGTGTGCTTAATCGTGACTGGGGATAACCTGCAACCAGAACAAGGAGTTGCGCTAACAGATAACTTAATGTTTCCGTCTATTAACCTTCGTGCGCGTGTGTCGATGAGTAGATTGTGGTATTGTAACAGGTCTATACCAATGATTGGCATAGAGACACATGCAACCACGAAAATCCAGTGTATGGGTTTGCGTAAACCTACGTTAAGGTAGACGTACCTTTTACCGTAAATAGCGATCGGCTTTCCGTTTGCCGCCTGTAAACTTAAAACAGACTAGCTAAGTCTGTCGTTGGAATTCGCTGGAAGAACGCTAACTTCTGCGCCAGTGTCGACGAGGTGGCGAACTTTCGTAGTCACATCCGTGACATATAAGAGGCGGCTGTGTTCGCCGGCTACGGTTGCCGTTAATGCGTGCCGGCTGGGAAGTTTCCCGAACTGTTTTTCGTGTCACTCGCTTTTGAGGTAGGATAATTGCAAGGTTTCCTGCAATTTCTGGAAAACTTATCGTACTGGTTATGATACCAGCACCAGTCGGGATTGTCTGTCTCTCGTGGTCGAGAGCCAGATCGCTTACGTGAAACGCTTCTACGCGGGGTTTTTGACCGACTACGGTCATTACGGAACCTAAGATATCGTGTCAGTGTATGACATAGTTCGGTTATGTCAGACGGGGTCGTTTGAGGTTTTTTTGACGGAAAAGACCTCGGCGCTAGTGGATTTGGTGATTTCTAGGATTCGGTTGGCAGATGCAGCTAGCTCATCTATGGCGTTGTTTTGAAATGAAACAATCACTGCCTGCACCTGATGAGGAAGTTTAGACAAGAAAAGTTGTCTGAATAGGCCATCATCGAAAGTTCGTTGGACGATAACTTCTCTCATTCTTAGTAACATGTCTGTCGCAGAACCCTGTTGCATGTTGATGTTATGAAAGAGTTGGTTTAACCGTTGTCGGTCGGTTAGGTCTCCACGTTTGAGAATCGAACATCTAAGAGTTTCGTAAGGTTCGGGAACATCACTAGTAAACATACTAGGTGTTACGTAACTGTTAAACTCGAGCGGTAACGGCTTAACTACCACGAGGAATCGTGTGCGCGAGTCCGTGATTCCGTGCATGCAAAAATCAGCTTCTGCGTAGCAGAACCAGGACTCGATATTGTCGGGCCGAAATGGCGTTAACTGAATTGAAATAGGGGGAATAGACTTTAACTTAAAAACATTGGGTGAGTGTTTCGTCATAGTAATATAGATAACGAAAAATGTCTAATTAAAATATATCTGGGGAAAAAAATTCGCGAAAAAACAGTATATCACAATATATAAAATTCAAATAAAGAATAACAATGAATAATAATATTCCAAAATGGAACAGACTCACAGTATATTGACTTGGTGTACCAGATCACGTCGGTCTCACCACTGAGGATCCCACTGATATTCTAGTTTGGCAACTAGCAACCAGTAGTATCTTCTATAATCGTTCTTTCCCAGTCGAATAGAAAGCAGAAGTCAGACGAGGAGAGGTAGGAAAGATATATTTGATGCGTTACCAATATATCGAGGAACCTTTACTATAAGCTGGCTAATGAACGTAGGAGCTGTGTTCAACGCCGTGTTGCAACGTGATCTGGTACTGATGCATGACCGAAAGCCTTCAGTTAAACCAGTCCACTTAAACAACGTGGTCAGCATCCAATGTCGAACACTTAATGAGCTATTGATTTTGGGGAATTATTTACAGCTACATACGCATACCGACTTATTCTCCTTTATTCAGCGTTTTGTAACCTTAGGTAAGAACGGGTTGATTTGACACTAGTGTAGTACTAAGAAATAATAACGGAGATTACTGTGTTAATGCTCTTTTATTTAAATAAATTGCTTTGCCCTATAGTTTCTGAAAGGATTATAATAAGAATCGTACCTACCCATTACTAGGGAAGTTCTCTTACTACCCAGTTACAGATCCAAGAGTGCCAACTGTCTACTAGTTCTGACAACTAAAAATGAAGTTGGGCACATGAAACCTCATTACTTAACACATAGTTGAAATCCCACCTGTCGACGAAAAATTAGATCTTTTGAGGACTACAAAAACATACTGCATCCTGTCTATCCAATACTGGAATTACAAAGCTCCATCAAACCACCTTGCCACTGTCCAGCGCTTAGAATTCTTTCCTTAAGTAGCGCAACTTATAAAGATAGTGGTTACGGCGGATTCTAAATGGTTAGCGGAATTCCAAATAGTTGTTTCTAAATCATAATATTTTCAGCAATTTACAGAGGCATTGCTGTCTTCAGACGATGCAAGTTTTGAGCGTCTGTTGTTCGATGAAGTTAGAACGCAGGCTCTTGAAGTATGTACTCCTCAAGTTTTCAAACCTTCGGAGAATATATCAACCGAACCATTTGGCGAGAGTGACTTCGAGTCAAGCAAATCAGAATACGCTGCCTTAGAACGAACACTATTTCGTAGTTTTGAATTATTTATTGCTGGGAGGGAATTAATCAAAAATCAGGATGCAAGTGAATGTGCTAATCAACTTGAAGCTTACCTGCAATCCGTGGCTCCGAGTGAACAGGGTATATGTGGTCGAATATTTCAAGCCAATGAACCAACCTATTGTTGCAGGTAGTAAAGCTAAGTTTTCTACAACGTTGTCTGTTTGAACTGGTCGGGTGTGTTACGTGACTCTGAGGTCCCGGTCGATCGTAATAAGCTCTTACTAGCGTATGTATTATATTCAGTATACTAGTCAGGGATTAACATTGATGAGCAATCGTAGAAATCGTGGCTGAGATTTTGGATTGTTTCTGGGTAAAGATGTCTTGATACTGTTCTGTTTATTATGGCTAACATCATTGTTCTCTTGTCGTTTAGTCCAGTATTAAAAATAAAAATGTAGATTGTGTACATAATGTCTTACAACTTGCATTGGTGTAAAGTCTCATCTTATCTGAAAAGCAGAAAACTAAGGAAATAGTAAGATAGCCCTAAATGTTCTGGTACAGCCAAGGGTGAGGAGAGTTCGCTCTCTCGAAATACTCCCATATGGTCACTTGTATATAGTCACTGCCACGGTAATTCTATCTACTGCATTGTCCTGGCGGTGGTGTTAATTAGGTAGTCGAAAGGATAAAATTCGAAATTCTGGCACTTACACCGGGTTTGTGGATGCGGAGGATCCAGGTAGAGGGGTTGGAAAACCCTAATCCTAAAACACTTGTGCACATGGGCTCCAAAATCCTAAGAATAAATGGTGTAAAGACCTGTTCTTGGTCGCAGGTTACCATGATGCCTCATCTAACTCCATAGCCCTGTGGATTAAACCTCTAGGTCAGTGACCCGGGAAATGACCCCAAGTCTCGGTCTGGGCTATGATCAATATATATCCTTGCAGGAATGTGGAGTAACCTAATTTGCCCTACTTCACCAGTGCGACAAAATAAATAGTCGTATTACCAATGATAGTATGATGGACCGAACATTGCGAATACGGTTTTGGATGAGGGAACACCGGAATTCAAAATATAAAGTGAATAAATCTGTACCACTGTGACCATTTCTAACGTATATAACCTAACTTCTGCAACCATTGACCGTAGTTATCACACTGATTCCAAGCATGTAGTTTAGACCTGCTGACGTGGCTCAGATAAATAAGCAGTTGCTTCTTGTACTAGTACCCTGTGTTGGTTTGAGAGCTGATTTGCTTCTAAGCTATTCCTACTCCAGACAGCATTGCAAAAAGAGTTTGGGAGCGGTTCATGCAATTATTCGATTCTGAGGTTATTGTAAGAAAACCTTTCAGGGCGATTTTTCTGGTCTATGACCAGCTTGCTACTTAATGTAGTGTAATGTTAACGTTTTACGCGAATTTATAGGCTCGAAATCTAATAATGAACTTAATTTAACTAGCAAATATTAACGAATCCCAATGAATTTTCATGCTTCAACGAAGTTTATGTATTTGATTTTGAAGAACTTCGTACTATAGTTATTAATGTAGTTTATTGTCCTTGATCATAGTTGGTGGTTCTAGCCTGTCACCTACTGGTTGAACATCGAGAGCTTTAACAGGTAGAATGCACAGTATGTCTATAAACTCATAGGTCATCAAGACATATGACTTTCGACAACTGAGGTAGTGAAACAACCTTCATCATAATCTGGTAAGTGTATTACTTATTTCATAGCCTAATGCTCCTCGTACAAAATCGTCGATCGGACAAATCAGAGTACAAAAATAAAAGCAAATGCTAATATGCAATTATTAAGATTGAATTTACAAGTGAACATCTCACGAATCCCCCACCTATGGAAATCACAAGCAATAATATCTGAAGTTAGGTCTATATGCAAAGCGACAATCTGTCATTGCTATATTTATTAGTTGCTTAGTTTGTTATAGCCCAACAACCTTGAAGTAGTATTTAACTCATATATTCGTGGTTCCAGATACAGAAATATGGAAACATCTTTGTTTTTCTCAAGTATCTAATCCAGTGTGCCTAGTTGCTTTGCTAATCTTAGGTTTTCAGAGTTTAACCTGTTCTTCATCACCTTCGAGGTGCAACTATGTCATTCAATCGGTAATTCTGACCTTGCTCTAAAACATACAGTAATGTACATTTATTTTCCTTTACCAGCTTAAAGTCAGTGGAGGGGTTTTTCATAACACTCAACTTGCTTGAATTGATCAGGGTTAGGGATTTAGTTAAGAAAATTTTGAGAGAAAATATTGAAAATTTCGAATCCACAGTTAATAAGTAATAGCTTAATATACATATACACATACGTGTGTTAGGTCATACATGTTGTATCAAGGATGTAGAAATTATCTAATAATTTATAAATCGATTTTCTGGTTAAGCTATATGGGGTCGCTAGGCTTCAATTTCAAGGTTTTTTCGACAGTTAGACGTGTTAGTCATGGATATATATCTTTAGAAAGTGTGCTTGGTAACATACGCCTTAGAGGCCTGCTATTTGATACCTAGTCACCACTGTTCCAATTTCTTTTTATGTGATTTGTATTTTGATGAGTTGTGTTGACATGTTAACTGGTACTGGTCGAAGTAAGTTTTTTTCTTTACACTGTGCTAAGATCTGATGATAGGTTCATTTACTCGTGTTGTTACGTAAGTGGTTTAACCACATCTTCCCACCAGATCAAAACGTTTGTGTTTTTATTTGAATATGTGTCATTAAATGCTGTCAAATAATTAAACAGTACTGTCTGGCGATAATGAATTTCTATAAAATTTGTGGAGCTACTTCACTCGAATCCGTGGTTTAGTTCTCATAGCTTGATTGGCCTCTGCCAGTAAAGGCCCCTAGCAGTTCACTACCTACTGATCGTTCATCCAAAGTTGGATGTTCACAGCTATTTGAACTATTAGTAACGTCATTTTGGGTAGTTACTGTTTCTTAATGAATTTTGTGTAATTTGTGGGCTTGGAATATCGATCTTATGGTAGAATACCAAGCAATGTTTAGGTCAGTCAGCTACACTGACAAGTGGACTGGGCCATGTTGGTAGGTGTAGACTACCTGGTTGGGATTCGCGAGATGAAAGCAACCGATGGTTAGAGACCTTGAATGACATGGCTCCAAATCGTTTGCAATGGCGAAGATGCATCCACTCTTTGTGTTCTACCAAATTCTAATCTTCTGAATTCCTCATGTCTTTATCTTTTTCTCTTTCCAAATTTATTTCACTGTACTATACTCCTTCAATAATTTCTTCAAACCCTAATCTTTTGGATTTCTGATTATACTCCTACTACTTCTACCACTATGGGATTTGAATCGATAACTGCATCTCTGTGCTAATGTGGTATGGCAACTCGAACTGATGTAGGTACGTACGAAGTTCTACGTTGTGACTGACTGACTGACTGACTGACAGTCAGCTACAACGTAGGACCAGGCACATATATATTTGTCCAAGTTACTATACCTCATCAGCGTAACAAAATGAATTCTGAGTCAGAGTTTTATACTTCATGATAATTTCAAGGTTTGGACATTGTTCCGTTCACATGACATTTTTATTACCCATCGTATTTTTGTGTGTTACGACACTTACATTTAGGTAACATTAACTTTTTCTAGGAACTGTTTGTTCATCTTTGTTCAAATTCTAGGGATTGTGCAATTGACTCAACGTGTGTATTATGCAGGGGATGTTTCTTCAACAGTGCTCACATTAAACACAATTATAAAGTGGGTTATTGGCAGTATCTATTTTGGGTATTTTTTATTATTCCAAAGTTTTTATTATTACGATATTTTCATAAGAGGGTGAATATAAATGATTTATAAATTGAACTCTGAACTACTCTTTGTATAAGGAATAATGATATCATTCGAGTGCTCAAAGTGAAGTATATGGCTCGTAATATTTGAACTCTCTACTTGTTCGACTTATTGTTTTTTATAAAACATACTTTATCCAGTGTTTTTTGCACGCTTAAAGAGAGTATAAGTGAGAGTGTTCCCAAAAAATCTGAGAACAGTAAGTTAAAATCAAAGGACAGGAGAGGACAACAATATGGACGTATAAATTATTCTGGTTGAAGACCATGACAACAGTAGTCAGTTGCAATTAAAGTTTAATCCAATAAGCTAAAATTTTTATCTTTTTTGTAACTTATAGGATACATTATTGCATAAGATATTCAATACTTTAAATGACTTAATTTATACCATTGTTAAAGTAACCTTATGTATGGGTTTTGTTAGTCCATTTGACAACACACACATTTAAGACCATACTGGAGCTCGAACTGCGGCGCTGGGTAATGCAATGTGCAAAATTTGAACAAACATAAATGTCCTCAATGTCTTAGACACATTTTTGCTCATGGGTCTCATCAATCATAGAAGTCTTAAGTTCTTGGACATTGAACAAAATTCACAGTTCGTTGATTACAAACTTGTGTCCAAAAGTCTCTGATATTTGATATTTTAACTGACAGTATGCACTAATGTCCTTTTAAAATTTAAGCTCATCAATTCCATTTAATCTTCTTAATCGTTTCTTGTTATGCGTATGAAGCCAAAAATTTACTGGTTAAATGTTGATCTTTCAAACAATTGTACGGCTTATAAGGAAAGATGGATAGTGGCTAGCGGTGGAATCCAGGACGCGCGTTTCGTCCTATTTGGGACTCGTCAGCTGGATGTACCTGCATCTTAGAGTTGATGTTCACTACCCATCTTTGCTTATAATGCTTGTGAATTAAGGCAATGTCGAGTCAGTCAGTCAGTCAGCGACAACGTAGGACCAGGCACATATATGCATCGGTCCAAGTTGCCATACCTCGTTAGCACAACAAGATGAACACCGGATTCATAGAAGTAATTAATTTAGTGGTGGTAGTATATAAAAGAAAGATTTTATATAAAAATATAGTATAGGAAGAAAGGTATTAAGCGATTTTAATCTCAAGGTTTAAGGGAACATAAACAGTGTACACACCTACGCCATTATGATAGATTCTGAGCCATGTCACCCAGAGTCTCCAACCATTGGTTACGATAGTCACGCGGACCCCAACCAGGTAGTCTTCATCTACCAGCATGGATCAGGCTAAAAGTTAGTGACTTCAAGCACTGATGCCATGTTTTGGTTTGGCCTCCCCCTAACTCTCTTCCAACCATTCTGTACACTAGTCAACATTGCGCGTCGTGGTAATCAGTGTTCAGGCATACTTAACACATGGCCTAACCATGTCAGTCGATGAAGATTCATGACGTTATCAACTGATTTACCATCATTACTCAATACCCTGCGTCTAACCTCACTATTACTTACCTGGTGATCCCAGCAGATGCGAGCAATATTTCTAAAACATCTTTGGTCAAATACCAGTAACCTACGAGTATCTTCTACTCTTAATGGCTATGTTTCGCAGCCGTAAAGTAGGACAGAACGAACTATTGCGCAGTATACTCGTCCCTTAATTGATAGACGTATATCTCGTCTTCGCCATAGGTGACGTAAGTTGGCAAAAGCCAAACGAGCTTTTTGAATCCGTGCTGAGATTTCGTCAGACACCAACCCATTAGGGCTGATCAGACTTACAAGATAAGTAAAGTTGTCGACGCGTTCGACTACTTCACTCCCTATCCTTAGTTCAGATGTCGACTCAGGCCAAGCCCGACCACCACGTCAAGGTAGCAGCAACGATCGGGCAATATCGAGGCAATACGCACAGTATGCACATATGCCAATAAGAGTCATTTGCACTCCTAAGCATCAATGGTAAGATTCAAACAAACTATTGTACGGTTTACTACGAATTCTAATGTGACACTAAATTCGCTTTTATGCCGTAATTTCACATTTGTCGCACTGAGATACACAAAAGGATATATGTTTAACTGGGTCATAAATGAGGGGAACATATACTTTTTGACTAATTATTACATTCAAGTAGATTATGCTGTCAATAATGATTAGCTAATTAAATATCACTCTATCCCGCGTACAGATTAATTTTTAGCATAGTTTCCGGCGATATTTAAAATTTTTGTGGTATTTTTTCACTAAAAAGCCAATAGTAGCTTTATTCAATACTATAAAAATTATTACAGAAAAGAATTCTTAGGACCGATCGTCTAATATTACAACAAATGTCTCTTTAATACACAATGAAATTGCAATTATCCAAAGCATATTTTACAAATATTCTCAGCAGTTAGTGTCGGGCATCTGTATTCTATTATTAAAGTTTTCTGTCGATTTTGATGCTACAGCTATTTCTCTATTCATCATGTGTAAGGTTTGTGAACTCCAATCTATTTGCGTCTCATTTTTCCCGAGGATAGTTTAAAAGTAAAATGCTCCAAGAATTGCAGTGTTCCTATTTGAGTTTTCTAGTGTTCAGCATCTCAATAATTTGAAACATTTCCATACTAACTCGTGAGTACGGATAACTACCATTCGTGATCATTTAATTTAAACATATATAATACAGGTAGTTTAATCTCAGTATTTGGACAGTTAGTAAATAGGTTCTTAAACACTTTAATAGGCTATCAAATTTTTTTCCCCCCTGTTTATGTTATGACGCATGTGAGTCTTTCCAGTTTGTCATATTAGATTGGCACGACGAGATGAAATAGCAACAAAGGTCGAAATGATATGGTGGCAGTGATAAAAAGAAGGACCATAACATAGGAATGTATTTATCAAGGGATAGTGGAATTCAAGATATGGAGAGATATGAAAAGTTCACGTCATCTGGCAAAACATGGTACCCGAAAATGAAGTGTGCCATACAAAGTATCGGTTATTGTTCTGAGACCTCCCCCAAACCAGAGAGTTGTGATGAACAGGCAAATGCCAGTCTCTTTCAGCCTTATTTCATACCATGGCAAGATGTTATAAACTGACCATCTCTATTTTTTCCAGCCAGTCCCTGTGTTGGTAATAATACGCGATGTGAAAGCCACTGGAATAACATTTGCAAGACATGCTCAAGCCCACGAATCTGGTGTTTCAAGATAGTAATAGTAGTTGAATTATCGTCACTGTACCTAAACATTTTGACGAACTTCGGCATTGCTGGCATGGTCTTGCCACTGAATGTCAGCGATCGTTCAGAGTCAACAATGATCGAACACAGAATGGTCCAGCATTTCTACAACTAGGAGGGGCCAGGTTTTACACGCATAGAGTGAAACCTCTCCCACCTTCGCATCGTACACCTAAACGTTATATCCAAACTGAAATCACAACAACGCCAAAGATGTCCCAGATTGACCTCTGACTTTCACTATGCGTAGGTTGATTTCATCTGTCACGTCACCACCAGCACTCAGACTACCCATATATATGAATTTCGCGATTACTTTAACGTTTCACTCCTAGGAGTGAGTAATGGTATAGACTTGCGCCAGTCTTGTAAAAGTACTTTGGACTTAGAAGGTTCAGACACAGTCATGCCTACGGACACTGATTGCCAACTGACTATATGCGGATTGCATGGTTTGAGTATTCTTGCACAGTAAGACAATTTTGTTCACTTACTGAAGGTCAGAAAGTTTTTTCCGAGTAACATCCACACCACCGTTACATATTCCCATCTAAGTTGTGTGGTGCCCTTTCGTACCAATATGTGTGTGTTTAAATAAATAAGTTTCTAGAATGTTATCGATGGCAAAGTTGAGGAGGAATGATCAGAATTCGCATTTGTGCCTAATCCCACTACTTGGATGGAACAATGAGTGAGGGTTCCGGTGTACCCTCACTCTGCTTGGGTTGTTCATACATAGGGCCTTCAAGATGTTAATGAACTTCCGAGGCACACCCTTCTTCAACAGAATCCCAGAAAACAGTCCTGTCTAACAAATTGAAGACGACCCTATTATCAAGAAACACAACGATTGTTGGCTTACCTTGAGCATGGAGGTGTTCTAATATTTGGCGGAGGGTGAAGATATGATCAATACATTCTCTATCAGAATGAAAACCAGTCTATTCCTTAAGTGTCAACCTTTCTCGGGTTTCGAACAATCTACGAAGTATGACAAGCCAATAATTTGGACGCAATCAGAAGTAGACTAATCACGTGATAGTTGTCATATGCGTGATACAGGGTGATACAAGTTTTTCGAGTCTTCCCAAACAAGCCAGTCAATTGCCTAACCAGAAGTTTGCCATCATGCTTAGAAAGAACCAGGAGTAAGGCATCTAGTCTTGGTAACTTGTACTATTTCAAGAGTTGAATTTCCTTGTGGACCTCCGCCTCATTTGTGGGATCGGTCGTCACCATCCATGAACTGCAGGACAGAGTATTCAATATTGGTGGGAAAACAGGTCAGCTGAAATGCTACTCAGAGAACTGCTTATCATCCAAGATGTCTTTGAGTATCGCTTATTGGCACTCCACCAACTTCGCAGATTGTTTCACTTACACTAGGCTTCTTGCTGCTAGTGGGTCGGATGAATTAAAATAGCTTCTGCCAGTTAGTAAAAGCAGCAGCAGCAGCTTCTAACTGGAAGACACGCTCTGATCACTAGGTTTATCTTCTTTTACTTAAACTTTCTGACATTTCAATCAGACTTTCGATTCACCGGAGTAGACTGTGGTGCCTCGAGAGGTTTTAAGAAGCCTGTAAAAACCCATTCCTCTAAGGCAGGAGGTTTGACAAAGTCACAAAAGACATCAAGTGAATGCACTCAATGTTCATTTACGCATCCTCGGGTCAAGTATAGGATCATAATGAATGCTTACCCTTGTTTAAAAGTCTAATATTATGATCACGATGTTAGTGATGTTTTTTCCTTGTTATCTACTGCTAATATGTTATAATTCCGAGTAAAAACCGTTGGTTTATCTTGACTGATAGCGTAATCAAGACAAACTACTAAACCGAATGTATAGCTATTTTTATTTTTTTTAACTACTTTTTATATTACATTTTTTAGATAAGCACATCCATTGGTGTCGGCTATTGTGATTGCGGAGATCCCGAAGCTTGGCGTTCAGATGCTTGGTGTAAACTTCACAAAAACACATCAAAAGACGAAGGAGGTGAAGAGAACAACGTATCCAAACTTACTGATACTGAAAATACAGATGTAAAGTTAAGAGCTGAACTTGAAAATCTCCGTCGACGAGTTAATGGTCTTCCAAGTGATATTGTTATGCGTACGGGGAAATTATTGAAACCTTTAATAAAGAGTGCAATTCTTTGTCTTACTGATTTAATCCAAGTAAGATTACCTAATATTTAATAATTACCAGATACATAGTTACTTTTTATGACGTCATTTTCAAGTGACACATTTTCTAAAACTTTTATTTCTTATCCTAAAGGAAAAAAATCTGCATCTTTGTTCTGGCTTGCAGCTTTTGACATTCTGGTGTCCGTTTACAATATATATATATATATATATATAACACTTATGATTTAACTTGTCTTAAGGTGACATCATTCACAGATAATCAGTCAACCATAGCTAACGTAGAGTCTGGTATCAGTCAATTCTAACATACCTCACATCATCACAG
Organism: Schistosoma rodhaini; assembly: GCA_944470415.2. Taxonomy (NCBI): domain Eukaryota; kingdom Metazoa; phylum Platyhelminthes; class Trematoda; order Strigeidida; family Schistosomatidae; genus Schistosoma; species Schistosoma rodhaini. The sequence goes on from OX104044.1 coordinate 85,926,222, forward strand.
TGAAAGTAATATCAAATCCACTGTAAGCGTGATATATGAATTACGGTTGAAACGGAACTATTGAGAATTATTTATTTATTTAAACACATGAATATTGGTACAAAGAGGCACCAGATACATATGCGCCACACAAATCTCATTTGATTTGTTTGAAGGCTATGATACTGCCCGGGTGCCCAAACTGAAGCAGGTAGTTTTCTTAGGGGACCACACTCGGAGACTTTGACCTAAAAATCTAATCCAATAGTCAGTGGAGCATCGTGAGAAGATGCAGTCCCATGGTAGCCGGTGACCATTGATCGATTCATACGCCATTTGTTCCTTCAGAATACGGGAGCCCATGTGCACCATTGGTTTGGAATTAGGGTTTTCCAACTCCCCTAGGTGGACACTCCACATCCACCAACCCGGTTAAAGCGCCGGACATTCGCTTTTCGTCCTCTCAATTTCGTAAACAACACCGGTGCCACGAGAAGGCAGTGAGTAGGACTTCCCTGACAGAGGCTTTATACGCGTGGCCATGTGAGAAGATTTGGAGAGGGAGAGTAGACTCTTCCCACTCTCGGTCGTACCATGGCATTTGGGGGAATGAAAGAATTTTATACAACTGCGCTACTGCAACCAGTTTTTGCGAAATGCTACCCAGCTTTTTCGACCGTAAAATTTGGCCATTAATTAGGTCCAACCAATAGGTCTGTACTCAAGGTTGTTTGTGGTCATACAAGATCGTCGATTGTTTAAAGAAACTTTAAAGTCAATTATCAAAGATAAATAAATATTAAATTTGTAATATCACAATGAGTAGAAAAAAAATTAGATTTTCTGACTTTTCATCACTCAGTGTAAGCCACTTCTTCGGAGAATAAATCAATTTATTCAAAATTATCAAAGATGTTAGCATAATGACAAGCTATCCATTTGATCTTTCATACAATAATCAAGTGTGTCAGATTAGCTTAAACAAGCGACTTTTAATCAGTAAGATGCGAGTTCCCACGTTCTATCTACATTGGTGTCGGTTTTAGGTGAGGGTTGCTTATTTGTCTTTCGAACACAACATTTGTAGTGTAAATTATGTTCTAATTGTTCGCATATCTGAAATCCATATAAAATTGGTTTGATATGATGCTAAGTTTGTTATTTATAATTCACTTTTGTAATTGTTCGTTGTATATTGTTTTTAAAATAATTCACCCCATAGATATCTCAGTGAATTTTTTAATATCCCTTTTCAGGGCACACCTCGTCTATCAACAGAACCCTTGAGTAGTCGACTGCATCAGGAAAAATGTTCATTGGATGAAAATGGTGCTGAAAAACAGACAATTGTTGATTTATGGTCGACAGATGACGGTGTGGTTGATTATAAAATGGATAATGAAAACTCATGGGATGATTGGCCACCTCCTTTATCGCATATTCCACTTGTCTCACCTAGTGAGGATGCTGAAAAGCTAGGACAAGATGCATGGCCAAGAACTGCTCCCAAACGTCGTTCTGCAGTGGATGTAGAGGCCAGATGCTTAGCTCAGTTAGAACGAGCTAGAAAGTATCATCCTAGATTATTTCCTCCACGACCTATGCGTACAGCTTCTGAGCGAACCGCAGCTTCTCGATCATTTTTAGTTTTACTTTACAACAATGAATATCACAATTATGAGCAAGTAATTTTTAAAGTATTTTTTCTTTCTATACAAAAAGACTAATCAGCTACATTAACTTTTATATAGTTGAGATCATGAGTCAATAGAAGCTAGACCACCATGGAAAACCGGTAAGCACTGGACGGCCGTTTCGTCCTATTGTGGGACTCCTCAGCAGTGCGCATCCACGATCCCGCCTCATGATCTCAACTATATAAAATTACTAAAATCTCCAGAAAATCCCCTTCTAATACATTAACTTTTATTACACAGCTTAACAATTACCATTGTTTTTTTTACGTCAAACTAATTCTAGGTTATCAAGACATTAAGACGTGTGCTGGATTGTACAACTCAACAGGGTACACATTATGCGGTACTTGTTAATTGTGATGGCCGTGCAGTTCTTCAAACAAACCTCACCGCTTCACAAGCATCTAATTTGGCGTCAATTTTGATGGTAATTCATCGGAGTGGAGCTATTTTTAACTTCGTTAATTCACTGATGACATTTGTTATACATAATGTGTTTTATGCTGATTGTTTGTATCTTTTTCTATTTGCGGATTAATTCATCTCGTTTTCTTTGTGAATCTTTCTGTGGATTTACTAGATTCGTTTGTTCTATTCTTCAACACTAAGCACCTTCAATATATGTTGTTCCACATGATGGATGCTTCATACATAAAGTTCCCTGTCGGAAAGAACCAAATATTTTAGCAGATTAGCATGAGCTCATTTTATTTCGTCTAGTTCTCGTTAGCTACTTACAACCCGTGATTTTTGAGAATCATAATTACGAAAGGGTTTAAATTACTAAAATGAAAGATTTTAGTTGAAGTTACTTTGAAGACAAATCAGTATAGTTATTGATCGATCTCCGAAATAACTTACAATCTTCATGATAGGTTGAAGTTACTGGTTGGCTGCAGTTAAAGTGTAGATTGATGGACTCCGAAACTGTTTTACGTGTATCATGCTTACTGGAAAACATGATCAAGAATGTTCGATCTCATTTGCTGAAAGTGTACACTATTGAAGAGTTTTACCTTATCAACCATGTGATTACTAAGCTCAATGAGAACTCTATAAGACCTGTCATACAAAGCCTTTTTGTGAATAGTTTCTCATACGTTAGTTTCGTACTTTTCAGACCTTACTTCCGGCAATGGTAATCCATATGTCAAGACGAGGTGTGCTAATTTTGGGCCTGACCCTCACTAGCACTCTCCTTTCATTGGGTAAGGCATCATTTCTGCAGATTGTGTTTTACTACCAACGCACAGTTAATAACACTACTTCGTCCCCGGACCTTGGGCTTTCTATATTTAATTTTATCACCTCTCAAACAACACGCCTTCTGTGGTAAGATCTTAAAAAAATTTGTTTCACCCAGTATAGTTCAATTGTATCAGCATAATATTCAAGTCGTGACTTTTCGTACATGAAATTTATTGATATTATCCGTTTATCTAAACCGATGTAAGTCAAGTAAGACTTGATTCTGAATGTTAAAATACACTAACCACCAAACCATCTTCTAGTACTTCTAGTTTTTAATTATTTCATACACTATTCCCTAGAACAACTTCATATCAATTTTCATCTATTTTATTGAATAATAATATGTTTGAACACGGATCTTACTGTTGTATTCCACTTGCGTCTTCCAGCGTACATCTACAAGTTTATCTACACGTCCAATAAATTGTGCAGCTCAACATACGGATGTTTATTCAATGGAAGTTTTCTTCACATTATTTATCCGTTGGTTACGTCGTTTCTGTGATCAAGTACCTAGTTTACGACCGATTATTTGTCATGCTATTTTGGGTCATCTACCAGCTGATAAAAATAGTATAGATATTAGTGAATCCAGTCAATCAAATGATATATTGCCAATATTATTGCCCGGAGAAACTGTTAAAGAAGATTCATTTTTAAATCATATATTGGAACGTCATAGTTTAACATGGAGATGTAAGTAATATTTACTTGTTTTGGTTGGGATATGGAATAGTTTTCGGTGCATGGTGTCTTGTCATTATTCAATTGTTAGAGAACTACATAAACATAAAAAGGTTTACTCTCAATTCCAAGCCATTACTCATGGTGTAACAGTTATTGACAACACCCACTTGTCTATACAGAAGGTTCGGGCCTTAATATTCAAGCATACTTCTTGGGAACTTAAAAAGCTTAAATAACCTGTACTGTATTCTGAAGGTCTTCCAGTCACCCAAAGACAATGTAGGATTCGGCCAAAACTGTCCATCAGTGCGATGTACCATATGTCTTAGCAAGAATGGCGATTGATCTACTAAGAAGTATAGTCGTAAAAGTATTATCAATAGCAGTGGAAACTATTTGAATTCAATGACACAGAGTTAAAAATGACCATTAGATAAATTGAACAAATGGAACTATGCCACTGCAACTAGTTTCTCTTCATGTCATTCTTAGTCTACAACTGTTAATTACGAGTACTGCATACGTCTTAATCATGAAATCTTCATCTTCTGACATGGCTAAGTCCAGGAATTAAACATTTCATAGATTAATAGGATGAATTGACCTCCTCACTCATAATTGTTTTATTAACCACTCATCATAGGACCGAAATTGTGAGGCTGAATATTTAGTGTTTAAATATTCTTACAACCTAATTTATTTTGTTTGCCTGGTAATAATATAATTTGTTATATTTCATATTTTGACAGTTTACAGAAGCTTCACATTCATTGGTAGACACATAAATATATCAGAAGGGATGTTGTGGAGATTTAGTATTTTCATAGTTGAAAGCGTTAGTCAATTGAAACTAGACCACCAAGGAAAACCTGGAAGCACTGGATGACCGTTTCGTTCTATTGTGGGACTCCTCAGCAGTGCGCAACCACGATCTCGCCTCGCGAGATTCCAGGTTTTCCTTAGTGGTCTAGCTTCAATGGACTCACGCTTTCAACATAAATATATTACATTATTTGTTGTTTAACCCAGTTAATTTTGACCTTAGTATATTATTTTTCCTTATGTTTTCTTACTTATTCAGCTGTTCGACAAGAAATGTTACGTCTTATTATGAGTGTACTCTTAAAAGATAACTTTTATCGATGTGTATTTGCAATTAAATTTACAAGAGTAAGTGATTTTATTCGTGCTTTTATGTATATATATATATATATATATATATATATATATATATATATATATCAGTGAATGTAATCTACATCAATTTAAACTAATCATCATACGATATTAAATAGATGTAATAATGAGGTTAGACACAGGGTATTAGGAAATGATGGTAAATCAGTTGATGAGGTGATGAATCTTCATCGACTTAGATGGTTGGGCCACGTGATACGTATGCCTGAACACCGATTACCACGACGCACTATGCTGACTAGTGTAGGGGATGGTTGGAAGAGAGTTAGGAGCGGCCGAACCAAAAAGTGGCATCAAAGCTTGAAGTCACCAACTTCTAGTCTGAGCCATGTTGGTAGATGCAGATACTTGGTTGGGGTCCGCGTGACTATCGTATCGAGTAGTTGGAGACTCTAGGTGACATGGCTTAGAACCGATCACAATGGCGTAGGTGTCTACACTCTTTATCTTCTCTTAAACCTTGAGATGTATCGTCAATAGAGTCCGCAAGGAACTCCAACTCTTGAAACGTTACAAATCACCGGGGCCAGATGACTTACCTCCGGCTCTTTTTAAAGATGGTGGTGACCTTCTGACTAAGGAATTGACTGTGTTGTTTGGAAAGGTTTGGGAGCAAGAAAGTGTTCCAACATCTTGGAATGAGTCAATAGTCGTCCCTATCTTTAAAAAGGGTTCACGTTGTTCCTGCAATAACTATCGGGGGATAAGTCTACTTTCGATTGCGTCCAAACTATTGACTTCTATCATTCTTCGTAGGTTGTTTAAAACCCGAGAACGATTGACTCGCGAGGAGCAGGCTGGTTTTCGTTCTGGTCGAGGATGCATTGATCACATCTTCACCCTCCGCCAAATGTTAGAACAACGTCATACTTATCGCAGGCCCAACAATCGTAGTGTTTCTTGATATCAGGGCGGCCTTCGATTCGTTGGACAGGACTGTTCTCTGGGATTGTCTATTGAAGAAGGGTGTGCCTGAGAAGTTCATTAACATCTTAAAGGCCCTGTATACGAACACCTCAGGCAGAGTGAGGGCATACAACCACCTTTCTCCCTTGTTCCATTCGAGCAGTGGGGTTAGACAGGGTTGCCCAATCTCACCATTCCTCTTCAACTTTGCCATCGATGACATCCTGGAAACAGCTGTGATGGATGTAAGTAATGGCGGTGTGGATATGTTGCCTGGAGAACGACTTCTCGACCTCGAGTATGCGGATGATATTGTCTTACTGTGCGATAATGCTCAAGCCATGCAATTCGCACTTAATCAGTTGGCAATCAGTGTCCGCAGGTACGGCATGTGCTTTGCACCCTCCAAGTGCAAAGTACTCCTACAAGACTGGCAGGATTCTCATCCTGTACTCACCCTGGATGGTGAGGAGATCGAAGTAGTTGAGAAGTTCGTGTATCTAGGTAGCTATATAAGTGCTGGTGGTGGCGTGAGTGATGAGATTGATGCACGTATAAGGAAAGCCAGATCGGCTTATGCCAATCTGGGCCATCTTTGGCGCCTTCGTGATGTTAGTCTGGCTGTAAAAGGTCGGATCTACAACGCGTCGGTGAGAGCAGTTTTGCTCTATGCTTGTGAAACCTGGCCTCTCCGAGTTGAGGATGTTAGACGACTCTCTGTGTTCGATCATCGTTGTCTCCGAAGGATTGCTGACATCCAGTGGCAACACCATGTTAGCAATGCAGAGGTTCGGCATCGTGTGTTCGGGTGCAGAGACGATAATTCAATTGGTGTCACCATCTTGAAACACCGACTTCGGTGGCTTGGACATGTTTTACGAATGTCGTCCCAGAGACTTCCACGTCGTGCATTATTTGCCGACCCTGGGACTGGTTGGAAAAAGCGGAGAGGAGGTTAGTGTATGACATGGTGTCGTGGCATGAAAGAGAGCTGCAAAGGGCTAGCTTTTGTTGGTCCTTCACGACTCCCTGGCTGGGGTCCGAGAGATGGTGCACCCCAGTGGCTAGAGACGTTATCAGATATGGCTCAGAATAGAAGCCAGTGGCGATCCTGCTGCAACCTTCTTTTACTTTCTACATAAAGAATGGTTCTAACTTTCCTAACTGAAAGAGTCTTCTGGTTGTACATTTCAGTCCGCCTTATCTTTTCATCCCTTCTCTTCCTACTTTCATTATTTTGTGTGGCGCATATGTACCTGGTGCCCTTTTGTACCAATATATATGTGTTTAAATAAATAAATAAAATAAACCTTGAGATTAAAATTGCTTTATATCTGTCTTCCTTCCTGTGCTATATCCTTATATGCATCCTTTCTTTTATATATTACCACTATTAAATTAACTACTATGAATTCGGTGTTGATCTTCTGCTAACGAGGTGTGGCAACTTGGACTGATGCATATATGTGCCAAGTCTTATGCTGTAGCTGACTGACTGACTGAGATGTCTATCAATTACCTAAAAGTATTTCGATCAGAATAAAATAATAAAATGACATGAATAATTGACTCCATCTAACTAACCTCATCTTAATGAGATTATCTTTTGACCCAAATTCGTTAATCGCAACATACTTCAACTGAGATAGTTTTCTTAAAGTCATGTACTTAGTTATCATTTTGTTTAATGTTGGATCAAATTAATGTAGTTAATCTGTTTAATAATCTAGGACATTCTTACACTTTTGTGTTTAATAAGAAAGTTGTAACTTGCTAACCAAGTACTGGTTAACATGTAGTCGATGTTCAAGGAACACGATTGAGTGACCAGAAAAAATTAGTTGAATTGGATCTCGAACCTTCTATCTCCCAACTAAAAGTTGGGTGTCTTCACTACTGGTAATATTATTTCTGTCAAGATTGCAAGTACGCCCTGCTGATAAGTTTAAGGTTCAGGGTACATGGCGGGGGTGTTTTTTACGAAATTGATAAGACGAAAAGCGAATGTTCGGTGCTTTGACCGACTTTGTGGATATAAAGGATCCACGTATGTGAGTTGGAAAACTATGATTCCAAACCAATTGTGCACATGGGCTCCAGGATCTTGAGGGAACAAAATTGGAGTATGAACGTATTGTTGGTGACGTGCTACCACGGTACTGCATTTCCTGACGTTGCTTCATTGCCTTATGGATGAGATCTTTAGGTCGAAAGCTCTGGGTGTGGTCTTCTAAGAAAACCATCTGTTTCGGTTTGGGTGCCTAGTCAGTATTCCAGCCCTTACACAAATTGAATGATTCGTGCAGTGCATATCTATTTGGTGCCTCCTTGTATCAATTTTTGTGTTTAAATAAATAAATATGTCTGTGTAACTTTAGGTCCACCTGATTTTCTAAGGTGTAACAGTGCATGTACTATTGTGAGGTGCGAAGAGGGCTTCATACTATTTCTGCGATCCACCCTGTTATCATTTGTTGAGCAACGGCTAAGTGGTCAACGCGTTTAATTTTCTAACATCTTGGTTTCAGGTGTGATTTCCTCTTTTCCTACTTTGGTTTGATCAGCCTAGTAGTATTATCAGTCTTCACACTCTGAATATTTCTTTAAATCAATGTACACGAATCTGTAACCGATACTTGAGTATTTAATAGTAATCAAAAATTACATGATTTAAGCTTCATTTTAATGAAAATGGTTGTCACTATGGCTTAACAACAGTGTATGTACCCTAACGAAAACTTACAAATAGGGGAAATATAAGTGTACACTAATCCAAAGTTTTTAATTATTCTTAGATAAATTTTATCAATAAGGTTACTTTCACAATGAGTCCAACTATGTATTTCTTGTTTATAATCAATATTTGTTGTTTACAAATCAATGCCCGTTAAAAAGACCTATTCAGTTGGTATTAAATAACTGAGATGGTGCAACACAGTGGCTAGAGACGTTATCAGATATGGCTCAGTATGGAAGCCAGTGGCGATCCTGCTTTAACCTTCTTCTACTTTCTTCATAAAGAGTGGCTGTAGCTTTCCTAACTGAGAGAGCTCTTCTGGTTGTACATTTCAGTTCCCCCCATCATTACTCTTCTCCTTTTCTTTTTTTCCTTCCTTTATATATACGCATCTTCCTTCTCTTCCCATTCTCATTAATTTGTGTGGCACATATGTATCCGGTGCCCTTTGTACCACTATATATGTGATTAAATAAATAAATAAATTCACTTGGTATTAAATATAAAGTGCACAAATAAATTTTTTGTTATCTCTAATTAAAAAGAAAACAACTATCTATTTACATTGTATTATTGACATGTCAGTCAGTCAATCAGCTACAACATAGGACTAGGCACATATATGCATCAGTCCAAGTTGCTATACCTCATTAGCACAACAAGATGAACACCAAATTCATAGAAGTAGTTAATATATTAGTGGTAATATATAAAAGAAAGATTACAATTGATTGATCACTGGGTGGTGATCAATGTCATGCTTGTCAAGTCCTTCTTAGTGCTGATCAAATGCTATCGATCAAGTTGCAATCTGGCTACTAGTCTAGGTGGCTCGACACTGCGTGCACTATGTTGAGATAAGATGGTGGTTGGGGAGGTGGTCAACAGGAAACCCTGGACCTGGGTTTCGTGCTACTTGGCACTCGTCAGCAAGGTGTACCTGTAATCTTGAGGGAACTGGTGTTCCCTGACAAATTCGATCCCGTGTCACTCAGCTTCACAGTCAGAGATGTTACCACTGAGCTATTCGGGCCGCGACCGACCTCCTGTAGGACTGAGATGTAATCAAAATTGATTGATCACTGGGTGGTAATTAATGTCATGCGTGTCAAGATTGTATATAAGAATATAGTACTGGAACAAAGAAAGATATAAACCAATTTTAATCTCAAGGTTTAAGGGAAGATAAAGAGTGTATACACGTACACCATTGTAGTCGTTTCTAAGCCATATCACTTAGAGTCTCCAACCATTGGTCACGATAGTCATGCCGACCCTAACCAAGTAGTCTGCATCTACTAACATGGCTAATACTAGAAATTAGTAACTTTGTGGACTGATTTAAGTACATACATGATTGTGCATTCTAATTTGAGGGTAACTTGAATGGGAATTCATTGTTGTCAGCTGAACTTTCAATGGAATATTATTTTTTCCCAAAAAAACTGATGACTTTATTTATTCTTTAAATCTTAATTTGTACACACACACATTAGTTATTTTTCTATTTCATGAAATGTTATTCTGATGGATAATAGTTTTTGTGTATTGTATTATGTGATTACTGGTTTAGCCTGAATGATTGATGGACTATTCATATTTCAGAAATTGAATAAATTAGTACATATTTTCGACAGTGATCAATTGTTAATCAAATTCATTTTGAAGAGGATATCAAATTTATCATTTCGTCTGTTGAAAAAAGGGTATAACAACTCAGTCTGTGGAAATTCTCAAAATGCACAATTCCTTCACTTTACAATATTGAATACCTTGTAACCGGAGAAAATAAAAGCTTTATATATTCATTGCCTTCATCTATCGTCAAAAAAATGTGAAAAATTAGTACTATTAAAGAAGAATTAAACGAAATCTGAAAATCTCTTATGAAGAATAGATAATTATCATGATGTATTAAGGGTATTTGTAGGGTATCTCAATGTCTCTTTGTACCTTATTACTTTAGCGGCGAGACTATAATTTATGGACGAGCCGGTCAGAAGAGTCTGAGGGATTTCAAGGTCATTGCGCCAATTTCAGTACCTGGTGCTCATGTATGATCGGTTCACAGAGAATTTTAGAGAAGGCTTGACAATTAAGCGGCTACAATAAGTGAAATCACTAAAAAGTTCTTTTATTTGAAATTGCAGTGATCAAATGACTTGTAAACCTTGTGCAAACTCCCGTGATGTCCTTCGATGTAACATCATTTGAAGGAAGACGTTTGCTAGAATAGGAAAATTTTTCGCTCGATCCAGATTGAGACTAAGGCATATTATAATAATTGTCGCGAACTGTATAATAAAAGAAGCAGTAAAATTGCCTGCAATAATCGCAGATGTCAATGAAACTCCGTCTGTTCGGTGGTATGAGTATTGTAGGGACACATCCATAATAATTATGATGAACTTACACAGCCGGAGTACAAACAAACAATAATGAAGCTATGTGGTCGAGGCTGAGAGGGTTTTTATGACCTTATCATGGCTCCAGAGACCAACTATTATGGAGCCATATGGATGAGTACTTCTACCTTATGCATTACCATTTCAGAACCTTTGAATCTCTTTCTAACCTTGACAAGTTTTCGGACCATGTAAAAGAAGTGTATCCACTTTAATTCTTTAGTTTTGTATAATATATTTTTACTCTATACTGATTGTTTACTGATTGGCTAATATTTCTCAATGTCACTCGAGATTCATCCATAGGTCGTTCATAAATTATAGTCTCGATACTTTAGCTATAAGAAAAAACCATTCTTAATCCTTTGGAATTTTTTTTGGTTTTCTTTAGGGAGTCCTTCATTTATGTAACTTTCACTGTAGCCAGAAATGATATAATTTCACATAAGGTCGGCACTAAAATATGGTTGAACTTGATATCTTACCTGGCTGGTATAAAGTAAACGAAAACTTATATGCAGCTTCATCGACAGACCCATCGGAGTGATTTGAACGTGATGAAGTGTAAAGCATTCGGCAAACACATCTATGACTAGGTTTAAGATGGGTTGAATTTTCTCTGATTCATTTTTTCAGAGCTTAAGTTAAATGTAGACTAATTATGAATGATAGTATTTAAAAAAAATAAGCCAAGATCATTGCTCTGATTATCGTAATAGGTTTACTTACTTATATACGCCTGTTACTCCACGTGGAGGAGCATAGGCCGCTCACCAGCATTCTCCATCCAACTCGGTCCTGGGCAATCCTTTCCAGTTGTTATTCATCCTTTTCATATCTACTTCTATTTCCCGATGTAATATGCTTTTTGGCCTTCCTCTTTTCCTCTTCCCTTCCGGATTCCAAGTTTGCGCTTGCCTCGTGATGCAGTTAGATGATGTCCTCAATGTATGTCCTATCCACTTCCAACGTTGATTTGCCCTCTCCCATAAAACGCTGTTGGTGATAGTATCCGGCCAATGAATGTTGAGTATTTTGTGTAGACAACTGTTTATAAATACTTGTATCCTCTTGACGATGAATGTGGTGGTTCTCTTTATAGACTGAAATGGTCGGTGATCACTACCATTTTTCCGGAAGATCTATCGAGTTAGTCCATCGTAATCTGTGCTTATTATCTTACAGTTAGTTTATTTATCTGTTAGTTAAAATCTTGAAGTCAATCTCCTGTTCAAGATTTTAGTAAGTATTAAACCACTGAATAGTAGATAACGGTTATATCTTTTCTGTTTTGTTTCAGCAAATAGCTGAATTTTCAACCTCAATCTCTTCAATGAGTTTAAACAACTGTCTAGTGTTGCCTCTCATCATTACCCTCTTCATCTTTTTTGCTTTCATTATGACTAGTCACTTTCATTAGATCTGCTGGTTATGAGTGTACACCAGAAAAGAAATTGTAACAACGGACAAATCAAGTGGTGGTGCAGCTTCAATTGACTCATGATTTCAACCATAAAATTATTCTTGATTAAGAGTTGAATCTTACAATGTAATACTAATAATGCTTCTCATTTATCATGTTTAGGTGTATTAAGTTGGCTTTGATTCGATCTGTATATTCAATGTTAATCATACATACACTTTGGGGGTCACCTAAATAAAATGAAGTGAAGCAGAGTTCGAACCAGCAAACTATTGTTTAAAAGTCAATTTTATAACAAAAAACTAAATATTATTTTTGTTTGACAGTTGTGTTTTGTTTCCATAGTAACTACGCCATGTTAACTGTACATGATTGTAGTCAGATGAAACGATTGATTTTATTTACTATTCATATGATTGATTTTTTTTGTTCTTGTGTTGATTTTGTTTTCGACAAAAACTTACTTCATCTATGGATTCCCTATATCAAACAAACTGTATGTCCTTTTTGTCATCTGTGTATACTCAGTCATATTCATCGTTAATTCAAAATCATATTTACGATGATCATTTAGTCGGAGACAGTCTGTGCGGTCTTAGTTGTCAATTTTACACTGTTATCAGTTTGGTAAGTTCTATGTAGATTCATGCATTTATATTTTAAAAAAAGGTTTTAGTTTTTAATTTTTCCTTAATACAACTTTGTTATATACGTAAAATTTGAAGTGATTTGTAATTTGCTGATCTCATTTAGATCTTTTATTCATTATGAATATCGAGATTTATTTATCAGTTTGTTCGAACTAGTTGATGGCAAGATACACATAAATCATGCTCCTTGATCGGTTTTGAACGAGATAAATTAGATCAATGTTTTGTATTTTCAGATGATGCAGCTCAATATCTAGAGATACACTCTTCCTAAATTATATATATAACAGATTCGTCTGTTTATATGGAACAACCAATCAAATTCTAGGTCAGGATGATGCGCTGTTAGTTAGTTGTCGAAAATGTTTTATAGCCGACACACACCACTTTGCCTCCAAATGCCCTGGTACGGCTGAAGGTAGGGAGAGTCAGCGCGTTCTCTCTCTCTCGAAATGCTCTCATATGCCACGCGTATACATTCACTGCCTTCTGGTGGCGGGGGTGTTGTTTAAAAAATTGAGAGGACGAAAAGCGAATGTCCGGCGCTTTAACCGGGTTAGTGGATACGGAGAGTCTACCTAGGGGAGTTGGAAAACTCTGATTCCAAATCAATGGTGCATATGGACTCCATGATCGTAAGGGAAGAAAAGTGGGGTATGAACCTATTGTTGGTGACCGGTTACCATGATACTTCATCAAGTGACTTGTGTGGCGCATATGCATCCGGTGCATCTTTTTACGTATATTTGTGTTTTCAAATAAATAAATAAGCTTACTACTTTTGAAACTAAAGGTTGCTGAATTTGTCTCAACAGATAATAAATACTACACAGTTAAATTATCCAGATCAGAGAACATTATACTTCCAAAATTCTTCCTCTGAACTACAAATCTTCGTTTTTGTATTATCTTGTACATCAATTAATCGAAGTTCCTATATTCAGTTTGTGATAATGGTATTGTTTTATTTTCCTAGTTATAACACAATTTATTATTTTTTTCTCAATGATATTTTGCATATTTTATGTTTATGACCAAGTTTCAGTTTGCATCCTATATTGTTTCGGTGCAGAAAATGAATCAATAAAGTATTAGCTATGTGATATTTTCATCAAGAAGATATCAGTTGTAATCAGTCTCTGTACTTTATTGAATTCAGTCAGTCAGTCAGCTACAACGTAGGTCTAGGCACATTTATGCATCGGTCCAAATTTCCATAGCACAACAAGATCAACACCGAATTCATAGAAATAGTTAATTTAGTGATGGTAATATATAAAGCAAAGGTTGTATATAAGGATAAAATACAGAAAGAAAGACAGATATGAAGCAATTCTAATCTCAAAGTTTAAGAGAAGATAAAGAAATTATTCACCCACGCCATTATGATAGACTCAGCCATATCACCTAGAGTCTCCAACCATTAGTTACGATGGTCACGTGGATCCCAACCAAGTAGTCTGCATCTACCAACATGGCTCAGACTAGAAGTTAGTGACTTCAAGCACTGATGCCACTTTTTGGTTTGGCCGCCCCTAACTCTCTTCCAACAATCCCCTACACTAGTCATCATAGCACGTCGTGGTAATCGGTGTTCAGGCATACGTAACACATGGCCCAACCATCTCAGTCGATGAAGATTCATGACGTTATCAACTGTGTTACCATCGTTCCCTAATACCCTATGTCTAACCTCACTATTACTTACCTGGTGATCCCAGCAGATGCGAGCAATATTTCTGAGGCATCTGTGTTCAAATACTAGTAACCTACGAGTATCTTTTACTCTTAATGGCCATGTTTCACTTTATTGAATTAATTTCACTCATCACTCATCTTCATAACATGGTAATAATGCATGGATTCGCGAAGATCTTATTGACTAGCGCTTTAAATTGTAACATTGAGTGAACTGTTATATCAAATGATATATTACTCAAGTCAGTCTTTTATGATGATGCCCTTTTCAGTGCACTCTGTATTGTCATTTTGTCATTAACTGAAGCAAAACGAAATTAAAAAGAAACCTATATGCTACCAACCAATGTTAATCACAATTCTGTCTTGTATACGAACAATGGACATAAAAGAAATTCTTACAATTGGCGTTTTGGCCACACAGCTTGGTATATAGTTGTACCTGTTTTCTATATTGTCCATAACGAAAGTATAAAGTATTGTGTATAAAGTTTTTTTTTAACTTAGAAGAGGATATCATACCTAATAAATATGTAATCCAATATTGGATGCCGGCTCAGTGGTCTAGAGGTTAAGGCTCTGGCTCGAGACTGGTAGGTCCTGGGTTCGAATCTCGCGAGTGCGGGATCGTGGATGCGCACTGCTGAGAAGTCCCATAATAGGGCGAAACGGCCGTCCAGGGCTTCCAGGTTTTCGATGGTGGTCTAGCTTCAATTGAATCATGATTTCAACTTGGAAAAATAATGTAATATTATTATTATTATTGTTTGTATTACAGGCACGTCAGCTTTTAGAGCAGAACAATATTTTGACACGATTAATTTCTCGATTAACTAGTGCATTTCAAGTGAATTCAATTGTTTTACCCGATTTCTATTCACAAACAAATAATCAAAATATACCTGCTGATATTCAAGAAGAATTAGTTATATCTAATTTTAATGCTGATACAAATGTATCATGGGTTAGTGCTGTACTTGACCTACTTAGACGTTTAAATCCATTCGAATGGGGTTCATCAACTGGATCTTATATTAACAATGTTACAATATCATCAACTACTATGAATCCAATAAATGGTGTCCTTCCAGAACCGCGTGTTTTATCATGGCAAGCTGGTAATACACTTGCTCGTTCATTATTTCATCCATTTGAACGATTATTTCATGTTATACGTGATGTGAATTACATTCTGGCCAGTTTAACTAATGTTCGACCTATTTTAATAGATAATGATGGTAATTGTTCAGTTACTTGGTGGACGGAAGCTGCAAGATATTCATTTCTTGATTATATAAGACAATTTTTATCATTGCTTAGTTTTATACAAGTAAGTTGACTTGTCATCTTTATTCCCTCCTTAGTAACAAATATATGTATCGCAGTTACGATGTTCATACATTAATATATGACATGTGTATAATTTTATTGGTCAGTTTTTTTATTCTACCATAGAATTTATTTTGTTCCACTTTACATTTTGTGATAGAAATATACTTTCAGTGATAAGTTAAAAATTTGTAAGGTCTAGAGGTTAAGCATTCGCGGGCGAGACTGATAGATCCTGGGTTCGAATCTCGTGGTGCGGGATCGTGGATTCGCATTGCTGAGGAGTCCCACAATAGGACGAAAAAGGACGTTCAGTGCTTCCAGGTTTTCTATGGTGTTCTAGCTTCAATTGACTCATGATTTCAACTATAAGATTCTCAATATAGTCGAGTAATTCTCTGCGATAATCCCGTACTTAAAGTCTCATTCTTTAATTACTCTCTTTGAAAAATTTGATAAAATCACTACGGTCTGCAAACAGTTACTGTGATGGGTTTTTACACACTTGACAGGCAACCAAATATCATTTTTTGTTGCATCGATTGTTATACCGAATTTCACTTGGCATTTCCTTTGAATAATTTAAGATTTTTCAGAGCATACTTTATTACATATTCGAATACATTTGGTACAGTCTAACCATTTTTACGCGATTCTAGGGTATGGAAAAGAAATTATGGTTATATATTATTTGAATTAGAGGAGCAGAACTGTGTTGGAGGTTTTTAAACAATGTCCTACGTTAAACCTATAAACAATTAAGTCCCAACAAATATACTGGTAAACTATCGAAAAAACAGTCTAAATTTGAAGAAAAATTCAAAAACAGTTCATTTCGCTTCAAGTTTGTCAGTCAGCTAAAACATAAGACTAGGCACATATATGCCTCAGTCCAAGTTGCCATATTTCATTACCACAACAAAATAATCACCAAATTCATAGTAGTTACTTCAATTGCAGTAATATATAGAAGAAGGATTGCATATCAGGCTATGATACAGGAAGAAAGAATTAGTTGATAGAAAGATATAAAGCAATTTCCCGACCATCCCCAATACTAGTCAGCATAGCGCGTCGTGGTAATCGGTGTTCAGGCATATGTAACACATGGGTAGCTGTAGAGTAACTGAAAGCCATCTGAAGTGCTCCTCAATGTGTTCTGCTCATCGTTCTAAACGTGTAGAGTTAGAGCAGATATGAGTTCCGTCTTTTTCCCAGACTGTCTCTTACTTGACTTATCTGATGTGTGGTAGTGAAAGTTAATTATGATTGGTCGTTGAGCGTGGACAAATAGCCACAGCCTACGGACTGAATATGTGATTTTCTTTCTTATCAATTATTTCTACTCTGGACTCACCGTGTGTGACTGTTTTTAGTTGTATTGATTAAAGTATTCTCTAGTGTTAATCTGGTTTTCTATTTTGGATCGCGAATCCTGGTTCTGATATAACATAATTAGTGTTACTAAAGTAGGGATGTATCATCGTAATATAAGTGTGAGAGGAAACATATTGTAAACCATCCGTTATATCATTCTTAATTCTAGTTTCTTCTAATAGTCCGAAAAGATGTCTGGTGTTACCTACAGCGACTGCTTTTTCCATCTCTTTTGTTTTCGTTACCCACTACTGCTTGCGGTCGTTCTTCAGACTTTTGGTTAACCTAGATCTGATTTGTCATCGCTCTTCATCGTTTTCAGAGCCTGATGGGATGAGTTTACGAGAGTCTATCAGTGCAATAGACTTATTAGAAATCCACTAGTTCTTCGTGACACTGGCTTAAACCACTAATAGATGTGGCTGATGTTTCCACAGCTGTTCGTATATCTTTCCAAGCAACATCTGGGTCAACGTCGTTCTTGAAAGTGCCCAAACGTGACTTTATTTGTTCCTGGAATCTACTTTTGGCTTTCTCATTACTGAGTTCAATTCGAATTGGTCTTGTTGATGTGGCTTTTCTGTGTCTAGTGAGGCGCAATAAATACGTGTTTGTATTAAAGTATGATCGGAGTCCAAACATGTATTCCAGAACGAGCGACAGTCTTCTATCGAGCCTCTTCAACGATGACTGATGGCAATATGGTCTATTTGAGTTCATCGTTTGTTTGGTGCAGGAGACTGCCATTTCAGACAATGTCTCTTTATGCTTAAAATTGGTGCTTGTCATAAATAAATTGTTTGAGCACAGTTTCAGCAGACGACCACTATTAGAAGTTACTGATGTTTCTGTTCAAAACAACTGTCAGGTTAACTCAAAAAGCACAATATCACGACTAAAATATTTTCTTTAAGATGAGATACTCTATTGTATATTCAGTTTTAGGACAGTTTAACTGCTCATATATTTACATTTACATAATTGCACTGTTTATTCACTTTTTTACCCACCTATAGGATATGAATGGTATGCAACGTGAAACACAAAATCATGTTGAAGAAGAATTAGAATGGGCTAGTGGATTTTATATCATGAGTTTACTAATTAGTCTACTTGGTTTAACTGTACAAGTGGCAAGTTCAGATTATGAACTTTACAATTTGGTATTACGTGAAGTTCGTCAAGTAAGTTCCTTGTTTTGGTTTCTGTAATAAATCCAAGCAAATAGGCTATAAGAGAACAAATTTAATCATTGGACGTTAATGTAATACAAACTTAAACCACTTATGTAGTATTCGGTCTCGCAATTTCAGTGATAACCCGTTAAAAATTTCAAAACATAACAGCTTCTGTAAAATATATTCGGAGATAATTAGATTAATTAAAACAAGGATCTATGAGTCAGAACATGAATACAGCAAATTCACTCAAACTGATCTATTCCTGTTAGAACTGTTAGAACTGTGTAATAATGCCAGGATGTTTGGGATACGTTTCTCTCCATCTAAATGTAAATTGTTACTCCAGGACTGACCTGCGTCAACACCTGAACTAAGGATAGGGAGTGAAGTGATCGAACGTGTCGACAACTTCACTTATCTTGGAAGTCTGATCAGCCCTAATGGGTTGGTGTCTGACGAAATCTCAGCACGGATTCAAAAAGCTCGTTTGGCTTTTGCCAACTTACGTCACCTATGACGAAGACGAGATGTCCGTCTATCAATTAAGGGACGAGTATACTGCGCAGCAGTTCGTTCTGTTTTACTCTATGGCTGCGAAACATGGCCATTAAGAGTAGAAGATACTCGTAGGTTACTAGTATTTGACCACAGATGCCTTAGAAATATTGCTTGCATCTGCTGGGATAACCGGGTAAGTAATAGTGAGGTTAGACACAGGGTATTAGGGAATGATGGTAAATCAGTTGATGAGGTTGTGAACGTTCATCGACTGAGATGGTTGGGCCACGTGTTACGTATGCCTGAACACCAGGATGAATTGGCAATTTCGACTAGAGGTGATAGACTGTCTAAATTAAAATAATTGAAAGCGTGGGTCAATTGAAGCTAGACCACCAGGGAAAACCTGGAAGCATCGGACGGCCGTTTCGTCTTATTGTGGGACTCCGAAAGGTAAATCCAGGAGTTCTAGTGAGAAGCAGTGACCAGTGGAGTTCAAACCACGTCTGTTGTGAGATAGAAAGTCACTGAAGACAATTTGTGAACGGTTTTTCAACTTCGTGGATTGGTTGTGACTTAGACATAAATACCATGAAATGCCGGCTTAGTGGTCTATCGGTTAAGTGCTCTGGCGCGAGACTGGTAGGTCGTGAGTTCGAATCTCGCTAGGCGAGGTCGTGGATACGCACTGCTGAGGAATCCCACTATAGGACGAAACGGCCGTCCAGTGCTTCCAGGTTTTCCATGGTGGTCTAGCTTCAATTGTCTTACGCTTTCAACTATGAAAAATACTAAATTTCCACAAAAACGCCTTCTGATAAATTAAAATATTCCATTAGAATAATGTGTTCCATGTATAATTATGACACAAAAATACTGGGTGATTGTAACCAGATTTTGCGACTGTTTAGGTCAGTCATAGAAATTTGAAAGGAACCAATCATTCAACACATGAAATAGAAAATTATAAAAAGGTCAGATTATTATCATTGAATCATGAAAATCAGAAGATATATCAATTACACATATGAAAAATAAGTGTGACAAATGAATTAGAAAACAAGGCTTGTTAAGAAGTAACATGCTGCTTAATCCAGCATACCAAAACGTGGCACAAGTCCATGAAGTCACTGACAAGTGGACTGAGCCATGTTGGTAGGTGTAGACTACCTGGTTGGGATTCGCGAGATGATAGCAATCGATGATTAGAGACCTTGAATGACATGGCTCAAAATCGTTTGCAATGGCGAAGGTGCATCCACTCTTTGAGTTCTGCCAAATTCTAATCCTCTCAATTCTTCATGTCTTTATCTTTTTCTCTTTCCAAATTTATTTCACTGGATTATACTTCTTGAATAACATCTTCAAACCCTAGTCTTTCGGATTACTACTTATGCTCTTACTACTTCTACCACTATGAAATTTGAACCAACAAGTGGATCTCTGTGCTAATGTGGTATGGCAATTCGGTGTGATGTACGTACGTACAAAGTTCTACGTTGTGACTGACTGACTTTTTACTCGGAGATTAAATACGATTGTTTTGTTAAGAAAAATATCATAACGCCATTCTATACTGAAAGTCACGTGGTTTGAAGGCAAAATGATATCATACGTTCATCCTTTTTTGATAAATATTCCTTCCGACGTATGATGAAATCAGCATTTATTTGTCTTTCATGTGTTAAGTGTAAACATCTATGAACAAATCATACCACTATCAATTTGTTGGATATTAAACAATTGCACCTCTCACATGATTCAGTCAGTCAGTCAGTCAGCTACAACGTAGGACCAGGCACATATATGCATCGGTCCAAGTTGCCATACCTCTTTAGCACAACAAGATGAACACCGGATTCATAGAAGTAATTAATTTAGTGGTGATAGTATATAAGGAAAGGTTGTATATAAGGATATAGTAGGATGGAAGAGAGATATGAAGCAATTTTAATATCAAGGTTTAAGGGAAGATAAAGAGTGTATACACCTACGCCATTGTGATCGATTCTGAGCCATGTCACCTAGAGTCTCCAACCATTTATTACGATAGTCACGCGGACCCCAACCAGGTAGTCTGCATCTACCAACATGGCTCAGGCTAGAAGTTAGTGACTTCAAGCACTGATGCCATGTTTTGGTTTGGCCGCCCCTAACTCTCTTCCAACAATCCCCTACACTAGTCATCATAGTGCGTCGTGGTAATCGGTGTTCAGGCATACGTAACACATGGCCCAACCATCTCAGTCGATGAAGATTCATGACGTTATCAACTGTGTTACCATCGTTACCTAATACCCTGCGTCTAACCTCACTATTACTTACCTGGTGATCCCAGCAGATGCGAGCAATATTTCTAAGACATCTGTGGTCAAATACTAGTAACCTACGAGTATCTTCTACTCTTAATGGCCATGTTTCACAGCCGTAAAGTAGAACAGAGTGAACTGCTGCGCAGTATACTCGTCCCTTAATTGATAGACGGATATCTCGTCTTCGCCATAGGTGACGTAAGTTGGCAAAAGCCAAACGAGCTTTTTGAATCCGTGCTGAGATTTCGTCAGACACCAACCCATTAGGGCTGATCAGACTTCCAAGATAAGTGAAGTTGTCGACACGTTCGACTACTTCACTCCCTGTCCTTAGTTCAGGTGTTGACGTAGGCCAGTCCTGGAGTAACAATTTACATTTGGATGGGGAGAAACGCATCCCAAACATCCTGGCATTATTACTGAGTTCCAACAGAAGACTCTGCATTTTGTCAGTTTCTTCACCAAACAGGACTATGTCATCTGCGTATTCTAAGTCGCTTAGTGGTCCCCCTGGTAGGAGATCAATTCCTGTAAACTCAGTCGACGAGAGTGTCATTTGCAGCAACAGGTCTATAATGAAGTTAAACAAAAAGGGGGATAGTGGACAGCCTTGACGGACACCACTTGAGGTTGTAAAATCATATGACAGTTCGCCATAAGCTCTCACCCGACTGATAGTGTTCGAGTAAAGAGCCTTCACAAGGTTTATGTACTTCTCAGGTACACCTTTCAATGACAGACACTGCCACAGAACCTCTCGGTCTACAGAGTCAAATGCTGCTTTCAAGTCAAGAAAAACTATCATTGTCGGACGCCGATAAGCATGTCTGTGCTCTAAAACTTGACGAATGGTGAATATGTGGTCGATACAGCCACGACCAGGTCTGAAGCCAGCCTGATTTTCTCGTGTTTGCAGTTCACGAGTTTTAGTTAGGCGCCTGATAATTATTGAGGCTAGTATTTTAGATACTATGTTAGTCAGACTAATCCCTCTATGGTTATCGCAGGATGATTTTGACCCCTTTTTATATGATTAGTTAAACAAACTAATGATCTTACGTAGACTATTATGACATTGCTATTTTCATTATCTTTAAGGTAAAGTATGAACAGAAATATTGTGAAAACTCAAAGAAATCATTGGTGTTAGTATTTTGTTATCTATGAAATACCGAAATATTAAACTCCTCTTTTATTCAATGAATTGGTTTTTATTAGAATGGGGGGTTCGTGGAGATTGTAGTGTTTTTAATAGCTGAATTCATGATTCGATGGAAGCTAGACCACCATTGGATGCCGGCTCAATAGTCTAGAGGTTAAGTGTTCGCGCTTGAGACCGAAGGTCTTGGGTTCGAATCCCTTATGCGGGATCGTGGATGAGGACTACTGAGGAGTCATATGGTAGGATGAAACGGTCATCCAGTACTTTTAGGTTCTTAAGGATAGTCTAGCTTATATCGACTCGTAAGTTTAACTATTAAAATTGGCTTTTGTTGCAAAAATAGTCAGCTTTAAGATTTTAAAACAGTGAAGCATTCGATATGTAATGAGGACATTAAAATTCCACGACAACAGGCTTTTGTTAATGATTTAGTTAGGATGGTTTATGAAAAGACATGATATCGTCTGAAAATTAGACAGTTGTTTTGTCTGTTGCTTAAAATTCTTCAATTTTATATACAGTCACATGGGCCTAAACCTCAGTCAGTCAGTCAGTCAGCTACAACGTAGGACCAGGCACATTTGTGCATTTGTCCAAGTTATCATACCTCCTTAGCACAACAAGATGAACACCGAATTCATAGAAATAGTTAATTTAGTGGTGGTAGTATATAAAAGAAAAGTTGTATATAAGGATATAGTATAGGAAGGAAGAACGTTATAAAGCCTAAACCTATGAACATGATAACTGCTAACCCGTATTGAATTAGAATATGCTTGTCCATTTTTATTTAATGGATGGTGTTGTTGTAAGGTGAAAAAGGGAAATTAAAACATTCACATCCGGTAAAATTGTGGCCTGTTATAATTGTACTTCTAGCCTTCGTAATTGAATGATGTTTGTTCAAAAAATGTAAATATTCATATTATTCTATAATTTTGTTGTTGCATATGGCGTTATTCTTTTGTATTTTGTTTGCAGAATCTCTCATGTGGTTTCATATTGTTGTTTGTTTGTTTATTTGTGCTTTTTATTGTATAGATCTTTGAAACACGTATTGGTGTGCTGGATCGTCGCTTTCGTATTAAACCGTTAACAACAGTTAATAGCAGTGATGAATCTAATCAAGCTGATAACAATGCCATGTCGAATAAACTAAATTTCGATTCACTTGGTGTCACAACAGAAGTTTATGTATATGATGTATCAGTGTATCGTTTAAGTTTATTACAACCAATTCCTCGATTATTGGCAAGTTTATATGGACATGGATTAGAAATGGGATTGAATTTTGAAAGCTTGGGTTTATTAGATCAGGTAGAAAGTTGTTTTTATTGTTTATATTATATCTTGTGACCATAATATTTATTTATTTATTTATTTAAACACATGAATATTGGTACAAAGGGGCACCAGATATATATGCACCGCACGAATCTCATTTGGTTTGTGTGAGGGCTGGGATGCTGTCCAGGTACCCAAACTGAAGCAGGTAGTTTTCTTAGGGGACCACATCCGGAGCCTTTGACCTAAAGATCTGATCCACAAGGCAGTGGACCATCGTGAGGAGATGCAGTCCCATGGTAATCGGTGACCAATAATTGATTCATACGCCATTTGTTCCTTCAGGATACTGGAGTCCATGTGCACCATTGGTTTGAAATCAGGATTTTCCAACTCTTGGAGGTGGACTTTCCGTGTCCACCAACCCGGTTAAAGCGCCGAACATTCGGTTTTCGTCCTCTCAATTTCGTAAACAACACTGGTGCCACGAGAAGGTAGTGAGTAGGACTTCCCTGTTAGTGGTTTTATATGCGTGGCCATGTGAGAGCATTTCGAGAGGGAGAGCGAACTCTCCTCACTCTCGGCCGTACCAGGGCATTTGGGGGCGACCATAATATTCCTTCCTTATTGATCCAGTATTTGAGGAATTCGTAGTAAAAATATCTTCTAATTGGTGTTTTTATCGCTCACTGTACTTGTCCACTGAAAATGTACAATGGGAGTGGTGTCCTTCATCCTTCACTTTAGCTAAAAAAAATTTCTCTATGCCACTATTGTTTGAATGTATTGATCATTTTTTGCTGTGAGTTCGAATGAAGTATGAACTTAATTAGCTACCAAGGTTGTTCGTGTTTAATTCAATCATCGATTTTCTTTTCGACAGAATATATTATGGCAAATAATCATTCGGATTAGACGGAATAAGAAGCTGATGTGCTTGTGTTAAGCAACCAAGGCATTGAAATCATGGATAATTTAACTTATAGACAACTAATATCCCAATCATAAAATGTAGTTACTTGTGATATTGGTAATGGGTGGAATTTAAACAGAGTTGTGTTTGTTGTTTAACAGTCAAGGTCTTGAGATTGGTTGAGGTTCGACATTAACACCGTTGGATGCCGGCTCAGTGGTCAATCATAGATTTATCTATCTTACTAATTATAGCTCATATCCCACTAACCCTAGTTAATACTGTTATGCCTGAAACTAAATCGATTCCGCGGTAACGAACGAAAGCCAATGACACAATGACACGATAAGCTATTCTAATCTGTTGTCCCAGGCCCCGCTAACTAGATGAAGAACTCCAAGGCAAGTAGGGGAATATATATGTATTCCGTAAGCAGCCGAGTACAAGCAATCAAATAAGGGAAAAAAGTCAAGCGCATTTATACAGTAACAAATTGTCCTTGAGCACCATTAGTAAATAGCACACATAAAGAAACAAAGGACCAATAGCGGTTAAGATAGTTTACAGGTGGGAAATATGACGTGAAGGTAAAAGAGCGCTTTTGGCGCGAAAACAGCTAAATTCAAATTTTCAAAATAAAACTACAAGATTAGGCCATTTACCAAGTAAGTTCTGGGGATTTGACATCCCCAACACCTCCCCTTTTTAGTAACGGACATTCTTTGGGTCCACCTGCATTCTAACTGTCTGTCGCCGTTGGCGCAGTGACCATCTTCGGGACCGTAGATCGACCTTTTGATCTTCTTCATGCGTTGGGACTGCCGGCAGATTAAATGTATCCAATAGTACGTCCAGCGGAATCTTTACTTCGGTCGATGGGCGCTCTGGTGTTAACCGCTTGCGTAGTTGATTTCGATGTCTGGTCCATCTGTCCGTTCCTACCTCAACCTCATACATAACTTCTCCCATCCGTCTAACCACACGTGCTTCGATCCAAGGGTCACGATTTGCTCTGTAGTCCCGAGCGAATACTGGGCATCCAACGTTGTACGTGGGTAGCTTCCGGGACGTGGTTTGTATTAGTGGTGGTGTGGATTTCGGCAGCATCAAGTTGTGAATGGTCCT
Organism: Schistosoma rodhaini; assembly: GCA_944470415.2. NCBI lineage: Eukaryota > Metazoa > Platyhelminthes > Trematoda > Strigeidida > Schistosomatidae > Schistosoma > Schistosoma rodhaini. The sequence continues at coordinate 85,952,033 of OX104044.1, forward strand.
CAGCCGTCTTCCCATGAGGATCTCTGCGGGGGACTTCTGCTCCGGCAGCGTGTCGTTGGGGGTCGTTCTGTAGGCAAATAAAAAATTCTGCAGTGTTTCCACTGGCGTCCCCTCCCCTTTTGACTTAATCAGAGCCCTCTTGAACGTATCCACGAACCTTTCCGCTTGCCCATTCGATTGTGGGTGGTAAGGTGGGGCGCGAAGATGCCTGATGGTTAGGCGTTTGCAGAACTCTTGGAACTGCGCCGAGGCGAACTGCGAACCGTTGTCGGATACAATCACTTCCGGTAATCCGTTTCGTGCGAACAACTCAGTCAAATGTTTCAGAGTCTGGGTGGTCGTTGGTGGAGTGACGGGAACAATCTCCGGCCATTTTGAGAAGGCGTCGATCACGATAAGATATGTGGTTCCGTTGACTGGACCGGCAAAGTCGATATGTATCCTAGACCAGGGATGCTCAGGCTGTGGCCATGGGACCGGCGGTACCTTCGCATTGGACTTTGCAGCTTGTTGACACTGAGCACATTTGTTTACTAGATCCACGATATGCTGGTCCATGAGGGGCCAGTAAGCATAGCTTCTGGCGATGGATTTCATACGCTTTATGCCTGGATGACCAATGTGGAATTGCTTCAGCACCCTCGGTCGTAGGGATTCTGGCACGACCACTCTATCTCCAAACATCAAGCATTCATTTACGACACATAATGAGTCACGACGATGGTAAAGCTGCTTCATGTCACCGTCAAGTTCAGTTGATGGCCAGCCATTGGTGACGTAGTTCATCGTTTTCTTAATGACGGGGTCGTTTCTGGAAGCAATTTGTATCTCAGATTCTAAGACTGGCAAAGCACGAACAGCGGTTGTCAGGTAGCATTGCGCGTGGTCTTCTGTCGAAAAAGAAGCGATAACGGCATCTTCATCGGTCGTAGAGTGTTCGTTGATGAGTCGTGACAATGCGTCTGCTTGACCAAATTGTTTGGTGCGTCGATACTGAATGTCAAAATCATACCCCAAGAGGATCAAAGCCCATCGTTGGAGACGGTTTGCAGAGTGGGCCGGGACGCCAGATTTCGAACCAAAAATTGCGAGAAGGGGCTTGTGATCCGTAAGGAGTGTGAACCTCCGACCGTACAAAAATTTGTGGAACCGCCGCACCGCAAACACCAGGGCGAGAGCCTCCTTCTCTATCTGACTATACTTCCTTTCTGCCGGGGTCAGTGTTCGGGATGCGTGCATGACAGCCTTCTCTGTTGCGTCTGGAAACTGATGAGAAATGACGGCTCCTACGCCATACGCTGAGGCATCTGCAGCTACAATGATTGGCATGCATGGATCGTAGTGCGTTAATAACAATTTCGAGCTGATGATGGACTTCAGTTTACAGAATGCTGCGTCACACTCTTTAGTCCAGTTCCACGTACTGTTCTTGCTCAGTAGGCCATTCAGTGGGGCACGAATGTCATGCATTGAAGGGACGAACGCGGCATAGTAAGAGACCAGTCCCATGAAGGAACGCAGTGCGGAGATATTCGTGGGTGTGGGCATCTGTCGTATCGCTTGGACATTTTCAGGATCCGGTCTGCGGCCGTCAGCATCAAAAATAAACCCCAAATACTTTACGGACCGTAATAAAAACTGGCATTTCTCAGGTCGTAACCGGAACCCGTTTTCACTAATGCGTTTCAGTACCGATGTCGTTCGCTCATGTAGCTGTTCTAACGTTGCGGCAACAATTAGAATGTCGTCAAGGTAAGCCGCGACTCCCGGGATGCCCGATAAGATAGTATCCATTAATTGTTGGAAAATAGATGGTGCAGTCTTGACACCGAATGGTAAACGGTTGTACTGAAATAACCCACGGTGAGTGTTGATAGTAAGCAGCTCCCTAGATGCTTCGTCTACTTCAACTTGCAAATAAGCATCAGCAAGATCCAGTTTTGCGAAGAATTTTCCCCCATTCAGCATCGTAAACAAATCTGCCGGAACTGGTAAGGGATAGTGGTGTTGTTCAAGGGCTGCATTTAGACCTGTAGAAAAATCAGCACATATTCGTAAGGTGCCGTTTGCTTTCTTGATGACCACTATCGGTGCTGCCCAGGCGGAGTAAGAAACGGGAGTAATTACTCCTTGTTGTTGGAGGCGGTTTAATTCTTCATCTACTGTTGGTAACGTCGCATAAGGCACGGGTCTTTTGGGACGAAAGACAGGCTTAGCTCCAGGTTTCAAACGAAGCGTTGCTTTTAAGGTAGAACACTGTCCCAAACCAGGCTGGAAAATCGATGAAAACTGCGCCATTAGCTTCCTGGTATACGATTCAGTGCCATGAGGTTGTGATATCATGTGGCATATGGTATTTAGTGGGACATCAGCCAATTTCAGTTGATCGAACCAATCTAAACCAAGTAAATTTAGATCAGCTGGAGTTATATGACATACCCCGGTAAATGACGACTCCCGGAAGGTCACTCTACATTCCAATTGTCCTTCTAAGTGTAGGAAATTACCACATGCGGTACGAGGCTTTTTAGTTGTTCGCTGCAGGCTTGGGCGACCCATTTTGATCCAATTTTTGTGAGAGAGGATGGTGACGTCTGATGCGGTATCTATTTGCAATCTAAAAAAATGTCCATTAATATTAATGTTAATGAATTTCCTCTCACCTGGTGATGAACTCTGACAAGAAGATACCAAGCTCAAAGAAGAGGTACAGGGCTTTGGAACCGTCTTTTTGGTATTACTGGATCGATTTGGTGTGCTCTTAAGGCAAAACCCGTCCTTGTGGCCAACAACCTTGCACTTCCTGCATCGATGTTGCTTAAATGGGCAATTCCTTACGTAGTGCCATGCACCACAATGCCAGCAAGGAGTGGAGGGATTTGTTCTGGTCTGTCGAATTGGGCTGAAATGAGTTGGACTGAATGCAGCGGGAGCGCACTGATTCTGGTTAGTTGTCTTTTGGATTACTCGTACTTCCGATCGACTAGACCCACCACTCTCAACCATCGACGTGTCTCGTTGTAGATTTACTAGGCGTTGATATTCATTAGCCATGTCATTTAGTGTGAGTTTTGGATCTTGGTCCAATCGACATAGTAGTCGCGTTCTTATGTCACTGAACTTCTGGGACTGAAGGCTGCAAATGAGGATAAGGGCTTTGAACTGGTCTTCAGATAAAGACTTTAACCGGAACCGTTCGCATTCACGGTTAACGATGCCCACATGCGTAAGGAAGTCATCGTCTTCGTTCATAACCAGCTTCAAACATCGGTAACGGGTGTTAAACAATGATGAATTGTCCCCAAAATGTAGGCTTAGTGTCTGGACTGTGTCTGCGAAAGAGCGATCACGTGGATTCAATGGCAGGATCAAATTGCAGTACCTGTCCAGCTCACTTGCACCCAACTTCCGAAGTAGCAGTCGTACCTTCCAAGCATCATCTTGATTAGCAAAATCAAATTTAAATAGGTCTTCATAACGCCGGAACCACATGTCAAAAGTAACGTTTGCATCAGGATCATAATGAAACTCAGCAATACTATTTGCGACGCCGTCTACTGATGGTGCTGTGGTTGCATTAGCTGTGCTAGGCTGTGAAGGGGGCGAAACTTTCATGTCTGTCAGCATTTGTATGAGCTTCAGCTGCTGTTCAAGTAATGATTCGAGTTTAGAAGGATCCATGTTTCCAAACCACCGTCGCCAATTGTTATGCCTGAAACTAAATCGATTCCGCGGTAACGAACGAAAGCCAATGACACAATGACACGATAAGCTATTCTAATCTGTTGTCCCAGGCCCCGCTAACTAGATGAAGAACTCCAAGGCAAGTAGGGGAATATATATGTATTCCGTAAGCAGCCGAGTACAAGCAATCAAATAAGGGAAAAAAGTCAAGCGCATTTATACAGTAACAAATTGTCCTTGAGCACCATTAGTAAATAGCACACATAAAGAAACAAAGGACCAATAGCGGTTAAGATAGTTTACAGGTGGGAAATATGACGTGAAGGTAAAAGAGCGCTTTTGGCGCGAAAACAGCTAAATTCAAATTTTCAAAATAAAACTACAAGATTAGGCCATTTACCAAGTAAGTTCTGGGGATTTGACATCCCCAACAAATACACACTCCCGTCAAGCCACATGTTTTTATTTGAGTGACTAATTGTATGGTATTTACATACTTATTAACACCTTACTCTTAGTTTTCCAACATATTTCACTTTCGATGATTGAAAAGGATTCGGAAAAAAGAAACGGTTTTGAGAAATGTTGAGTCATTTAGAAAAAGCATGTATACACTATAGACAGCATAATTAGTGTGTGTGAATTCGATTCGTTGTGGCCACATTCAACAAGATATTACAGATTTAATAGTTAAGGAGTACTGTAACTACCCAATATCTTCATACTATTCACCTACTTTCTCTTCCTCCTCGTAAATTCTCCTGAGTATCCTACTTGTGGATTCTATGTGCTTCATTGTTATACCTTAACATAGTGCAGTTCTCTGTTATACCTTTTCTTTTGATATTAACCACCTCATTATCAACTTGAATATTGTCTTTGCTTTCTAATTATTATTTATTTCTAAAAAGGGATTTGTAAATTTATTGATTGAACGACCGTTGCAAATATTCGCATTCTGTGCTCAATGCAATGCTAAAATGTGGGTTCGTAATGGATTCGCTGTTCAACAATCTGTAAGTGTGATTTTATTGCTGTACTTATTTTTTTATGTGAATAAATTTACGTACTAAATGTATGAGCTTTGGAGCGGAGAGGGAGTTAGCTTAGTGGTTAAAGTATTCAGCTTTCATCTGATTATTCGCAAGTTCGAACATGTGTATAAGGCGATAGTCGGAGGAATTCGTGGTATTGGACGCTCGTCAGTAAGGTGTACCTGAAATTTTAGGGAAACTGACGCTTCCTGACGGACTCGATCCTACATCATCCAGCATCACAGTCAGAGACGTTATCGCTGTCAGTCAAGTTGTATTACTGCACAGCTGCGTTTGGTTATAATATGTAGGTAACCGCTTCACACACAACATAATCATTGTTGGTCCGTTATGCTACAAAGTTTTACTTTCAGTAACATGAATACATTTCCTATATTCCTCTTGTTAGAATACCGTGCTGAAGAAAGAGTGGTCAGGTAACGGAACTTTTATTTATTTTTCTTTGTGATTCTGATCTTTTATAATTGATGAAGTCTTATTTCCTTTTATTTTTCTTCATTATATTTATGTAACCTATGTCGTTTCCAAGCTTCGATGCACTGAATACTTCTGGATATTATTAATACTGTTAGTTTCTATCGGCCTAGATTTCTCATCAACCTGTACTCTGGGTCTTTATAGAATTACACCGTGATCTAATCAATAATGATTACATCTTGACATTTAACTTTTTGATATCCACTTATCAACGACTCGATGTTAAAAAAACTACATTGGTTATTCTTACCTTTCTTCCCTTTATTTTCACTGTACGTGTATATGACTTATGTTGTTGTATACAAGGTACCTCGTCGAAGTCTGCTAGCTCACCCTCATTAGTGATTTGAAATCTTGAATATTATGGATGAGTTTCATTCTTAGTGGTGCAGATGCATCCTCTTTATCTATCCCAGTAACTCTTTATACATATCTCCTAATTTTGTCTTCTTGAACCATGTTCTTAATATTTGATCTCCCTTACTTTCACTGCTGCTGATGTTATTTTGACTTTTTTTTCTATGTATCCTGTTGATTTTATCTAATCATGATATAAACTTCACCCCATTGCACAAGCAAGTGGCTATCAGGACTCAGTGGCCGAGTGGATAACGCGATGGCGTTTGAAGCGAAAGGTACTGGTTGAACATCAACTCAGGTACATCCAGCTGACGAGTCCCAAATAAGACGAAACGCGCATTCTGGATTTTACTGCTAGTCACTATCCATCTTTGCTAATCATGATATAGTTAGACAACTTGAACTAGTTCACTTTTATGCCTGACTGTATGTTTTTTATAATTAACTGTTGTATTTATTTCAAATTTATCTTTTTTTAATTATTCTACATTTGTATAGATGACAAATTTGTTTAGTCCATCCATTCGTGTTGAATTAGTTGATCGTGATCTACAATTGTTACAAATTGCTAGTTGTGTTCTACCACCAGATGAATTTATTGTTCGTTTAATACATAAATTTCATTTGGGTAATTATTTAAAGACGTAAGTTCAAGTTATTTCAATGGAACTAATCAATTTTGGCAGTTCATGTGAATGTTTTTTGGGTAGGTTAAGGTTATCTTCTCTAAGCTTTGTAGTTTATAATTGGAAATCTTTTGTTGTCGTTGGCAACAAAATCATCAAAGTTCACTTCACAAAGAATTCATTTTTTAGTTTTGAATATTTGATGCCTAGTGTTTAATCTTTACATTATTGAGTGTTTTAATTCTGTAGTCCAAATTTCCTATTCTAAACAATTCAGATAACATAGGGTCTTCTGTTAGGAATAATGTCAGGATGTTTGGGATGCGTTTCTCTCCATCTAAATGTAAATTGTTACTCCAGGACTGACCTGCGTCAACACCTGAACTAAGGATAGGGAGTGAAGTGATCGAACGCGTCGATAACTTCACTTATTTTGGAAGTCTGATCAGCCCTAATGGGCTGGTATCTGACGAAATCTCAGCACGGATTCAGAAAGCTCGTTTGGCTTTTGCCAACTTACGTCACCTATGACGAAGACGAAATATCCGTCTATCAATCCGGTGTTCATCTTGTTGTGCTAATGAGGTATGGCATCTTGGACCGATTCATAAATATGCCTGATCCTACGTTATAGCTGACTGAACAGTTCGTATGACATAGAATCATAACTATGCAATGTTGGTAATAAAGGTGATTTTCTTAGTTATTCCTTCTTATATGATTGAATCTCACTAGTCTCAAGTTTCTTCTAGAATCATCGTATCTGAATTGATTGTCTTGCATAATTTATTCAAAACAACTATGGAATCATGTGCATCAATTGAAATCAGCAGATGCATTTTCTGATTTGTATTCATTTAAGTAAATCAACCGAATTTGTCATTTTTAAATTCATTTGAATCTTGGATCGTTTACCTGAAGGCTATTCAACTTATTATCAACAGGATATTTATTTATTTATGTTTATTTGTCATTCTATAAATCATCAGGTAAATCACATATATTTACGTTCTTATCCAATGATCGCTAACAAGTGAACTGAGCCATGTTAGTAGGTGTAGACTACCTGGTTAGGATTCGCGAAATGATAGCAATCGATGGATAGAGACCTTGAATGACATGGCTCAAAATAGTTTGCAATATCGCAGGTGCATCCTCTCTTTGTGTTCTACCAAATTCTAACCTTCTGGATTCTTCATGTCCCATATCCTTTTTCCTTTCCAAACTTATTTCACTGCAATATACTCCTTGAATAACATCTTCAAACCCTAATCTTTCACATAATGCTTATACTCTTACTACTTCTACCACTATGGGATTTGAGTCGACAACTGAATCTCTGTGCTAATGTGGTATGGCAGCTGGAACTGATGTGCATACGAACGAAGTTCTACGTTGTGACTGTCCGACTGATTAATAATACTACATAGCGGTATGTTGAAATCTCAATCACTTGTTTATACTGAAGTTCTCTGACAGTTTAAACGTTTTTCCCGACTTTTAAGATGGCCATTACATTAAGACTAACAGTAATATGAAGATTGTGTTTGAATGAAACTAATAGACAGAGGATTGTTTTGTTAGTTGCAAAAGTGACTGAAAGAACCATAGAACAACAAGCTACTTATAAGTAAGCAGTTGATAAATGCTGAACTTTAAAAATTGTTGTCTTTTATTAAATGTTTCTTTGTTATTATCTAACTTTTATTTAAAATAAAAATAAAAATACACAAACAAAACAATAATCTAGTGATATCTCGTCTAAAGAACCCGGTCTTGGTCGTGTGCACGCAGTGGAAATGTTGTTACGCGTAATATTAGCATGTGTTTCTAGTCGATCACGTCCTTCAATGGGTTATTTTACCAAAGATTACTACATGGTGAACGACTCTAATAATAAACTGTTGAGTTGTTTGGATGAAATCCTGATTGATAATGAATCGGAAATTTACTATCCGAGCCTAATCAATGATGTTATACATACATTATGCCTGAAACCTTTAAGTTACAGTGAATTATTATCCGTCCTTCCATATCAAAATGCAAGTAGTCTATTATTAAGAAATCCGACGGAACAATCCGATTCAACACATCAACAATCAGACCATGAAATGAGCACTGAAGAAATACAACAATCATCAACATCATCTTGTCCTATGGATGTGGGTCCTAGACCATCAGTTTTATCTGCTTCAATATCAAGGAGTGCTAATAAACGTGCTATAGAAAACGCATTACCTAAAATATTACGTAAACTAGCCGTACAATCATCAGTGAATAACCGTACAGTGTTCAGTATACGACCAGAATATATGGCATATCGATTTAATCGATTTTATTGGGGATATCGACATCCGGAACAAACAGCTGTAAGTGTACTATAATATATATGTTAGTATGTTCGTACAATATAGTTTTGATAAACATCAATTCAAATATCAATGTAAAATATTTTGTTTCCGCAGTCGTAGAAAATGTATGAGTATCCAAAATATTACATTGAAGTTTTAAGTCTATCATAATAATACGTAAGCTGAAGACAGTCAGTCAGTCAGTTACGGGTATGAGGGCTAATATCACTTCTCAGCTTTTTTTTTCTTGAGAGACCTGAGAAGGAAGTTGGATTAGTGTTGGTCTTAACGACCTGGGAGCGTGACCGCAGTGCCCAAGGGACAACTGCTTGAGACCAGTCACACTCGAACTTTTTGTGGAGGCTTTTTGACGTGTTAGCTCCGTTCTTCAAAGGACCTTACCGCCGGAGACGGAAATCCGTGGGATAAGGCGAGGTGTGCATTTTTAGGGTCGACCTTTTCTAACCCCATCCCTCTTTGTGGGAAGGCAGCATCGCTGTCATGCTGCTTGTCTAAAGGAAACACCTTACTGCCGTCACATCTCTGTCTAGTCGGCAGTATGACTTCGCCTTCGGACCTTGGATTTGTTGCTTTTAGTCTTACCAATAAAATAGAAAATAACATTTGTACAAGAGTTAGCCAAATGTGGCTGTAAATAGGGAGAGCAGTAATTAATAGACTGGGTATAACTCAAGAATGGTAAATCGTACAATAATAGTCCAGGGGTCAAAATAAAGCTCACAATGAAAGGAATATGAATATGAGTAGTTTAATTATTTAGCAAATATACGATAAAAATTATATGCATAATATTGGTCCATAAATGAATCCCAAAGTTAATATTCACTATTGTTATCGGGATATAACAGTTTCTGCATAGAGTCTGATACACTTAGTTATCAGCTTGTATCCTTACCAACAAAAGTATTTTTATATTCTTCAATGTCATATTCGCTTCAAACATTCTGCTTAATGTTGTTTGTCTTTTTACAATTCAAGCTCAGTGGATGAAAATGTACATTAGTTATCAAAAACAAGTGGTCATTCCTCCAAACTGTTAATGCCAAGTGTATTCTTGTAGACTAATTCTGGAAAGCACTTTGAATTGCATAGTATATAATAAATGTACATTCTCATCTCTATTATATTGAAATCATAGAAAACTTACTTACTTACGCCTGTTACCCCTCGTAGAGGAGCATAGGCCGCTCACCAGCATTCTCCATTCAACTCTGTCCTGAGGCTTCCTTTCCAGTTCTTTCCAGTTTCTGTTCATCCTTTTCATATTTGCTTCTATTTCCCGACGTAATGTTTTCTTCGGCCTTCCTCTTTTTCGCTTCCCTTTAGGATTGCAGGTTAGGGATTGCCTTGTAATGCACATTGGTGATTTCCTTAATGTATGTCCGATCCACTTCCAACGTCTTTTCTTAATTTCCTCTTCATCTGGAAGCTGGTTTATCCTCTCCCGCCTGTAGCCCTACTGGAGTTACTGCCGGTCCCAAGCCCGGGTAAAGGAGGAGGGTTGGGCATGGGGTTAGCGACCCCATCCCGTAGAAGAGCTAACTCGCTAAAAAAACGCTAACCAGAAAAAATCATTCAAACCATTTAAACTCTGCCCTGGGAGTAGAAGGAATAATTATGACGCCTCATGATGAAAGCCGAAATTTTTCGTAAGTCACGAGGCCGATGCATCTTCTAACAACCAGAGCAACACTCTTTATAGGTACATGGAACGTCCGGACAATGTGGGAGACAGGAAAGATCAGTCAAATAGCAATGGAAATGAGGAGATGCATCATAGAAAAGATTGAGAAAAAAGTTATCCATTAGTATAATACATATTACGACGATCTTAGAGTCTGTATTTTTAGTTGTTTTTCATATTAGGTTAAATAGAATTGTGCTTAATAGTTTAACCCGGTACATAAACAAAACTTCGTTTTTATTATCTTCAATAGGCTGAAGCAAATGTTTCTAAATGTTTAAAGAAATGGATTCAAGAACAAAATAATATCAATTTAAAAAATCTTCCAATACCACCACCAGCTCCTCGTCCTTTACACAGATTTACACCATCTGTTCATCCTGGTCCATTACATATTATTCAATGTGTTACATTTGTACGTTTAATTAAAACATTATTAGATATTGCCTATTCTCATGGAACATCAGCTTCATGGTGGTCACATAGTCTATTAGATTTGTTATTACATTTGATTACTGTTGCATTGTATGAAGATGAATTAAATGGAAGGTAAGTTTGTTTGGTTTTTATTATAGCGCTGATTGTTTTTGTGTGGTTATTCTAATTTTTATGTGTTGAAACTCGATAAACGATTACGATTGAGTTATGGTTGAACTTGCAGTTACTGTTATGTTACAAACGATTAGGGTTATACTAGTACGAACGGAATCGATTACATTCAGTTCTATGTCATTGTTCATTGGTTATTGGGCCTCTTTACACGGATGGGACAAATAAATCTTGTTGGATAGTAATTCTTCCATAATAACGGCCTGATCATACGGCACGCAATATTAAACAAGAATTCGTCCTTTTAAAACAGATAACATTAATATGCTTTAGACACTATACCTCACTCAACGTTCCTTCAACGGAACAACATTCTTATTCCAAAAATCCAAATAATAGAGATACGTTTGTAAAAACACCACATTTTATACAAGAATATTGCAGGATCTCTGCTCGTCTGCTAGCGCTGTTTGGTTGTACATCGGTCAATCAGTTTATACAACAGTCAGAACTCTATCCTGCTAACAGTTTTTAAGCATTGTTGCTAATTTTTTTTGAATGTATAAATTAAATTACTCTTTAGTTTTCTGGATAATATTAAGTTGTATTTTATCTTCTGTTTTGTAGAAGACACATTTGTATCTCACCTCAGCCATACCATTTGAGAATGATGTGCAACAATGATAACCATTTTATTTATTCCCTGCAGCTAATATTAACAAAGTGGCTGACTGTTCGGTTTCAATTTCGAACTCCTCTCCAGTTCAATAAGAACACTGGAAATCTTGGGTTCCTTTTTTGCAAAACTACTGAATTTAACGCTTAAATAATTGATTTTCTTAGTGCTAACGTTTGGATTTCCAAATTCAATAACTACAGATGCTTTTTCATAGTTGAAATCATGAGTTAATTGAAGCTAGAGCACTATGGAAAACCTGGAAGCACTGGACGGCCGTTTTGTCCGTTGGATGCCGGCTCAGTGGAATAGAGGTTAAGGCTCTGGCTCGAGACTGGGTTCGAATCTCGCGAGTGCGGGATCGTGTATGCGCACTGCTGAGGGGTCCCATAAGAGGACGAAACGGCCGTCCAGTACTTTAAGGTTTTCGATGGTGGTCTAGCTTCAATTAACTCCTAATTTCAACTATGAAAATACTGAAATCTCCACAAAACCCCTTCGAACTACAGATACATTTCACACTTTAAATTCAGTTTTACTTCAGAGACAATGAAAACTTTCCAGCAAAAGAACGTCCGAATTATACGTAGTCATATACCGTTATCTCACACTAAGATTGAATGTTTTATAGAATAAATCTCTATCTCGCAAATTTGGAATAACACTTATCAATTTATTTATAACTATATCGAATAAAATTTCACCACGTCTTCATTTTATCTTTTGTTTTCCATTCATTTCTTAGTAAAACTGGTTCATATCCGTTTTTGACGGCCGTTAGCCGTGTCCCAGAACAAAATGAATCAGATGCTGAATTAAAAGAGCTTGCACGTTCCAGAAATTGGTTAAAGTCAGATACAATCGATAAATCTGTTTTGTCTACACTTTTAAACAAGTATGTTTATTGTTATTAGCATTTTTTTAAAGTAAGGTCTGTCAGTCAATCAGCTACAACGTAGGACCAGGCACATTTATGCATCGGTCCAAGTTGCCATATCTCATTAGCACAACAAGATGAACACCGGATTCATAGAAGTAATTAATTTAGTGGTGGTAGTAGTATATAAATTATAGGCTGTATATAAGGATATAATACAGGAAGAAAGAGAGATATGAAGCAATTTTAGTCTCAAGGTTTAAGGGAAAACAGTGAGTGTATACACCTACGCCATTATGATAGATTCTGAGCATTATCACCCAGAGTCTCCAACCATTGGTTACGATAGTCACGCGGACCCCAACCAGGTAGCCTGCATCTGCCAACATGGATCAGACTAGAAGTTGGTGACTTCAAACACTGATGCCATGTTTTCGTTTGGCCGCCCCTAACTCTCTTCCAACCATCCCCTACACTAGTCATCATAGTGCGTCGTGGTAATCGGTGTTCAGGCATACGTAACATGTGGCCCAACCATCTCAGTCGATGAAGATTCATCACCTCATCAACTAATTTACCATCATTTCCTAAGTAAGGTAATTACCATCAATACGAACAATTTTCACCAAACATGAATCATAGCTTGTGGTTGCAACTGAATGTCCTAAATAAATTTTAAGCACTTAACTATACAAAAAAAATTGTGAGCAACTTTGGTTCATATAATTTGTGTAGCTTAAGTCCAACACGTGTCTGCATTCATGTGGATTTGATTAGATTGACTTATATAATATTCGTATTTTGAAATGTCCACTCTGATTTTCATTATATATGTATGACATAATAAAACGAATAGACTTTCCAAAGGAAAGCTGTTTACGTAGGAATTTATTCGTCAGTCATTTGAATATCTGAATGTCTTAGGAAATAATTTTTCATGACCCCAAGTGAACGAAGTAAATTTGTATACCATTCATTGGGTCCTATATGCACCATTTGTTTAGAATTATAATGATGTTCTTAGTTGTGTGACTTTCCCCTTCTTCTCTAAGGTATGCTCTCCCTAACAAATAATGCGGTTTATACACAGGAAGTTCACTTTTATTCCCGTGTTTTTTTAAATATGTTACAATCTCAAATGTGTTTTTCATCAATGAGAGATGATAATCTCTTTACATTCTACCACAGCAACGCGTTTGAAGGTAATGGGGTTTATGCAATATTCAGTGATTTAAGTCCATTAAGACATTAAAGATATATTTTTCCCAATACAGTAGAGTGTAATAATCTTTTCCATCTCAACCATTCGCGTTTTTTCCGGCAATTATTCAACTGTCTCATTGATATCCATTCTGCCAGTTTTAGACCCTTGTAGTTTATGATAATTGTGGAACAAATACTACTAATTTTTTGTATTTAGTCATGTCTTTTTTTTAAATTCCAGTAATTGTATAACTTCTCGATTGGTACGCATATTGAATTCTACATATCATGATGATCACTCGGATTTGATTAGGTAATTAAATGAATTTTTTGTACCATAGCCTTCCTTTGGTTTTTTTTCTCTCGGTAGTTGCTGGGTTGGTCTAGTATTCATGTTATGTCCGAATACTGAATTCCTTTTTTGATTTGATGACCATATATTTTGATGGTCGGTGTTTCAAGTCTTAAAATGTTCACGTAAATTTCTTTCTAGTTCATACAAGTATTTCTACTGTCTCTAGCTATTCGAAGAATGAAAATTACACTAATTAGTTACTATGTCGTTACCAAATTTATGTTTATCTAAAGCTTGTTGCATTAACTGTAACACTTACAAATTGCCTGCGATGTATCATGTACTTTGTAATCAAAAATTTTTCCTTTTTCTAGTGAATGCCAACTAGAACAAAACTTAATTCCTGTAAATCTTAATAATAACCCTAAATCGCCTACTACATCTATCCATATCTAAATATAAGATTTACTAGTCATGATTTATGTATTTTGTCGTCTTTATTATTGTAGATGGACATTAGATTATTGGAATAAAGTTGTACAAGGTATGACAGGTGGACAACAGTCTGTTCATAAACTTTCGTCTGAACTTGGTGAAATAGAAAAGGTAATTTGTTCATTAAAAGGTTACAAATTATTTTCTTGTAATTTCTTGCATAAATAAAGTTTATTGAGGTACAATTTTTTACCCTATGTTATTATTCTTGTTGAATAAGGTTATATAATAACTGTGAAGTAACTCCAGCTCCCAAATGCCCTGGTACGTCCGAGAATGGAGAGAGTCCGCTCTCCCTCTCAAAATGCTCTCATATGACCACGCGCATATAGCCTCTTTCAAGGAAGTCCTACTCACTGCCTTCTCGTGGCACCAGTATTGTTTACAAAATTGAAAGGACTAAAAGCGAATGTCAGGGAGTTGTAAAACTTTGATTCCAAACCAATGGTGCACATGGGCTCCAGTATCCTGAGGGAACGAATGGCATATGAACCAATTGTTGGTCACCGGCTACCATCGGACTGCATCTCCTCACGATGGTCCACTGCCTTGTGGATCAGACTTTTAGGTCAAAGGCTCCGGATGTGGCCCCCTAAGAAAACCACCTGCTTCGGTTTGGGCACCTTGGCAGTATCGCAGCCCTCACACAAATCAAATGAGATTTGTGTGGCGCATATGTATCTGGTGCCCCTTTGTACCAATATTTATGTGTTTAAATAAATAAATGTAACTCCGATTCCTTGTATTTCATTAAATCTCTTGAATTTGTGGTTTACACATATAGGAGGCCAAATGACTCGTGTTTATTCACAATGATTATGTAATGAATGTTTTAAGCATGTAAATTTTTCAGTTGGTCAGTCATAGACAACATAGGACAGGACCTGTGGTTAGTTTGCATCCGTCTTAGCGGGTTCATTCAAGAGAGAGAGAGCCATGATGAAAAACTAAAGAAGTATTTCTCCCGTGTATTTATCGTTTTACCATATGTTCCAATTGGAATTTTCGGTTTACCATAAATGGCTTATATTTTATGGGGTTCTGTGATGTTTTTTTTATAATTGTGTTAAAAATATCCCTAGTTTTTTATTAAAAAAAATAAAATAAATTACCTGTCACTCTGTTTACTATCTTAGGAACCTTCATCTTATCAGTTGTCAAGTGCACAAGTTAAACAAGATCGTGCAGAGAAAGCACGAGCTCGACGTGCACGAATTATGGCACGTATGTCAAATATGCAAAGAAATTTTATGGATTCGTTATCACAGAATGAGGCAACTACAAACGAAGTATGTTTAGTATCCTGAAATGATATGTACTTTCCATTTTACATAATTTTTGATTCTAACACATTAAGAACTTTCTGGAAATACATTATTGTTCGACTACATAATGGATTGTCGACACTATAGATGGATTGAAATCCAATGTACGTCTCAAGGTTTCTTTCTACATTTCAACTCGATGTTAACTCCGTAGGTCACGGTTACTCTCTCCCTGTAACTTTGAGGAATTTAAAGAACAGAAGGGGTTTTATGGAGAATTTAATATTTTCACAGCTGAAATCGTGAGTCCATTGAAGCTAAACCACCATGGAAAACCTGGAAGCATTGAACGTCCGTTTCGTCCTATTATGGGACTCCTCAGCATTTAAAGAAGTTATATATTGCTTAAGATTTTATTTAGCATTTTTGAATCAAGCACAATTTTTAGGGACCAGCTCTATTTACGGTCTATGTACAATTCATTACTTGTTTTATTATGCTAATATATATTTTTTAGGCTGAATTAATGGATATTGATTCTCCTGAAACAATGAACAACAATGTTAATCAGTCAACAATAACACAATCCGAATCAATCATTTCAACTGTAGTACAACAATGTGCACTTGGTCCAACAAGATCTTTAGGTGGTGCTGCTTTCATCATATCAGATTCATCATATTTACGAGGAACAGATAGTTCAAGTGTACAAAATACTGAATTAGTAACTTGTAATTTATGCTTGGTATGTTATTGTGTGAATGTATAATTTTATTGTATAAATGTCTCAATCGAATAGATTCTTTGTTGTTTTCTTCATACGAAAAATGGATACATCTTTAATTTTTGAAGTTGAACTCTAGCGAATTGAGAATGTTTTTCATGTGGTCTTTCTCAACCTCTCGAAGGGTCGGACTCAGGACTTTCAGATATACCAACGAACGTCGCGCATTTAAGTTTTGTTTTCGCGCTCATGCAGATGACATAGTCCTGTTAGTTGAAGACGCTAGCAAAATACAGTCTCCTGTTGGAGCTCAGTAATAATGCCAGGATGTTTGGGATGCGTTTCTCCCCATCCAAATGTAAATTGTTACTCCAGGACTGGCCTGCGTCAACACCTGAACTAAGGATAGGGAGTGAAGTGATCGAACGCGTCGACAACTTCACTTATCTTGGAAGTCTGATCAGCCCTAATGGGTTGGTATCTGACGAAATCTCAGCACGGATTCAAAAAGCTCGTTTGGCTTTTGCCAACTTACGTCACCTATGGCGAAGACGAGATGTCCGTCTATCAATTAAGGGACGAGTATACTGCGCAGCAGTTCGTTCTGTTTTACTCTATGGCTGCGAAACATGGCCATTAAGAGTAGAAGATACTCGTAGGTTACTAGTATTTGACCACAGATGCCTTAGAAATATTGCTCGCATCTGCTGGGATAACCGGGTAAGTAATAGTGAGGTTAGACACAGGGTATTAGGGAATGATGGTAAATCAGTTGATGAGGTGATGAATCTTCATCGACTGAGATGGTTGGGCCATGTGTTACATATGCCTGAACACCGATTACCACGACGCGCTATGATGACTAGTGTAGGGGATGGTTGGAAGAGAGTTAGGGGAGGCCAAACGAAAACATGGCATCAGTGTTTGAAGTCACCAACTTCTAGTCTGATCCATGTTGGCAGATGCAGGCTACCTGGTTGGGGTCCGCGTGACTATCGTAACCAATGGTTGGAGACTCTGGGTGATAATGCTCAGAATCTATCATAATGGCGTAGGTGTATACACTCACTGTTTTCCCTTAAACCTTGATATTAAAATTGCTTCATATCTCTCTTTCTTCCTGTATTATATCCTTATATACAGCCTATAATTTATATACTACTACCACCACTAAATTAATTACTTCTATGAATCCGGTGTTGATCTTGTTGTGCTAACGAGTTATGGCAACTTGGACCGATGCATAAATGTGCCTGGTCCTACGTTGTAGCTGACTGACTGACTTTCGCACCCATCGGTTTACTTTGCTTACTTCAAATTCAATAATCTCTTTAAGCCCCCAATCATTAATCAATTGTTATGATAATCTGCAGCATAGATTCACTTCGTATTATCATTTATTTCAATGTTGTTACCGTTTTATGATAGGAAGAAGTAACAGAACAAGCATCGAATCGAATGGTTATGGCTGCACATGTATGCAGATCTTCTGTACTATCTTCACGTGGTATTGGATGGTTAGAAGGTCCTGTCACAATGTCTGTTGCTGAGCGTCTATGTGTTGAAAATGAAATGATCGGTTCAGAATCGTCAACAGTTGTTGGTAATCATCCAGTGCATTATGATAAACTATTTCCTGCTAACAAAATTCATAATGAAGACAATCAGGTTATTGATAATTTATTACAGCTATTTTTATTACATTTGTGTGTATCGTTGTGTTTATTTTGTTCATCTTCATCATCTAACTTATTTTCAAATAGTTTATATTGCGAACTCTGGCCCATGTATAATAGGAACCACTGACCGTCCAGTGATCCATTTATAGACTGTATCTTCATTATGATGATCGGACCAACAATCTTCCGTTCAACCAGCACTACAACTCACTCCAGACCAATAGCTAATTGACTGTGATACATTACAGGAAACATTTATCCCTTATCGGCTCACAAACCTCTTCTAATCAGTGTTGTGATCAGAGGTCGATGATAACAAGCATTCATGATTCTATTTTCTTCACTTGAAACTCACTTGATTATGTACATTAATGATCACACCAAAAAGTCCTCCAAATGCCCGGGTATGAGGAAAGTCAGCTCTTCGTCCCCAAATGCTCTCATATGTGTATACAGACACTATCAAAGAAACCCTACTTACTGACCTCTCGCGGCGGTGGTGTTGTTTAAGAAATTGATGGGACGAAAAGCAAATATCCTACGCTTTAACGGGGTCAGTGGACACAGAGGATCCACCTATGGTTTGGGAAACCCTAATTCTAAACCAATGGTACATATGCGCCCTAGGATCGTGAGGGAATAAGTGGCGTATAAACCAATTATTGGTCACCAGCTACCATGAGACTGCATCTCGTAACCTTAAGGACAAAGGCTCAGGATGTAGCCCCCAAGAAAACCACCTGTTTCGGTCTGAGCACCCGGACATTATTCCAGTCCTCATACAAATCGAATGATTTATGTGGCGCATGTCAATTTATTGCCTCCTTGTACCAATGTTTATGTGCTTAAACAAAATTGAGTCTACCTTTGATATACTTATTTAACCTTTGTGATGATATTGTTTGTGACTGGTTATTTATATGTGAACTGTTTTGTTCCGTTTACTCGTTACTATGATATTATTGGTTGAGTTTTTCCGTTCCTTGATTGATCTGGATTCTGTGTTTGTAGAAATTCTCTGGTATTTTGATATACTCAATACTAAAAGCATCCTCTTGAACTACAAATTGTGTCTCCGTTTTGTATCACTTATTTCAATATCAGTAACTTTTTTAGACCTATTACATTTCTAAATCATCATGCCTTTCTTCTGTTTTTTTTTAGCTTATTCCTTTTCTTGCATCAGTATCAACAACAGCTGCGGCTACATGTGCCGGTTCATCGAGGATGGGGCTTCGAATAATTCCTGAATTATTATCTGGTATACGATGTCTAGAGCTACGAAAGGATACTTCTATGTCAATTGATTGCACAAATAAAAGTATGTAAATTCTGTTCTATAATATATAGGATTGTTTAAATAAATATTATTTGTTGGCAATAATTCTAATTGTTTGTTGAAGCAATTTTAGTCAATTTAACCTATCTTTGTACCGTTGTGACGTTGGTATTCCTGTAAAGCATAGTACTTACTTACTTACGCCTGTTACTCCCAATGGAGCATAAACCGCCGACCAGCATTCTCCAATCCACTCTGTCCTGTGCCTTCTTTTCTAGTTCTATCCAACTTTTGTTCATTCTTCTCATATCTGTCTCTATTTCTCGGCGTAATGTGTTCTTTGGTCTTCCTTTTCTCCTTTGGCCTTCAAGATTCCATGTGAGGGCTTGTCTTGTGACACAATTAGGTGATTTCCTCAAAGTGTGCCCTATCCACTTCCAGCGCTTCTTCCTGATTTCTTCCTCTGCTGGAATCTGGTTTGTTCTCTCCCACAGTAACTTGTTGCTGATGTAAATGATAGTGTCTACAGTTTATCCATACTGAGTACATACAATAAATCTATGCATTTTATCCGGACATTTACTCACACATTTCGTATTAATACAAGTTAATAATGCAATCAGTTTATGAAATGACCTGATATTTGATATTGTTTAAATGTAATTTTCTCTTCATAATCATAATTATTATAGATGCTCTTGGTCCTGGCTTAGTTGATCAATTACTTGATAGTTATTGTCTATTATCATCAGATCAAGATATCAATCATTCATTTATATTAGATCCTTGGCATCCACGACCTTTAGTTTCTAGTCGTGATCCAATTTCAGAAGAAGGATCATTTTTCACTTTTTGTTCACATCCTATGCATGCTGCATGTAAAACAAAATATGCAAGACAAATAAAAGGTCGAGTAGATCATCTAAATCGGTAAGTATATTTTGATGATCATCATCAACATTTCGTTTTCAACTGCCTAATTCATTTTTTACGTAATCAGGTTTACATAATCCGCTTTTGAGCTAGATTGCTTGTGTGAACAATATGCATACACAAACCTGATGTAGGAAGATCACATTGTTCATACGTGCCATCGATTGATTACAGGTGCATTGTTTTAAGACATTAAGCCACCGCTCCATCGAAAACGACTTACCTTCAAATTGTACTAACTCACTCGAGTGTCTGGTAGTGAATAACTTTTTCAATTATATTTTTAACTATATTATTGTTTGCTGAATTTCTTTTGAAACCAACTAAAAAGCTTGTATATTCGAAAACCCCCTTTTCGAATCAGCAGAATAGGATCTTGAAAATTATCTTCGATTAAACTAAATGGCAATATTAAGTTTCGCTAGAGCACAATGTCTTTAATGCATGTGTAACCATGCGAGAGTTGTATAAAGTTTTATGTGTAAATTTTCTTGAAGTAACTCAGACAATCGTCCTCAATGTTCTGATTCCCGCATAAAGACAGACGGGAGGTGGTTATACTATTTTCTCCATTCGGTAAACAAATACGCAGCTACTTTAGGATAAATCAATAAATACTTTAATTCTCCCAATCCAGAAATCCTATGATGTATAAAGTTATATCATCTTCAGCAAGTTTTCCTGACTGAATAATCAATTATATAATTGTAATTGTTTTAATCTTATCGTTCTCGATGTTAAGGGGTGAATTCCGATCAATCTCTTTCAGTTCGCTTACTTTGTTTGCGTACTTGCTCGTGATACCAAAGTACATGATAAGAAGTAATTATGAATATTTTATTAGATTGATTTCCATCGTAAGCCTTTTTGTGAGGATGTTGTTTTTTTATGGGTGATATTGATAACCCCACCCTCAAACCTACTTCTTTATGCGGGCTTGGGACCAGCAATAACTTTGGAGAAGCTTCAGGTGGATGTATATTACTCACTTGATTGTTGTATATTTTGATCAGATTTCTTTTTTTTTATTTATTTGTTTTTTTTTGGTCTTTTCTTAGCAGTCGTAATTCATCAATGGTGGTATTTGAATTTCGTTGTCCATTATGTAAATGTATATCTACATTGGATTTACCAATGTTAGGTCCAATTTATTTAGATCTTCCTATTGAATGGTTACAATCAAGACTGTTATCTTCGAATGATGAACAATCAAATCAAGCTCGACCTTTCACTTCTGTTACTAACACTACTACTACTAACAACAATAATAATAATAATAATAATTTTCAACCATTAAGTTCTTGGTTACGTAATCTTTCACGTTGGTTAGATATGTCATCAGATATAAATGATTTTATTTTGGGTCCATTATTCCCATCTACTATAACTGAACATACATCAATTGCTGATCGTTTACAAAATACGGTATGTTTAATCATAAATTCAACTAATGAGTTTGTGAAATTTATGTTTAGTTTTTATTTTCTGTCAGTTTAATGTTCTCTGTAGTAGAAGATTTACCTTTGATGATGACAATAATAATGTTTATTTCTACAATATCAACTCAATACTGTTTTATGCGTCTAATGACGCTTCTGGGATGCTAGGTTAATGAACCCATGGTACTAACTTTCTTTCTCCGTGAAAACCCATGGAATTCTCCTGCATTTGAACTTTAAACAGAAATTTTCGGATAGATTCTGTAAAAAGAAGGCACAATTCCAAGTTTAGTTTAGGTGTGGAACATCAATCATATTTACCAGCCGATGTGTGACTTTTATATTTTAAAAGCTCCTGGAAACAAGCTGAAATCGATAAGTATCCAATCAGGATATAACACAGTCCCTTTGTTTACCCGTAAGTTCTCTGAAAAGTCTCTACTAAATGGTATTATATATCTAGAACAATTTAGAATTCTTGGCACTCAATATTCCAATATGTTACTTTTAGTTTTCTCATATCACAAAAGTTAATGAATAAGTGCATACATACGTGCATAAATAATAACTGCTTTAACAATATAAATTTTTTATTTGATCACCTTTTACAATCTTTTCGTCATATAGTAGATATTCTAGGTACAGTGATGTAGGACTTTTTTTGTTTTTACCCGTATCCATGATTTCTACTGTATCTGCATCTCGGTCTGATTTAAATAAAGAGGTTGATAGGTATCTAATAAAATTACACATCCTAGGGATTTGCACTATTTCAAGTGCATGTCCCTAATCACATAATGATAGCTAAAGTTTCATAACAATCCCTACTGTCACTGGTGCTCCCTGATAGATTCGATCCCGTGTCACTCAGCTTCACAGTCAGAGACGTTACCACTTAGCTATTCGGTCCGCAAACTATCTCCTGTAGGACTGAGATGTAATCACAATTGATTGATCACTGGGTGTTGATCAATGTCATGCGTGTCAAGTTCTTGCTGACGAGTGCCAAGTAGCACGAAACCGGAGTCCAGGGAATCCCTAATGTATTTTTTTAGGATAATCATCAAAATGGTGTGGTTGTTTTCGGACTTTCCTGTATAATTTTTAAATGCAAAGGCAAATATTTGACAAATAATAGAATAATCATAACTATTTATCTATATTTTGTATGCTTTTTCAAAGAAAACCGACTTCTATTTCTTTTTCTCTCTAATTCAGTCAACTACTGTAGATTCATCATTAGAAGATTATACATTTTGGAATTTTGGGAATATTATCTCATCAGATGCAAGTGTAAATTACTCTGGTCCTTCTACTTCTTCTCTATCAACATCATCGTCATCATTATCCGTTGATATGGATGTTGATAATAATCCACCAAGTGCAAAACTTCTGGCATTCAGTGAAAACTATGAACTTGCTTCAAAATTAATTAATTCCATAGTGAAACGAATAAAGTATAGTTTAATCGTCCAAGATAATGAAATTGATAATTATAATAATGAAATAGGCAATAATAAGAAAAATTCAAAAGTCTCTGTGAAAACTACTGATTGTGGAGTTAGCGGCAGTAGTAGTAGCAGTAGTTTAAATCCTTTAAGTCGACAATTTTGGACATCTAGACGCTTTTCCAGACGTTCTGTTTCAGATAATGACAATACCACGATGAATTCATCTAACTCCAGAAGCAGCAATAATAATAATGCTAAAGTTAGTGGAAACACTTTAAGGAATCTTTTACCACCACAATCTTCATCTCTTCTAGTCTCCACGAATTTATTTACGCTAGTTCAACGATTAGCTAGTTTATGTCAACCGAAATCATTGGATACACTTGTACAACGTCCAAGTGGTCGACGTGCTGCTACTACTGCTGAGGTAGTCGGTAAGTTCACTAACGATATTACATTTTTATAATGGAAATGCAGCTGAAAAAATTGAATGGTCATAGTGATTTGACTGATAGCTTCACTTCTTGATTTTGTTCTAGCCAAAACCTAATCGATAAAAAGTCAATCACTGCTTAAGATTGGACAAATAAAATATCAATGACTACTGTTCCGTTTATGTATTCCTTTACTAGATTATGAATCATATCAATGTTTATGTCTATATATTCACACATATATTATCCGGACGGCTGGTCAAATTGAAATCGATGACGGGTTGTTTGAACCTGTAACCTTATGATTGATAATCGAAGAATCCACTGAGCCTTGTGCCACTATTATTCATTAGGCTACATATACTTAAACTGACTTTAGATGACTAATTTTTGCATCTTGTCACGTAACATAGTTAAATTGAATTTAATGGGGGGGAGGCGCAATCTTTAATTTACATATGATATGCATATTGTCCACCTAAATTATCTTATGTTACTTACCCATTATTCAGTTACAGATGATATCAAGTGTTATGAGCGGTTTATAGGCAGCTATCACTTCATGCTTGTCCGCATCGTGGAAAGATACTTGTTCCTAAGAATAATGAAGAGGAAAGTGGATTAGTAGTAATCTTAGCGACCTGTGAGCATGACCCTAGAGCTCAGGGTAAAACTACTTGAGACCAATTACCCACAACTTATTTGCGAGTAGCTGTTGACGTGTATGCTTATAAAGCCTTACTGTCGACGACCAAAGTTCGAGTAGTAGAGTGTGCTGTGCTGTTTTTAAAAGCGACTTTTTCCGACTCATTCCTTCCTTTTGAGGAATACAGCATAGCTGTCTATCCATTCTTTCTTTACACTGCAGTACAACTTACCTCTCAGACTTTAAATTACTGCCTTTAGTTTACACTGTTTCCCGACCGACCTGTTTTGTAGAGCTAAAGTAACTTGCACTTCAGTCATCATATGTCGATTGTGCCGAAGTAATAGGGAGGGTTAACCATTAAGTGAAGGTAGCAGCTACAGTTGGGATCTTAGTATCACTTTTTCAATTATTTTGAATCTTCTATGATTTCGTCCTAACTGAAATAATGGACATTCAAATAGAGCGGGCAGTAAATTGATATAATATAGAAAAGCAATTATGTTCATTGTACGTTAGTGGGGATATTGAATGGTCCACAATGTTCTATTCTGTCAATGAGTTGCATTATAAAGGAATCCTAATCATTTGTAAATTTAGTTATATTATTACTCATCAATTTAGGTAGTTAACTATGCAATCAATTTTCTTATAAACATATCATTTTTTCATAAGCATGGTAAGTAAAGATGGATAGTGGCTAGCAGTGGAATCCAGTTTGACGCGCGTTTCGTCCTATTTGGGACTCGTCAGCTGGATGAACCTGTATCTCAGAGTTCATGTTCACTCTGGGACTTGAACCCAGTTAACGAGTCTCAAATAGGACGAAACGCGTGTCCTGGATTCCACTGCTATCCACTATCCATCTTTACTTACCATGCTTGTGAATTTAGGCTATATTGAAGCAATGCGCACAGTATGCACATGTGCCAATAAGAGGCTGACTAGTTGAGCCCTAAAACATCAATGGGAAGATTCAAACAAAACAATACTAAGTGAATATCATGTTTTCCTCTTATAACTAATACTATTTTTGACCTATTAGACAATATTCGAATCGATAAAATAACATTTGTCATTCAATAGTGTAGTTAGTATAGTCGATTGTTAAAATGAAGAGTTTGGATAACTAAAAGCATTTGAAAGTATACTACAGTAACAGCTTCAATCTACGCCTGTAGCTCTTCTAAAGTTAATGCCGACCCCTAGCCAGGGTAAAGGAGGAGGGTTAGACATGAGGTTGGCAACTTCATCCCGTAGAAAAAATCTTGCTAGAAAACGCTAACCAGATTAAACAAATCAAACCAGTTTAACTCTGCCCTGGGAGTTGAAGGAAGAATTATGATGCTTCATCATGAAAGCCGAGATTCTTCGGAAGTCACGAGGTCGATGCCCCTTCTAACAACCAGAGCAACAATTTTTATAGGAACATGGAATGTTCGGACAATGTGGGAGACAGGAAAGACCAGCCAAATAGCAATGGAAATGAGGAGATACAAATTGGTAGTACCTGAAATCAGCGAAACACATTGGACCCAAGCTGCACAGCGAAGACTAGAGATGCTGCTGTACTCTGGTCACGAAGAGGAAAATGCTCCACACACTCAGGGAGTTGCTCTAATGCTGTCCAGAGAAGCACGAAATGCACTTGTAGGATGGGAATCCCATGGACCCAGGATAATCAAAGCATCATTCAGAACAAAGAAACAAGGGATCACAATGAACGTTATCCAATGTTATTCACCCACCAATGATAGCAACGACGATGATAAAGATCAGTTCTATGAAAGGCTGCAATCAATTATAGAGAAGCGCTCACGAAAGGACCTCACCATCCTGATGGGAGATCTAAATGCTAAAGTTGGAGTGGACAACACAGGATATGAAGATATAATTGGACGACATGGACTAGGAGAGAAAAATGAAAATGGGGAGAGATTTGCAAATCTATGTGGATCCAACAAGTTGGTTATAGGCGGCACAATATTTCCACACAAAGCTACATGGATCTCACCGGATAAAACTACACAGAACCAGATAGATCATATTTGTATCCACAAAAAATTCCGAAGGACAATGAAACATGTGAGAACCAGGAGAGGAGCTGACATAGATTCAGGTCACTATTTACTTGGTTGCAGCCAATATGAAACTGAAGCTAAAGAAACAATGGATAACTGGTGGATCAGCATCACAAAAGTTCAATGCAGACTTCCTTCGAGATACTAACAAACTCAACGAATTCAAGATATTTCTCAACAACAGGGTCCAAACTCTACAGGGTTTAATGAAAGAAAATAAAATAGAGAAGAACGGGAAAAGAATAAAAGAAGCATTAACTTCAACGTGTCAGGAGGTTCTGGGTCCCAAAAAAGGAATGGATCTCTATGTGAACGCTGTACAATATTGAAGAAAGGAAGAACAAGAAGACAGCAATTAACAACAATCGATAATGAGCAGAGAAAGTCAATTCACAAGTTGAATACACAGAAGCAAACAAGCAAGTGAAAAAGAGCATTGAAGCCTTTAAGCAGGAATACATGTGAGAACTAGCAACGACGGCGGAAAAAGCTTCAAGAGTAGGGAATATGGATTAACTATATGATACAACAAAGAAACTAACAGGGAGATACAGTAAACCTGAGAGACCAGTCAAGGACGAAGAAGGAAAAAAAATCACGAAGATTCAAGAACAGAGGAACAGATGGGTAGAATATTTGGAGGAACTGCTGAATAGACCAGCCCATTGGATCCACTAGACATCTAAGCAGCACAAACAAACGTTCCTATAGATGTCACTCCACCAACGATCGAAGAAGTCAAGATGGCCATCAGACAAATCAAAAGTGGGAAAGCGGCAGGACTTGACAACTAAAAACTAAATTGAAGAGGTGGAAACATTCACGTATCTGGGAAGCATCGTTCATAAACAATGAGGATCTCATGCAGATGTAAAGGCGAGGATTGGTAAAGCACGGGTAGCATTTCCACAATTGAAGAACATATGGAACTCAAAACAACTGTCAACTAACTTCAAAGTGGAAATCTTCAATACTAACGTCAAGACAGTTCTACTGTACTCAGCTGAAACGTGGAGAACTACTACATCCATCGTCAAAAAGGTACAAGTATTTATAAACAGTTGTCTACGCAAAATACTCAACATCCACTGGCCGGATACTATCAGCAACAGTGTTTTATAGGATAGGACAAACCATATTCCAGCTGAAGAGGAAATCTGGAAAAGCCGTTGAAAGTGGATCGGACATATATTAAGGAATTCACCGAACTGCGTCTCGAGGCAATCCCTAACTTGGAATGGTGAAGGGAAGCGGAAAAGAGGAAGGCCAAGGAACACATTACGCCGGGAAATAGAAGCAGATATTAAAAAGATGAATGTAAACTAAAAAGAACTGAAAAGGATTGCCCAGAACAGAGTTGGATGGAGAATGCTAGTGGGTGGTCAATGTTCCTCCATGAAGGGTAACAGGTATGAGTACGTTTGTAAGTGAATAATTTTTACTGGTTAGTGTTTTTTATATCGAGTTAGTTCTGTACGGGATAGGGTCGCTAACCCTATGCCCAACCTTTCTCATTTATCCGAACTTGGGACCGGCAGTAGCGCCAGAAGAGGCTGCACCCAGAGTTATGTAAGTGAGTAACAGCTTCAAACTCTACTTCACGTATAAACTTGGTTTCACCAGTTGAATAGTCACTAGTCACAATTAGACAAAAGTATGTGACCTAAATGTGAGTACATAACATCCGACCTTATGAGCCACTATGTTTATAAAATAAATTTAAATATATTACCATAACTTTTTATCTATTACATAGTCATTTTGTCTATAAGTTATTTATATTGCTTTCTATTGTATCATCAATGTTTCTAGTTAATAATGGACAAACAATTATTCCTCTACCAAATGAAATTAATGAAGAAGACGATGATCAAGTTGTAGCGTTTGTTGTCGCAGATACAGAAATTCAAGTCAATTTATATCCAACTGACAATGATACACCTACAGTGCCTGGTTCAAATATTCAAATGTTGGTTACACAAACAGAATATAATCCATCCACTACTCCTACTGCTGTTAGTAGTAGTTCAGCAATATCAACTACATCTAATCACTCTCCTGTCAGACAATTATCACAAACTGTTCCATTTGATGCCAATTTAAGTCTTTCCGAAGCGATTGAACGTTTTCATTTAGATTTTATGAGTTTCTACGAACGTTTACGTACACTTGGCTCATCTATACCACATACTACAACTATTATATCATATCCAGTAACACCAACAGTAGGAATATCAAACTCTACAAAACCTCAAATATCTGATCGTGTCACCAAAACTACAGAAGATATTAATCATAAAATTATTGTTAATTCTCATAATTCTGCCAAACATTATCTAGAACGTGTTGCACAACGCGCTCGTAATGTAATTTGGTCAGCTGCTTGTGAATGGAGATCATTGAGACATAGTGTGGCGTATACATTGATTGGTTCCGAACGTGTAAGTAATCTTTTATAGTGTATTCTCTACATATAATCACTGATATTGCTACCGCCACTACTAATACTATTTCTTTTATCGTAGTATTCCTCAAGATGTGTTGATTGACGTCTACATTACTTAAAACTAACTGATATTCTCTGTGTACAGATTCCTATTTATAGTTCTATTATCCTAATTTGTTCATTCTTCTTCTTGTTCCAATGTTTTGTTCATTAATGATATACCTAGTAGATTTTTATTTAATCGGTTGTTAGGCTTGGTGTTTGTAGGCTGCTGTTAGTCTTACCCAATTTCTCAGATTGAAATAAGTTAAATGGTGTATGAACCTGATATCTACATAGAGAATAAAGTTCAAAGAGTAATGAATACTATTGTGGTAAAGAGTCGGAAGCTTTTTTTGTGACAAATCAGTGTATTTTTGACAAAGAAACTGATTTTTCATAATTTCATTTAATCTGTTCCTAAACAGAGCCCATGAATCTTTTTTTCTCTTTGTGACCTGGAACTTGAGATGGCATACTTCCTGATGCACTGGTTGTACCAATAGTCATGAACTGATGCCATATCTTAGCAGTTTATTATGTCCGGCTTTAGACTACCTCGTTGTTTTTTCTGTTGTTGGTCGCCACGACGTTTTCACATATTCGACATGACTAATTCTTGATTTTCATATCTCTAATTTTTCTAGACCTTAAGGTTACATGGTTGTAACGAGCATTTCTTTAATGGTGGCTTAGCAGAACGACGAATTCATGGACTTGGACATTTGTTAAGAGCTTCATTCACAGCACATTCTCGTCATGCTGTTGTTTCACGTGGTTGTTCATTTTCATGCAATGCAAGTGATTGTAAGACTTCAGGACATCGATATTGTTGGTCACAATTAAAAACTCACCCTATTCATTGGTGGTGGTGGTCTTATTGTGTTCCATTTGATGTTGTACCAAAATCACAACTAAAATATAGTAAGTGGGTTTATATTTTTTTAACTGATAGATTCGATGTAGAACAATTATACTAGACGTTGGGTATCACTAACCTCTGACATAAGTAAATAGACGAGAAATGTATCGGTATGGAAAAATGAAGAGACTGAATTCACCTCCACATTAATACCTAGTTAGAGGATTTTTTTCAAATTGAAGTGAATGTAAACGTTTTGAAATTGAACTGTGCATAGTGCTAAACATAGTTTTTCTTATCTTTAACTGTTATTATTAAGGAATTAGCCTCTTCGTTTACTCAGTATTGTATATCACTCCATTGGATACGAATTAAAAGCTAAGATATTGACCAGGTTGTTCAGTTTTCTATCCGTAAGCTTCACGTCAGTCAGTAGCTCGACACTGGATAAAGTCTAGATCAGAGAAAGTTGTGACACTCTGTATCAGTCAACGAAAGGTTACTTGAGTCGATGTCATTTTTTGATTTTATTTATTTGATTCACACACATCCTGGTACAACTGGGCATCTAAGACAAACATAAAATAAAGGGATGACATAACGAAAAATATAAAGGATCAGAGAGAGTGTAGTCAAATAGTAATTTAGCAAAAATAATTTGCAATAGGCAATACTGTTTAGTTGAAAATACAATTATGAAAGACTTCTAGTTAAGGGAATTTCTTTCATTTTCGCTTAAAAGGAATGTGTAAGTAACGACAACTGCAGGATCACCACTGACTTTTTTTGAGCCATGTCTGATAACATCTCAAACCATTACGTTGCACTATCTCTAGGACTCTAACCAAAGACATAGATAGATGCTGCTCTTATACAGCTGTCTTTTATACCTCGGCACCATTTCATGAACAGACTAACTCTCAACTTGGAGAGACCAGTATTTGGAATTATAAAGCCAAGATCCTCTCGTCGACGCGTTGTAGACTCGACTTTTTGCAGCCAGACCAACATGACGACATCAAATACAACCGAAATCGGCATATTACCTCTCTGGCTTTGTATAGATTGATCTCACCAGTCACAACACCACTACTAACACTCACACAACTACCCAGATACACGACCTTCTCGGGTTGAACATCAAGAAGCTCGCTCGCCAATATTTTCGTCAATACTACTGGAAGATAACATTAGAATTAATAGCTTGGTTGTTAAAACAGTCCGTTTCCAGTTATCTTTTCATTTCTTCCCAAACAACTGACTTGGCTTCTACAACAAAACTGTGGCTCGAATTTGAACTTCTAGTAGTAGTAAATGCAATACATATTACATTATACATGGTTCTTCTCTTGAAGAAATTTTACTATATCATCTTATTTTGTCTGTTTGAAAACATTTCAGTTCCAAAGGGTTGTCGTTTAAATAATCCACCAACTATATTAGACGTAGCTGAATCAGCTGTATGTGTTGCAGCAACAGAAGATGCTCGTTTCCTGTGGCGTTTATTACTTCCACCATTGGAAAATTACACTATTGGTAATCCTGGCATATCAACGGATTCTTCACAACAGCAACAACAAATAAATCAACATGATTCAATGTCTCCTATGTCTAAAATGCATTGTTCTTCACATTCTGTAACTATGAACAGTCAGCCTTCTACTAGTCTTCTTTGGGATGTAAGTTCCTCACTTCTAAACTTAAACTTTTTGTATCACCACATCCTTATCATCATCGTTCATTTAGGCAAGATTTTCATTTTTTGTTTTGAACTTATTAAGTATTCGTTTAACACTTCTATTGTTCCCATCCACGTGCTTATGCTTTTTTTGACTTTTGATACCGCCTTGTGTTGTATTGATGAGAACAGTTTCATAGACAGATGGTTAATTTTTGCTTGGTATTTTTCACAAATCGATTCCTTGGGGTTTCGTGCGTGCGCACTACAGATAGGTTCTATACTTGGACAAAACAGTTATCATTGCTTCTTGTTTTCTATCGGCATCTCAGCTGAGATAGGTCTGTGATGATTATAAATTTATATTAATATTTCATTCACCGTTACCATGCTTACTTCACCAATGATTTTTGTAATTACTATCGATTCCACCTTCTTTTCTACTTTAACTATGACAATTTGTGCAGGCTTGTTTTAGTCGGTTACTTTATGCTCTCCCCCCTCTCTCTCTCTCTAGTATTCTATCCCTCTGTGAATTAAACACTTCATCAATAGACTAGATTACTTTGTTCGCATGCTCCGTAAAAAACCATGATTGATTTATAAAACCAATGCATGTATGGAAGACTTCAGAACATACGTGAAATAAAAGTGAAGAGAATTTAGTAAAGGGATTTTTCTTTTCAATGAAATTATTTATATAAGCCAGACATAGTTGTTCGATGGATATATAACTCTATAGAAACATAGCAAAGGTTGCATCACAAAATGATACGAGATTTCAATTATCAAAAGATCGCATAACGATCAGGGGTTTGGAGAAGAATAGAGTTCGCTAAGATTCGAAATTTGCCACAGCGTTTTCGTGTTTTTCATTTCACTAATATATATTTTTTCTTGAGTCGTATCTGCTAAACAGAAGACGAATTTACTGTATAGCAGTGTGAACCTTCCTAATATGTGAGTGTGAAACGTGGCCACTATGAATAGAGGATATTCGTATTTTAATAGCATTCGACCATAGGTGTCTTCGAAGCGCTGGTCACGTACTTTGGGACCACGGAGTAGGCAAGGCCTCGGTTAGAAATGGAGTACTCGGTAAGATTGACAAGTCGACTGATGAGGTGGTAAATCTTCATTAAGTGAGGTGGTTGGGACATTTGTTACATATGCCAACCCACGAAGCTCGACCGACTTTCATGGCATGATTAAAAAGGTTTTATAGCTAATAAAGCCCTCAAATGCCCTGGTACGGCTGAGAGTGGGGAGAGTCTGCTCTCCCTCTCGAAATGCTCTCACATGGCCACGCAAATATATAGCCCCTGAAAGGAAAGTCCTACTCACTGCCTTCTCGTGTCGGAGGTATTGTTTACGGAATCGAGAGGACGAAAAGCGAATGTCCGGCGCCTTAACCGGGTTGGTGGACACGGAAGGTTCACCTAGGGGAGTCGGAAAACCCTGATTCCATACCAATGGTGCACATGGGCTCTAGTATCCTGAAGGAACAAATGGCGTATAAACCAATTGTTGGTCACTGGCTACCATGGGACTGCATATCCTTACGATGCTCTACTGCCTTGTGGATTAGATCTTTAGGTCGAAGTCTCCGGGTGTGGCCTCCTAAAAAAACCACCTGTTTCAGTTTGGGCACCTGGGCAGTATCACACCCGTCACGCAAATGGAATGAGATTTGTGTGGCGCATGTGTATCTGGTGCTTCCTTGTACCAATATTTATGTGTTTAAATAATTAAAAATAAATAAGTACTCAGAGTTCGGGGGTGAACGAGTGGATCGTCACATGTCAGCTATGCATAAGTGTTTGATTCGATCTCCCCTCAATCCAGTCCCTTTGATTGTATAGATTATTTTGAATGAAAATTCTTTTAAAGCAACTTGTTCAGAGATGATCAAATTCTCCTGTATTGAACTCTTGATTATTTTGCATTCTCTTTTTAAAAGCCACTCCGGGTAGTATTTTGAGATGCTTTCAGAAAGTGATCGCTTTGTGTGGCAAGTAAGTTTATAGATATGCATTGATGAGGCGAAAGCGGATGTTTATCCTTAACTGATCCGTAAATAGTATGTCGGCTTGTGATGGGATTATGAAGCTTTACAGAAATATCAAAATCACTTCACTGTACCGCTCAAAGTATTCGTCTCTGTCGTACTGTTTTGTTTTATACAAAAATTATCCAAAAAATTCAAATGTATGGACTATTTTCTGTTGTTTTTTTCCCTAGGTGGATATCACTTCATTGTTTATCAGCCTCTTACATTTACGTCCAGGTCTTGAAGAATTCAATGTTCACGATTGTCAGTGTACACGTTTAGCCAGTGAAGCTGATGCTGATATCACATTTGAATCTGGTGCAGCTTCATTGGGTGCTCATTTATTGGCTTGTGATGAAGGAAGAATACGTCAACCAATTGGTGATAGTCATGAATCACATTTATTACGTTTATGTTATACAGCATTATTAGTACAAACATTATTAGCATGGAATCCTAATATGGATTGTTTAAATTATTTAAAAAAGCATAAACTTATACCGGATTCATGTACATGGAATGATGCTTATACAAAATCGGCTCATTGGAATACACCTCAGGTTAGTGAATAATTATAGTCACTAGTATTGTTATTGAAGTGGTCTTGAGTGCTGTTAGAGATATGAAGGCAGTTATCACTTCCCGGTTGCCCATACCGTGGAAAGGTTCTTCTAGAGGTACCTGAAAAAGAAGTTGGATTAGTGTTGGTCCTAACGACGTAGGAGCGTGACCGCAGTGCCCAAGGGACAACTGCTTGATGTCGGTCACGCACGTCCTTTTTGTGGGGGATTTTTGACGTGTTAGCTCCGTTCTTCAAAGGACCTTACCGCCGGAGACGGATATCCGTGGGATAAGGCGAGGTGTGCATTTTTAGGGTCGACCTTTTCTAACCCCATCCCTCCTTGTGTGAAGGCAGCATCGCTGTCATGCTGGTTGTGTGAAGGAAACACCTCACTGCTGTCACACCTCTATACAGTCAGCAGTACGACTTCGCCTTCGGACCTTGGATTTACTGCTTTTAGTCTTACCGCTCTTCAACCGACCTGTCTGACATGGTAGGACTTTGAGGAACGATTGTTCCAGCCAATATAGCTCGATTGGTTAATCTCAATAGGCAAGCCCGACCACCACGTCATAGTAGCAAAAACGGTCGGGCTAACGAGGTATGTGAACTTGAACCGATGCATATGTGTGCCTGGTCCTACGTTGTAGCTAACTGAGTATTATTATTTCTAATTTTCTCATAAATTAAATAAAATTTCTGATATGCTTGATGCTAAATCGATTCTTCGGTAACGAACGAAAGCCAATGACACTATGACACGATAAGCTATTCTAATCTGTTGTCCCAGGCCCCGCTAACTAGATGAAGAAGTCCAAGGCAAGTAGGGGAATATATATGTATTCCGTAAGCAGCCGAGTACAAGCAATCGAATAAAAGAAAAAGTTGAGCGCATTTACACAGCAACAATTTGTCCTTGAGCATCATTATTAAATAGCACACACAAAGAAACAATGGACCAATAGCGTCTAAGATAGTTTACAGGTGGGAAATATGACGTGAAGGTAAAAAGAGCACGTTTTGCGCGAAAACAGCTAAATTCAAATTTTCAAAATAAATTACAAAACTAAGCCATTTAGCAAGTAAGTTCTGGGGATTTGACATCCTCAACAATTTCTTTGTACGCTAATTATATGTGCCTTGGGATACTTGTCGGGTGCTCAAATAGAGGTAAATTGTTTTCTTAAGTGACCAAACTTCAACCCTTTGATGTAAAGGAGTCAATCTTCAAGGCAGCAGAACGAAATCGGGCTATTCATTATCATACTAACCAGTAACCAAAATAGCTTTATGTGTCATTTATTCTCTCTGGATGTGAAATCATCGTTTTCCAACTCTTCTAGTTGAATCTTTTGTCTGTACAAACCTGATTTAGTTGGTAGGTTTTTGCTTCTTCCTTCGTCTATATTGTAAATACATCATTAAAATGAGTGAGTAGGACTTTTCTGAGTGAGAGTAAAAAACTACAGCCGTGTGAGAACATTTTAAGTTGAAGAAAAAATTCTTGACTTTTCTAAGTAGTACGTTCATAGTTGTTTCGTGTTGATACCTGACGGGTATTTGCAATATAATGTACACCGGGTGAATTGAAATAACCTGTCCTAAAAAGGTCATAGTTTCATTCATTCTTAATTGAATGTTGAACTTGCTATCATTTCTTATTTTCTGTTAGTGTACTTATTTCGAACCCTACCACTTTTTATAATTATTTGAAGTGTAGCGTGTTATATCATGTGGCCTAGTGGATGACTTGTTAATGTATGACGTGATAAAACCGCCAATCAGAGAACAGCAAATTATAGATTGGGACAGTGACATACGAAAACCGTACGAGCAGTCTAGAGTACGTATCGACTCTACTATCTGCCTAGCCCAGTCAGTTAAGTGCAGAACATCAATAACAGCCTCTGCAATATGAATCATTATTCACAAACATACTGAGTTTATATACCAAACAGGCAGACCACATTGTACCATCAAATAGAAAATAACATATGTACAAGAGTTAGTCAAATGTGGCTGTGAATAGGGGGAACAGTAATCAATAGACTAGGGATAACTCAAGAATGGTAAATTGTATCATAATAGTCTATAGGTCAAAATAAAGCTTATGATAAGAGGAACACGAATATGAATAGTTTAGTTACTTAACAATTATACAATTGGAAATATACTTATCATTTTGGTCCATAAATAGTCCTCAAAGTTACCATTCACAATTCTCTTCGGGATACAACATAGCAAATTTTGTATCAATCCACATCTTTGTCAATTCTTACGTGTTACCTAAAACTTTAGTTTGATTTCAATCATTTACAAAGGTCATGCTTATATTTCGTTATTCTTTAGAAAATTTAGATTTTTTTTCTTAATTTTGTTATTTTTGATATTGTGTGTATGCTGTATTTCCAGAATTTTTCAGTATCGATTTTATGTTTTTATTCTTATTTCATTTTGTCAAGTTAATTGAAGTATGGCGTTTATTACGTGATCTATCCGGTCTTTCTACAATGAATTCATCATTTTCTATAAATGATGACAATCATAATTATGATCCACAAATTATGGCTCAATCATTAGGTTTATTTCTACGTGCTAATTGTTTACCATTTCTACGTATTGCTGCTTTTGTTATACATAAAATTACAGGTGTTAATGTGCCAAGTGATTTGCATCAATCAACCAGTTCAGGTAGGTAGATACTTATACTTTGTTTTTATCCGCATATATTCTTTCTTCCAAGTTGTTTTTTTTCCAAACCATATTGTTCGCTATTGGATTACTTAGTTAGTTACCATTGAAAAATAACTTTCACGTGACATGTAAGACTGATGAAAAATTCTACAGAATCAGGACATGTGCCTAGAATCACTTTTAATTCGAACTCTATGTCCAACCTCTCATCATTCCTTGGTCTTAAGTTCCTTCAGTAGTATGTTTTAGGTATTTTTCATGATTATTATTCAATTTTTGTTATTATGACCTTTCTGTTTTTCGTTTTTCTCCATATCTGTCAAGCGGACAATTATCTTTCATAATTCTGACCCATAAATTATTTTCATCCTTCTTTTTTTTCTAACCATCAGATTGTTATGTAACCTTGTTTGATATTTGGATTCTCGAATCACTTTATAATGCAATCTTTTCTATTCTTCTATAGACTCATATATATTCACCTTACTTACATTCGCCTGTTACTCCCAATGGAGCATAGGCCGCCGACCAGCATTCTCCAACCCACTCTGTCCTGGACCTTCCTTTTTAGTTCTATCCAATTTTTGTTCATTCTTCTCATGTCTGTCTCCATTTCTCAGTGTAATATGTTCTTTGGTCTTCCTCTTCTCCTATGGCTTTCAGGATTCCGTGTGATGGCTATATATATATATATATATATATATATATATATATATATATGCCATACAGCTATAAGTACGAATGTACAGCTTAAGTGGATGATTTCGTCGTAACAAAGAAATAGTATACTTTGATCACTATGAAACGATTAATAATTGTAAATTCACTTAGTATTGTTTGTTTGAATTTAAACTTTCACCCCATTTCACAAGCAACTGGCTGCCAGGACTCAGTAGGTGAGTGGATAAAGCAATGGCGTTTAAAGCGAAAGGTATGGGTTTCGTGTCCCGGAGTGAACATCAACTCCGAGATGCAGGTACATCCAGCTGACGAGTCCCAAATAGGACGGAACGCGCGTCCTAGAATCCATTGTTAGCCACTATCTATCTTTGCTTATATATGCGATTGTACAGCTTTAGAAATGAATTCCCCGAAAATAAAACTCTTTTTCGGACTTATTTTTCATTATATTTCCGGCTGGTTGATCATTATTTTTTATATAACTTATCGATTTATTTATTTATTCAAACACATAAACATCAGTACAAGGGGGCACGGAATACATATGTGCCACACTTCATCATTAGATTTATGTGAGGGAAGGGATACTGCCGGGTGCCCAAACTGAAGCACATGGTTTTCTTATCGATGAAAATATAGAAGCTATAATATCAGTTGTAATACGAAATTTGTCTTTAAATTGAGCTAATCCCAATTCATATGTATCAAAATAAAACACACTAGGATTATTCAGTAATTATTCTCGTTTTTGGAAGTAGTTTGGGGTAGATAGTTGGGATAATTTGAACTTAGATTTCGTGTTCGTTAGCGCACTTCAGAAACGCCTATGTTTTTATATTCTTAGGTGGACTGTTGCTCTCTATGGAATTTGAACCCGATTCACACTTTTTCAGTTTTAGGCATTGACATAAAGTTATTCAAACTTCCACCAAGGTCCTGTAGCATTGAGCTATTGCGTCACTCAGACTACAACAACTTTATCGGTAGAATTCGATTAACGCTATGAAACTCCATCAATATGTTATTAGTCATTACTTAGTTATCATTCATCTATATTTACTCCTTCATTTTCTTCAATCTCTCGTTTCTTTCTTTCCAGATACTATGAATGAACATAGTCTACTGTTAGCGTACTTAGGCTTACCATTAACGCCTAGTGATCTGTTAATCTTGTTAACCTCACCTGAATCCAACTCGTTCAATGTATCACCACCAAACACAACAGCATCAACAACATCATCATCGACAAACTCATTAAATTCTGTTCAACCTGAAAAATTATTACATATTTCTTTGTTATCTGAATCATTATGGTTAGCACGTTTAATAACAAGTTGGTGTTTAACTGGTCGTCAGTCATTAAGTCGTCAAATTTATCAATCATTAATCAATCGTTATGTAACCAACGACAAAACAGATAATACGTTATCAATAATACATGATTTAATCCCTTATCCACATGCACATTTACCAAATTTAATTCACTTGCCAAAAGAATATACTAATTTACTGTTATTAGCTACAGATATGGAGTAGGTCTTCTCATTTTTTGTTAAAAAGTTTTTATTCTTTTTCATTAATTACTTACGCCTATCACCCCTCGTAGGAGAGCATAGGCCGCTCATGTATATATCTGTTGTGTTCAGTAGTTCGACTCAGTTACGATATACAATCCGAAAGATATAACAAACTATGCATATGAGAAGTTTGAAATAGGTTGGAAGGTTTAGTTGTCGAATCAAAGTATCATGTACACAAAACGTAGATACATCTACGTTTGCTTTCCTAATCCGGACAAGGACATGTAGGCTTTCACCTTGAAGTTGTTCATGATCAACTTTATTCAATAGCTCACTTCGTTTATAATGGCTCACTTATCATCTACTTTTAAAATGATGTGTCTCTCAGGCTTCTGTCCATTTGTATACTTTTTCTAGACCTTCATAGCCTATTACCCGTTCCTTGAAAGTTCTATTTGCCTTCAGTTGATGTGGATGTTTTATCATTATCAGTACATCGGTATTCTTTCTTGACAACATTTTGTAGTCCCCGAGTGTATTGATCTTATCTGTGTTATTCTGCTGGCTAGCATAATGGTATAGAAAAGCGATCGTACTTTAAGATATCAGTCAGTCAGCTACAACGTAGGACCAGGCACTCTAAGATATGTCAATCTACACTTCTCTTTTGGCAAGTATACATCCTATGCAGATTGACTTGTTATTCATATTGAGTCACAAACATTTTAAGCACTGTTAGATAGTAGCTAACAGCGGGACTCACTGACGAGTCTATAATAGGATGGTTAAAGGATGGAAAATTGGGCATAGTGCATTCAGTTACCCTTTGATTTAGTAATAATGACTGGTATATTGTTCAAATAATACTGTGAGATAGAGACTTTAAAACTGATTGCATATACTTCTGACTATGATAGAATGAATACTTAATATTCTGTCACATTTGTCTATAGTTTAGAAAGGTTCTGCTTTTTTTTGGAAAATATAGCCTTTGTAATTACAGTCTATGTAATCACATTGTAATTTGTTAATGACTTATTTTAGTCATTTGAAGGCTAACACAATTATTTGTTGCATAAATCCTACTCATTGTCCTAATTTCTATTTTAATCTGTCACGTAATAAAATATCAGTAATGCTTCTATTCATTGAATGAACTTGACGTCCGACTTTTTTTCCGATCGTATTAAATGGGTAAATGGGATATCAGTCAGTCAGTCAGTTTTATGCTACTAAAAACATGGCACATTTATTCAACAATTCAATTTGATTGATTGTATGATGTAGATTCTTCAATGTTTCCTTAATTTTTAAATCTCTAGTCTCTTATATTTTTAACACTTATACTCCCATATACTCTATAAAGGTCTTCAGGCAAAAAGTCAAACTCTTCAAATTAGATGAATGTATCCCGTTTACGTTTTCAGTGTTTCAATGTGGAACTGTTGTTTTGGCACTTCGTATGTTATCCATGAACCATGGTTAGTGTAAAGTCTGCTGCCTACGTTTTACTTACTTACGCCTGTTACTCCCAAAAGAGTATAGGCCGCCGACCAGCATTCTCCAACCCTTCTGTCCTGGACCTTCCTTTCTAGTTCTATTCAATTTTTGTTCATTTGTTTCATATCTGTCTCTTTTTCGGCGTAATGTATTCTTTGGTCTTTCTCTTCTCCTTTAACCCTCAGGATTCTAAGTGAGGGCTTACCTATTTTCGTTCCTTTTTCCTAGTCCATGTCGTCCCATAACGTCTTCGTATCCAGTGTTGTCCATTCCAACCTTGGCATTGAGATCTCCCATCAGAATTGTCAGGTCTTTGGTTGGGCACTTCTCGACGATCGACTGCAGCCTATCGTAGAATTGATCCTTAGCGTCTTCATCGTAGTCGTTGGTAGACGCATAGTATCGGATGACGTTCATTGTAATGCCCTCTCTCCTTGTTTTGAAGGAGGCTTTGATGATCCTTGGTCCATGAGATTCCCATCCAATAAGTGCATTTTGTGCTTTTCTGGACAGCATCAATGCAACTCCTTGTGTATGTGGGTAATTTTCTTCTTCATGACCGGAGTATAACAGAAGTTCTCCTGAAGACAGTCGTTGTTGTCCAACCTGCGTCCAATGTGTTTCACTGATTCCAAGCACTTCCAGGTTGTATTTTCTCATTTCTGCAGCGATTTGGAAGACTCTTCCGGTCTCCCACATTGTCCGGACATTCCATGTACCTATAAAAAATTGTCGCTCTGATTGTAAGAAGGTGCATCGGCCTCATGACTTCCGAATGAACTCGGCTTTCATCATGAGACGTCATAATTATTCCTTTAACTCCCAGGGCAGAGTTTAAATGGTTTGAATGATTTTTTCTGGTTAGCGTTTTTTTAGCGAGTTGATTTTCTACGGGATGGGGTCGCTAACCCCATGCCCAACCCTCCTCCTTTACCCGGGCTTGGGACCGGCAGTAACCCCCAGAGGAGCTACAGTCGGAGTTACCCAACCTTTTACTTATATAAAAATTAAGTATTTTACTGATCAATGTACATAGTTTATCGGCCAATTCATTCACATTAATCGTATCAGTTTATAGAATTAATCAATTTCTCTACCACACACTTATTATTTATTTGGAAATTATTTTCCCTATTTGAATTTGTCTTCTTTTTTCTTCGTTATAGCTGTCATGCAGAAGGTCATACACATAGTGATTTAAGTTTATGCCTTGTTTGTGGACATTTAGCTTGTTTATTCTGTTATGGTTGTCGACAATTTGAACAAAAAACTGATGCAAGTATATTTGGAAATGGTACAAGTACAACAATAATTTCTAACAATAATAACAGTAGTAGTAGTAATAATAATCAAGAGTTTGCTGTCTATCGTATGCAA
Source organism: Schistosoma rodhaini (assembly GCA_944470415.2). Taxonomy (NCBI): domain Eukaryota; kingdom Metazoa; phylum Platyhelminthes; class Trematoda; order Strigeidida; family Schistosomatidae; genus Schistosoma; species Schistosoma rodhaini. Next base: position 85,993,726 of record OX104044.1, read on the forward strand.
GCTCATTCTAGACGTTGTCATTCCGGTTATAGTCTATTACTGCGTATTCATTCATGTCGTGTAATTTTATTGTCGGATCAAGCAAGACGAATTACTGAGATGCCTGCACCGTATCGAGATTCTTTTGGTGAAACTGATCCTGATTTACGGTAGTTTGTTTGTGTTTAATTTTTTTGTTCTTATCTATTACAATCCACTTTTTTGTCGATATTATAATTACTACCAATAAATGAATATTGTACTTATGCTAAAACACATTAAACTGTTTATATCTGAGAATAAATAAATGTAATCACTTAAAAAATAAAGGACTGGAACAACATAGATTCTGTGAGCAGTGATGGATAGTGGTTAACAATGGATTCCAGGATGCGCGTTTCGTCCCATTTGGGACTCGTCAGTTGGATGTACCTGCATCACAGAGTTAATGTTCACTCTGGGACTCGAACCCAGTACCGTCCTCTTCAAACGCCATCGCGTTTTCTTTTATTCTACTGATTTTCGAAAAATGATGTTATTGTATTCAGTCATTTAGCAGCTAAATAGTTATATCAATTCTTGCATAAATACTAAACTGTAACACCCATTGGATACGTTTCCATTTCTCGTGTTTTAACCACATAGTTAATCTAAAGAACAGTAATTCTTACTTTGTTTTTAAGTTAAGGTAACTTTTGAAATAAAACACCACTGTTGAAATTGCAAAATCTTGTCATTAATAGTACTATGAATTGATGTGATTTTACACCCGACTGTTGCTGCTACCTTGACGTGGTGGTCGGGCTAGCCTATCGAGATTAACCAATCGAGCTATATTGGCTGGAACAATCGTTCCTCAAGGTCCTACCATGCCAGACAGGTCGGTTGAAGAGCGGTAAGACTAAAAGCAGCGAACCCAATGTCCGATGGCAAAGTCGTACTGCTGACTGTACAGAGGTGTGACGACAGTAAGGTGTTTCCTTCAGACAACCAGTATAACAGCGATGCTGCCTTCACACAAGGAGGAGTGGGGTTAGAGAAGGTCGACCCTAAAAATGTACACCTCGCCTTATCCCACGGATATCCGTCTCCGGCGGTAAGGTCCTTTGAAGAACGGAGCTAACACAAAGACAACCCACAAAAAGGTCGTGTGTGACCGACCTCAAGCAGTTGTCCCTTGTGCACTGCGGTCACGCTCCCAGGTTGTTAAGAACAGCACTAATCCAACTTCTTTTTCAGGTACCTCTAATAGAACCCTTCCACGGTATGGGCAACCGGGAAGTGATAACTGCCCTCATACATCTGACAACACTCAAGACTGACATATTGTAGTGTTTTAAAATGCCAAATGTTAGTCAATCACAAAAAACACTACATCAGTAATATAGTTGACAGTCATATAGGAAAACCCAAGTAAATTCTTTTACTGCTACATAATCAACTGATTCGGTGGATACTACTTGTCTGTATTAGGATTAGTGACACTATCCGACTGACTAGATTGAATTACGTGAAGTGAAGTAATTGAATTAGAACGTGGTACAATGTTTAATCACCTTACGTAAACTAGACTGTACAAATAGTGAAAATGAACAGAACACTCTTTTCATGCTACCTAATGTCTTGCCTTCATCGTTTTATTTTGTTTGTTTTTTAAATATCCAGCCGTGGAAATCCTCTATTTCTTGTGGAATCTGAATATAAACGTATAAACGAATTATGGATTAGTCATCAATTGGCTTCCAGTACATCATCGGATTTGATTACACCTTCAAATTTGCAATTTGGTCTATATTAAAAATAATCACAACACATAAGAAGAAGTGCCGGTCAACAATCTACTTTTTTTCAAATCATCGTCATCATCACCGTCAACAGTAGAAATATTACTTCATTATCTTGTCATTTGTCATTATGTGAATGCTTTCATCACTCAGTACTGTTGGATCGGCATATCAACGGTGTTAGCTAGCCCCATCCTCCCTCTACCCCCCTCTATCTTATCAAGTCATTCAACTATCTTTCTTGAATTTATATTTATACATAAATATACACATAGAGTCTTGTTATATGCTATTTTTTTGGAATTCATGAAGTGACGATCTCTCTCATACCATACAGGTTGTTTGTTATCTGTAAAATTTCAAAGGACTCTTTTTTATTTTTCCGTTTCATCTAGTTAAAATAAAGTCTCTGTTGTGCGCCTACAAATGCGCTTATCTTGATGGAACGAACAGTGATTATTTTATTTCTAAAAATTCTACATTCTTCCTTTCCCCTATTTATCGGTGACTTTTTTTTGCATGGTTTTTCTAATTAAGTAGTGTGTTTATGTGTTCCGCAGATGATGTGTGTAAAGTCTAGGATCCATTAGCTCTATTCCCTCTTATTCTTCTCCTCTATATTCATCATTTCATCTTGTAAACTTGTTTGATTGTGTGCTAGTTTATTTATTTATTTCTCATCTTACTAACTCCTCCCCCCCTTTATCAATACAACTTACCTTATCCTACTGTTGTGTAATATATACTCTTGAAGAAAAAAAAGAGGCGAAGAAAGTAGCTATTTCTCTGTATCTCTTCATTCTATTTTTCATCATGTATACATCTTTTGTTTGATAAGATCCGTTTCTGTAAGGTATTCTTTTGATATCCTCGCCTCCTCTACCTTCTTTCAATCTCTGTCATAGACATACTCAAAGCATATGCTTAACGAACATCAAACTTAATTGTACTGAACTAATTTTAATCTGATTGTTGGGCATGTGTAAACACTAGTTGAAAAGTAATAATAATCACTTTCGAACCTACTCGTTTTGATTGCCTTTTTCTCTCTCCCTTGTTCTTTCTTATTTCATCTACCTTGAAAGTTTAATTTGGAAATACTCTCACTGAATTCTCTCCTTCATCCATCCACCCATTGGTGTTTCTTTCTTATACTTTTCTCTTTCTCTTCACTTATTATTTGTAATTTTTCATGTTCCCCCCTCCTTTTTATGTCGAAATAGTACACATATACATATTTTGTTAAATACATAAAAATTTTCATAATTAGTTTATTGATATCCTGTTTTTGATGTCATTTGTATGATTGATATGTTTTGTTGTTTGGTTAGTTTACTATGATTTCCATCTTTTAATAATAATCCTAATTGTTATATCGTTGAAATCATGAGTCAATTGAAGCTAGACTACTATGAGAAACGTGGAAATACTGTTTGATGACCGTTTCGTTTTATTGTAGGACTCTTCAGCAGTGCGCATCCACGACCCCGCCTCGTGGGACTCCAACTCAGGACCAGTGCTTCCAGATTTTCCATAGTGGTCTACCTTCAATTGATTCATGTTTTCAACTGTATAAAATTACAAAAATCTCCACAAAACCTCTTCTGATAATAGTCCTAATTGTTCATTTTGAGATTCTAGTCTTAATTCGCTGTATATTTTTTATCAATCAGTCAGTCATGATCAACTTAGGACTAATCATATATGTACATCGGTTCAATTTATCCCTACTGTATAGCGAGATGAAATTATCAAGAAAAATATAGAGTAGTAAACATAGTGATTGTAGTGATAAGCAACATTTAGCATGAGGATATATGCGATTTCAAAAGATGTATATGAGAATCCAAGATCGTAGGGGACAATGAACAATAGACACATCTGCCACACTGTGATCGATCACAGTCACGTTTCGTCATCTCATATATTTCTAAAAGTTAAATGTGATTACGGAAAATTGATTGAACAGTAGTATGTACCACCTAGAGACTGGTTTGACAGTTTTAAATAATTTTGATGATTAGTCAGGAAATCATATGGCAACAACATTTAAGTGTAGTTTTGTTCTCAGATTTGGATGGTTTGGTCGTGATGTTTTCATCGTTCTTTAGAGCAATATCATCAGCATAAACTTCTGGTAGAAGTGAATTATTCAAATTTCTCCACATATGACTCACTCTGTCCTGTTAATCTCGATCTTGATTGATTATTGTTGACCTTTAACATGTCAATGTCTACTTTATTTAGATTGCGTATCGCTTTGATCTGATTCTTGATCCTATATTTGTTCGTGATTTTCCTGATTAATTCATGGATATAGTTGATTTCGATGCGTTTGTTGATTACTGATTGACCTGAGTGCAAACTTCTCTGATGTTTTCAGTATTACCTCTATCCGAGATTCCAACATTTTTCCTGTCTAATGTATGTCCACAATAGCCAATCAAGATCGACAGGACTAGGTGAGTCGTATGTGGAGAATTTCGAATACCTTACTTTTAGCAGAAGTCTATACTAATGATATTGTTCGGAAGAACAATGTAATCATCACGACGAAACCATACAGCCAAGAGAAGAAAACTTTATCTAAGCTACAAATCTCCACCGCCTCTCATGAATCATTGAATTTCTGTTGATTGTCATCTTATTTTTTATTTATTTGAACACATAAATATTGGTACAAAGGAGCACCATATACATATGCGCCACACAAATCTCATTAGTTTTGTGTGGGCAGTGATACTGCCCAGGTGCCCAAACTGATTATCATCTTGATGATATTGTATTTATCTCTTCCTCTAGACATCAAGGTCAAGATTTTAACCCTGTATGCGAATTCGTGAGTATTTACTGGTTAAAAGTTTTAAAACTATGAAAAAAGCTACTTTACAACATCTTGTAGCATTGAAAATTGTCCTCAAATTTATGTTAATCATATCTCCATCCAACTCTTAATACTTAACTCCAACGTTGTGGAAATTTTTATTGATGGAAAGAGGATATTGAAAAGATGCATCGTTGAACTCAAAAACTGTCATAAATTTAATCCCTCTTTCCTTAATTTTGGTGTCAGATGACCTTTGCTGAAACTTTTCGCTTCCCCTGAATTATGTTCACCTTCATAATAATGATTATTATTGAGGAAAGTGTTTTTTTTTACCGAAATAATACCTAATCCCTTTAGGTCAGTTTACATTCAGAAATTCCTAAACACATTGAGGTACAATCCCAAAATTTCCGAAATTCGTTTTTAACTTTTCAAATGTAAGATGTTGTTATCAAACTGGTTTCCAACACTAGGTTCCAAATATGAATGAATAACACTGCCACGTTAGATACATGAATCACAATTATTATTTTATCTTTGACATCTTTGCAAAGTCTTATTGGTGTATTGTACTAGTGATCGATGCCAACATAATACATGAGGGATATAATGATATCTGTCAATTTCTAGATAGTTTAGGATCAAGAGAGTTCTGACAAAGAAGTTACACTAGGTACTTAGAGCTGTCAATTGACCTTTTCAATCACTTCAAAATAAATCAATATCACTTATGCCCAACCACCGACGTGCAATGTTTTATGGTGTAGGAGTAAGTTGAAAAAAAGCTAGGGTTGGCCAAACCAAAAACGTGGCACAAATCCATGAAGTCACTGACAATTAGACTGAGCCATGTTGGTAGGTGTAAACTACCTGGTTGGGGACCTTGAATGACATGGCCCAAAATCGTTTGCAATGGCGAAGGTGCATCCACTCTGAATTCTTCATGTCTCTATCTTTTGTCTCTTTGAAAGTTTATTTCACTGGGTTATACTCCTTGCATAATATCTTCAAAGTATAATCAGACTTCATGTTAAGTACATCATCTTTAGACCACTGACATGGGACTCCGCTAGTTCACCGACTTATTCAGAAAATTACCAACTCAACAAGTTATCAAGAACGATTGACCTATACGTGCACTATGATCGATTTGCACTACATAGATTATTATTCGGCTATCTACTATCTTGACTATATCTTCACTTGATTACGCTGGAAAGTGTTCACTTGCACAAAAATACAAAGTCTTAGAGTTTCGGCTAATATAAATAGTTTCACAAAAGCAATTGAATGAATTTTTACAAAACAAGGTGGTCATACAATTTAAACAGTAAATAACCTTTTTGAAGAACTTAAGTTTTATGTTATAATCCTCCTTCTGTATTATGAATTTAATTTAATTCAATCCCAATTATATTCTTACATCTTGTCATTAATAAAATTCTTTTTGTACATGTAATATAATTTAATCAGAAGGGGTTTTTGTGGAGATTTAGTATTTTCATAGTTGAAAGCGTGAGTCAATCGAAGCTAAACCACTAAAAAAACATGGAAGTACTGGACGGTCGTTTCGTCCTATTGTGAGAGTTCAAACCACGTCTGTTGTGAGAAAGGAACTCACTGAAGACAATTGGTTAACGGTTGCTCAAACTTCGTGGATTGGTTGGAGTTAGATATCAACACTATCGGATGCCGGCTTAGTGCTCTATCGGTTAAGTGCTCTGGCGCGAGACTGGTAGGTCTTGGGTTCGAATCTCGCGAGGCGAGGTCGTAGATGCGCACTGCTGAGGATTCCCACAATATGACGAAACAGCCGTCTAGTGCTTCCAGGTTTTCCTTGGTAGTCTAGCTTCAATTGTCTCATGTTTTCAACTATGATAATGTTTCATGATTCAATAAACCATCTTACAGTTATTGCGATAATGAATTTATTTAATCTTCATTCTTATATTTCAGTTCAAATCAAAATGTCTTCTAATCCAAATCAAAAATCATCAAAATTATCAAAATCCGGTTTTAAAGGTTTATCTCGATCAAAAAAACATAAAAAAGGTAGAAAAGATAAAGAAGAAGTCGAACAAGAAGAAAAAGACAAAGTAAACCAACTTAATATTTTAAATACTTCGCCTAAAACATTAACCACCTATCAAAATACATTAAATGATCAATCAATGGAAAAGAACTCCTCTTCATTGAATGCGATAAACTCTATGGATTTACAGCAAACCACTAACGGCATAAACGATCCAATAGTTACCAATTCTATTACTGGGGTAACTATTTCATCGACTACAAATGAAAATACTTTTAGTACTATTCTCAATCATAATAACAATAATAATAAATCAAAACAGAAAATTAAAAAAAAAGAGGAGAAAAAATTAAAGTATACTAATACTACTACTACTAATACTACTGATTCAATGATCACAGTATCTCAGTCAAATTTACAACATTCTAATTCAATTAAAACTAAAAAGAAACGTGGCTTAAAATTACATTCACATAATAAATCAACAAAAAAAGAACAACAAACAAAAACTGTAAACAAAGTAAATTTCAATATACTTAAATGTGTATCATCATTTCATTGCATTTATTAATATATGTGTATCTTAACTGTCATATCAGTTAGTTAGTCAGTCAGTTACAACGTAGAACTTCGTACGTACGTACATCAGTTCTAGTTGACATACCACATTAGCACAGAGATGCAGTTGTAATATGTGATGTTCTGATGTTTTCACATGTTAGTTGATCAGTTCTAGGTCACGTAGGAGCTAAGACGTATATGGATTGTTTCAAGTTACTACACTGTATTAGTATAAGCAAGAGAATATTAACATTGTTATATCGATTGAGTGTGTGTCCTGGCAGTTGTTATATCGAGTGCCTGATTGCATATATGAACGTGCTGGTTCCCGCCAATTAGAGAGGAGTGAATAATCGATCAGTGCAATGATACACATAAGCCGTATGAGCAGTCTTGAGTACTTAACAGTCCTGCTTTCTGCCTAGCCCAGCCAGTTAAGTCCAGAACACCAATTATAGCCTCTGCAATATTAATCATTATTTTTAAAACTAACTGGGTTTATATACCAAACAGACAGACCACATCGTACCATATTGTAGAAAATAACATATGTACAAGATTTGTCCAAATGTGGCTGTGAATAAGGAGAACAGTAATTAATAGACTGGGTATAACTCGGGAATGGTAAATCGTACAGTAACAGTCTATCAGTCAAAATAAAGTGAACATCAATATAAATACATAAGTTACTTCACAATTATACAATAGGAAATATGCATATCACATTGGTCCATAAATAGTCCTCAAAGTTACTATTCATAATTCTTCACAGGATATAACAAGAACGATATTTCGTTTTCGATCATTTCTTCATCAAGCTCTACAATTATAAACTCGAGAACCCAGGACTTAAGGGAAAATTTGTTCAACAATTCGAACTATTGGTTATGATAATCATATAGAACCCACCTAACAACGTTGTCTGCACCTACTAACTTGGCCCAGTTCAACAATCGAAAAATTCATTGACTGATGTCATATCTTATTATGGCCTCACTTATCTTTTTCCAAGTTATTCTTACGTCATACAACATCACGTGTCGAAGTAGACATTAGTTGGTCACACACTACACATCTCCCGATCACATCATTCAGTGAACATCCACCGCTACCTCCTTATCAACTTACCACTTACCATCTTTGCTTATTACCCTGCACCTACTTAAACTTATCATTGCTCATTCAGTGGTCTAACCATATACGACCAATACCTCGAACACACGTGTGATAAAGTTGCAGTAATTTGTGAATGTATCCTGCTTTCTAGAGCAACGTTCTACAAATAATGTAACATTTAGGAGACTACTAGGTACTGCACTCTCTGTTTAGTTAGCAGATTGAGATCTTATCTAGGGGATAAGTAATCGGAATTGAAAAAAGCATGCTTGAGTTTTTGAATTTGTGTTAATATTGAATAAAACACTAACTCACGAGGGCTAATTTAATTTTACTTACGCCTGTTATCCACAATGAAGTTTTCTATTACAGAGAAGAATCAATTCTCTAAAAAAATTGATAAACAATATATGAATGACTACATTATTCTGTGGTCTAACCTCAGATGTTCGATGAGGATATGAATGAGGAAAGTAAATTTCAGCCGTTGGGGTCCGCGTGATTATCGTAACCAATGGTTGGAGACTCTAGGTGACACGGCTCAGAATCGATAACAATGGCGTAGGTGTATACACTCTTTATCTTCCCTTAAACCTTGAGATCAAAATTGCTTCATATCTATCTTTCTTCCTATACTATATCCTTATATAAAACATATCTTTTATATACTACCACCACTAAATTAACTATTTCTATGAATCCGGTATTCATCATGTTGTGTTAACGAGGTATGGCAACTTTGACCAATGCATATATATGCCTGGTCCTTTGTTGTAGCTGACTGACTGACTGAAATTTCAGCCTAACAGTTTTATGATATACTTTTGAATATATCGATAACATCATATATGCATTTTGCACTCATTTTATAATCAATACAATTTAGTGTAATTATTTTTTTCGTTTTTGTCTTACTCATTGTTTAGACTATTTTTGGAATGCCTTTAGATGTAGCCTGTAGCAGAAATCCTAGTCATGATGGAATTGTTCTGCCAGCATTTTTTCGTCATTGTATCGATTATATTGAACAGTATGGTTTAAGTTCTGAAGGAATTTATCGTGTAAGTATTCATTTTCTTCTCAATAATTATTTACATTCAGAAACTGTAATATTGCCTTCAAATGCCCTGATACAGCCGAGTGTGGGAAGAGTTTGCTCTCCCTCTTGAAATGCTTTCACATCGCTACGCGTATACAGTCACTGTTCGAGTGAGTATATTAATCCTTCTGAAGGTATTTAGGTTAACACGAAACGTGAAGGTAAACTGTTGAAAAATTTAGAAACTAAAGTGGTTACTTAGTTTCAGTTAATTCTTGATATAAACTACTACATTCAGTAATCAGAAAAAAACATCTACTTACAATAATTATGTATATATAAATGACTAATTTCAAAAGCTAATTTCTCGGGATTCTAGTGAGTAGCTGTAACCTTTGGGGTTCAACCATCTTGAGAGTATAGCAGTTATCCACCCGCTGTATTGCATGGTGATGGTCGCACAGGTTCGTAAATTAACTGAAGTTTGAAATCTGGATATATGAACAAAAATAATGTAATTTTTGAACAGTCGAAGTTTGCAACTCAGTGGGAGCAAAGATTAAACATTCGCTGAGATACCGTAAGGTCTTGAATTCGACACTACGGTGAAACAAGTATCTAGTACTTTCTGGCGTTCAGATACTGTTTATCTTTATTCATTCCATGATATAAACTATGAAATAAAATGGTTATCCAGTGTACTCCCTGATTTTTAATTTATATTAGTTCAGGACTGTAAAATCATCTTCAAATTTTAGATAAATTAATTTGATCTACTCCTCTTTTTACTCAGCACATTGGCTATATTTTATTTCTATACAGTTTATTTTCTTAACATGAAATTTTAGGTACCAGGTGTACATTCACAAGTGCAAGCAGTAATCTCTGCAATAGATAATGGTATAGAATTTCCAGATATTCCACCGACATCAGCCGCATTTTATTGTAATCAAGCTAACTATACTAAACAACGTTCTAGTCATTTTCAAATTGGATCTGATTCTAGTTCTAAAGGGAAAATACGACATCTAAGCTCATGTAAGTCAATACGTTAAATGATAGTAATAATAATCGCCTTATTCTCAATACTTATGCGCTTAGTACAATATGTAATTCTCAGTAATAGCATTATATATATATATATATATATATATATATATATATATATATATTCCGTAATTTGATTGGAATTGGATCAGTAACTTCTTTTTTAATAGGTCATTAACTGAAATAAGGCGTAGGTTAATATGTAAAAATATAAAACCAGTAAATTGGTGCTTCAAATCTTCATCTACTGCAGGAAGTTGGAATATATGTCACACATGTTCAACTACCGTCCATCTCAACACCTAGTACTATCAAGTATAAGATTATGTTAGAAGAAAGATGAAATTGAGACATAAGATTATTTCATGAAGTTATTGACAGTTGAGAAAGTGTGTTGGTAAATGTAGAGACTTCCCTAGTTAGAATTTTTTCTTTAATCGTAATTGTCGATTCGAGACGTTGTGTGACACACTTCAAGATTAACCACATAAAACCGATTCACATATATACATGATCTTGCAACTCTGTTTTGTTTAGCGCGCAACTTCATTTGTTATCATTAGATCAAATGGACTTTTTCTTTCTTTTCCAACAATTCTCATTGCTCTTTTCATACTATTTTCCTGATAATAAGAAGCCTCCTGAATTCCTCGATAGTCAATTATCTGGAAAGTTTCATCAACCGTGATACTAATCAAAAATGATAACTTAAAACAATTCATATATGTGCCAGGTTTTTTTATTTATATAAGTAATTGTCTAGCATTTCCATATAATCGTCATTGTTATATTTACTAACATATATTTGTCATAACGATGACGATTCCCACATGTACTAAACTTGAAGTCATCATAATGATACAGTAGTCAAACAGATTATATGCTCTGTATCTAAACGAACTCAGTCAATTATGGTTAGAACAGGTGTATAATAGAGGTGTACACTTGAAAAAGGCTTTTGAGAAACTGTTTACGAAGACAATATTAAATAAAATATAATTACAAAATGATGTCCACAAAAAGTCACACTGTTGGTCTAGAAGTTAAGCGTTTGCGCGCGAGATCGGAGGTCCCCGGTCCAAGTTCGCGTATAGGATCGTGGGTGTGCTCTGCTGAGGAGTCCCAAACTAGGACGAAACGGCTGTCTAGTGCTTCCAGATTTTCAATTGTGATCTAGCTTAGATCGACTCACGAATTTAACTGTTAGAATACTACAATCCTCATTCCGATAAAGTAGCTTTAGTTAACAAATTATATTTCTTTACAGACAATGGTTATGATAACGTAAGATGGTGGTTGGAGGTGATCAACAAGAAACCCTGGACCCAGGTTTCGTGCTACTTAGCACTCGTCAGCAAGGTGTACCTGTAATCTTGAGGGAGCTGGTGCTCTCTGACAGATTCGATCCCATGTCGCTCAGCTTCACAGTCAGAGACGTTACCACTGAGCTATTCGAGCCGCGACCGACCTCCTGTAGGACTGAGATGTAATCACAATTGATTGATCACTGGGTAGTGATCAATGTCATGTGTGTCAAGTCCTTCTTAGTGGTGATCGAATGATATCGATCAAGTTATGATGACACGATTCAAGAGCCAGTTACTAACCGCGTTTCACATTTACTTTAGATCACCTAGTGTTACACCCGAATAATGTGACCACGAATCATGTTTGGTTTTTGTAAGATAATGTCGTTTTCTTTATTTGAACTGATTTTTGTTTTATCATTTTAACATATGTCTTATTTTGTTTTCAGCTCATTCTAAATCGAAAGAGTACAATTCTCAATTCTCGCATAAATCTTCAGATAATCGTGGCAGAAATATACCTACACCGACTAATTTTATTACAGGAGCATTCTGTGTAAAAAATTCCAACTCCGGATTATTCAGTAATTCACCAATAAAACAATCTTCATCTATATTAACTACTACTAATAATAATAGTATAAGTCCACAAACAACAGAAATCACTATACTACCCCATGATCCAGCTGTTATTGCTAGTGTAATCAAACATTTTCTACGTAGTTTACCTGAACCAATTTTAACTAAACGTTTAAGTAATGTTATTGAATCATTCACTACAGATAATATACAATTTTATCATAATTTATCTGTATTAATTCATCAAGAATTACCTATATCAAATCGTTATTTATTAGCATGGATTATACAACATATGATGAATATTATTGATAGAGCTGGTGAAAATCGTATGACATTAGCTAATATTATTATTGTATTATCACCATGTTTAGGTATAAGTCATCGTTTATTGGGTATATTATTAAATCCTATACTGCCTAAAGGTATGTTTTATCATTATTATGTTGTTTTTCAAAATAAAATATTATTATTTATATTGAATCAAGCAATAAGTATAGAATGTTAGCTTAATAATGTTGAAAACAATATGATATTTATTCAGTTATAAACCATACCCCTACCTACATTAGTTTAAACAGCTGTAGGCCCCAAATGCCTTGGTACGGCCGAGAGTGGGGAGAGTCCACTCTCTCTCTCTCTCTAAATGCTCTCACATGGCCACGCGTATATATAGCCTCTGTCAAGGAAGTCCTACTCACTGCCTTCTCGCAACATTACTGTTGTTTAAGAAATTGAGAGGACGAAAAGCGAATGTTCGGCGCTTTAACCGGGTTGGTGGACACGGAAAGTTCACCTAGTTGAGTTGGAAAACTCTGATTCTAAACCAGTGGTGCACATGGGCTCTAGGATTCTGAGGGAACAAATGACGTATGAAACAGTCGTTGGTCACCGGCTATCATGGGACTACATCTCCTCACGATGCTCTACTGCCTTGTGTATCAGACCTTTAGGTCAAAGGCTCTGGGTGTGGCCCCCTAAGAGAAGCACCTGCTTCAGTTTGGGCACCTGGGCAGTATAACAGCCCTCACACAAATGAAATGAGATTTGTGTGGCGCATGTGTATCTGGTGCTTCCTTGTACCAATATTTATGTGTTTAAATAAATAAATACTAAACAAAAGGTCTTAATTAAAAGCAGTGTGTCTCAAACGTATTATGGAAAGCGACAGCTACCTTGTCTTTTAAAGTCGATTATGTTCGAGTTTGACCTTTCGAGCTCTAACTAATTAGTCGTATAGATCAGATGTATTATTTTTTTATATTTTAATTAACGGGGTTTGCATAATATCGATTATTTTGTGTAACGATAGTGATAGTCTCTTCTTCAGAAGTTGAATTTGTTTTAATGATTTATTTATCAATGTTTTTGAAACTTATTTTGAAATGACGATTGAGATTTGCAACACTTTATTACTACTGACTCTGTCAAGGTATGTTAATTTTTTTGCAAGATGATACCCATACTTTAAAACAGTCTATTTTACTATACGCCATAAAATCTTGAAATACTCGATCTTCGAATAAACCTATCATTCTGGAACCATACATTAGAAAATGTCAAGTTTAAGCCACAATTCTATATCGAGGTGATGAACCACAGCAAATCCTTAAATCATGCACAATTACAGCCTATAATAAAATAACTGTCATTCTTCGAAATGTTTTAGTTTGCCTCGAAACACAAATGTGTCTACAAATCAGGAGGTGTAAATTGTGATGCTTTTTGTGTCTGAGAATATTCTTGGGAAATGATAACTCGTACCAAGGTACAATAGAAGCTGCATAAATCCCCTCTAAATAATCCTGCAGAACTAGAATATCTACAAATTAAATCAACAGTAGTAGTACATTTTATTTTTAGCAACTGCAAATCAATATTAGTCATGTCAAAATAATTCAAAAAATGGTTTTTCCAATTATTAAGAAAGGCGAGTGTCTGATACTTCTCATATTATTGTCAAACCCTACCGTACTCAATAGAAACGAGAACTTAGGAATTCAGCTCAGAGAACAAAACTCCATCAAAATCATCCACTTGAGCTACAAATCTTCTCCACTTAGGAATCCATCCAACATAAACCATTTACCAAAATTTCTACATATTTAATTCTGTTGTCATCTAACGTCATTAATAAACATATAAATATTTTTGACCCTATTCTTCCACATTACAAATATTACATTTTCTACTAACATACAAAGAAGTAGGTCTCATCTTGACTGAAGTGACATAACATTTACATAATCAGACTTGTTTGATTTTACTAAAAGTATTCTGATTCATTTCATTTATACCATTTAAGCTGCCAGATCCTTGATTTATTTATTCCTTAAGGAATTAGCTTACACAAAGTCACGATACGTCGAAAATTTAATTTTCTACATATTGGGATTCTACAAATACGTCATTATGACTCTGTTTTTTTGTGTATAACGATTCTTCAGTGTTCATCAAAGACAAACTCGGGGATAAAATTCAAGGTTTTTGAATAACATTTCAGGGATACTCGATACATTTCAGGGATTATACTCGAGTATAATTTGTCTGATGACTTTGCTTGAAATAATCAGTTAATCTGTGAGCAACGTAGGACCTAACATATGTATGCATCGGTTAAATTTCCCATATCATATTTGCATAGTGACATGAAATTATCAAGACGATCGCTAGGGTAGCAGAATTAGTATTAGGTTAGATTAGGCATAGACAATATAATATGAAAAAGAACTAAAAAATTTCGCTGAATAAAAGGTATAATCATTTCAAGATTAAAAGTGAATGAATTTGTTCAATTGTAACCGATTCTGAGCCATGTTATCGCTAGCACCTTCAACCATTACCTACGATAACCGCACATACGCCAACCAAGTAATCTGAACCTGTCGACACGTTTCAGTCTATGAGTCAATGTGTAGAACAAAAAATTAATAGACAAATATACTTTTAGACCTTATATACACCTGACGAAACTGTTTATAGACTATTGATTATTTTCATACATAAACATTTAATTGAGTTACTTTAAAGTAACAATATGACTGAAACCCGTGGACATTGATCTATGCACTTAGTAACTGACTTAGTGAAATCTACCTAAATTGAGCTAAATTTTTTGGACTTTGAACCAATGCCCTAGTGTTATGACTTGACCTAGCCGTCGCCCAATCGTTATGTCTTGACCAAGGTCGTTGCTGATTTGTTATGACCTTACGAATTGAACAAGGACGTAACTTGCGCGAATTATCCACCAATAGAATACGACTTCTACGACCTTCACACTGTGACAATAACGTTCGATTAGTATTAGTACTCTAGCGTCCTTATCGATCCTTAATCCGCCTAGCCTGTCCACTTGAGTCCAGAACACCAATAACAGCTTCGGCAATATAAATCGTTTATTCCAAGTATACTTTGTTTATATACCAGACAGACAGACCACATCACACCATAAAATAGAAAATAATAATTGTACAAAACCAAGCCAAATGTTGCTGGGAGTGTGGGAGACAAAAATCAATAAACTGAGTATAACTTAGGAACAGTAAATCATATAATAATAATCAATAAGTCAAAATGAAGCTTACAATAAGATGAATATAGACATAGATAATCTGGTTACTGAATAGTTATACAATAGGAATATACATAGAACAATAGTCCGATAATAGGTCCCGTAAGTTATCCGTACTTACTTCTTCCCTAGTATATAACACCTAGCTTATTTGATGTCTGAATACTTCGAATATAAAATTATTACCCCGTCCTGGATCATATAAATCTCACCTTATTGAAGCTTTTTATTCAAGGTTTATTTTGTGAACGGTTTATCAAACATCGTGGATTGGTTGAAGTTAGACATTAACACCGTTGGATGCCCGCTCAGGGGTCTAGACGTTAAGTGCTCTGGCTCAAGACTGGTAGGTCCTGAGTTCAAATCTCGCGAGTGCGGGATCGTGTATGCGCACTGCTTAGGAGTCCCATAATAGGACGAAACGGCCTTCCAGTGCTTTTATGTTTTCCATAGTGGTTTAGCTTCAATTGACTCATGATTTCAACTATGAAAATACTGAAATATCCACAAAAACCCCTTCTGGTTTATTTATTTGTTGTTTTGCATCGTATCACAATTCTGTCCAGTGAAACTTTCCCACTTTTCATATTTAGAAAATTTTACTAATACAGAGTTCTGGTCACATGATCTCACGTTAATTTTATGTTGGAAATATATGTATAAAAATATGTCATTTATCGTACTGGAGATGAAATATTAGACTGGTAATACACGAGGACATTTTCAAAGTGATTGATGCATATCGAATAATTATTACAACACAATTACACTTTAGCATTACACAACCGAATTACTACTTACTTACTTACTTACGCCTGTTACTTCCAATGGAGCGTAAGTCGCCGACCAGCATTCTCCAACCCACTTTGTCCTGGGCCTTCTTTTCTAGTTCTATCCAATTTTTGGTCATTCTTCTCATGTCTATCTCCATTACTCGGCGTAATGTGTTCTTTGGTCTTCTTCTTTTCCTTTTACCTTCAAGATTCCATATGAGGGCTTGTCTTGTAACACAACTGCATAGTCATTGCAATAAGTATGTTTTTGTTTCTATATGGTCACAACTATAGGGAAAGAATGCAACTGTTTAAACTAGTTTTTTCAACACTTTGTGAAATCAATAAGTTGTTTAGTTAAAAAGTGTTTTAAACAATCATAGGAAGGTTGTCAATGTTTATGGTTTCGAGTCCCAGGGTGAACATCAACTCTGAGATGCAGGTACATCCAGTTGACGAGTCTCAAATAGGATGAAACGCGCGTCAACCTGGATTCCACTGCTAGCCACTATCCATCTTTGCTTATCATGCTCGTAAATTTTTGATTTTAACTTGTAATATTAATAATAGTGCAACCTTTGCTATAAACTACAATATATAGTTGGCCCGAATGTAATTAATTATGTGTTTCTTTTTATTCATTGTTATTCAATTCCAATCATCATTTGTTCTTCAATCATCAATCCACTTTGCTACTCATTCCATCTGTCTGTCATAAATATGCATGTTAAAGATTTTTCTTTGGATCTATGTAAATTAGATCCAAAATTGCCTCCATTCAGGACAAATAATATTGATCCAAGTAATTGGCATTGGTTATTTCCTCATCCAATTTATCTATTAAAATCTTATATACCTCCATTAAAATCATTATATGGATTAGAATTGCCTGATACTAATGAAGAATTAGATATTGAATTGAAGAAACAAGAATCATTGCTTGCTTATTTATGTGAACAAATTCAACTGGATGGTGATGAAGCAAATTCTAGCAAAGAATATCATTTACGTAATGTAAGCTTAAATTGATTGTTTATGTGTGCTTTCTCTCGCTCATTGTCTACTCAAATTGTATTCATTATACTGGCATCATTGTTGAGTTTGTTTGAGTTTCTTAACTTGCTGAAATACAAATTCGTTAGTAGTAATAGTTCATTGGTTAAAAGAAGCTCATTTTTAGCTATACGCCTATAGGTTCGAACACAACATCCCATTTCTTATTTAACTTGTATAAACAAGTAGTTTTACTAGCCCTAACTCTCAAAATGTTTAGTTCTCAGCTGAGCAGACAAATACGTGATTCTTTATTGATTTATGGTATTAAATGAATTTCGATAGTTTTATATCTAATAAGATTAAGAATTACTATGTAGTAGCCTAGGCAACAAACCTTCCCCCACAAATACATTAATTTTGTAATCACTGTGTAATTTTACACCATTTGATCATTTATAATCATGAATCTCAAGTACATACCATTAGTTTAGAATTAGAGTTTTCCGACTTCTTTGTATGCTGTTTGCATTAATCTATCCGATTTATGCACCGAATTTCCTCTTTTCCTGAAGCAATTAAGTATAATTTTTTTCGAAAAAGCTAATAGCTCGCGACTATGTCTTCAGAAAGAAGTAAAGGACCCTTTTCACTCTCAGTTGTAGCAAGGGATACGAAAACAGTATGAAGTGTGTGATTCTTAACAGAAATGTTGTTCAATGGACTCACGCTTGCAACTATGGAAATACAAGTTTTCCGAAATAGTTCACAAAATTCCTTTATTAGTCCTTATGATAATATAAACAATCCATGAAATAATGTTTTATTTTACCTAATCACATTTAAACATTATAAGCAAAGATGGATAGTGGCTAGCAGTGGAATCCAGTTTGACGCGCATTTCGTCCTGTTTGGGACTTGTCAGCTGGATGTACCTGCATCACAGAGTTGATGTTCACTCTGAGACCTGAACCTAGTACCACATTTAAACAGTTTGTGATTTTGATGATTTTTGACTAAATAAATATCTAATATTTAAACATATTCAACCATATTATAACTAACCAATCCATGTACACACAGTTTAATGTGACTAAGTTTTCAACTATTCACACTTATGTAAAATCATAATAAACAATTGTTGTTCTCCACTGGTCACTGCTTCTCACTAGAACTCCACGAAATACCTCATGGAGCTAGTCACTAGTGAGCATATGATCTTTATTAAAAGAGGGCTTTGTGGAGATTTTTAGTAATTTTATAAAGTTGAAATCATGAGTCAGTTGAAGCTAGACGGCCATGAAAAACCTTGAAGCACTGGACGGCCTTTACATCCCATTGTGGGACTCCTCAGCAGGGCTCATTCACGATAATATGCTCACTAGTGACTGGCTCTATGAGGTATTTCCTGGAGTTCTAGTGAGAAGCAATGATCAGTGGAGTTCAACCAGGTCTTTTGTGAGATATAAACTCACTGAAGACAATGGTGAGTAGTTGCTGAATTTCGTGGATTGTTTGAAGTTAGACATTAACATCGTTTGATGCTGGCCGGCTCAGTGGTTTCGTTGTTAGGCGCTCACGCTGAAGACTGGATAGGTCCTAGGTTCGAATCTCGCGAGGCGGGATCGTGGATGCGCGCTTCTGAAAAGTTCCACAATAATACGAAACGGCCGTCTAGTGCTTCCAAGTTTTCCATAGTGGTCTAGCTTCAATTGACCCATGATTTAAACTATATAAAATTACTAAAGATCTCCACAAAAACCCCTTGTTGTTCTGTTTTCAAAGAATAATAGTTATTATCTTTTCTATCCGTACACAATATGATCCAAATATACTTTTTGATTATATCTATATAAGATTATTATACAGATGCCCCCATACACACATACGTGCATACACAAGCTGATTAATATGAAATCATTATCTTCCTATATTGTACATGCTCTCTTGTTGTTAATTTTTTTTTTTGAAAACTAAATTTAGGTACAGCATATAATGACAGAACTAAAACGACGTAAAACTTTAACGGATCCTGAAGCGATTCGACAAGAAATAATTAAACAACAAGCACACCTAGATCGATTACATAATTTAATAATACAAAGTATATCAATGCCACCTACTAATATGCATACTACTACTATATCTTCTTCTACTACTACTACTGCCCCTGTTGGTGGTGATGGGTGCTCAGGTACATTGAGTGGATCCAAAGATAATTGTAATCAACGTCGAAGGTATGTGTGTTTGTTTGAATGGTATAACTCATTTACGATGTACAGGTTTTTATCTTGAACTTTGAGCCATAATTTTTGAGTAAATACTACCGACGCTAATCTGGCTGCCCAAAACAATTTAAATGAAGCCCAGTATTTGTGGAAGAATTAATTAATCTAGTGTAAGTGTAGTTCTCATTATAACAGACTGATATCAGCTAGAGAATCACTGACAATCTTGGGTTACGTATTAATCTGCTGAGGAGTTCTAAATGGGGACGAAATGGCTGTTTAATGTGGCTCTCTCGTTTTTTATGAGCTCTGTAGGAATAAATATTGCATTCAATACAGTTTAATTGGTGCGTCATGGTACGCGCAACTTCAACTATCGTAATGAGTCAGTAGCTACACTGTCGAAAAGTGTTATGTTTTTTGTATATTCTTTCACTTGATTTAATCATAGTGACACAAAAACTGTTTATTCAGTGCACATTAAGTATAATGGTCGTTTTGCAGTCTTTTCAAAACTTCACTTAGTTACTATCCAACCAGTTTTTATTTGACAATGATAGGCTTAGAAAACTGGTTTTCAGCTCAAAGCACGTTTTATGAAAAATGCATCTGTATTTTATCATTGTTTGACGTTATTTTATAACTGTTATAAACGGATAGGATACTTGTTACAACTCTAAGGTTTCTTGTTATAACAGTCCTTTCACTTTTTACACGTATATGGGACGTTAATTCATCTTAGACAAATATCTAGATTCCCTCCTAGTGTCACCTATTCTACAGGACTTCAACACAACTTAGATCAAAAACACGAGATTAGCCTGACTAGAACGTCGATATATTTCCACACCATAATCCGACACAATCCAACAACAAGAACAGTTCATCAATAATAATAAGGATAGGGAGTATATAATACCTTTCACATTATCTACATGTCTGACTCAGCAAAACAACTAATCATTATCATTCTCGCCAACACATCAGTAACTGGATCTTTTTCTGAGTGTAGGTAATTCTTCAACTCGTAATCTTCACGTTTTTGATCAAATGCTGTCAATCAGTCATCAATTAAATTCACTCAAATGTATATGGGTTGACAAGTGATGTGATGTAATGTACTTCTGTACATAGTTTTAAAAATAATTTGAAATAACTGAGATGAAAAGCATATAGAATTAATGGTTCTTGTTTTTCTTCAGTTCATATGCCTGAACAAAAATAATGATTTATTTCACTCACTCATGAACAAGGTGACCTTAGAGATGGTTTTCATTTCCGGGTTCCCCACAATGTAGAAGAATACTTCTTGAGGGACCTAAAAACTAAAGTAGGTTAAGTGTTGTCCTAAAAATCTGAGTTTATGATCATAGATCTCAGAGGACAACCACTTAATGTCAGTTACACACAGTCTTTTTGTGTTAGCTCCGTACGTTTCGTACTTTGCAGCTAGGGTAAGAAATCTATGAATTAAGATGAGGTGTGTTGATTTTGGATCTGACTTTTACCAACTCTATCCTTCATTTATTGTAAAGCGGTATCGCTGGAGATGCTAGTTGTCTAAGAGAAACACTTTACTGTCATCAGCACTGCATGTGTAATCAAATACAATATATTGTTCTTTATTTTTATATAACTATTTCTCACATATGTGTCTGTATTTAATTAAATAAAATGAAATTAGAATAACTGGAACTGACAAACACTCTAAAGGTCATCGCCAACATTCAACAACTTTTGAGAAGATTCCTTATTCCGATGAACTATGGGAAGTTCAACGTGAAATAACAACACTTAAACGCAAGTTAAAACAACATGAAAGATCGAAAGCATTACAACAAAATCAACAATCGTCAGATATGACCTCAGCAACATCCACATCATCATCATTAGCGGGAACAAATGAGTTAAAATCAAATAATCCTTGTGTTTTGTTCATGTCTGGTACCCCATTAGTTATACCGTCAGTTTCGGAATTAGATCAAGAGGAAGTTCTTAATTTAACGTTAAGGTTAGAGTTTATTATTATTATTTCGCATTAAAAAGAGGGATTATGAATTCATTTATATTTTAATTAATTTCAAAATTAAGGATATGAAAACTAATGTGACGTTTTTCACCTCAATAAAATAAGAAGTCTTTGTATTTCAAATTTTTAATGTATACTATGCTTCATACTTACTTACGCCTGTTACCCCTCGTTGAGGAGCATAGACCACTCACCAGCATTCTCCATCCAAATCTGTCCTGGGCGATCTTTTCCAGTTGTTATTCATCCTTTTCATATCTGCTTCTATTTCTCTGGCCTTCCTTTTTTTCGCTTCCCTTCCGGATTTCAAGTTAGGGCTTGCCTCGTGACGCAGTTTGGTGATTTCCAAAATGTACGTCCGATCCACTTCCAATGTCTTTTCCTAATTTCCTCTTCATCTGGAAGCTGGTTTGTCCTCTCCCATAGTAGGTTGTTGCTGATAGTATCCGGCCAGTGAATGTTGAGTATTTTGCGTAGGCAACTGTTTATAAATACTAGGCCTGTAGCTCTTCTGGAGTTACTGCCGGTCCCAAACCCGGGTAAAGGAGGAGGGTTGGGCGTGAGGTTAGCGACCCCATCCCGTAGAAAAGCTAACTCGCTAAAAAACGCTAACCAGAAAAAATAACTCAAACTATGCTTCATGGTTTTATTTAATCCTCTCGGCTAATTTATTCTACTGTTGAATGAACCAGCACAAATCATTGGTAAACGAATAGTGATTTTCATATCAATCATAGTAACAAATTTCTAAAAACAAATTTAACAAATATCAAGGTATCCGCATCCTACTTATCATCGTGCCACACTAACCAAGTTACGGTACTTTAATTTATCAGTGACCTATTTCTTTTCGGTTATTTTCGAGGTTAACTCCGCCTGTAGCTCTTCTAGAGTTATTTCCGGTTCTAAGCCCAGGTAAAAGAGGGGAGGTAGGCATGGGTTCGCCATGTATTTTTAAGGTTGTTTTATCGTGAAACTGCCACGTGAATAGCCAACAACTTGATGTCCATAATAAATTCTTAATCAAATTTTTGATGCTTCTTACGTCATACTTTATATGATGGATATTTAGTAAAAATCTATGCCCATGCTACCTATCTATGTTTTCTTACAGTTCTTACTTACGCCTGTTACTCTCAATGGAGCATAGGCCGCCGACCAGCATTTTCCAACCCACTCTGTCCTGCACCTTCCTTTCTAGTTCTATCCAGTTTTTGTTCATTCTTCTCATGTCTATCTCTATTTCTCGGTGTAATGTGTTCTTTGTTCTTCTTTTCCTTTGACCTTCAGGATTCCGTGTGAGGGCTTGTCTTGTGACGCAGTTAGCTGATTTCCTCAATGTGTGTCCTATCTACTTCTAGCCCTTCTTCCTGATTTAGTCACTTAGATCAGTTACATTATTTTGTGTCGTTTTAATGAGTAAGTATAGATGAATACAAGTAGACATATTACACAGTATCCACAATTATACGAAACTAGTTGAACTATTGTTATATCTAGAGTTTTGAGATTGTTGTACTATATTTGACACTGTTTTGGGAATAAAATTCCTACTTGCTAGTCTTCTATCTTCTCTCTTGCAACGTTGCAGATTCGATCGTTCAAGTAGTCTAGTAGTACGCGGAATAGCAAGAATCAAAGCTCTAGATTTAACAACTATCACACCCCATACTAGGACAAAACGGCCGTCCAGTACTTCTAGATTTCCAATGATGGTCTAGCTTATATCGAATCATGGTTTGAATTATTTTTTCTGGTTAGCGTTTTTTTAGCGAGTTAGCTTTTCTACGGGATGGGGTCGCTAACCCCTTGCCCAACCCTCCTCCTTTACCCGGATTTGGAACCGGCAGTAACTCTAGAAGAGCTAAAGGCGGAGTTCAGGATGGAGAATGCTGGTGAGCGGTCTATGCTCCTCGATGAGGGGTAACAGGCGTAAATTACATCGACTCATGAATTCAACTATTAATATAATGTTTTAATTATATAAAGTTTAAAGACATCATCAGAATTTACTTTGTTTACTTATCTGTTTTTTTTAGTTTTTTTATTGTTGAGTGTATTTGTATTGTGTGTGTGTGTGTAAGTGTGTTTAGTTTATATAAATATGTATTATTTACATATTAGTATTAATTACTAATTCATATCAATATTGTTATGGTGTATTTGTAAAATGTTCCCTTAATCATATTTTGGTATAGAAATATATTCTCATTTTTATTTTGTGTTACCGGGGGAAATTTCTATGATTCTATCATAAAGAGGATCTATTCCCCCTTGCTTGAAATATGATAGATGATATTTTTTTGTTTAAAATAAAATTTCTTTTTTCTTTGTTTAATAATCTCAATGTTTAGAAAATTACCGATTGAACCAATTAGTTCAATGACACAACAACTACCCACGACTTGTGATGGTTGTTCAGAAAAATCAATCAATGATCATAATAACCATGGTAACATAGAATTGAATCAGCAAATCTCGACATCAACAGCAACACCATTGGAAACAATAACCGCTGCGAGTGGGACAGTGGTTACAAATGATTGTATACATCAAGAAGATAACCATCATATTGATAATGATGAATGCGGTGGTGGTGATGCTAATGATAACAGTCATAATACATTAAATGTAAACAATATTGTACAAGATGAAAATAATAACCATGAAGAAGGATATTTAAAAGAGAATACAGACAATGAGAATAAAGATAATCATATAAATGATAAATCTATGTATCAACAAGAAGTTTTGACATCAAATAGCCAACAACAAGTGTCTAATATGGATAACCAAGTAAATTTCTATGATTATTATTATTATTCATAATTTACTTATAGCATGAAAATAAGCATTGGTTTCTAATATTTCTGTATGGTGACTAACTGTTAGCAACTGTATATATGTTATGCCCTGGTACAGCCGAAAGTGGGGAGAGTACGCTCTTCCTCTCGAAATGCTCTCACATGGTCATGCGAATATATAGCCTCTGATAGGAAAGTCCTACTCACTGCCTTCTCATGGCACTGGTGTTGTTTACGAAATTGAGAGGACGAAAAGCGAATATCCGGCGCTTTAACCGGGTTGGTGGATATGGAGGGTCCATCTAGGGGAATTGGAAAACCCTCATTCCAAACCAATGGTGCACTTGGACTCCAGTATCCTGATGGAACAAATGGCGTATGAATCATTTGTTGGTCACTGGCTACCATGGGACTGCATCTCCTCACGATGCTCCATTGTCTTGTGGACTAGACCTTCAGGTCAAAGGCTCCGAGTGTGGGCCCATAAGAAAACTACCTGCTTCACTTTTGGCACCTGTGCAATATCACGGCCCTCACACAAATCAAACGAGATTTGTGAGACGCATATTTATCTGGTGCTTCCTTGTACCAAAATGTATGTGTTTAAATAATAAATAAATAATAGTATATATGTTATATATTAGAATATATCAGTTATATTTGTTATATTCTAGCGAAGAATTAAATACGGTTAACTTCCGGGAACTATTAATGGACGATTATTCTATATATATTCTTATGGTTTAACTATTCAGTAACTAGATTATGTATATCTATATTCATCTTATTATAAGCTTCATTTTGACCTATAGATTATTATTACACGATTTCCTGTACCTAAATTATATTCAGTTTATTGATTATTGTCTCCCACGTTGACAGCTACATTCGGCTTGATCTTGTACAAATATTATTTTGTATTTTATGGTGTGATGCAGTCTGTCTGTCTGGTATATATAAACGGAGTATGCTTAAAATAAACGATTCGCATAACAGAAGCAGTCATTGGTGTTCTAGACTCAATTGAAAGGACTAGGCGGACAATGGACTAATAAGGACGCTAGACTGCTTATACCGGTTGAACGTCATTGATTTGGTACAGTGTTAAGGTCGGAAAAGTTTTATTTCCATTGGTGGATAATTCACGTGATAGAAGCCGGATATAAAAATCAATAACGAATTGTCATACGTCCTTTGTTTATTGTGTAAAGTCACAACAATATTAACCTTTATTCATGTAAATAGTTAGTTGTAAAGTGAACCGTTTATATGCATTAAATGATTGAATCATGATATTTTAAATATTGTACATGTACAGTAAGTATTATTTATTCATAAATAATAAGTTTTATAATAGTTGAAATCATGAATCAATTGAAGCTAGATCATTATGGAAAACCTGGAAGCACTGTTTGACGGTCGTTTCATCCTATTATGAGACTCCTCAGCAGTGTCGTCCACAATCCCGCCTCACGAGATTCGAACTTATCAGTTTCACGCACAAAACGATCGAAACGGTCGTCCAGTGCTTCCAGGTTTTCCATGATAGTCTAGCCTCAATTGATTCATTATCTCAACTATTAAAAAATTACTATCATATCCACAAAACCCCTTCTGATAATAACAATAACTTTTAATTTGAAAAAAGAAATTGTATTTACTCATCTTTAAAGTGTTTTTATCTTTTCTTTTTTTTTTGTATTTTAAAGTTTTCATTAAAAGGTATTGAAAAAAAGTTTATGTTCTGTTAATAATCACTAATCATTATTATTATTATTAGTCAGTCAGTCAGCTACAACGTAGGATCAGAAACAAATATGCATCGGTCCAATTTGACATACCTCGTTAGCACAACAAGATCAACACAGAATTCATAGTAGTGAATTTAGTGGTGGTAATATATAAAAGAAAAGTTGTATATAAGGATATAATATAGGAAGAAAGAATGTTATGAAGCAATTTCAATCTCAAGGTTTAAGGGAAGATAGAAAGTGTATACACCTACACCATTGTGATCGATTCTGAGCCATTTCACCCGGAGTCTCCAACCATTGGTTACGATAGTCACGCGGACCCCAACCTAGTAGTCTGCATCTACCAATATGGCTCAGATTATGTTCTATAGTTATCAAATTGATTTCACATATATTTCATTCTTTATAGATAAACATGTCTATATGTGTTGAAACCAAAATTTCAGTTTAGTCCATGAAGTCGTTAATTGTTAAATCTGACTAAATACCGACTAACTGATTAGAGGTCCACACGATAATTGTGATCGGTGTAGTTGGAGATTTTAAATAATATTGGTCATGATTTGTAGCAATGATTCAACTGTATTCATTTTTTATCTTTGCTTTGATTTTAAATTTTGACTTATAATTTTTAACCCGATGGGATCACCGGGTAAGTAATAGTGAAGTTAGACATAGGGTATTAGGGAATGATTGTAAATCAGTTGGTAAGGTCATGAATCTTCATCGACTGAGATGGTTAAGCCACGTGTTACGTATGCCTGAACACCGATTACCACGACGTGCTATGCTGACTAGTGTAGGGGATGGTTGGAAGAGAGTTAGTGTCGGCCAAACCAAAACGTGGCATCAGTGCTTGAAATCACTAACTACTAGTGTGAGCCATGTTGGTAGATGCAGACTACTTGGTTGGGGTCCTCGCGACTATCGTAACTAATGGTTGGAGATTCTGTGTGACATGGCTCAGAATCGATCACAATGGTGCAGGTGTATACACTCTCTGTCTTCCCCTAAACCTTGAGATTAAAATTGCTTTATATCTGTCTTTCTTCCTGTACTGTATGCTTATACACAATCTTTCTTTAATATACTACTACTATTAAATTAAGTAAGACCGGTGCATATATTTGCCTGGTCTTACATTCAGCTAACTGACTGTTAACCGGGATACTTGCTTCTTCTTTTTGAACCATTTTGTCAATATATTGTCTGCTTCTCACAATTATCGACTTATTTGTCTATGGAATGTGTAGTATTATAATTTTGTATCAAAACACATTTGTGCTAGATCATACTTTGATTACGAGTTGACTGATTTCATTGAATTCTCCTATAGCTCTAACCTCAAAGAAAATTTTCACAAATCAGTAGTATATATATATGTGTTTATTTTCTTCTCATTTCAATTTTTTAGGTCGTTGAACTAGAGATCAAATCTGAGGATATTTTACATTCACCTTCAGATCAAACTCCTATAGAAATTAATGACAAAATCATTCCTAATGTATACACTCAGAATACATTGATCCCCACTAATACTAATGATAATAATATTGTATTATATCCTAATGAAACAACTTCGAATGTTGATAACTCAACTTATTCTATCAGTCATTCACCTTCACTTCCACCACCATCAGATTTAGCACCAAAATTGTCAGAATTTATTAAAACTTCTTCTACAGTTGATATAAATGATCCTAAATCACGTCAAATTATGTATTATAAAGCACGTAAACAAGAATTGATCGCAATACAAACAGATTTACATGCACGAATACGTTCAGAAAATGCAGAAATTAGTCGGTTACAGGTAAAGTAATTAGTTTGTTAGTTGGTTACCATGAGATACTTTCGCCCTGAGTTCTTAAAGTCATAAGTTCGATCTGTATTTGGGGGACGTAGGTGCACACGACTGTAGAATGCCATACTGTCATGAAATAACTTTCCAGAGCTTCCAGATTTTCAATAGTACTTCGAATAATTTCAGCCCATGGCAACTACGGTTTACAAATTGAACTAATATCCATAAGATATTTCAATAATATTATTATTGGACCAATGTTTTTCACCTCGGCTTCTAATACTCGTGGATGAATATTTTTGTAGAGTCATGAATTGAAACAAAACAATTATCCACTGCCTCCTAATTTTAAGGCGTCATCGTACATCTTGAAACAATTTGATTTTGGATTAGAAGTTGTTACTGTAGCGAATAATTCATATTAATTTGATCTGTAATCATGACACTTTATCAACTGATATGGGAAGATTATCTGAAGAGCTTGTGAATTTCGGGTTAAGAAAGAGTCTACATTTAATGATGACACGGTAGTAATCAAATACAATTATTCTATACACCGACTTTCTTGAGATTAAAATTGCTTCATATCTGTCTTCCTTCCTGTTCTATATCCTTATATACAACCTTTCTTTTAAATATTAACATCACTAAATTAACTGATTCTATGAATTCGGTGTTGATCTTGTTGTGCTAACGAGATATGGCAACTTGGACCGATGCATAAATGTGCCTGGTCCTACGTCGTAGCTGACTGACTGATTTCTCTTCGTTATTTATTTATATCCGTGTCTGGTGGTTGAAGGCAACCTGTTCAAATCACTAAGCCTAGGTTTTGTGATAGTTGACACTCGTCATTAAGGAATATCCGCCATTATGAGGGAATTAATGTTCCCCGTAATGTTCGAACTCGCATCAGTCAAAGATGTTAAATATCAGACGGCTGAATGAAAACATTAGCTATTTAAAATGATATAGTAGCGGTCCCTATTACATGATGATGGGTTGTAAATGTCTGGCTGTATTTTTACATTAGACACTGATTAATGTAAATAACTTTTATTTCACAGATGGAAATTGATCAGTGCAGTTAACCAGAAGCGATATGCTTTTGTTGAATACTCTGTTGTAAATCAATGTTTATTCTCCATTATTATTCCTTGTTTCTGTGTAAAACTAATCATTCGTTCTAAGATCTATTTTTCTGTTTTCTTTCAACATAGTCATGTATAAATCACCTTCTAGAATCTGGAGGTAGACGAGCCAAACGAATATATCGTACCTATATGACGGCTAAACGTTTTTGTCCAGCTTGGTTGTTAAATCAAAATCCTATTATTTCAACACCACGACATACTTTAAATAATGAAGATCAAATGAATTATTATATTTCACAACCATGGACTAAAATAGCTGAAAGTTTAACAACTGTAATCAATGACAATGTTCTTGATGATGATGACGATCATACTACTGCTACTACACAATATAGTAGTATTAATAATCAAAAAGAAACATGTTTGCTCGATGAGTATTCAAGTGACTCCGATCGTCACCACCGTCATCTTCATTCTGATAATGATGATCATGGTGATGTTGATTCGTTGGTAGAACCAATTTTAACGAATAGAGGTTCTTCACCTGATTCAGTCGCTTATTCACGTCTAACTGAAGAAGTAAACGATATAAATTCTGTACAAAATGTACAACTAACAAAACATGAACAAAACAATGATGATGATGATGATGATGACGACGACGATGATGATGAAGAAGAAGAAGAAGAATATGATGATGAAGATGAATGTGAGCTAGAATTAGCTACAACATTACATCAACTAACATTGGATAATGCTCGTTTAGAACAACTCAATGCTCGTTCGTTAGAAGCTATACAAGCTGAACGAAATCGCTGCGCCGATTTAAAAGTATGACTTTATGGTATACATATATGTATTCTTAAATTGATAACATAAATCGGTTCTTTTCATCCGTAACACTAGTAAAATTTGAGCTTTTTTATAAGATACCATTATCACTAGTGCATTTCCTTAAGATGCTCCACCTGGGCAGTATCATAGCCCTCACACGAATCAAACGAGATTTTTGAGGCGCATATTTATCTGGTGCTTCCTTGTACCAATATTTATGTGTTTAAATAAATAATAAATAATCACT
The DNA here is from genome assembly GCA_944470415.2 of Schistosoma rodhaini. Lineage (NCBI taxonomy): Eukaryota > Metazoa > Platyhelminthes > Trematoda > Strigeidida > Schistosomatidae > Schistosoma > Schistosoma rodhaini. The sequence goes on from OX104044.1 coordinate 86,024,131, forward strand.
AGTGCATATTTGCGTACTTACTTACTTACTTACTTTCGCCTGTTACTCCCAATGGAGCATAGGCCGCCGACCAGCATTCTCCAACCCACTCTGTCCTGTGCCTTCTTTTCTAGCTCTATCCAGTTCTTGTTCATTCTTCTCATGTCTGTCTCTATTTCTCGGCGTAATGTGTTCTTTGGTCTTCCTCTTCTCCTTTGACCTTCAGGATTCCATGTGAGGGCTTGTCTTGTGACGCAATCGGGTGATTTCCTCAAAGTGTGCCCTATCCACTTCCAGCGCTTCTTCCTCCGCTGGAATATGATTTGTTGTCTCCCACAGTAACTTGTTTCTGATAGTGTCTGGCCATCGGATCCGAAGTATCTTGCGTAGACAACTGTTAATAAACACTTGTATCTTCTGGATGATGGCTTTCGTAGTTCTCCAAGTTTCCGCCCCATACAGTAGAACTGTCTTGACATTTGTATTGAAAATTCTGATCTTGGTGTTGGTTGACAATTGTTTTGAGCTCCAGATGTTTTCCAGTTGTAGGTATGCTGCTTTTGCTTTTCCGATCCTCGCCCTTACATCTGCATCTGATCCACCGTGTTCATCAATGATGCTGCCCAGATATGTAAAGGTTTTCACATCCTCCAAAGCTTCTCCGTCAAGTGTAATTTGATTGGTGCATATTGTGTTGTATCGGAGAGTCTTGCTTTTCCCTTTGTTTATATTGAGACCTACTGCTGCTGAGGCTGCTGCTACACTGGTCGTCTTCTCCTGCATTTGTTGTTGCGTTTGTGATGTAAGAGCCAGGTCATCTGCGAAGTATAAATCGTCCAGCTGCATCCTGCCTGTCCACTGTATACCGTGATTTCCTCCAGTCGTTGACGTCTTCATGATCCAGTCGATGATCAGGAGAAAGAGAAAGGGTGAGAGTAAGCAACCTTACCTAACACCAGTCTTTACTTCAAACGAGTCGATGAGTTGTCCTCCGTGGACGATTTGGCAGTTTAGTTCATCATAGGAGTTCCGTATGATATTGACCATCTTTTGAGGCACGCCGTAGTGTCGAAGAAGCTTCCATAGTGTCGTCCTGTCCACACTATCAAATGCCTTCTCGTAGTCGATGAAGTTGATGTATAGTGATGAGTTCCATTCGATTGATTGTTCCACAATGATCCGTAGAGTTGCGATTTGATCTGTGCACGATCTATCCTTACGAAATCCAGCTTGTTGATCTCGAAGTTGGGCGTCCACAGGATCCTTCATCCTGTTTAACAATACCCTGTTGAAGACTTTTCCTGGTATTGAGAGAAGAGTGATGCCCCTGTAGTTGTCGCACTTGCTAAGATCACCTTTCTTTGGTATTTTGATAAGAAGTCCTTCTTTCCAGTCTGTTGGTACTTATTCTTCGTCCCAAATCTTACTGAGGAGGATGTGGAATATCTTGGCAGTTGCTGTTACATTTGCTTTCAGTGCCTCTGCCGGGATGTTGTCTGGTCCCGCTGCTTTGCCACTCTTGATTTGTCTAATGGCCATGCTGATCTCTTCAATTGTTGGTGGGCCAACATCGATTGGGAAGTCTGTGGGTGCTGCTTCGATGTTGGGTGGGTTCAGTGGAGCTGGTCGATTCAAGAGTTCTTTGAAGTGTTCTACCCACCTGTTTCGTTGTTTCCAATGTCGGTAATTACTTTGCCTTCCTTGCTTTTCACTGGTTTTTCTGGCTTACGGTGATTGCCAGCAAGTTTCTTTGTTGTATCATACAGTTGTCTCATGTTTCCCTCTCTTGCAGCCTTTTCCGTTGTCGTTGCTAAATCTTCCACATATTTACGTTTGTCGGTTCTGATGCTCCTCTTCACTTGCTTGTTTGCCTCTGTATATTCGGCTTGTGCCTTGGCTTTTTCCTCTCTGGTTCGGCTGATATTGATTGCTGCCTTCTTGTTCCTTCTTTCTTCAATTTTATCCAGTGTACCAGCAGCGATCCATTCCTTGTGATGGTGCTTCTTTTGGCCCAGAACCTCCTGACATGTTGAAACGATTGCCTCCTTGATACTTTTCCAGTTGCTCTCCATGGTAGTTCCCTCTCCATTGAGTAGATGATGAAAGGACTGGAACCTGTTGCTGAGGGCTATGTTGAATTTGTTGAGTTTGTCAGCATCTCGAAGAAAGGCCGTGTTAAACTTTTGTGATGTTGTCCGCGCCGTTGTCCAGTGCTTCTTAAGTTTTAGTTTCATCTTGGCGACCAGCAAATGATGATCTGATGCTATATCAGCTCCTCTGCTGGTTCTCACATCCTCCATCGTCCTCCTTAACTTTTTGTTGATGCAGATATGGTCGATTTGATTCTGTGTAGTGTTATCCGGTGAAATCCAAGTGGCTTTGTGTATGTTTTTGTGTGGAAATATGGTGCCACCTATGACCAGTTTATTGAAGGCACATAGGTTTGCAAATCTCTAACCATTTTCGTTCCTTTCTCCCAGTCCATGTTGTCCCATGACGTCTTCGTATCCAGTGTTGTCCATTCCAACCTTGGCATTGAGATCTCCCATCAGAATTCTCAGGTCTTTGGTTGGACACTTCTCGATGATCGACTACAGCCTATCGTAGAATTGGTCTTTAGCGTCTTCATCGTAGTCATTGGTAGGCGCATAGCATTGGATGACGTTCATTGTAATGCCCTCTCTCTTTGTTCTGAAGGAGGCTTTGATGATCCTTGGTCCATGACATTCCCATCCTATAAGTGCATTTTGTGCTTTTCTGGACAGCATCAGTGCCACTCCTTGTGTATGTGGGGCATTTTCTTCTTCATGACCGGAGTATAACAGAAGTTCTCCTGAAGACAGTCGTTGTTGTCCAACCTGCGTCCAATGTGTTTCACTGATTCCAAGCACTTCCATGTTGTATTTTCTCATTTCTGCAGCGATTTGGGAGACTCTTCCTGTCTCCCACATTGTCCGGACATTCCATGTACCTATAAAAAATTGTCGCTCTGGTTGTAAGAAGGTGCATCGGCCTCATGACTTCCGAATGAACTCGGCTTTCATCATGAGACGTCATAATTATTCCTTCTACTCCGAGGGCAGAGTTTAAATGGTTTGAATGATTTTTTCTGGTTAGCGTTTTTTTAGCGAGTTGATTTTCTACGGGATGGGGTCGCTAACCCCATGCCCAACCCTACTCCTTTACCCGGGCTTGGGACCGGCAGTAACCCCCAGAGGAGCTACAGGCGGAGTTGCATATTTGCGTGGATTATGACAATTCTAGTTGTTTCATTAAAGTTGAATAATCAAACACTAGCACAAGCACAACCGTAGCTGTTGCCTTGACTTGATGATTGGCCTTGTACATAGTGATGACCTAATCGAATTATAGAAGCTAGAACACTCATCCTTTCAAGACAGGTTAAAGCATTATGTTTCAGGTTCAAGCCTACCCGTATGTACTTCATTGTAAGCAAACGAATATTATCAATATCTTCACATATGAAGTATATCTGAAAACCGCGTACATGGGACTATTTTCAAATATTAATTTGTATTAAGCAACTCATTTAAAGTTATGATAAAGTGACTAAGTCGGTAAATCTAATGCTTCAGTGCTTGTTACTCATTTCCAAGTCCCTTGTTGTAACCCGACTACTTTTATAAGGGAACTTGAAAAATATCCATCTTAATTCAAGATTAACTTATGACCTCTGTAGTCTAGAAACTTTTGGGTGCATTCTAAATGTAGTGACTCCAACCAAAAGGTAACAACTCCACATTCTTCTGGATAAGTTTCTCTTCCATGCCTATTGAGTAAAAAATCTCCAGTCTTTTTCTGGACCTCTAGAGACTTTGTTGAGGGCGTTTGATGCAACGCATTTGTTAGGTAGGGATTTGTGTATTATTGCCTGACTTGCGGTACATTTTAAATGTGAGAATTAATGCTTCTACCTGAACTGATTTATCTGGTGTGGGATTCTAACGCACCTGCTAGTTGTAAAATCTAAGTGATTTAGGCGAGAATATAATTTATGGACGAATCAGTCAGATCTAAGATAGCAATTGTTGGATTTTGGCTCGAAATCCATTCGTCAATAAGACTAAGTAGCATCTTTGCATTATAGCTGGTGTCAGTTCGTGATCAGAATCCTAACTGTTATTCCTGATCCCAACATCCAATCTTCGGTCCTAATTCCAATCCCTCACACTAATTTATAACCCTCATTTAGCCCTAGTAAGTAGTAGGTGGATACTTAAGAGTTCTTCAAAGGTCGCCCATAAACTGTGGATTCACCGTGATCTTATCACTAATTCACCACCACATCAATAATTTTCACTGATGGTTTATTAAACAGAAAGAAATAGTTAACAGCTGCTTCAATTTGAACGATTTCGCACTTCTGTAGTTCCTTCTGAAGTCGTTTTTATAAAAGTCTTGAGACCGCAGCATTTTGCGTTCTGATACGTACTAGTGGTGAGTTCCATCCAACTTTCTGTATTCCATCTACAATTACTGGGCTACAAATCTTCTTTACACCCTATGAGGACCATAGACCATTTTATTTTCATGTATATATACGTGTATAACCGGAGTGTGTGTGTGGCGGGGTAGTATTATTTGTCTAACTTTTTTATTTTATACCTTTTCACCATTACCTGCCTTATTTACGTTTACGTATTGCGTTTATTTACATACAGGTTTTACTCAAACTTCGTCATAATTCCTACAATAAACCAATAGGCACTATTTAATCATCAACAATCAGTAATAACGATAATAATAAGGAGAAGAAATTTGAACAGTTTGATCCGTTGGATCCACAATGTTGCGATTTCAACCAACCAATCAACCATCATCATCACCGATCATTGTTCTAATGTTACTTATCAAGGCAATCTGTATTCCATTTATTCATCCTTCTCATTTTGATTTATCCCCCCCTTTTTTTTTTAAATCATGCATTTAATTTCAATCTATTCTATTTCAAAAATAGGTCATAGTTTTTATAATTATTGAAACTATGAATAGAATCTGTGATTTACCAAACACCATAACTTTTAATTCTATTCTTAATGTTAACCAATTATGACATTGATGATTGTGTATATTTTTAAACAAAAAAAATACAATAGAAAAGAGATAATTGTATTCTCATTGTTATTATATCAATCATAAGCAAATGCAGTGCATGAGGTATGCGTACATTAATTCCATAACCGCACAATATCAGTACAGAGAGACGAAATTCGGCGAGACTATAATTTATGGACAAGCCAATCAGAAGCGTTTGAGGGATTTCAAGGTCACAGCGCTAATTTCAGTACCTGGTGCTCATGTACGATCGGTTCACTGAGAATTATAGAGAAAACTTGACAATTAAGCCGTTACAACAAATGAGACTACTAAGAAGTTCCTGTATTAGTGATTGCGGGTATTAAATGACTTGTTGTAGACCTTGTGCAGACTACCGTGATGTTGTCCTTCGATGTAATATATGTTGAAGGAAGACGTTTGCTAGAATATATATTTTTATGGCTCGATCCAGATTGAGATCAAGGCATATTATAATAATTGCCGCCAACTGTATAATAAAAGCACCAGTAACATTGGCTACAATAATCGCAGATGTTACTGAAACTCCGGCTGTGCAGTGGTATGAGTATTGTAAGGACATATCCATAAAAAAATGATAAACTTACACAGCCGGAGTACATACAAGCTATGTGGTCGAGGTTGAGAGGGTTTTTATGACCTTATCATAGCTCCAGAGACCAACTATTATGGAGCCATATGGATGAGTACTTCTACCTTATGCATTACGATTTTGGAACCTTTGGACCTTTTTTCTAACCTTGACAAGTTTTTGGGCCATATAAAAGAAGTGTATCCACTTTAATTATTTGGTTTTGTATAATATATTTTTGCTCTATGTTGACTGTTCACTGGTAGGCTAACATTTCTCAAGGTCACTTAAGATTCGCTCAAAGGTTGTCTATAAATTATAGTCTCGCTACGAAATTGTCAAGACAAATGCTGAAAAAGTATTAGTAATAGTATCAGAGAGGACATAAGATTCGAATCGCCTAGAAATAGCTATAAAATGTATTGAGTTATCCGTAGTCGTTATTAATATTGTATAATATCCTGTGAATCCCGACCGTCGCTGCTACCTTTACGTGGTGGTCGGGCTTGCCTATCGTGATGATCCAATCGAGCTATGCTGGCTGGAACAATCGTTCCTCAAGGTCCTACCATGCCAGACAGGTCGGTTGAAGAGCGGTGAGACTAAAAGCAGCAAACCCAAGGTCCGAATGCGAAGTCGTACTGCTGACTGTACAGAGGTGTGAAAGCAGTAAGGTGTTTCCTTCAGACAACCAACATGACAGCGATGCTGCCTTCCCACAAGGAGGAGTGGGTTAGAAAAGGTCGACCCTAAAAATGCACACCTCGCCTTATCCCACGGATTTCCGTCTCCGGCGGTAAGGACTTTTGAAGAACGTAGCTAACACGTCAAAAATCCCCCACAAAAAGGCCGTGCGTGACCGGCCTCAAGCAGATGTCCCTTGGGCACTGCGGTCACGCTCCCAGGTCGTTAAGACCAACACTAATCCAACTTCTTTTTCAGGTCCCTCAAGAAATACCCTTCCACTGTGTGGGCAGCCGGGAAGTGATACTAGCCCTCATACACTTAACTGCACATGAGACCAAGTTGGTCGCTTTCAAATCCTTCCTACACTTAATAACTCTGTCATCTCCACGACTAACCCTTCCCACGTCCTTTTATCACCTCGCACCGCTAGTGCAAACGATTCGAGTACACAGAACGTTATTCCCGGTCTCCTGAAACCACGCTCTAAACTACATGTAGGAACTTTTAATGTCCGAACATTGTACCAAATAGGACAACAGGCTTCCTTAGCTAGGACTCTAGAATCTTACACCATCGATGTATGCTGAATCTCCGAAACGCGCATACAAGATCCGAGTAGTGTCATTCATTTGACCGCACCTAATCAAAATAAAGTTTCATCTCGATACACGCTTCGTGTATCTGGAAGCCCCGATGCTGCTTCCCGTGGCCTCGCTGGAGTAGGTATAGCATTAAGTCCTAGGGCAGAACTAGCTCTTTTAGACTGGATCCCAGTAGACAGTCGTCTATGCGCTGTCCGACTAAACGGATCAGTAAGGACCCGGAAAGATAGGGAAACTCGTCGTTGCCTCTTCGTCGTCTCTGCCTACTCTCCCACTGACTGCAGCTCAGACGATATAAAAGATGAGTTCTACAGGAAACTTTCTGACCTTCTCCGAGAAGCTAGGCGTTCTGATGTAGTAATGGTAGCAGGTGACTTTAATGCTCAAGTAGGTAATCTAAGTGAAAGGGAAAGACACCTGGGAGGATCTTGTGGTGTCATGGCGAAAAGAACAGATAATGGCGACCGTCTGTTGCAGCTATGCTCAGATAACCGCCTATTTCTTGCAAATACTAACTCTAAGCATAAGGAAAAACATCTTTTGACATGGCGACCCCCGAATTCGTCCCAACGTTGGACCCAATTAGATCACATCGCTATCAGCCACCGATGGAGGGGCTCGATAGAAGACTGTCGCTCATTCTGGGGCACATGCTTAGATTCAGATCATGCTCTAGTGCGAGCACGTATCTGTCTGCGTCTTACTGGTCGTAGGAAAGACACTGCAGGGAAGCCTCTAAGGGTTCTACTTAATGATAGGCAAGCTAAGAATATATTTCAGGAACAACTAGAAAAACAGTTAGGCAGCCATGTAAGTTGTGTCCACCCCGAGGCAGCGTGGAATGACATCCGAAAAGCTGTAGAAGCAGCAGTGATATCAGCTAGTAAGGTAAACCATAACGTTAGGGAGGAACAATGGATCTCGGCCGCATCTACCGCACTGATAGATGCTCGTAAACTCATCCCACCTGGCTCTGAGCATAACGAAGAGCGGAGTCAACTTAAGCGTAGGCTAATAAGAAGCCTACGTAATGATCGTGAACAGTGGTGGGTAGCGAAAGCAAGAGAGATGGAAAAGGCAGCGGCAATAGGTAACAGTAGGCAGCTATTCAGACTCGTTAAAGAAACCGGTATTAGGAACCCGAATATCAGTGAAACCATCTCAGATAAAGATGGGCATATTATTCATTCTCAATCCAGGAGATTGGATCGATGGGCAGAACACTTTAGGGATCAGTTCAATTGGCCTTCAGCCACACTTCAATTACCCACGATCCCCAGTCATCCTGAATGGCAAATTGATGTAAGTCCTCCAACCCTCTGTGAGGTTGAAAAAGCTATAGGAAATCTGAAGCGAGGGAGAGCAGCAGGCCCTGACAGGTTGACCCCTGAGATTTTTAAGGATGGTGGTCCAGTACTAGCAGTGAGATTGACTGAGGTCTTAGGTAGAATCTGGGAACTGGACGTAATTCCATCTGACTGGTCCCAATCACTGATTGTGCCAGTCTATAAGAAAGGACAAAAGTCCTCTTGTGACAATCACAGAGGGATCAGTTTGACTAATATAGTGTTTAAAATATTAGCTTCAATAATACTAGGTCGCCTAACCAAAGCTCGTGAAGAGCAGACTAGAGAAAACCAGGCTGGTTTTCGACCAGGACGTGGTTGCATAGACCAGATATTCACCCTACGTCAGGTCCTAGAACATAGACACAAATTCAGACGTCCCACAATAGTAGTATTTCTTGACCTTAAGGCGGCATTTGACTCCGTTGATCGTGAGGTTCTATGGCAGTGTTTGTCAGTGAAAGGAGTACCAAAGAAGTACATTAACCTCATAAAGGCTCTCTACTCGAACACAACTGGTCAAGTGAGAGCCTATGGCGAACTGTCATCAGAACTGATTACCACAGGTGGCGTTCGTCAGGGCTGTCCACTCTCCCCATTCTTGTTTAACTTTGTCATTGACATACTTTTAGAGATAGCACTTTCATCAGCTAAACCTCCAGGAGTTGAACTTTTACCAGGAGGCTCACTTGTTGACTTAGAATACGCCGACGACATAGTTTTACTCGGTGAAGACGCTGACAACATGCAGAGTCTTCTGACCACTATAAGCAACAATGCAGGCATGTTCGGGATGCGATTCTCTCCCTCGAAGTGCAAAATGTTACTTCAGGATTGGGTTGCAGCGACACCTGAACTAATGATAGGGAGTGAAGTAGTTGAGCGTGTAGACCACTTCACTTATCTTGGGAGTCTTATCAGCCCTTGTGGTCTGGTATGTGACGAAATCTCAGCACGGATACAGAAGGCTCGTCTAGCTTTCGCCAACTTGCGTCATTTATGGCGTAGGCGAGATATCCGTCTAGCAACCAAAGGACGGGTTTACTGTGCAGCAGTTCGCTCCGTCCTTCTTTACGGCAGTGAAACATGGCCAATAAGAGTAGAGGATATTCGTAGGCTACTAGTGTTCGATCATAGGTGTCTTCGAAGCATTGCTCGTATATCCTGGGACCACCGGGTAAGTAATGCAGTTGTTAGGAAACGAGTACTAGGTAGGGATGGCAAATCGATTGATGAAGTAGTGAAACTTCGTCAGTTGAGATGGCTGGGACATGTGTTACTTATGCCCGACCACCGACTGCCCCGACGTGCAATGTTTCATGGTGTAGGAGTAGGTTGGAAGAAAGCTAGGGGCAGCCAGACCAAAACGTGGCACAAATCAATGAAGTCACTGACAAGTGGACTGGGCCATGTTGGTAGGTGTAGACTACCTGGTTGGGATTCGCGAGATGACAGCAACCGATGGTTAGAGACCTTGAATGATATGGCTCAAAATCGTTTGCAATGGCGAAGATGCATCCACTCTTTGTGTTCTACCAAATTCTAATCTTCTGAATTCCTCATGTCTTTATCTTTTTCTCTTTCCAAATTTATTTCACTGTACTATACTCCTTCAATAATTTCTTCAAACCCTAATCTTTTGGATTTCTGATTATACTCCTACTACTTCTACCACTATGGGATTAGAATCGACAACTGCATCTCTGTGCTAATGTGGTATGGCAACTCGAACTGATGTACGTACGTACGAAGTTCTACGTTGTGACTGACTGACTGATATCCTGTGAATAATGTATATACGAGGTTTTTCAGATTGTCATCAGTTCATCTTAATCTAATTGAGAAAGTAAGTGTATTTTAAACCAACCTACTCTTTTCTGTCCCACTAGTTGAACGAATCAAAAACCAGGATGCACTGGATATCGATATTTCATCCTAGGAATCTGGTTATCAGGATCAAAACCTTTAGATAATATGTCGTTTTAAACCAATGGATTTGAGTCAACTAGTTGATTCTTCCAACTTTGTTTCATCCGTAATATCGTACGATATACATTTAATGACATCCGTGAATAAAAACTGTCTCAATTTTAACTGAGTACTGTAAATTATAGGAAAAATGAACATTGTATCATGCCTATAATGATTAACTAGTGAATATTTATAGTATATGACCTAGGTTACACTTCTTGAGCACGTACCTGATGCCTAGGAGAAAAATAAATAACCGAATCCACGCCGTTGTTCCCTAGGCTAAGCATAGAACAGTTTACTAAAAGTGGTACTACAAGAGATCACTCGGTGATTCCATATTTTTAGACAACATATGATGTCTTTGAATACTGGAATAAATCACTAAACACATGTGCTTTAGTAATAGTTACATAACGTATAATGTTAATATACTCATGTCAGTTATAACCAATATAGAGTCTAACACAAACACGCATTAGCCCAGGTTATTATATCACATCAGTACAGTGATTAAACATGCAAAGTATCAGTGATCATGAAAAAAAGATGAATGAACTGTTAGGAATTTGGTTTTGTTGGATCCGCCTTCTCTTATAGACTGGGATGATCAAGGGTCGGAATCAGTTACATGGCATTACGTTCAGTTCCCATTCCAGATCGTATGTTAGAGCCAATGTCTATCTGTTGGCGGTTCTTACTCTTTAACATATGAAATATGTTGAAAAAAAGGAAATTCGCTTTTGTATGAAATCAGTGGCAGTGACCAAAAACTATAATTGCGCGTCGCAATAATTCTATTCCATACGATGGTTACAAACGAGTAAAAAGAATAGTAGAAAACGAAGTGGATTCATCATAATCGGTAAATATTGTCCAAAGTTATGTATAATTGAATTCGAGTGCCTCTGTTTTGATTGAGAATAATGATTAGCTGGCGCTTAAAGTCGGTTACGTTCTTCAAAATACCAGTCAGGTGTTAGACCCTACTTTCAACTGATCGTGATTATAAATACTAGAATATTAAGACTAAGTCAATTTGTATGCAGGAGACGCATATTTGTCTTCTTATAAATCAGACTAATTAAGTTCAAAAGTATTCCATCTAATTTTGATTTTGGAATTGTAAAGATAATTCCGGGGATGTAATTTACTTTTCGACGATATCATTTTCAAGTCTCATGTCCAGCGGTTGATTGGCTTACTTGCTTTAAACGGGCCACTGAATTACACATATTTTGATTATTCAATCTTTAGAGAACTGATATTACAGAAACATATGAATCTGCGTTACCGTTAATATATTTGGTCTACATTACAATTGATTTGCTTGAATTTAAATAGCACTAAGGACTAGATAACCTCACATTGGTAGTATTCAGGGATCAACTAATACAGAATGAATGTCTCATAAGTATGTAATGAGTGTCTGTAGTGTGGCGCATATTTGTTTGGTGCCCCTTTGTACCAATATTTATGTATTCAAATAAATAAATGCCTATATAACGACAGACCACTATTAGGCTTATTTTTCAGCATCTTTGAATATCGATCCCTAAAACTATACTAAAGAAATATAAGAGGCTTCCGCTATCTAATCTTTTACAGTAAAGAATTATTAATGGTCCAGCTGTTTAATGTCTACCTAGGTTTTTTCATGGGTTCTCACTAACAGAGGCGGTATCTATAAACATATTTAAAAAATCTAATCAACCGTTCACCAGTTGTCTTTAGTGAGTTGATATCTCTACAACAGACGCGGTTGAACTCCACTGGTCATTAAAACCGTTGGATGCCGTCTCAACGGTCTATCAGTCAAGTGCTCTGGCGCGAGACTGGTAGGTCCTGATTTCGAATCTCGCGAGGCGGGATTGTGGATGCGCACTGCTGGACGAAACGGCCGTCCAGGTTTTCCATGGTAGTCTAGCTTCAATTGACTCATGATTTCAACAATAAAAAAATACTGAAATTTCCACAAAACCCCTTCTGATATTTAAAAAAGTGTTTTAATTTTTTAGAATACTATTCAACGGAACAAATATTGTTCAATGTGAATCAATCACAGAGTACTTTACCTTATTTTCAACTAAACGAACTGACATCTACTAATCAATCTATGGAAATTTGAAATTGCTGGTTGTAAATTTGACTTTTATGTAAAACAAGCACCAAATGAATTTAAGATATTACGACAAAAAAATTCAGAGGTTGACAGTTTCAATTTAATCTCTAACTCAAGGAGCATCATAGTACTTAATAATTCAAGCAAGTTAATTTACCGTACGATAATCTTGTATTTGTTATACACTGTTAAATATGCTAACTAATATACTAAGATATATTGAGTGATATTTAATTGATCTTATTTGGTTCCATGTTCATTATGAATGACATCAATGTACAAAGAAAAGAAAGATATTTCCTTTGAAATGACAGAAAAAAAGAAAATCTAATAGACTTTTTTTTCAACTGAAATTGATCTTCAAAATATAATTAGGAAATAGATATAGAGTACAAAAAGTTGTACGAATGAATATATACGAAGTATCCGGCTTGTATCAAAATGTTGTACATATGAAATTATATTGGATTAAGTTATAGAAGGGGAGGGGTTAATGTAGAGCTGGGGGGGGGCGGGAAATCATGAATCCGAATAATATTTATGTTTTATTATTAATGATTGCATTATCAAATATTCTATTAACATATTCAAGTGTTTTAATTTTTTCATACATTTCATTTAATGTTTGACGTACTTCTGGATGAATAGGAACAAGGGTTTTAGCATAATAAATATCTTGGGTATTGATTACTGGAATTTGATATGTATTTTCAAGGGATTGACGTAAACTATCAATTTCATGTACTTCACAATGAAACTAAAATTAGTTGATGAAAAAAAGAAAAGAGAAGAAAATGCACACACACAAAATGAAAACAAGTTTGATAAATAATAAACAAATGAGGGCCCCCAAATGCTCTGGTACGGCCGAGAGTGGAGAGAGTCCGCTCTCACACGGCCACACGTATACAGCCTTTGCCAGGGAAGTTCTACTCATTGCCTTCTAGTGGCGGGGGTGTTGTTCACGAAAGTAAGAGGACGAAAAGTGAATGTCCGGCGCTTTAACCGGGTTGGTGGATATGGAGGACCCACCTGGGGAAGTTGGAAAACCCTGATTCCAAACCAATGGTGCACATGGGCTCCAGTATCCTGAGGGAACAAAGGGCATATGAATCAATCGTTGGTGACCGGCTACCATGGGACTGCATCTCCTCACGATGCTCCACTGCCTTGTGAATCAGATCTTTAGGTCAAAGACTCGAGGTGACGCTCTCTAAGAAAACCGCCTGCATCGGTGTGGCACCCGGGCAGTATTACAGCCCTCACACAAATCAAGGGACTTGTGTGTCGCATATTTATTTAGTTCCCCTTTGTACCAATATTTATATAATCTGAATTATAAATATTGGAAATGAGGTATTGGTATAGGATGAATAAAATACACTACAGAAGGAGGAAAAACGACTTAGTAATTTAATGTGATTTAGAGTAACGGACATCTTGTTGCCGAGATAAATAATAAAACATAACAGGAAACCATACTTCACAGGAATATGCGCGACTATATAGTCACCTAAAATGAGTAGAGTTTGGTATATTTCATGAAAAAGAACGTCAAAAAAGGTATTTAACTTGGAGTATCAGTTTATATGTTAAGCCCATATACTTTATTCTAATTGCTGGCCAAGCCAATTCGCCTATCCATTATGAGTCATATTTTGATCTTGTTAATCATTTGCTTATTAACCTTGACTATACTTTTATATGAGCATATATGTGTACACTTCGTATCTTATTCATCGTATGTCTGTCACTCATTTTTGTCCGACTATAAATGTTGATTAACGCTTGCTTAAATGGAGTTGGTTTCCCAGCCATCTCCAATACGCATTATCTTCGCTTCGCTCTCGAGTTGGCTTCCCCGCCAATCTCCAATACGCATCATCTTTCGCCTCGCTCTCTCGCTTGCCGCTCACTCGCTCGTTCATATTCGCTTAGGTGTTGTTAACTTTCTAACCTGAGTTATTCGACAGTAAACTGTAGTTGCTGCTATCCTTTGTCTTTTGATTTTACGCGCCGTTAAGATTAGAATTATAACGGTTATCGAACTAAACGATTAACAAATCGCGGCACTACAAACTTTCCAAATGGTATCATGCAAAACTAAAAACGTTTGGATCACTTACATGATAAGTTTGATCTTCACTAGAACTTAATTCAACTTCTTTTGCTCCGATTTCAATGCCCAAATTAGTTGCTGCATCTAAATCTGATAAATGCTTACTAGATTTAGCAGAGACAGTGACTAAACCAATATGATCGAAGAACTTGTTAGCCATATCGCCAGAAAGAACAAGAGAGAAACTTAAATGAAATTAGAGTGAATAAATAAATTACCCATATTTTTTTACGATAGAACAGACACGTTGACGCTCAGAGGCAACGTGTTTAGCTCGACTTTCTACAATCACAAATAATCCACCTGGAGCTTTTATTTCAATTATATACGGTTCAATTTCATTATCCGTATTTAATTGTTTTTCCAAAGTAGAAAAGGGGACAGCTTTTGATTTAGCTTCAGCTAAAACTGCAGCTAATTTCGAGTTTTTCTTTGGATCACGAATTCCTCCGCCTTCTACAATTATTATCGAATAAGACTGATTTTTAACTTTACCTCTAATTGCTCTCTGTACAGCCTTAACGTAGTGCAGTGCATTTTGAGCTTTTTCACGATCACCAGCTTCTTTTATATGTTTCACATTTTGCCAATGAGCATGACCGGCAAATCGTTTTATTTGTGTCGAGAAAACATTAATCTTATTTACAAATAAATGAGTTGGAATTTGAAGAGTACGATCAACAGTGTATGTGGACGATAATAATCGATGCGCAAGTAGTCCAAATTTAAGTCTACTCATTTTATTTTAAGTAGAAAATTGATGTTTTAATGTTTTTTTTAATGAAGATAATAGAAAAGTCGAAAGTAGTAACTTGATCAGTACAATGATAGTTGATCTGAAATGAAAGAAGAGTGAAAGTTGCGATAAGTTAAGAATTATCTAAAATTGGTTATACGAAACAAATCTAGATTTAAGTGATTTATTCTGATCAGCGTATTTTTCCTAACTAAGTTTCTTTCTACGGAATGGGATTGCTAACCTCACACCCAACCCTCCTCATTTATCCAGGGTTCCAACCGGAAGCAACCTTCAGAAGGGATCCAGACGGAGCAATATTCAATCGACGAAACACATAATTAGTACTATTTATAAAGTTATGAGTATTTTCTAATGATCTACATAGAATAAACAGTAAACAATAATAGAAATACTGTCGATCTTTATTAGGTGGACAAAATAAGAGATACAAAGTTTGTATACCAATAAATACAAACGTCAAGACAGTCCTACTGCACAGAGCTAATACTACCACAAACACCATCAAAGTGATACGGCTATTGATAAAGTTTTTAACCGAGGTACTCCAGATCTGTTGGCCAAACACTGTTAGCAACAACCTACTATGGCAGGGGAAAAACCAGCTTTAGGTTAGAGAGGATGCTGGATCACAAAGCAAACCCTGACTTGAAATCCTCATGGCAAAAGGAAGAGAAGTAGACCAAAGAATACATTGCACCAGAGGTAGACATCAAAACAATAAATAAAACTCGGCAACAATTGGATTGGAGACCTAGGTAAGAAATAGGCAGGACGTTGTTGATTGATGGCCTGTGCTCTATGAGGGGTGATAGGAGTAAATAAGTGACTTATACACTATGCGAGTTCAAACGGTTGATCCTATACTCTTTTGGAAAGTCGAGTAAAAGGCACACTTAGTATTATAGGTTCGGGGTGACAACCCGAATAATTAATTTTGAGATATTATACTGAGAATGGAGACCTCAATATTTTAGTATTACTAAAAATCTTGTGTTTTGTTCACGTACATTAGGAAACATTAGATCTAAAAGTGTAGTAAGAACAAACAAGATTCAAAAAACATAACTTGGAGTAATTTACTTTAGAGTATAGTTACGGTTTTTCTACCGCCTTTAATGCATCACAGGTAGTTGCTGACTTACGATGTTCGGCAATACAACAGCCAGCACACACCACTGTGAATCTTTTAAAAATGTGTAAGATTAAGTTCAGTCAATAATTACAGTATTCTTAATTGATTTTTTTCCAAGGACTAAGAAAATATGCACATGGGCTCCAATATCCTGAGAAAAAATAGCGTATGAACCAATTATTGGTGACCGGCTACCATGGAACTGCATCTCCTGACGTTGCTCCACTGCCTTGCGGACCAAACCTTTAGGTCAAAGGCTCCGAGTGTGGCCTAAGAAAACCACCTGCTTCAGTCTGGACACCCGAGCAGTATCCCAACCCTCATATAATCGAATGATTTATGTGGCGCATATGTATTTGGTGTCTCCTTGTACCGATGTTTACGTGTTTAAATAAATAAAGAAAGAAAATATCATCTTTAGTGCATGACACATGGGAGCCGCTAACAGGCAGATTTTAGGGTCGCAAAAAAATCCCTTTCATCATTCTTCCTACACTAATTACTTGTTCTATCATAAAAGTACTAATGACACTTAATACACACTGAATCTGAGATATTTGATGTTTATGCTGGTAAAACAGTATATCGATGTGTGACGGTTTCAAGCTGTGATACTAGATCCAATACATTGTAGGTACGGTAAGCTACAATCAACATCACGATAAGACATATTTTCGAACCAGTTTAGTTAATTGGTCCAACTTACGACCTGTATTGATAATTATTAACAAAAGTATGTCTTCACTATATTTATATGAAAACGAAAACTCGAAAACTAATAGTCTAACTGACCCGAACGTAACGATCAGATTATTTCCCTAGTACTGGAAATTCACACAGAAAAGCGAAAACGATAGCACTTAACTAAAAACCAACCTGTGGATATAATACACTGTTGTAGAACTTTAGTCTGGATGGAACAAATAAATAGTTCATAACAACAGACTAAGCAACCGTGAAAACCTCGAACGACTTAACTACCAAACCATATGCTTTACACTCAACGTTGTAAAGGTACAAAATATACTGTTCCTTTGGTACACAGCAAGGAACTAATGCATTTAATAGATTAAATGACATTATCTCCACAGCTAGCGAACTAAGATATGAGGGAATTTAAAGTAACTAAAAACATATGAACATCATAACATGCGAAAACAGATCTACAAATCAGTCGACGCAAAATAAAGGTCAAGACGAATCATGTCCACCTAAGAAATTCTAGGCACTATTGAGATAGTAGTGCGATTGTGAAAGATTTATGAAATGATGTTGTGGTATGGAACCTGCATAAGACTGGAATATGTCGATCGTTCGCAACTCTTTGGTTGAAGTCCTAGAGATAGAGCAACACACTGACTTGAGACGTTATCAGACAGTTCATAATGGAAGTCGGTGGAGGTTATGCTGTATTTCTTTTACTTTCATGAAAGTGGGAGAGACTCCTTTAACCGGGAAAATCCTTTCTGATTGTATTTTTCTTAACTGAACTCTTCCTCATATTACTTTTTTAAGTAAACGGAATATACCCATAGAGACATAAAATACAAAATATTGGTTCAGTGAAGAATCCACTTTTCGGCGAATTCATTTTTAAAGCTGTACGATTGCAAATGTATACTTATTTTTCAATGATTACAATTACAATAGTAGTAATAATAAAAAATTTTAAACACAGTAACAGTGAAATAGAATAAACAAAGGCATTAAAATGTTATCTTCTATCAAAGAAACTAATAAAAATTTTGTTGTTGAGAGCTCGAATATTCATTATGAAGATAGAGAGGGAAATTATAATTGGGAAAGGATTGCTCAGTATAATAAGATAAACAGTTGAAATCGAAATGAACTGTAATTAGGAGGATCATAGAAACAGAGACAAATCGGTCGAGGGTAAAAGGTCTATGAAGGGGATAAGAGGGAAGCAGATAGCTGTGAAGGAAAAAAGGTAGGAAGGAAATTACGAGTGATTAAGACCATGGTAGAAAAAGAGGTGGTACGAGTTTCTTTTGGACACATAATTCTTGTTATTCCAGATGTATGGTGGGCACTTTGGCAATACTAAGATAGGATATAACTGCCTTTGGCAGAATCCACTTTGATTGAGTGACCTACATTAACAAGGCATTCGATTATTGAACTTATTCAGCCATTTTCACCTATTTTCAACCAAGCCGGATAATGTTCTCAAATTATTTCGGGTAAAATACGCATCAAGCCACCTATATGCCTGGCTGCACATGAAAAGATAAGTTGATAAACGCATAAAGAGTTGATCAAATGAGATAATTTATCCTTAAGATAATTGATTACACTACTTCATCAGCCCCCAAATGCCCTGGTACGGCCGAGAGTGCGGAGAGTCCACTCTCCCTCTCGAAATGCTCTCACATGGCCAGCGAATATATAGCCTCTGCCAGGGAAGTCCTACTCACTGCCTTCTAGTGGCGGGGGTGTTGTTCACGAAAGTGAGAGGACGAAAAGTGAATGTCCGGCGCTTTAACCGGGTTGGTGGACACGGAGGGTCCACCTAGGGGAGTTGGAAAACCCTGATTCCAAACCAATGGTGTACATGGGCTCCAGCATCCTGATGGAACGAATGGCGAATGAACCTATTGTTGGTCACCGGCTACCATGGGACTGCATCTCCTTACGATGCTCCACTGCCTTGTGGATCAGACCTTTAGGTCAAAGGCTCTGGGTGTGGCCCCCTAAAAAAACCACCTGCTTCAGTCTGGGCACCTGGACAGTATCACAGCCCTCGCACAAATAAATGAAACGATGAATTCTATTGACGATACTATTCTCGCTCATATTAGAAGCAAGACAATTTACGCCATTATTATTATTACCATTATTATTATTATTATTATTATTATTATTATTATTATTATTTACTACGTCGCTTTTTCACTCCCTTTATTCCCAAATTGTATATCCTTCCTTTCCAACTTACACAGTAGCTCGTCCATGGTGGAAACTCTGTCCTATCTAAACGATCTCCAGTCACTGTCTGGTTGAAAGTGAATGTTTCCACCGATTACGAATACTGAAGCGTGAGCGATGAGATTGATGCACGCATAATGAAAGCCAGAGCGGTTTATGCCAATCTGGGCCATCTTTGGCGCTTTCGTGATGTTAGTCTGGCTGTAAAAGGTCGGATCTACAACACGTCGGTGAGAGCAGTTTTGCTCTATGCTTGTGAAACCTGGCCTCTCCGAGTTGAGGATGTTAGACGACTCTCTGTGTTCGATCATCGTTGTCTCCGAAGGATTGCTGACATTCAGTGGCAACACCATGTTAGTAATGCAGAGGTTCGGCATCGTGTGTTCGGGCGCAGAGACGATAATTCAATTGGTGTCACCATCTTGAAACACCGACTTCGGTGGCTTGGACATGTTTTACGAATGTCGTCCCAGAGAATTCCACGTCGTGCATTATTTTCCGACTCTGGGACTGGTTGGAAAAAGCGGAGAGGAGGTCAGTGTATGACATGGTGTCGTGGCACGAAAGAAAGCTGCAAAGGGCTAGCTTCTGTTGGTCCTTCACGACTCCCTGGTTGGGGTCCGAGAGATGGTGCAACACAGTGGCAAGAGACGTTATCAGATATGGCTCAGAATAGAAGCCAGTGGCGAGCCTGCTGCAACCTTCTTTTACTTTCTACATAAAGAGTGGTTCTAACTTTCTTAACTGAAAGAGTCTTCTGGTTGTACATTTCAGTCCGCCTTATCTTTTCATCCCTTCTCTTCCTACTTTCATTAGTTTGTGTGGCGCATATGTATCTGGTGCCCTTTTGTATCAATATATATGTGTTTAAATAAATAAACAGTCGATTCGCCATCCTTACCTAATACCCATTTCCTAACAACTGCATTACTTACTCGGTGGTCCCAGAATCCTTTTACAGTTCACCAATACATTTTACACTAAAGACGAATATTTGAACCAAAGTTAGTTACATGCAAGGTGAAACCCGGCACTAATGCGCTTAGGTTCAAGTTGCCAAACTGCAAATTAGCATACATAAATGAGATGATTAAAATGAATATGGAAGTAGTATTGATCATAAGAGTGATGGTAAGAGAGATTAGTTATCAAAAAATGTGGTCTAGTTTGCCACCATTATGAATGTTAAGATATACTAAACGTTTATTCAGTCTGGCGCAGACTGCCCCAATTTAGGATCATAAAGAACTCAACAAAAATTATAACTCACAATGACTTAAGATTTATCCCTGTAACCTATACACATGCAACAACGAGCTAGTACTTTATTATTGTTTCCCGATAAGACTTGATGCACCATTCAGTGTACGCGTTGGGTGCATAATGAATGAGATTACATAGTAGACATTTTAACCGATCAAGCAGTAAAAGCTTCGAATTTAATTTGTCTTCAGTCTCCAGTAATAAGGATTGTAGGTTGGTGAATCTGTGTTAATCCTGACAGATTGCCTTTCAGTGAAGGTCCAGCTTCTCCTTGTGAATATTCACTGATGGGGCCGATACCACTTGTTCGGGTAAGGCATTCCAGTCATTGACAACTCGATGGGGAAAACGAGACCCCACTTTAAGTTTACTAGATCGCGGTTTATTAACCTTCTTGGTATGACCTCGGAGATTATTAGTGCTGGAGGGAGCAAAAAGACAAGACATATTAACACCTGAATCATAACTAAAGATACGAAATGCCAGTATAAGGTTACCTCGCGACCTACGATACGACAAGGGGAAGGGCTTAAGTGTTTTAAGCATTCATCGGAAGAGTTTAGAAAGGTCCTTCACTAATTTTGCTCCCACACGCTGGACACGATCACGTGAGTTAGTACCCTATATCGAACATGAGCTAGCTGCTTGGATATAGCACTCTAAGTGTGGTCTTACATACAAAATTGGAAACATCTTGTCAAAGCATTTGAATGCTCGGTGAAGTGATCATAACGCGCGACAACCTTTGGCAGCAGCTGTGTCGAAATGCGTATTTGTTTTCAAGTCATGGATTATCATTACTCTTAAGTCTTTATGTTCTTGAATGCATGGAAGAGATGTACCATCAACAGTATAATGGTAACTATTACCGTGTCCAATGTGCATGAGCACACTCTTCCTAAAATTGACCTCTAGGCCCCAACCTCAAGCTCATCTAACTAGTTCGTCTAAGTCAGCTTGGAGATTGAAATGATCAGCCTCACTTCTTATTGTTCTCCAGATTTCGACATCATCCGCGAATAATACTGTCGACGACTTAAGCAATAGCGGTAATTCATTAACATGCAGAAGGGAAATTAGAGGGCATGGCGATTATGCTTTGTTATAGTTCACTGCTTCCATAACTTAACAACATGTTGCACCAATTGTGATAAAAACTAATCTGGAAGCGATTACCACAGTGTCGAAACTGACCTTCAAAAACTTCATCAATCGAAATATCCTCCTTTAACATCACAAGACAAACACTTTAAGTCTTCATCCTGACTAAATTCTGGATATCTTATCAATTCACGGACCGGGAGCTAGCAATACCTGGGATGTCTTCGTTTCGCAACGACAGGAAAACAGGAAGGGGGTTCAAATGGTTGAGGACGGAATAGAAGAAGCTTTCGCTTAACGGGCTTCCGTGTCTGGTAGCAGTGGATCACCAATGCCTCCAGGCAAGAACCTAGGTATGTGAAAGATAATAGAGGGAAAAAAGAATTTGGTAAATCATAATAATATGTTTTCCTTAGTCCTTAATCCTTAGTCCTTAAGAAAAGGTCAAGTTTTCTCTTAAAGGACTCCTGGGAGGTCGCTTGGACTAGCTCAGTCGGCAGAGAATTCCAGCACTTGACAACTTTAGCGGAGTAGAAGTTGTGTCTGCAGTCTGTTCTGCTATGTAGGGTCTCCAATATCTGGGTGTTACCTCTCAGGTTAGTGTTATGACTAAGCGCAAGAAGATGTTTAAGGGGATGACCAGAAGTATTAAGGATACTATAAGTCATAAGAAGATCACCTCTAAGACGCCTATACTCTAACGGGTAAAGGTTAAGTGATTTGAGGCGCTCTTCATAAGGTTTGAATTTGAGTCCCCGAAATGATTTCGTGGCTCGACGTTGTATACGTTCCAGAGTGTCCTTATCCTTTTGAAGAGAGGGAGGAAATACTATGTTTCTGTACTCTAAGTGGGGACGAATAAAACTGTTGAAGATTATATGGAAGGTTCTACCGTCAAACTGGCCAAAAATGCGCTTCAATGTTACCAGTGCAAAGTTTGCTTGAGAGGCGTTTTTGTCACAGTTCGCATACGATTTCAGGTCGTAGGGTACCAACACTCCTAAATCTTTTTCAACTTGGGAAACTTCTAGAGGTGAGTTACCTAAGTTATAACTATAGTCTGCAACATGTCTCAGATAGACTACCTTGCACTTTGAAGTGTTGAAGGTAAGTCCATTGTCGTCTGCCCAACTTTGTAGTCGAGTCAGATCACCCTGAAGTGCTAGTATATCCTTATGGTTGCGTATCTCTCTCCAAAGTTTTACATCATCAGCAAAAACCAATAAGTCAGATGAAACTTGTTGAGGAAGATCGTTAATATAAATCAAGAAGAGAAGAGGTCCTAATAATGAGCTCTGTGGGACACCACTAGGACATTCCATAGCCTGAGAGAGAGTGAAGTTAACCCTGACCTTAAAGTATCGGTTTTCTAGATATGAAGAGAGCCAATCAATCAAAGGGGGTTTTATACCCAATTGTCCAAGCTTCTTGATAAGAGATGCATGGTTGACCCTATCAAAAGCCTTTGAGAAATCCAGGTAGATGACGTCAACCTTCCCCTTGCGATCAAGGATGGTTGTCCATCTATCCACCGCAGTCAGCAGATTGGCCATACAAGAATGACCTTTTTTGAAACCATGCAGTTGAGGCGAGAAGAACTTTGAGGATGATAAGTATTCTAGTATGCCGTCGTATACTAGGGATTCCATAATTGGATGTGACAACTCTACTGAAGCTCGGTTCTTCAATCTCATTGAAGTTTATTCGAAGATGTGAAGTCGGCAATTCGTCGGAGAAACAGTCAGACGCAGTCGCACGTAGACTGGGTATTTACCAATGAAGAATTCCTAGTCAACGACCTCTCAATTCCGACTCCCCTGGGGAAAAGCTATCACGCCGTCTTATCATTCAGTTTCGTCAACAAGACCGAGCTAAGATATCCCACCCACAACATGTGCTGGAATTTCAGACGGTCGGATGTGTCAGCTGTACAGGACTAATTACAACATGTGAATTGTGATGCTCATCAGGATTTCTCACTGTACACGCTCTAATGTTCTACTAAGCTACTAAGCATTCAGTTCCTCAAACGGTTCCCAAAAGCTACAAGCAACCTACAATCATCAAGAACCGCACTCTTTGTTTGCTGAGCCGCAAAAAGCACTGCTGGACAGAATACTACTAACTGATAACAACGGCGCGTACATGCGATACAAACGTATAATGAATATATGCATAAAGGCAATAAGAGAAGACATGCTTCAGTACCAGATCAAGCTTATTCCGTTATGCAGCTTCTCCTCTACAATCCAAAACTGGAGTTTCCCAACTGCTTGGTCCTAATGGCCCGACCAATAACGACAGTGATGCCGATAACCTTTTGGCTGAACAATACTCTCCGTAAACTGCAGCACATGAGAAAAGACACTTCTCCCGGTCAGCATATGGTTCATTCTGCTATACTGATAGAAGTAGCTTCAATCCTGGCAAAAAACTTAAGCAAATGCTCTCTAGAAGTATCCCTAGTTGAAGAAGATTTAGAAGTCTTGGTACCTGCAATTTTAGGTCGTGCGCTAACTGTGGCAGAAATGCCTATAGAGCAAATCTTGCACTGGTAAAATTGAAGCGCATTTTCCACCGGTTTGACGGTAGAACTTTTCACATAAGAGGAGAACGACAAGCTAACATTCCTGGATATATAAATCACCAAAACCGACACAAGTAAACTGGAGACTGAAGTGTACAGGATGCCGACCCACACTGGTCGAATTCTCAACTACATTAACAACAACCCAAGAGCTCACAAAATCAACTGCGTACAAACGTTGTTCAAGAGGGCGAGGACACACTGCAACACAATTAGAGCACAGAAAAGTGAGGCAAAATATTTGGAGACCATCCTTCAAAAGAGGGGCTACCCAATCAATGTCATCAAAAAATACCAGCCACAACAATCAGCAGAAACAAAGTCAAGTACAGAAATTAACAAAACGATCACCCAATCATACATAAAAGGTATATCAGAAACGACAGCGAGACTGCTGAAAATCTTCGGAATAGGTGTTGCTCACAAACCAACAAATTACCTCCATTAAATCTTATGCAAACCAAAGAGTGAATTGACAAAAGAAGACAAACCAAATATCATCTACAAAATAAATTGTGACAACTGAGACAAATCGGACGCCCCCTTCACCTTCGCCTGCATGAACATCAATTAGCAGCCAAACACCATGACATGTCTTCACTTATATCAATGCACGTGGACAACTGCGGACACACATTCGACTGGAAAATGTGGAGATTTCGGATAGAGGCAATTCCAAAAACACGAGAGAAATTTTAGAAGCTTGGCACTCAGGTCAATCAGCAATAAACAAGCACATTGAAATCAATCCAAAATATCATCCAATTAGGAAAATCATGCAGAAACATAAGAACAAAAATCAAACCACTAGGTGATACAACCAAAAACAAAGAAATAAACAATGACAGATTTTAGGTCAGCAAGAAAAAATCAACATCGAGGTCTAAATGACAAGCTGTGAGCTATATGTAGAGAAATTTCAGCACTTCACTTCTACCCGAAATTTGCGCTGATGATGTCGTTCATAACAGCGATGAAAGCTACACGACCAATCCAACCAGCTCAGAGAACAAAACCCCATCAAGAAGACTACTCTTTCTTTTATCCTTCCTTATCGCTTTAGACGTTAGGAATTACATCGGTCAAAACTTGTAATGGTAGTTCCCGTGGTAAAATAAACGTTAAGGAAAAATTTTAAAATGAAAAGTGTCAATTTTGACAACATTTTTCGTGAATCATCTGTTGATGGATGACAGTTTGTGGTGCGAAGCCTATTTTCAGATCTTAGGCATCTCCTCGTGAGCGATTTCAGAGTCACATTGATGTTGGTAGGTTAAATATAAGTGTGCTTGTTGAGGTATTATATAAGGCACCTTTAGGACAAACAGTCAGTATAATCATTCGAAAGCTTACATCCCGCAAAATAAGGCTGACACTAGTTCACACTTACGAATGTAATTATGCCATCACCATAAGCTCTCTTATTTTCTGGTTGATCCTGAAGACGAATACTGAAATCATGTGGTGATACTATTCAATTTTTGTGTAAGTCATCCAACCACGATTTTGAACTGTACTTGCACAATAATGACGACAAAAGTTTAAATTTAGGAAGAATTGAAAATAATTCATCTTCTTCACTAGCAATCAGCATTTGAAAGTTATCAGTTCGGAAATGGACATTTGACTAACGCTCGTTCCTTTCAGTGAACAGCGTTGATGCCGGCTGTATGTTTTTTTATCTATCAAAGCGATAGGTTGTGAACTTTTCAAATAAGTACCCGAATAGTTCATGGAATTGATGGATATAACAAACAATAAAAACGAACAAACAAAGATAACTCGTTGCAGTATCTAGATAGTAGGCGATACAGGAAGCCCAGATATTCAAACAGGTTGCCAATTGTAATTGACAATCATTGCATGCACAAAAGACCAATGAAATGGAACTTATCTTTTCTAATTGTTCGTATGCATCGCAGTAACTTTGTTGCAAGTATGACAAACCTGTTGGAGATGCACATTTCAGGTTCTTCCCGGCCTATCTCAACGTCGATTCGTTCTAATGGGATGAAAAAAATGTTGCAACGACGAAACCATTAGGTTAGTCATCTAGATTTTGCCACGATCTACAAAATAGTAAACCTATAAAGCTCACTCATCACTACATTAATGTGATGGGCATTGCCACAACAGGAGTCCATACGGCTCTATAAATTTCCAAAAGCTAAACGACGATGGCCTCAACGTGACGACTAAACAGTTAAAAAAGCAATTCATGCCTAGCAGTTTTTATTCTAAGAAGATTAATCCAAACTTTATTTACGACAGCCACCCAGCGACCAGTAAACACATGCTCAGTATGCACTACCTATCTAGAAGAAATAAATCAATAAATAATATTTACTTCTGACAGAACAGACACGAAAATTTTACAGACATGATTTTCAATTTAAAACATTGTTTTATAGAAAGAAATACTTCCCTAGCTGAGCCGTTAAATGGATAAAGTCAACGTAAATAAATAGCAGCATACTTTTGCTGATGTGTGAGTGTTTTACTATGAGTGTAGTCTTTATGATCTGTTTCAAGGATGGCATTTCATCCACATCGTGACTTTGAGGAACGTATAGAGGGTTCAAACTCGACATTCGTCTGTTAGAATTGTAGTATGGTCAAACATTTATGCCATCCAACTGTTTAAGAAGTTTATATTATTTATAAATTTAATAGTAAGGGCGCTCGGTGTAGGCCGTAACCTTCAAAGACGTGTACGTTTGGGTTACGTCAGGGGTTAAACGTTCAATAAGTATGCGCTGAAAACGTGTTGCTGTAGAAAAGAAAAACGATGGAAAAGAAGTGTGTTCAGATGTTAACCCTCAACAATGCTCTACGCTTTGTAGTGGTGTAGTGATACAGGTCTTAACTGTATGCCTCTCAAAGCTGAGCATGAGATGAACGACAAAATTCCTATCCAACATTTAACACGGATAGAAGGTCAGGAAAGGTGAATGCGGCACGAATCAATCGGAATGGAATGGCTCAGCCCTGCAGGCGTGGTCACTATGTGTAACTTATTACTAATCACATTAAATATATTATCCTATTCCCAGTCCAAATGCGTTCTTCAGAAGCGCTAAGCATCATATTGTCAGTTTTCACAATACGTCAGGACAAACAATAAGATGACTTCTACGTAGGATCTTACAGATTTAGTAGTCAAATAATAACAAATATACGATTCTAGGATTAGATATATTGTTATGGTGGTACTAATACCGATTTAGACCATAATTGTACGGTATAACTTGCAAAGGTATGGTTAATCAGTGAAGCCTATACTGACAGGTGTTACTGGAATGAAATGTGGTTAGAAATCTTCATGTGAGTGAACATGTCAATAAAGAACGATAATTTGTGATGTTAAGCAAGCTAGAATAAGTTCATTGGATGGTTGGGAACCTTAAGTTAAAAACAGAAAGGTCACTCATTAGAATCAACAGTGCATCTAAAGAGAATAAAGTTTGCGAGAACGCTAAAAACTATATCTTTCATCACCTGTTATCTCTTTTATTACTCTCATTTTTTCATCTAATGTCAGTCACTAGGCCATGATGGAAAAGCCTGAGTCAGCATATTTTAAGTTATTTAATTAGAACGGCCAATTCAGCAAAATATCAGGAATACGGTTTTCAGTATTGAGCGTAGGTAAACAGTCTCTGTATCACTAACTGATTGCCTCGTCTTCATTCATAAGGAGTCTGGGGCAAACAAAATTTTCAACTCGCCCTCTACATCTATGCTTGCTGGTCAGTGACTCCACTTTCACTTGTTTTGTGATGTTAAGCTCCTTCAGATAAATTATCATGTCATACCCGCTACATGCTGTTGGAGAACACTATTTCTATAGGTACCATTTTACAAGCTTATCGGGCGGTTAAAATTTATGTACTGTGGGAAAGCTGTCTATGTAACACTGTAGAATATGATAGTCTGAATTATGGTCTACCGAACAGAGTTTAAGCACTTATGTGGGTATAATAACGTAAAAATCTTTACCGAAGTAAGCAGAATAGAGTAGAAGCATAATAATTATGAATAATGGGCAATAAGATGACATTATTCGTAAGTCATCGAAGTGTTCTTGGAAGTAGTAAACTAGTAAAAAATATACAAAAAGGAACCCACGTTAACTTGGTTTAGACAGTTTCGTGTTACCCTGACTAGGTGATGTTTACAGGCCCTATGGGTGCAAGATCACTGGTAGTAGGCGAGGAATAGTGTGGCTGACTTCATAACTTTATAAAATAGTAATGAGCGTCACTTGAGGCCGACTATAGTTGAGCATTATCAATTGGTCCAGTGAATTGTTCGTTTACTCAAGTAAAAATTAAGGAGGGACGTATGGCGACGAGGACACGTCTAACGTAACTTCAAGGAAGAAGGAAAACCGAAATGAAACTCAAGATCTGATATGACTTAGAGATTTGGAGGGCTTATGGTATCCGAGTATGGTGCAGATGTGTTTGTGAGTGCTAGCAAAAAAGATCAAGCAACAACTTTACCAATCAGTCTTAAAAATGTATGTAATCCATCTGCCATACATATTTCGCAGGAAAGACTGTCCTATATTAATGCACACACTATAGGGAAGACGTTTACTTCAGTTTTCGACCTATATTTTTCAGCTATAACTGCAGATATTTTATCTCCAAGGTCGTATATATGTGGGCCTTGGGCCTTGATTTGGTATCAAGAGTGATGGTCAATGAGTGAATCAGTTTCTAGGGCCAGTGAAATGGCACTGAGTGCTAGCCAAATCATCTGGCAGCTGGGTCACTGAACAGATCATCGATCCCCGTCAAGGCCTAGGACAACTAACGCGCATCAGTTAATCGTGAGCCATGGACTGGCGCATGCGATGGTGGTCTCTCCATCTTCTCTGTACTCATTCTTACTAATATATCTCCATAATAACGTCCTTTGTGTTATACGGTCCTCAAAGCAGCCACAGTACATTGATACGTCAATGGAGTAATCCACGTTAGATGCTGACCGCGAGGTGTGACTTCGGAGTTAGTTGGTTCGTCTCACCGTTCCCGTCTAACTCAAGTAGGCTTCCAGTAATTTGACATAGATCATATAAGTTAGTGATCTAAAAGTTTCAGGTAGTTCGCTAGTGAAATTCGTTGTATTTCTTTTACCTTCAGTATATCGGATATGTGTAAGTTGGAAAATGAGAACTAACAGTATTCAACGGTATATCTTACTTGTTTAAGATGCCTTGATGGGTATATTTTAGAGAAGTTAAAACTGTGACACTATTGCACCCCAAAATCACTTATATGAATTTGTGCGGTGCTTCCCCGTTCAGTGTTAGTTTCATTTTAAGAGAAGTGTCTCTAATACATGGACAGCCTCATTTCTCTGTGTTGTGCTCTAAGCGCTAGCACCCACACCAGTTAATTACTTTGTTGAGATCATGTCGGATTGTTTGCTTGGTACCACGTACATCGCAAATATTAGTTTTATAGATGGCTTTCTAGCCATCAGAGTAAAGGTGGGTCTTACCTGTGTTAAAGCACCTGCACATATTGTGGACGTAGGCTGCAAAATGCAATGGACACAAGACACTACTCTGCACAAAACCACTGGTTATTGGTTGAGATGTAGATGTTGTCCAGTTAATTTTAGTTATTTGGTATCTATTTGAAAGAAAATATTCAATCCATTGCAATAGAAGGCTAGTAATTTCAGATGACCCAAGTGTATTGACTAGAAGTTTGTGAGGCACCTTATCAAAAGCTTTTTCGATATGGAAGTATAGCATAACCACTAGTTGTTTGGTCAAGTATGCGATTGACCGCGTGACAGAAGTCTGTGAAGCATGTACTGCAGGACCTCTTTATAATGAAGCTGTGTTGCAACAGGTTGATAAGACTTTTTTTTGGGGGGGGGTAATCAGATAATTAATCTTGTATCACTTTTTCCATTACGGGTGATATGATTGAGGTGATATTTATAGGTCTGTAGTTCTTCATCAGATATTTCGGTTCCGATTTGTGCTTGGGGACGACTTACGTTATCTTCCAGGCTTCAGGATATATACATGACTCTAAGAATAATATGAATGTTTCGAATAACAGTGTTTGTATAGCCGGCACTGCCATTTTGTCATCTGCACATAATTTGAGTTCAGCTTCAGCGTTCAGGTGACGGCATGTATACTACGTTAATGGTACTAAGATTATTTGTGCCGATGCACTTGATGTCAATGTTTGGGGCATGAGATTTATTCACACTGCGGAAATCTATTCACTTGGCAGTTTGCATATGACAGTTTGGTAATAATACGTCTTACAATCGTACAGTATGGATTGAGTGTTGTGACTTGTACTCTTTCTTATATGCGTTCCATAGAGACGACATAAGTTTTAGGATTTTGATGCTGTAGTGAGCGCAATACGATACTCCCCATGTTTTTTTGTGCTGAATTTGCATTCACTCATGTAAGGAGTATATTTGGCGCACGACAACGAATGCTTTTGATATAAGATACTTTAATTGTAATTTTTGTAACTTAGCCCTGCCTTTTTAGTCAACATAAGTTGTTGTTTTAAAAGCTATTTTCAAGGGGATAGTAGTGTTTAGTGAGAATTTAGTGGTAACATTGGATATTTCTAGTGTTTGTGAGAGGTTATGATTAGAAAAATTCTGCCCCGGTCAGAATGTATTCTTAAAACTCGGAAGTCTACTCAGTCACCATGTGAATAGCCCGTGTGTTGAAAACGTGTGGTTACCGTCTTGGATTTGTCTCTTTTTCCAAGAAACGGTGGCAAAGCCTAGTATGTCAGATACCTGGATACTGCCGACGGGAAATAACAAGTGATAATTTAAAATAAGCATTTTCAGCTTAACAGACCATCCATTTAAAGTACTGTTCTTCAATGTAGACAGATTTGTACCTAACTTGGATTCCTTCTCAACTACTAGCATTCTTCTAAATGAAACTGCAGTCAAGTGTGTTAACTTACACCAGATTTCCGAGAAATTTCAAAACAATAGATTGAGTCTGTGATATTACATTTATCTATGCTAATAAAGAGAACTATTCCACAATTGTAGACTCGCTATGATTTAGTACCTAACCTGTCAGACCTTAAGTGAAAGTTACGTTATTACAAATATTATTAGCAAACAACTTATCATTACATAAATGTTTTGAAGAAACCGCTTCGTTTTTCTTCGTGCAATTATGCACGAGTTTCTATAACGTTCGTGTAGTATTGACCATACTTAAACAAGTTCCGTGGAATTCAGAAGAACCTAAAGTTAACTTTAGCGAAAAAAGAATAGAAGAAAGAGGAATCTTTCAATAACTCAATAAGTATGTTTGAGGAAAAGAAAAAGAAAAAAGCGGTAGTATATGTCTCAAAGTATGCGTTAAAAAATAAATTATTTATGTAGTAATATTTGATGTAAATCAAGAGTTTATACAGTTTGTGATAAATTCCAGTAAAAGTGGTCACAGTCTTTTCCTTGTACCCAGTCTCGCTAATATATCTCCATAATAATGTTTTTTGTGTTATACGGTCCTCAAAGCAACCATAGTCTATCGAGTAACCAATGTTAGATGCTGACCGCGAGGTGTGACTTCGAAGTTAGCTGGTATGTCACACTGCTGCCGTTTAATTCTAGTAGGCCGTCGATCATTCGACATAGATCATCTACATCGTCTACATTACTGACCAGCAAACATGATGGTGGGGAGATAGCTTCAATCCACCCGTGTCTGTGGGACAGAACATATTAATTACGGCTCCTTATATCTAGTGGGATGTCACGAACCAACGGTATTGATGCGAAATTATTCATGCAAAATACCACTTTGAATCCTGTTAAAAAAAGCTGAATTGGTTCCACTTCCTACCGAGTAATCCTAATACAAGCAAACTAGACAATTGGCTAAAAACGAAGCCCACTATATACCCTATAAAATCTAAAAATAAAAAAGAGAGTTCAAACAGCTTCTAATGTAATGAGAGAGTCATTTATATAGGAATACTGTTTTCAGCACTTTACACAATTCCATACTTCCTTCTGAACTACCTTCATTTATACAGTTCCTTATCCACTCATACCTTGCCCACACTTATTTTTCTTTAACACATTAGTATGTTCTTACCTAATAAGTACTTCAGTAACAGACAAATAGACTAAATGGTTATACCTTAACTATTCTTCCACGAATATTGTGTGCTCTGCTTTCGTCCTTCCTTTTTCTTACACCTTTTTCAACCTCCTGCAGATACTCCACCGAAAACAGATATGGCACGAGTGACTTCGTCCTATACCGTTATTGAAGCTTCCGATATTCTGGAGGGATATAAGTTCGAAACTTCTAAAAGCCTCCAACTTCGCATGTATCTATTCTCGAACATCAGTTGTATGTTGCAACGCTACCTCAATAAAGTGCGCCAAGTGTGATATTGATATGTTCCTTACGAAATCCATTTACATTCATATCTTATGAAATATCAACCCAGCTGAGTAATTTTCAACAGTGAAAATTGAAACTCCTTTAAAAATTTGATCTTGCCTGTAAACCGGCATGCCTCATGTAACAATCTGTTATTTGAGAATAAATTATTATTATAATAATAATTATTATTTACAGATCTAAAAGGTGGTAACACTATTATAATCTTTAACCACAGGCCGTGGGAATTGAAGCACGAGAATGGACGACGACATATAGTTTATTCGAATAACAGTGGTTACGTGGGTATTATTCAGTCAATCAATTATGTCCGTTTTACAAATATCGATATTAATATATCGAGTTTAGAATTATCAGTTGAACATCTTAATTAGTCCCAGCTAACGACAGTCATACATCAGTTCGCATAGGTTGTTGATGATGCAACGGATATTCTAGTTTTACAACTAGATACCAGTAGCACCTTCTAAATTTGATCGTTCCCAGTCAGATAGAAATCAGAAGTCGGACGAGAATAGGCAGGAAAGATATATTTGATTCGTTACCAATATATCGAGGACCTTTTCTATGAGCTGGCTAATGAAACGTAGGAGCTGTGTCCCACGCAGTATTGAAACGTGATCTGGTGCGGATGCATGACCGAAAGCCTTCAGCTAAACAAGTCCACTTAAACAACGCGGTCAGCATCCAATGTCGAACACTTAATGAGCTATTGATTTTGGGGAATTATTTACAGCTACAGATCACTCCCCTCCTAGTGAGGTAGTGATGCCCCTAAGACGTGACCAGCCAGAAGTTTAAACCCAACGAATTTGTCGTTGGTAAACACTCTTCTGATAGCTTGCTTCGTTTAGCAGCGTCTGGTCGTCTTTCCTTAAACTATGGGACCAAAATGTACAACGTAGCAAATAAAGAAATATAGTACAATGAAAATTTCTGTTCCTTGCGAAACTTCGTCGTTCTTTTCCAGCCGTCCTGGAAAAGAGGAAAAATAAAACGTGTGAGTGCATGTCAAAAATACACTCGTACTTGCGTAAGGACACAAGATGAGCGGAAAAAAATAAACTGATACACTTACAAACAGCGTGAAAGCGATCGGAAAAAAGGTTTTCTTTTGGGTTTTTTTTAATATATAAATATATATATATATACGCTCAAAAAAAATGTTGTTTTTTTTTGTTTTTTTTTTACATAAATAAAAAATGAGCATATTAAAAAAATTTATAATAAACTTTGAAAGGGTAATTCCAGATAAAGCTTATGTCCTACGTGCAATATTCGTTAAGATGTTCTGGAAATCTTACTCGTCTTCCAGAACGCGTTGTTTTAGGTTTTTCTATCGACGTTGACGAAGTATCAAGTTGTGTGTCGGTTGTCGTGTAGGGTACTACGAGTGTAGTAGCTGTGTCGTTTGCTTGTACCGAAGGAAAATCGACGTAGCTAGGGTTTCCTTCTAAGTACGCTGCTTTGAGTCGATCGATACTGATGCTATCTTTCGTACCGTTCTTATCAACTACATAGTACTTAGGTTCGCGTTGAAGAACTTTGAAGGGTCCTTCGTATGCTGATTCGAGGGGTCGTCGATGTGAGTCTCGACGAACGAAGACGTGTGTACTATGTCGTAATTCGGGTTGAACGAAAACATCAGTTGATTGAGGTCGAGTGTGAGCAGGTTTAACTGAACGCATAGCGTTTGTAAGCCTACTCGTGTAAGAGTTTAGATCCATGTTCAATGAAGAAGCTGAAGGATCCACGAATTCTCCTGGGAGTCGGAGTGTCGTTCCGTAAACGAGTTGAGATGCCGTGTATCCAATGTCAGCTTTCACTGCATTGCGGATACCTAGCAAGACGAGTGGAAAAGCGTCTGTCCACTGTGAAACGTTTGAAGCTGATAATGAAGCTTTTAGTTGTCGATGAAAACGTTCTACCAACCCGTTTGCTTGTGGGTGGTAGGCGGTCGTTCGGAAGCGCGTGATTCCTAAAAGTGTGGTCAGACAACGGAAAAGTCCAGATTCGAACTGGCGTCCGCGGTCTGTAGTGATGGTTGAAGGGCAGCCGAAATTTGCTACCCATCGTTCGACGAAAGTGCGAGCCACTGTTTCAGCAGTAATGTCCTTAATCGGTACTGCTTCTGGCCATCGAGTAAAACGGTCTACGCATGTTAGGAGATATGAGTATCCGTTCGAGTCGGGTAAGGGTCCTACCAAATCTAGATGGACGTGGTCGAAACGAGCGTCAGGGGTTTTGAAAGAATCTAAGGGACATTTGTTGTGTCTGATAACCTTATATTTCTGACAGCTTACACAGGAGCGTGACCACTCCCTCACGTCTTTATTCATGCCAGGCCAACAAAAGCGTTCGGCTATAAGTTCGATTGTTGCACGAGCACCTGGATGAGAAAGATTGTGCAACGTATTGAAGACGTTGCGGCGATAGTGTTTCGGTACAATTGGACGATCCCTACCTGTAGATGTGTCACAGAGTAAGGTTTCCTTACCTGTTCCCATCTGCCTAATACTTAGTTTAAGAGTTGTCGAGGATAACTCATGCTGAAGATTAATGTCTTCTTTTTGAAGCTGAGCGAGTTTAAGAAGGTCGATTCCTTGGAAACTGTTCAAGGAGCTAATTCGAGACAAGGCGTCTGCGACTACATTGTTTCCTCCAGAAATATGTTGTATGTCTGAAGTAAACTGCGAAATGTAGTCGAGTTGTCGAGACTCTCTTGGTGAGTACTTGTCTGAAGATGAACTTAAAGAGAAGGTAAGAGGTTTGTGATCGGTAAAGAGCGTGAATTCTCTTCCTTCGATGGAATGTTGAAAATGCCGTACAGCACAATACATAGCTAGGAGTTCCCTACCGAACGTGCTGTACCTAGATTCAGCGTCTAGCAACCGTCTCGAGAAAAATCCTAAAGGTTGCCACGAGTTGTTAACCCATTGTTGTAAGACTGCTCCGATTGCTGAGTCGGATGCGTCTACGGCGATACTAATGGGCGCTTGAGTGTCCTGATGAGCAAGCAAGGTTGCTTTAGCGATGTGTTCCTTAACTGTGGAAAATGCTTTACGGGCTGTGTCGTCTAAACTAATTGATTTCGCATTTCCACGAAGCTGATCGGTCAACGGTTTCATTAGGGATGCGCATTTAGGTATGAACCGTCTATAGAAACTTACGAGTCCGTTAAAAGTTCGTAACTGCTTGATCGTGGTCGGTTCTGGGTAATCCAGAATGGCCGCCACTTTGCTCCTAAGGGGTCGGATGCCTTGGGCATCAATGGTGTGTCCTAAGAAGTCTAAGCAGTTAGTTCCGATTTGGCATTTCTGAATGTTGACAGTAATGCCATGCCTTTGGAGTAGATCGAAAACAATGTCCAGATGCTTGAGATGCGATTCTCTGTCCGGACTTGCTATTAGACAGTCATCAACATACGCATGTAGGAAGTTGAGACCTCGTAAGACGTCGTCTATAAACCTTTGGAAGGTTTGAGCCGCGTTTCTTAAACCAAAAGGCATTCGTAGAAATTCGTAAAGACCGAAGGGAGTGATGATGGCGGTTTTAGGAATGTCGTCAGTTGCCATCGGTATTTGGTTATAAGCTTTAACCAAGTCGATTTTCGAAAAGACAGTTGTACCTTTCAAGGTAGCTGTCAAATCGTGAATATGAGGCAGCGGGTAACGATCGGGAATGGTTTTAGCATTCAGACGCCGATAATCACCAGTTGGCCGCCAATCATTGCTGTCCTTTTTAGGGACCATATGCAATGGGGATGCCCATGGACTATTCGATGGTCGAATTATTCCTAGGTCCATCATGTGGTTGAATTCGTTTTAAGCTAACCTAAGTTTTTCGGGAGCGAGTCGATGGGCTTTCGAAAATACAGGTGGTCCTGTAGTCGAGATGTGATGTGTAACATTGCTGGTTACACAAGGTAATTTCGATTGCGATTGGTATATCCCAGGGTATTTGTCGAGTACTGCTTGGTACAAGGGGTCTATGGCGTGCTTAATCGTGACTGGGGATAACCTGCAACCAGAACAAGGAGTTACGCAAACGGACAACTTAGTGTTTCCGTCTATTAACCTTCGTGCGCGTGTGTCGATGAGTAGATTGTGGTATTGTAACAGGTCTATACCAATGATTGGCATAGAGACACATGCAACCACGAAAATCCAGTGTATGGGTTTGCGTAAACCTACGTTAAGGTAGACGTACCTTTTACCGTAAATAGCGATCGGCTTTCCGTTTGCCGCCTGTAAACTTAAAACAGACTCGCGAAGTCTGTCGTCGAGATTTGCTGGAAGAACGCTAACTTCTGCGCCAGTGTCGACGAGGTGGCGAACTTTCGTAGTCACATCCGTGACATATAAGAGGCGGCTGTGTTCGCCGGCTACGGTTGCCGTTAACGCGTGCCGGCTGGGAAGTTTCCCGAACTGTTTTTCGTGTCACTCGATTTTGGGGTCGGATAATTGCAAGGTTTCCTGCAGTTTCTGGAAAACTTACCGTACTGGTTATGATACCAGCACCAGTCGGGATTGTCTGTCTCTCGTGGTCGAGAGCCAGATCTCTTACGTGAGACGCTTCTACGCGGGGTTTTTGACCGACTACGGTCATTGCGAACTCTAAGATATCGTGTAAGCGTGTGACATAGTTCGGCCATGTCAGTCGAGGTCGATTGGGGTTTTTCTTTGACGGAAAAAACCTCGGCCTTAGAAGATCTAGTGATTTCCAAGATTCGATCGGCAGATGCAGCTAGTTCATCTATGGCATTGTTTTGAAATGAAACAAGCACTGCCTGCACCTGTTGAGGGAGTTTGGACAAGAAAAGTTGTCTAAATAGGCCATCATCGAAAGTTCGTTGGCCGATGACTTCTCTCATTCTAAGCAACATGTCCGTCGCAGAACCATGTTGCAAGTCGATATTGTTAAGGAGTTGGTCTAACCGTTGTCGATCAGTTAGGTCTCCTCGTTTGAAAATCGATAGCTTAAGCGATTC
Source organism: Schistosoma rodhaini (assembly GCA_944470415.2). NCBI lineage: Eukaryota > Metazoa > Platyhelminthes > Trematoda > Strigeidida > Schistosomatidae > Schistosoma > Schistosoma rodhaini. The sequence goes on from OX104044.1 coordinate 86,061,844, forward strand.
GTAAGGTTCGGAAACATCACTAGTAAACATACTAGGTGTTACGTACCTGTTAAACTCGCGCGGTAACGCCTTAACTACCGCGAGGAAACGTGTGCGCGAGTCCGTGATTCCGTGCATGCAAAAATCGGCTTCTGCATAGCAGAACCAGGACTCGATATTGTCGGGCCAAAATGGCGTTAACTGAATCGAAATAGGGGGAATAGACTTAAACTTAAGAACCTTAGGAGAGTGTTCCGTCATAGTAATATAGATATCGAAAAATGTCTAAGTAAAATATATCCGAGAAAAAAAAAGGTATATCACAATATATAAAATTCAAATAAAGAATAACAATAAATAATAATATTCCAAAATGGAGCAGACTCACAGTATATTGTACCAGATCACGTCGGGTTCACCAATGATGATGCAACGGATATTCTAGTTTTACAACTAGATACCAGTAGCACCTTCTAAATTTGATCGTTCCCAGTCAGATAGAAATCAGAAGTCGGACGAGAATAGGCAGGAAAGATATATTTGATTCGTTACCAATATATCGAGGACCTTTTCTATGAGCTGGCTAATGAAACGTAGGAGCTGTGTCCCACGCAGTATTGAAACGTGATCTGGTGCGGATGCATGACCGAAAGCCTTCAGCTAAACAAGTCCACTTAAACAACGCGGTCAGCATCCAATGTCGAACACTTAATGAGCTATTGATTTTGGGGAATTATTTACAGCTACATTGTAAACAGGTGGTGAACTAATTCGTTCGATTTTGGTATTCATTGTGGACAGAGGGATTACATGAATCTTGTTCTAAATATAATTCACTTTCTATTTTTGTCCAGTTCTCAATTTTTCCCAAATCCTTAATTAATCCAGTCACAACTTTCCACTTTGGTTCCACTGAATTATTCGTTGTTCGAATTACACGTTCACTTGAACTGTTTCATTTAGTCAGTCATATTCGTAGTTGCAAGTGTCCGCAGGTGAATGACTGCTATCTTTGTGCATTTTGATGATTTTTTGATGGTTTTTCAATAGGAGGATCAAAACTTATTTTATTTCTGAAGATACTGGCCGGGACTATTGTAGACCGTAGTGCCTGGTACAATGTCGTGCCAGCATGGGTTATTCTGGATTCCAGATAGACCAATTTATTCATTTTTCTTGAGTCTCATTTTGATCTTCTTAATTTTTCGTTAATCGACCTTGACCATTTTTATGTGAGTGCATATGTGTGCACTTCTTATCCTACTCAACACATCTCTGTAACTTGTTTGACTATAAATCAAATGAGGTTGGCACATATGCCTTCCTTGATTCATTTCTGTGCGCTCTGCCGTCTTCGCTTCTTTCGCCTCGTTTCCCTGATTGTCTGATGAGATTAATGAATGTGTGAAATAAATGTTTTCCAAGTCCATTCTAGTACTTGACTTATTTAATTACGTTATTCACTAACCCGATTTAAGTCGATGATTATTTACGAGGGTAGCCTGGATGTATACTTTGATAACACTTAGCATACAATCTAAATGGGGTCAGATACAGAGTCACTGAAAGACGTAATTTTTGGTCATCTCTTCTCTCATCAGCTCCAAAACAGAAAATCTACGAGGACACTCCAAAAAAGTTCACAAGCCCAGAACGAATTACTTGTCAGCTGACTACCGACTTCCCCATAGAATAATCAACGAGTGGAATTAATTACCTCAGCACGTGGTTGAGGCTCCATCCGTCGACTCCTTCAAAAGAAAGTTGGATCAGCTGAGAGACCATAATTGCCAGGACTAACACAGGCCATCAAACTTCCTGTCCTTTCCAAACTGAAACTGAAACTGATTACCTTCTTTTGTTTTAATTGGTTTTAAACGTGGTGAAAAGTTTGAATTTTTCAAGATGGGTTCTGAAGATAATGTCAAAAACTTTGAGAAGATCGCAGTAGACCCAGTATGTTTGACAAATATCCATCATAATAGATATATTCAAATGCGATTTATCTTGTGTTTAATAATTATCATTGGTGGTCCAGTACTTTAGCCTTCTAATTTTGGTATGTGCTTAGATATCCTTCCCCTGTCTTCGGAAACTAAGAGAATTGTTCATTACAAAAACTAATGCTTCGTCTAAGCGATCCCAAGTTTTGAAAGTTACTGGGTTGGTTCTCGCATTTGTGAAAAATTACTTGCAATATAACTCAATTTCTCATCAGTTGACTTTCATCACATGCATTATTTCAATTTTCATGTCCTGAACCATTTTTTACAGGCAACCCCTTTGCAACAATAAGTAAGGTTGACGCGTTTTGTTAAGCTTGCTATTGAGTGTCCGGTCGCTTTCTGGTCGTCCATATCGGACAGCTTACAATTAGGTAGGACTTTAAGAAAATCTATTGCAAGCAACTCGTGTTTTTATATTTCTACATGTTGAAGAGAGTCTCTCGCTCTAGTTTGAAAACTTACAAGAAGCATTTTGTGTACTGCAAACACCAGGATTAACATTTAACACTCGACATGTACTAGTTCCTGAGTGCTGAAGATGAGCAACGATATATATATATATATATATATATATATATAGGGTGAATTCACAAAAGAACTTAGTTTATTTCGTTCACAGACTTCAGTCTTCATTTATGGTTGGGGCATAAATCTTCCTGACAAAGTATCCGCCTCCCAACCAAAGTTGAGTTTACTGCACAGTAGTTCTCTCCCTTCTATTTTATGGGTATGAAACTTGGCCATTAAGAAGAGGATGTTCGTAGGCTACTAATATTCAATCATATGTATCTACGAAGGATTGCTCGTGTATTTTGAGACTACGGAATAGCCAATGCGTCGACACGGAACAGAGTACTAGATAAATTTAGTTAATCTATTGGTGAGGTAGTTAATCTTCATCAACTGAGGTTGTCAGGACATGTTACGTATTCCCGCTCACCTCCACGAAGGATGTTTTCTGGTGCAGAAAAAGGCTGAAAGAAATATAAAATTGGCAAACCAAACACATGGCATCACTCCATGAGGACACTGATAATTGGACTTATCCATGTTAATTGGTATAAACTATCTGGTTGGGTCCTCATGGTTGTCATAAACAGTGATTACGGACTTTTATTGGCATTGCTTAAAATCGCTTGTTAACACCCTAGGTCCATCCATTCTTTATCTTTCTCCGAGTTGTGAGATTCTAAATCCCCCATGACATTTTTAGTTATTATTTCACTAGATTATATTTTCTTTGATCATGTCTTCTATGCTTAGTCTTTCCCATTACCACTGATACTGTTACTACCTCTACTATTCCGGCACTTGGCCCAACAACCATCTCCGCTAATGGGATATGGCAACTTTGACCGATTTGCGTACTCATCAGGTTCTACGTTGTGACTGTCAAATTTAGTATATTTATATCAGAAGGCCATCAATTAATTGTGGTTGGGATGATTACAAACAAATGGATTAACAGACAGTTCAAATTTCTAAACTTCATAGATAATATTAAACTGAAGAAATATGACAGCATTAAATAAATTTCATTAACGGAAGATTATGCATGAGCTGTATGTAGTTGTATAAGTACTGACGTTTAATTCTCCATTTTTCAGACGTTAGCTTTCAATTTTTTGTCCCCAATTTTCTTGTCTAGTTGGTTTCTTAATGCTGATGCTATTATTCATTTATTTGAATACAACATTAGTACGATGTGGCACCATATTTCCTTGAATAACATCTTCAAGCCCTAATCTTTCCCATTACTGCTTATACTCTCACTACTTCTACCACTATGGGATTTGAATCGACAACTGCATCTCTTTGCTAATGTGGTATGGCAACTCGAACCGATGTACGTACGTACTTACGAAGTTCTACGTTGTAACTAACTGACGGACTGACTGTGGCACCAGATACATATGCACCACATTATCACAATGAGGCCATTAACAGTTATCGGTGATTTGTGTAAGCTGTGGAACTGCTCAGCTGCTCAAACCGAAACAGGGGGTTTTCTTAGGAGGTCACACCCGCATTACACTGGTTAAATCATATGTAATATTTTTGAAATTTCGAATTTGTCTAGTGTTAGGACCGTTCTCGAAATTTTTATTTATTTAAACACATAAATATTGGTACAAGGGAGCATCAGATATATATGCGCCGCACAAATCTCATTTGATTTGTGTGAGGGCTGTGATACTGCCCAGGTGCCGAAACTGAAGCAGGTGGTTTTCTTAGAGAGCCACACCCGGAGCTTTTGACATAAAGGTCTCATCCACAGGGCAGTGGAGCATCGTAAGATGCAGTCCCATGGTAGCCGATGACCAACAATTGATTGATACGTCATTTGTTTCTCAGGATACTGGAACCCATGTGCCCCATTGGTTTGTAATCAGGGTTTTTCAACTCCCCTAGGTCAAATTTCCGTGTCCATCAACCCGGCTAAGGCTCCGGAAATTCGCTTTTCATCCTCTCACTTTCGTGAACAACACCCCATCCTGTTACGAAAAGGCAGTGAGTAGGACTTCCCTGTCAGAGGCTATATACGCGTGGCCATTTGAGAGCATTTCGAGAGAGAGTGGACTGTTCCCACTCTCGGTCGTACCAGGGCATTCGGGGGCCCAGAATTAATGAACATACCTACTTTCCAAACAATTTATATTTCTTAAATAAACTTGTGGACAAGCACTTCGCGAATACAAAACAATGAATATTTTATGCGAGAGACGTTCTTGGATTCACTCTGCTTTTGGGAAAAAACAAGTATCTTTTGAGCAGTGATTACACAGTTATCACCATGCCGTTTTTCGTTGAATTCTCTTCAAAAGGTTCTCTAATATGTTTCTGGTTTTTCAGTAATAACATCCTTAATTTTTCTTGAATTTAGCTGGAGCCTCTTGTTCTTCGTCCACCTGTTGGGTCAGAAGTTTATGGATCACCTCCATCAAGACGTACTAGTCGTAGCCGTCCTTTCATATTGGGTTCATTATTCGTCTTGTTCACTTTGCTAATGATTGCTAGTGTATTTCTGCTGCTATACATCCTTGGTTATAGACCGTTAACCTCACTTAACCATAAAGGAAATGCACACAGATCAATTTGTCGCATTCGTATTCCATTTTTAAAAATAGATCCTGTAGAATCTATTACAACAGATGATAATTTCCTCAATGTTACACTATCTGAAGTACCTTACTACAATGTGATCCGTATTTTACATCTGTTCTCTGAGGGTTTGACAGTGATTAGAACAAATAAGCATTGTTACATTAGACCGTTGAGGGCTGAATTAAGAGGATCTGGGATCGAAGATTATCTGCGTCGACTAAATGTAAGTTTCTCCTAATTTTTGTGAAGTTGAGACCATTTTGTTTGTATGTTTTCTACCGACCCAAATACTCTTTAATACTGCTACTCATCCTTTTAGACTACGGTAGACGAAGTGCATTTCAGGCCATGAGTCAATACTTATGCTACTTACCCATTCGACTTCATTTCTGTTTCTGTAAGAGCAGAAGTTCAACACACCAAAATATACCAACAAGACCTCGAACACAATCATGATAAAAACTGATTAGGATATTTAGACTAAGTATTTGTCATTAACAAAAGTCGTCGTAAAAATAAATTGAAATTTCATAAAGTGTTCATACTGAATTGTTTACTGTAATAGAATATCGACCTAATCCACTTAGATTTCTCGTAAGTTGTCATTTGAGATCTCACATCCCCAATACAGTTATTAGAGGAAGATTGTTCAAACTTGTACGTCTATGGTTCTGTGTAAATACTAGAATAGTTTATTTATGAAAAGGAATAGGCCAATGATCATACATTCCCTAAAACAATTCCACAGATCTTCAGTAAATTATGAGAAACATGGAAAATAATTTACAGTTTCATTACACGATAGGGATGGAATGTAGGTCTAAATTCGAAACAGACTACTACAATAATCAATCAGTTATTCGTTACGACATACTTTCGGTTACTTCAAAGCATGGTTATCATGACAGAAAAATCACCCCTATCTTTAAAAGTTTTTTAAGCTTGCGGGGCATTATCTATTATCGAGTATTATTAGTCATTATTATTACTATTATCGTTATTATTAACATCTATCCTCTAACGAGAATTGTTACTCTTAAGTTACTGTTTTACGCAAGATAATAATGTAGCAAGGGGGAGTAACCAATTGTTTAACCTTTTTAATTGTTGTTTAATATGTAAAGTTGCACTTTGTCCTGAAGTTCAGTTAATTACTAACATCCATTCTTGTCAACAATCATCACATCATTTTATATTGTCTACTATTCAGAATTCTTTCACTTAATGAAAACAATATTAATGAAATGTCTACAACCTCAGACTTTAAATTTACTAAAAAAATATACTAGATTATTTGTAGAAGTTAGATGCTAGAAAATGCCAGTGTGTCGTCGGAAAGCTTGCTGATACGTTCGTACACCAAGCAAATATTTCGCAACCCAGGCTTTTTTAATACAATGAACTAGGATTATCTGTTCTCTTCTACTATACTCTGCTAACTAGTGTAAGAAGTTTGCTTCCGTTGTACAAGCTTTGTTGATCATCATCCCAGTAGAATCAAAAATCCGCTTACATTAATCTGTTACATATTGCTTACAATGATTCGAATTTACAAACTGATTCGTTGTCACTTGATACATCTTAGTAAAATTAAATTGATAGTTCACAAAGTATTGTAACGAGATGTGTTAACAGTTTACCTCACATCTATCTTAAGTCGATATTGATTTCATTTCTCATAAGTTGTATTTGAGAATCTCACATCCGCAACCATTGCACAGAATCTTAAACAGTACTGGGGAACTGTCATCAGAATTAATAACATCAATTGGTGTTCTTTAGGGCTATCCACTTTACTTATTTTTATTTAGTTTTGTCATGGACATTGTCCACTGAGTGAGTGGTCCTGAGGTTAGATGCAAGAATGACAAATCAGTTGATAATGTTGCAAATCATCATCCACCAAGGTGGTTGGGATATGTATTAAGTTATGCTCAACAGCTGTATACATCGATATGGGATATTGGATGGTGTAGAAGTGGATTAGAAAAAAGCCAAAGTTATCTAAGATAAACATGGTGTCAGCCCGTGAGGCCGTCAACAGTTGAACTGAGCTATGTAGGTTGGTATACTCTACTCGGTTGGTGTACATACGTTTATCTTCAATTACTGGAAAATTTGGACGACGTAACTCAGAGTTTTTCACAATGCACTCATTCACTCCTTATCTTTTTTTAGGTCCTAAGTTTAGGAATTTCTTCAAGCTCTTTTGTTTAGTGGATTCATATTTATCTCAAATAATATGGTTTACATTTAATATTTTTCACCACGGATATTATTACTACTTCTATTCTAGCACCTCACTTTACCGATGTGGTATAGCAACTTCAACAAGTGCTAAAATATGCCAGGTCCAAAGTTGGGTGTGACTAACTTAGTAAATCAACATACATACTGATATAAATGGAATTTAAAGATCACTAATAAAAGCTTCAAACAGCTTCAAAATTATAAATGGGAAGATTAGAGCAATCAGTCACAATGTATATGCATGCAATAGCAGGACTTCTGCTAATAAAAAGTTGATAATTGTTAAAGCTAATTTCTCTTTAAAGTTTGTAAATGTAATGCCTGGAAATTATTTAAATGAAGCCACCATATAGTACAATTATTACACTTAATCAAGAGTTCTGCCTACTTTATTAATCATTTGTTATCAAAGAAAAAACCATCACCCAGTGTTAACAGACGATATAACACAGCTAAGTTTTTCCTAAATCATATATGATTGGTAATTGCGATATTCTTCACTAATTTGAGAAAGGATGACAGAAATTATTCGTTATAAGTTACCCTCGCTGTTTTTAATGTGTTTCATCTTGCTTAGCTAACAGCAGTTTGATCGAATACCGGTAATAAAACGTGTGCTATTAATCTAGTTTATCACTATACTTAACATCTATTTTCTCTCAACTTCAAATTTGTACAATTAGGATGGAAATGATCTTAAAGATTCAGTGGAAGGTTATCCTGTCACAGAGCCTTGGTATATAGATAGAGATCCATATAATACTATTCATAATTCATTGATTATGTCATGGTGTGCTGGTGTGCCGGCCTTTCGTTTAGTCTCAACAAGACCTCCAATAAGTGGATATAAAGGAGATATAATGCCTACTGTAAGTTTTTTTCTAAATTAAAAGTGTTCGTTGTATGTAGATATTATTATTATCTGTGACTATTCAATGCAAATACGAGATTTTGAGTTAACTAGAAAGAAAAGAAAACAAGGAATTGAGTGTGGTATATATTTTTGAATTCACCTACTGTTCCTATGAACAGTACTCTTACTACTTCTACCAATATGGGATTTGAGTCGACAACTACATCTCTGTGCTAATGTGGTATGGCAACTCGAACTGATGTACGTACGTACGAAGTTCTACGTTGTAACTGACTGTTCCTATGAAACACGGTAAGTTAGGGTATGGTAATGGCCTTTGGACCCTGATTTTTAGTAATATCGAGGGTTGTTTTAAATCATTTAAATGTCTACAGATCTTAATCCCACTTAGAAATTTGTAACTCAAGAACGAATTCCTATGCAAAAAAATATACACATGAGCAGCAACCAGACTACAGTAATCTTTGAAATGATGTCTCCATTAGATACGATCATAAAAAACCATGATCTGACCTCACGGCAGGCACCATGTTAAATTTGCCAGGAATTATGGATATAAAGTATGTTTCCTTTCAAACCAAAGGGTTGCACACACTCCGATCTTTGTGAACCAGATGTACGTGCTGTTATGTAACGTGGATCGTACTATTTGGTAGGTTGCATTGTGAATTCTAATTTATGCAAGGTGGTCGGTTCCACATAACTTCCACCGATGCTAGAGCGTATGCTTAGAGACGTAGTCATGCTGCATCTCCGAAAAAAACATTAATACAGATAAGTATTGCAGTTATATTTTCTTCTCAGGTTCTCGAAAGTACCGTGCATGCTTATAATACTTCTTAACACAAATCGTCGGCGTGCTATGTGCTATTTTAGCAACCTATTTATTATAAAACAATATATTAATCTCCCTAGAGCTACAGAGTTTCTTCGGGGTTATTTCTATGATATCATCAACGATAAGTAGGGAAAAGTGGTTGACGATTATCCATGTACTTAGTTATTTTGTTTGATAAGTTGCTCACTTGATGGGAAAATGTAAACCGAATGTCACTAATCACTAAGAAAATCGACAGAGGTATATCGCTTCTTCTAAAGCTTACATTTAAGCTGTGATGATACCTCACTGTGAGGATTTGTGTATGCTAGCGCCTTGGTAAAAGCTGGGAAATCACAACAGGTAAATCTCCGAGCATAGCTGAGAAATGAAAATGTCGAGAGTGTACTGAAAAAAACTCGTTAGGCGCCTGAAATATATTTTCATTCAAAAGTAACTTAGTGTGATGTTTAATCTGCTTCAAAAGCAAAAATGATAAAACTCTAAAAGATGGTTAATAAGAGTAAAGAGAAAAACTATGTCAACATTTTGTAACTGTTGATATCTCGTAAACCAACAACTCATAAGTGCTCATATATAGTCATCAACATTCAATTACTTACTCCTGTATAGTCAGACTAGGCACTAACATACATCAGTTTGAAAACAACATTTTACGTTTAAATGGTGATAAAATACGTCTCCAAATTTCTTACATTGTTACTCGAGGAGTTTAGGAAACAGAATTTTGTCAACATCTTTATTAGGTAATAATACTTACGGATTCTAAGTCGATGAGAGATTTCCTATATAAGAGGGATTCATGAAAAGTCGGATAAAGGAAGCGCTACACCTGCGAGTATATAATTAATTTATTTTTTGATTAAGCTGTTTGTTGTGTAAATATCCCAATTTATATTTAGTCTAACATAGTAACCAACTGCTCATTATGATGATTAGTGATGTGTTACTCAAATCACCCGGAAGCATCATTATATATATATATATATATATATATATATATATATATATATATATATATATATATATATATATCAACATTTGGACTTGTCACTGTTATGCTTGTGGCCGAGTGGATAACTAATTGATGTGTGGCTTGATGAGACCGCCAATTAGGGAGCAGCGAATTGTCGATTGGAACAGTGACACGAAACCGTACGAGCAGTCTACAGTGCTAACCGATCCTGCGATCTGCCTAGCCCAACCAGTTAAGTCCAAACACCGATAACAGCCTCAGTTGTATAAATCATTATTTATAAACATACTGGGTTTTTATACAAACCAAAGTAATCAATAACTGAATATAACTCAAGAATCGTATGATAATAAATCAAAGATCAAAATAAAGCTCATGATAAGAGGAAACACGAATATGAATAGTTTAGTTACGTAACAATTGTACAATAGGAAATAGGCATAATACATTGGTCGATAAATAGACCTAAAAGTTAACATTCGTAATTCACCGGGGGATATAACAGTCACCAAACCTGATGATTGAGTTTAGGATTTAAACACAGTAAATCACACTCGTTTTATGGGCTCTTGTTAGACAAACTGTTGATAGTCTCCAAAATAATGATTTAATTTTAGCTTAGTTCTTTTCCTAACCAAACTTTTAATAGTACTTACTTCGTTACCCCTCGTGGAGGAGCATATACCACCCACCAGCATTCTCCATACAACTCTATCCTGGGCAATCCTTTCCGGTTGCTATTCATCCTTTTGATGTTTGATCCCGACCCCCGTCACAGTGTGTTCTTTGGCCTTCCTCTTTTTCGTTTCCCTTCAGGATTCCAAGTTAACGCTTGCTTCGTGATACAGTTTGATGATTTCCGTAGTGTATTTTTTTATCCACTTCCAGCGTCTTTTCCTAATTTCCTCTTCAACTGGAAGCTGGTTTGTTCTCTCACACAGTCAGAGGGCTGTTACTAACGGTTTTCGGCCAACTGATAGTGAGTATCTTGTGTAGACATTTGTCTATAAATACTTGTATCACTTTGATGATGGTTGTGGTAGTTCTCCAAGTTTTATCTCCGTACAGTAGAACTGTCCTGACTTTCTTATTGAAGATTGTGACTTTGACATTGGTTGATAGTCTTTTTGAGTTCCTTCAACTGTGGGGATGCGGCCCTTGCTTTGCTAATCATTGCCATTGTGTCTGCATCAGACCCTCCTTGTACATCGATGATGCTGCTAACCAGGTACGTGAAAGACTCAACATCTTCCAGAACTTGTCCATCAAATGTGATTGGGTTGGTGTTCTCCATGTTTGTATTTAAGGATCTTGATTTTTCCCTTGTGTATGTTGAGACTTGCTGATGCAGAGGCTTCTGCTAAACGGGTTGTATTGACCTTCATTTGCTAGTGTGTATGGGATAGAAGGACCAGGTGATCTGCGAAGTCGAAATCGTCTAGTCGCATTCAAGCTTTCCATTGTATTCCGTGCTTCACGTCAGATGTGGAGGTCTTCATAATCCATCCAACCATCAGAAGAAAGAGAAGGGGTGAGGGTAAGCAGACTTGTCTGACACCGGTCCTATAACAGTAGCATGGAATAAATATTAAACTGCCATTTGTTGGCCCATCATGACCGGTTTTTCAGGATGTTAAAGATTGTGCAGTTTACCAGTCATGGTTCAAAATCAAAACTGGTGGTAATCCATAGGTTAGGTTTATGTTGTATCTCATGAAGAAGAATATGGACGATCTTCATCAAACGGAACCTACCTCGATTATTTTCCTTAGCAAGTTTCCTCAACTTCATTTTTTTTATCTCATTTTTACTATTTAGATGCCAGATGAATCATTGAAACCGGGCAATCCAGATCCATTCGTGGGTGATTATGATAACAGTGATCAGGCGGATATTCTGCGTATCCTTCTACCTGGTTAGTCTTTGAATATAAAATCATTATTTTTTCTAAATTATTACTTCTTGACTTTCTTCTGTTGATCCTTCATGTCTCTGAACTAGAATAAATCAACAAACGTCCACTTTTATCTCACCTTTTTTAAAACACTCACCGCATAAAAGCAGTGAATAGGACTTCCCTAGAAGAGACTATAAATCCTTAGCCATACGAGAGCATTGGGAGAGAGAAGATCGGTTTTGTACCGAATATCGTACCAGGGTACTTGAAGATAAGAACTAGATAAATAATATATATATATATATATATATATATATATATATATATATGTAATGCTTGTTTTATTCAACTTTCGTAACTCATTTTCCATACATAGATTTTTGTACTTTGTCTCTAAGACACTTTCACTACGATACCCACCCAGTGATACCACTCGTCTTAGACCTGATTCATTAACAGTTGAAACCTAGATATCTTAATCGCTTAGTTACTGCACCAAGTTAAAAAAGAACAATAATAACAACAACTTATCGATACTCTACAGTGGAAACAACAATTCTATTTAGTTGGTGTTAGGCATTGTTAAAACATTTTGTATAATTAACTTTCTAATAGTGTATAAACATTAGTGTTTATCAATAATTATTGTTTATACACTATTACAAGTTAACTATACAAAATGTTTTGACAACGTCTATGAATCATCCGGTGTTGATCTTGTTGTGTCTAATGAGTGAGGTAATGGTAACTTAAACCAATGCATAAATATGCTTGGTTGTCCTACGTTGTAGCTGACTGACTACTGTATAAACATTAGAGATTATTAAAATGTGAATGTTAACAGATAAAAATATTTTATATTCAATCTAATACTGGTAATTTTATCTTTATTACTTAGTTCTATTTAGTTATTATGAAGTCTATTCATCATTATTTCAATGTTATTGTATAACAATTCGTGTAAATATTTTTATTCATTCATAAACATTAACTAACAATGATTACTTTAATTATTCCATATAATTATGAATAATGATCCGAAGGGGTTTTGTGGAAATTTCAGTAATTTCAATAGTTGAAATCATGGGTCAGTTGAAGTTAGACCACCATGGAAAATCTGGACTGGGTAGGTCCTGTGTTCGAATCTCGCGAGGCGGGATCGTCGGTACTCACTGCTGAGGAGTCGAACAATAGAACGAAACGGCCGTCCAGTGCTTTCAGGTTTTTCATGGTGCTCTAGCTTCAATTGACTCATGATCTTAACTATTGAAATTACTAAAATCTCCATACAAAAAAGACCCCTTCTAATAAAAATTATAGTCTAATTGTTTTCATTTTTTATGGATGTACTAATTATAGAGTGGAGATAATTTGTAATAAATCATTCCTGCTTCGGTTTGGGCACCCGGACAGTATCACAGCCCTCATACAAATCAAATAAGATTTGTGTGGCGCATATGTATCTGGTCCCGACCGTTGCTGCTACTTTGACGTGGTGGTCGGGCTTGCCTATCGTGATGAACCAATCGAGCTATACTGGCAGAAACAATCGTTCCTCAAGGTCCTACCATCCAGCACAGGTCGGTTGAAGAGCGGTGAGACTAAAAGCAGCAATCCCAAGGTCCGAAGGCGAAGTCGTACTGCTGACTGTACAGAGGTGTGAAAGCAGTAAGGTGTTTCCTTCAGACAAACAACATAACAGCGATGTTGCCTTCCCACAAGGAGGGGTGGGGTTAGAAAAGGTCGACCTTAAAAATGCACACCTCGCGTTATCCCGCGGCTTTCCGTCTCTGGCGGTAAGGTCCTTTGAAGAACGGAGCTAACACAAAAAGGTCGTGTGTGACCGACCTCAAGCAGTTGTCCCTTGGGCACTGCGGCACGCTCTCAGGTCATCAAGACCACTTCTAATTCAATTTCCTTTTCAGGTATTCCTAGAAGAACTCTTCAACGGTGTGGGCAACCGGGAAGTGATAACTGCCCTCATACCTCTAACAGCACTCAAAATATGTATCTGTTGCCCCTTTGTACCAATATTTATGTGTTCAAAGAAATCAATCATTATAAATCTGCATAGTAATTTATATTTTATTTGTTTTTAATTGAATTGATATTCAAGTTTTTGAGCAAAATATTACTTATTTCCCAGTTTATATTTCATACTGTTAACTAATGAAGTGGAGGTTAAGATAGTGATATTATTTTCATGATTAAAGTTTGATTGATGCACCGTTTGGTTGATGAGATTTTATACGATTTTCTTTTTATTAATTCAGCTTATTTTTCTACTTTATTGGATCACCCTTATCAAAATATACTAATTTGTGTCTTCTTCCTATTTACGTTAGATCGTGAAAATATTCGTCGAGTACGTAGTGTAGACATGGCTCCAGAGATGCAAGATAAATCAAGAAAATTAACGAAATCAGGTAAGCGATCTTTTTATTCTTTATTTATTTAAACACAAATATTGGTACAAATGGGCATCGAATATATATGCGCCACACAAATCTCATTTGATTTGTGTGAGGGCTGTGATACTGCCCAGGTGCCCAAACTGAAGCAGGTGGTTTTCTTAAGGGGCCACACCCGGAGCCTTTGATCTAAATATCTGATCCACAAGGCAATGGAGCATCGAGAGGAGATGCAGTCCCGTGGTAGCCGGAGACCAACGATTGGTTCATACGCCATTTGTTCCCTCAGGATACTGGAGCCCATATACACTATTGGTTTAGAATCAGGGTTTTCCAACTTCCGTAGGTGGACCCTCCATGTCCACCAACCCGGTTAAATCGTCGGACATTCGCTTTACATCCTCTCACTTTTGTGAACAACACCCCTGCCACGAGAAGGCAGTGAGTAGGACTTCCTTGTCAGGGGCTATATATACGCGTGGCCATGTGAGAGCATATGGATAGGGAGAGCGGACTCTACCTATTCTCTGCCGTATCAGGGCATTTGGGACCTTGTGACAAGTATAACTAGTAAAGTAGAAATGAGTAACCAATCAATTGACAACTAAGGTTAGTGGGAAAATACAAATGAGAAGAAAGTAATCATAAAAAATCGCATAACATGCTTAACACAATAAGTATTACCCATAAAATCAATTCATGTAATTTAAAGTTTATTTCAGTTGTTTCATATAAAATCATGATTTCTCTATATTTTTCTTTTCATTTTACTTATTACCATTTCAGACATTTCCAAATGTGAAATAGTAGATGTTCTTTTAGAAGATGCTACAATTACATCAACACATGATAATCATTCTGTATCAATACTTCGTGATGTAATCATGTCATGTTCATAAATAATCTAATCAAGTCAAAATAAAACGTCATGTTTAACTTTTTTGAAAAATCAATCTGCTTTTTTTTTTTTTTAATAATAATTAATAATTTAAAATATTTTTCTTCTCTCTCCCTCCCCCCCTTAATATAATATTCATTGTTTATCTTTTAATTTAACAATAACATAATGATCACAGTTTTAATTTCAATTCTATTAAATTGTTATAATTATGAACTGCATTTTTTTTTAAAAAAAAAAAATAAATTAAAATGTTGGGTAGTCATTATTCGATTAATTACTGATGTTATTGTTCGATTGATCGCTTTTTTTCTGTCCAATCATCTGGTCTAATCATACATTCATTAGTAATATTAATTGTTTTTTAATTATACTACTTATTATTAGTGTTATTCATCGACATATATTTGCATTTCTAATTATACTTATTCATTTTATTATTTCTTTAATGATACTTCTTTTTTTTGGTTTTAAAACAATCACTCATTCACTCAGTCACTCATATATACACCTTAATCATTTATGATAAACATTAATGATGATTATTATTATTGTTTTAATCAAGTACAATAACAAATTTAATTCATAATTGTTTATTAGTAATTGACTACTGATATTATCACATTATAAGTAGTAGTATAATTAATGTATAACTTGTATTTCATTAACTGTTCAAATTTCTATCATTAAACATTCATTATGTCAGAGAGACAAAAAAAAAGACTAATGTACAACTAATACATTATTGACACGTAATTTCTATTATAAAACAAACGTTTATTTCAATGGTATATAGTGTGTGAAATTGTTGTTATCTCTCTCTATATCTTAAATTTCATATATTATAACAGTTTACTCAACAACAACAACAAGTCCGAACAATAATAATAGTTCAAAGTGTCAGTTTTAAAGTTAAATTTATCAATGTAATCAGTAATTTCAAAATAATAGTTAAAATTTTTTTAGCTATTCATTAAATGTAACTTGTACGTTGAAAAAAAAGCTAGGGGTGGTCAGACCAAAACATAGCGTAAATCCATGAATTCACTAATAATTGGACTGAGTCATGTTGGTAGGTGTAGATTACCTGGTTGGGATCAGCGAGATGATAGCAATCGATGGTTTAGAGAACTTGAATGATATGGCTCAAAATCGTTTGCAATAGTGAAGGTGTATTCACTCGTTGTGATCTGCTAAATTCTAATCTTCTGAATTCTTCATTTCCCTTTCTTTTTTTTCTCTTTCCACATTTATCTTACTGGATTACACTCCTTCAATAACATCTTCAAACCCTTATCTTTCACATAATGCTTATACTCTTACTACTTCTACCATATGAGATTTGAATCGACATTGTGCCAATGTGGTATGGTAACTCGAACTGATGTACGTACGTACGTACAAAGTTCTACGTTGTGACTGACTAACACTGCTTCATTACACTCTGGTTTCTGAAAATGTAGCAATCGTGCAATTGATGAAGCACCTATTCAGTAGCTTATGATCATTTATCTGTCAATTAAGCTTCTTACGATTTCAATAAGTAATATAATGTATTCCTTTATTGGAACAACTCGAGAGAATGCATAGTCTAAGTAAGTATCGTTGATTTATTGGTATCTGACAATCCTGAGTATTTTGTAGGTTCGGTTAAATATTTATTTGTTTAATACAAACAAGTAATTCATAAATGATTTATTTGGAATAGGCTAAATTGGTAGACTTATCATGAGAGTTGTTAACATAAAAGTGGAAAAACAGCTTTGCTAAACATGCTTGATTACTAGTAGAAAAAAACAACCGACAAATCTCAGTAGAACTTTGTCCTTAAATTTTTCCTTCAGTTTCTTACAGATCTAACACCGACCGCATTGATGTGGTAGAGTTTTAAAGTCTAATTACTTTAGCTAATATAGTTAAATTGAACTGTCATAATCGTTTCGCTTACTATCTCAAGGTAATAGTTACAGTCGGAGTGGTAAACGATGTTACCTGGTTTTGTGCGCAAGTGATATTTGGAATCATTATCTGAGCAAAACACAACGTATCCAACGACTTACACTATTCTTTCTATTAACAACAAGAATATGTTGATCATGAGTGTAACGGACATTAGTGCCCAACCATCTAGTTACCCATTCTCGGTCGTACAAGACTTCTGGTCGATATAGTATGACTATGATACCTTTATTCCTCCCACAACGAAGTCTTAACGCGATCAATCTTATTATAGGAGACCAATCAAACCAGGGTTTGAACTACCGTAGTCGTTGATCTTTTTATAAATCATGACCAATATTTGAGATGTTGACTTCCTGAGTCTCTACGTTTTGTTAATTGATATAGACAGTGAATAAATCAAAACCACGATTTTCACGTTTTGAAATCTCACAAACATATCCTTGCTAGTATCATGCAGTTATAACTAGCATTCATAAAACCAAATTACCGATCCGACTGTAGTTTGCATGTCATTCATTATCCGTTCATGATAGTGAGTCGGACTTTGGGGATTATCTTTGAATAAATTAGCTGTAACGAAAATATGATACATCGTACGGCTAAGAATCATCAATCGATTGAATAGCCGCCCATATAGACCACTTACTTCACTACAAAAGATTGTTAAATACACCAGGATGGAAATTTTATTTATTTAAACGCATAAATATTGGTACAAGGAAGTACCAGACACATGCGCCACACAAATCTCATTCGATTAGTGTGAGCTGTGAAACTGCCCGGGTGCCCAGACCGAAGCAGATGATTTTCTTAGGGGACCACACCCTGAGCCTTTGACCTGAATGTCTGATCCACAACACCCCATCCTGTTACGAGAAGGCAGTGAGTAGGACTTCCGTGACAGAGGCTATATACGCGTGGCCGTGTGAGAGCATTTCGAGAGGGAGAGCTGACTCTCCCCACTCGGGTCTAGGATGAAATCCATATTTGTGATTTAATAGATTTAAGATACTAATATCCAGACAACTATATCAAACTACACTGAAATCTATGATATCAAATTAAACACAATAGATCAATTTATATATTGTCTCCAATCTATTCGTTCACAACAAATTAAAACACATTGACTTTTTTTAAATGCACAACAAAATAAAGCGGAATTTCGAAATAAAATATACAAATTAAAATAATAAACATCAGGGAAACGAGAAAAAAAAACATAAACAAAAGAAAAGAAAGGAAACTGCTTACTTGGAAAGTAAATCAGTGTTCAAATGAATCTGGAACAAAGTGTTACTTTACACACACACACACACACACACACACACACACACATAGACTAATGAATCCAATAATTATGAGCATCAATAGCTTGTAATGGATTTGGTGCAGGTAATGCTAATGGTTCATGATTTCTTATGATATTCTCTTCATCCATATCATCTACTTCATCAATAATCATTTCAGGCAGTTGATTCCCTAATATTTCTGCATTCATATCCGGTATTGAGTCGATAATTGTACAAAATGGATATAAATACCGTAGTTTAATTAAATTACCTGAATGAATTTCTGGACAAAATGATACATCTAATAATTTTAATTTTGAACATTGATTAAGTATAGAAGTAATAGCAGAGATTGTAATATTTGTTGAACCATGGATATCTAATTGTTCTAATGTAGCACCTACATATTGACTAATTAATAAGAGTTCTTCAGAATTGAGGAGGCTAAAAGAGAAAACATTAATTTTGTTTAAAAAAAGAGCCAGGGTAAGAATAAGACTGAAAAAACTAAGCCCCCAAATGCCCTGGTACGGCAGAGAATGAGGAGAGTCCGCTCTCCCTCTCCATATGCTCTCACATGGCCACGCGTATATATAGCCTCTGCACGGAAGTCCTACTAGCTGCCTTATCATGGCGGGGTGGGTTGTTGTTTACGAAATTGAGAGGACGAAAAGCGAATGTCTGACACTTTAACCGGGTTGGTGGACATGGAGGGTCCACCTAGAGGAGTTGGGAAACCCTTATTCTAAACCAATAGTGTATATGGGCTCCAGTATCCTGAGGGAACAAATGGCGGAGGAAACAATCGTTGATCACCGGCTACCACGGGACTGCATCTCCTCACGATGCTCCATTGCCTTGTGGATCAGATATTTAGATCAAAGGCTCCGGGTGTGGCCCCTTAAGAAAATTACCTGCTTCAGTTTGGGCACCTGGGCAGTATCACAGCCCTCACACAAATCAAATGAGATTTGTGCGGCGCATATATATCTGGTGCTTCCCTGTACCGATATTTATGTGTTTAAATAAAATAAATGAAATAACATCAGGTCAAATGGAATAGATCTCAACAAACTAGAACAACAGACCGGATTATACTCCTTCAATAACATCTTCACTTCAAACCCTAATCTTTCACATTACTGCTTATACTCTTACTATTTCTACCACTTTGGGATTTGATGAATCGACAACTGAATTTCTATGTTAATGTGGTATGGAAACTCGAACTGATGTACGTACGTATGTACGAAGTTCTACGTTGTGACTGACTGGAACTGCTACTTACAATTATTGGAGATCACAATAATTAGCGTAGCTTCTAACAACTTGATTGATTACTGATGACCTTGATAGTGTGACTTACTTACTTACTTACTTACGCCTGTTACCACTCGTCGAGGAGCATAGGCCGCTCACCAGCATTCTCCATCCAATCCTGTCCTGGGCAACCCTTTCCATTTTTTTCCAGTTAACATTCATCCTTTTCATATCTGCTTCTATTTCCCGGCGTAATGTGTTCTTTGGCCTTTCTCTTTTTCGTTTCCCTTCCGGATTCCAAGTTAGGGATTGCCTTGTAATGCACATTGGTGATTTCCTTAATGTATGTTCTATCCACTTCCAACGTCTTTTCCTAGTTTTTATTGATTGTTTTATTTTGGATGATATACCATATTGCTTACATATCTAATTGTCTTATCTTGGAAACGATTAGTTGAATGTCTCCATTTTCTCCCTCTTGATCTTATTATTCACATGCTATTGTTATTGTCCAGATAATTCAGTAATACTGACTCAATTTGTATTATTACAGATATTTCCTATCCTCATGACTTCGGATTCAATAAACAATATTCCTACCTAATAATAATTTAATAGTTGTCGGCTACAGCAAGATAATACTCTAGATTCGTGATGTGATATACAAGTTAATCGAACGGGGAAGCGAAATTCAATTTGACACTATCAGACTACAATAATAGCCACACGATACACATATTACACAATCTCCGATCGACAACTGAACACCAGACAATATATCTTGGAGAAGATTTGTAGCTCAGATGGATGATTTTGGAGGAGTTTCGGTCTCTGAGCTGGATGGTTTAGTCGTGGAACTTTCATCGTCCTTCTAAACGATATCATAAGCAGCACAAACTTCAGGTTGAAGTGAAGTGCTCGAATTTCTCCATATATGGTTCACAGCTTATCCTTTAGACCTCGATGTTGATTGGTTCTTGTTGACCTTAAACCTGTCATTGTTTACTTATTTGCTTTGGTTGTATCTCCAATAGGTTTGATGTTTGTTCCTATGTTTCGGCATAATTTCCCTGATTGGTTGATAAATTGGATTGATTTCCATGTGCTTGTTTATTGCTGATTGACCTGAGTGCCAAGCTTCTAAAAATTCTCTGGTGTTTATGGAATTGCCTCTATCCAAAATCTCCACATTTTCCCAGTCCAATCTGTGTCCGCAGTTGTCCACGTGCATTGATATAAGTGAAGACATGTCATGGTGTTTGACTGTTAATTGATGTTCATGCAGACGAAGATGAAGAGGGCGTCCGCTTTGTCCGATGTAGTGTTTGTCGCTGTAGGCACAATTTACTTTGTAGATAATGTTTGGTTTGTCTTCTTTTGTCATTTCATCCTTTGGTTTGCATAAGATTGAATGGAAGGATTTTGTTGGTTTGTGAACAACACCTATTCCTAAGGTTTTCAGCAGTCTCATTTCCGTTTCCGAAATACCTTTTATGTATGGTAAGGTGATCCTTTTGTTGATTTCTGTATTTGATTTCGTTTCTGATGATGTGTGCGACTGGTATTTTTTGATGAAATTGATTGGAAAGCCGTTCTTTTGAAGAATGTTTTTCTGATATTTTGCTTCATTTTTCAGTGCTGTAATTGTGTTGCAGTGTGTCCTCACCCTCTTGAACAAGATTTTTACGTAGTTGATTTTGTGAGTTCTTGGGTTGTTGCTATTGTAGTTGAGAATCTGATCACTGTGTGTCGGCTTCCTGTACACTTGGGTCATTGAAGACGTTGTTGATCTGCCTGTAGGTGTTTTCTAGTTCATCCTTTTTGATGATGACGAATGTGTCGTCTACATCACCATCGAGGTGTACAGGACAAGCTGTGAATCACATGTGGAGAAATTCAAACATTTCACTTCTACCTGAAGTTTGTGCTAATGATGTCGTTCAGAAGGACAATGAAAGCTTCACGACCAAACCATCTAGCTCAGAGAATAAAACTACATCAAATAAAACAATCGATCATAACTACAACAATCACAGTGTGAAATCTGAAGAGTTACAGTGAGATCTTTCTTTAAGATATAACACTAAACAGTACAGTAATCTTAGATAGAGAAGCTAGTTTGCTTTCGATCAGTGGCTAAACATACCTCACTACCACACTACATATTAAAATCATGACAATAACGTCATACAATATTAATGATACATGAATAGAGATTGATAAGCATGAAAGTCAAAAATTAAACTCACTTTGTTCCGGTTAAGAATAATTTCTTCAAATGTTGAACACGACTAGTTAAATGTACAATACAATTTGATTCTTGTGTTGAAACTACATTACGACACCAACCAATGTCTAATTCTTCTAATTGTAAACAATGTTCTGATATAGACGATATCCCTATGGCAGTTAAACTATTGCATCGCCATAAGTTTAATGAACGTAAATTTCTAGAAGACAATATGATTAAAACGACAGGAATGGGTTGTGGTAAACATAAAATATAAAGAGACTACAGCAAACTATGTGAACAAGATGAATCAAGATATCTTACAGACAGCTAAAATCTAATATTCCAAAAGGCTCAGTTGACTTTGGAAACTTGCATCACTTGTGACATAGACGAGATGTATGTCAGCCAACAATAAGATGAGCTTACTGAGTAGTAGTTCCTTTTGTTTTACTTTGTGGTTGCAAAACATGGCTATTATGATAGTATATTCATATGTTACCTGTTATGACTCGTTTAACAATCGTTATTGTATATGAAACGTGCAATGATACAGAAAATACGTACGAGCAGTCTTGATTGCTATTCGGTCCTTCCTAACTGCCTAGCCCAGCCAGTTGAGTCCAGAACACAAATAACAGCCTCGGAAATATGAATCATTATTCACAAGCACACTGGGTTATATATACTAACCAAACAGACCCAATTATACCAAAAAATAGAAAAATAACATTTGTACAGTAATTGGCCAATGTGGCTGTAGCTAGGGGGAAAGTAATCAATAATAATAGTTCCAAGGTCAAAACAAAGGTTGTGATAAGAGGAACACGGAAACGATTAGGTCACTTATTTAACAACTATCCAATAGGGAATGGGCATATTGTATTTGTCCATAAATAGACATCAGATTTAGGTTACTCATTTAACAACTATCCAATAGGAATAGGCGTATTACATTTGTCCATAAATGGACATCAGATTTATGATTCATAATTCGCCAGGGGATACAACACCTCCCCTTTTTGAGAAATCCGGATTTTTAATTTTCTCGAATTCACCCTCCCCCACGAAAGACTGTTGGATCCTCATATAGCCAAGTTATTATTAATGCGATATGTTTGTCACCTTTAACAGGGAATGCATTAGAACTGAAGAGATCATGAGGATCGACGACATTTGATTCGAGGTCACCAACATTTGGTTCTTCTGAAATAGTTTTCTTGAATTTCCTCGGAACCTCATTAGTAGATAATGAATCATTAGGATAATCAGTATCTATGAGAGTTGTATTGGATTCTTGATTATCTTTAAATACATCTGACATTTTTCTCTCATTTTTATAAGAGAATTCAACAGAAACATATGAATCATCAGAATAATCTAAATCTGGTAGAACAATTACAGAATTTTGATCATTAGATTCATTAGAAACATTTTCCGTATCATGATTAATTTCATTTGGTGCCACTGTATTCCATATACTGCTCGATTTGTTTCCCGTTTCTTCGTGGGCGGGTACTGCAGCAATTTCATGAGCATTTTGTAAGACATTTACTTTCTGTGAATAGGATAATTCATTGTTTGCACGTCCGTTTTCGGGATTAATAAGACTTGGACCGTGTACAGGGCATGTCTCTGAAACAGGTAGTACTGGGTTACTGGGCTGATCATGTATAACTGCTGCGCTTAAAATATTGCTTTGTATGGATTCATTGAGGCTTTCGCCGGCATATTCATTAGTTCTGTAACTGTTTTCCAGCTCTGTACGCAATTTTGAAATTATTGCGTCCACTTCCGTTTCACCCCCAAAGCATGGGTGATTCAGCAGCTTCGCGTGTAATTTGTCAATGAAATCCAATTGACTCTTTCTGAAGCGCTGCTCTTGTCGCTGGATTAGCAACTGAAATTGGTCGCAAGTTAAGGCCATTTTTTTAAATGTAAATAATAATAATAAATCCAAAAAAACAACGGCAATTATTATGGATTATTTAATTCCGAAATGACGTCAGCGGCTGCTGTATTTTTTTCCAGAATCCCCGTCGCCAATTGTTATGACTCGTATATCAATCGTTATTGTATATGAAACGTGCAATGATACAGAAAATACGTACGAGCAGTCTTGATTGCTATTCGGTCCTTCCTAACTGCCTAGCCCAGCCAGTTGAGTCCAGAACACAAATAACAGCCTCGGAAATATGAATCATTATTCACAAGCACACTGGGTTATATATACTAACCAAACAGACCCAATTATACCAAAAAATAGAAAAATAACATTTGTACAGTAATTGGCCAATGTGGCTGTAGCTAGGGGGAAAGTAATCAATAATAATAGTTCCAAGGTCAAAACAAAGGTTGTGATAAGAGGAACACGGAAACGATTAGGTCACTTATTTAACAACTATCCAATAGGGAATGGGCATATTGTATTTGTCCATAAATAGACATCAGATTTAGGTTACTCATTTAACAACTATCCAATAGGAATAGGCGTATTACATTTGTCCATAAATGGACATCAGATTTATGATTCATAATTCGCCAGGGGATACAACACCTCCCCTTTTTGAGAAATCCGGATTTTTAATTTTCTCGAATTCACCCTCCCCCACGAAAGACTGTTGGATCCTCATATAGCCAAGTTATTATTAATGCGATATGTTTGTCACCTTTAACAGGGAATGCATTAGAACTGAAGAGATCATGAGGATCGACGACATTTGATTCGAGGTCACCAACATTTGGTTCTTCTGAAATAGTTTTCTTGAATTTCCTCGGAACCTCATTAGTAGATAATGAATCATTAGGATAATCAGTATCTATGAGAGTTGTATTGGATTCTTGATTATCTTTAAATACATCTGACATTTTTCTCTCATTTTTATAAGAGAATTCAACAGAAACATATGAATCATCAGAATAATCTAAATCTGGTAGAACAATTACAGAATTTTGATCATTAGATTCATTAGAAACATTTTCCGTATCATGATTAATTTCATTTGGTGCCACTGTATTCCATATACTGCTCGATTTGTTTCCCGTTTCTTCGTGGGCGGGTACTGCAGCAATTTCATGAGCATTTTGTAAGACATTTACTTTCTGTGAATAGGATAATTCATTGTTTGCACGTCCGTTTTCGGGATTAATAAGACTTGGACCGTGTACAGGGCATGTCTCTGAAACAGGTAGTACTGGGTTACTGGGCTGATCATGTATAACTGCTGCGCTTAAAATATTGCTTTGTATGGATTCATTGAGGCTTTCGCCGGCATATTCATTAGTTCTGTAACTGTTTTCCAGCTCTGTACGCAATTTTGAAATTATTGCGTCCACTTCCGTTTCACCCCCAAAGCATGGGTGATTCAGCAGCTTCGCGTGTAATTTGTCAATGAAATCCAATTGACTCTTTCTGAAGCGCTGCTCTTGTCGCTGGATTAGCAACTGAAATTGGTCGCAAGTTAAGGCCATTTTTTTAAATGTAAATAATAATAATAAATCCAAAAAAACAACGGCAATTATTATGGATTATTTAATTCCGAAATGACGTCAGCGGCTGCTGTATTTTTTTCCAGAATCCCCGTCGCCAATTGTTATGACTCGTATATCAATCGTTATTGTATATGAAACGTGCAATGATACAGAAAATACGTACGAGCAGTCTTGATTGCTATTCGGTCCTTCCTAACTGCCTAGCCCAGCCAGTTGAGTCCAGAACACAAATAACAGCCTCGGAAATATGAATCATTATTCACAAGCACACTGGGTTATATATACTAACCAAACAGACCCAATTATACCAAAAAATAGAAAAATAACATTTGTACAGTAATTGGCCAATGTGGCTGTAGCTAGGGGGAAAGTAATCAATAATAATAGTTCCAAGGTCAAAACAAAGGTTGTGATAAGAGGAACACGGAAACGATTAGGTCACTTATTTAACAACTATCCAATAGGGAATGGGCATATTGTATTTGTCCATAAATAGACATCAGATTTAGGTTACTCATTTAACAACTATCCAATAGGAATAGGCGTATTACATTTGTCCATAAATGGACATCAGATTTATGATTCATAATTCGCCAGGGGATACAACATTACCAGTATTCTATTGTAGGTGTCATGTTTCTGTACTTTAATTCCATCAAGTGAACAATGCTGAGGTTAGGCATAATGTAACTGGTAAACATGACAAATCGGTTGGTGAAGTAACAAATCTCCATCAACTGAAGTAGTTGTGATATTTATTACGTATGCAACAGCACCACCTGATTTGATGGGTGGTGTTAGCTGATATAGAAGTAACTTGATAGAAAGTCAGGAGATATCAAACCAATATATGATGACATTTCATGCCATGACTATTGGACTGAGCTGTGTAGATGGGCGACTACCTAGTAGGGGTCGAGGCAATTATTGTAACTAATGGTTGAATATTTTAGGTGACAAGTCTCATAACCAAGTGCAGTGATGCAGATGTATCCACTTTCATTTTCCACTTATATCTTAATACACGATATGTTCTTATGCTATCTACTTTTTCTACGCAATCTTTTCTACTACTGTTATGACTTATACTACTGGGATTTGCCTTGATGGTCCCATCTCATTGTGCTAATATGTTGTGGTAACTTGAACCGATGTATATGTAAGTAAGGTTCTTCGTTGCGTCTGACTGACATAATAATTATCGAGGAAAGGAGACTATTCAGTAATAGAATAATTAATTACGATGTTGAACGATAAGAAATCTTTTGGGTTCGAATCTCGCGAGTGCGGGATCGTGGATGCGCACTGCTGAGGAGTCCCTTAGTAGGACGAAACGGAGGTTCTATGCTTCCAAGTTTTCAATGGTTTTCTAACTTCAATCGTTTCATGATCTCAATCGAAAACTTAACAATCTCCACAACCCCATACTGATAAATCTTCTACTGTTAGATTACCACCGTACATAAAATGTGTTCTTAGTTGCAGTGGATCATTTTTCAGTGTTAGAACAACTCTAAATACTCCCCAATGATTGATAGAGACCATTTTCGTGTGCTCATGTATGTTGAGGTCTATGTACACGTTTTGGTTACGAACGATATAGATTAGTATAACAGTATATCTTATATAGTTGTTTATATCCTTGACTTGAAAAGTGTAAGCGATGATTAATAATAGTGACTTGCTTGAGATTTGTATTTCGAAATTCGGGCATCTATCGGGACCCAGATAGTATCCGAGCAAAACTATGGTCCTCAATAACATAATATGGTAGAAGAATTTGAGCGTTAACAATTATACTACTCGCAAGTAACTCAAATATTTTAATCGAAATTGCTGGTTTTCATCTGATACCTGGATTTCAAAGTTTGGGGTCTTTTAGTCTCATAAGCCAATTTAGTATACTGTGCGGACATTTTTGATTAAAGAAGCCAGTAGTCTTAAAATTTACAACGTTATGATCAGTACAAATTATCATTGACTAGTAGAATTTTTGATAGTACGTTTGTTAAATGTGTACACATCATTTGAGTTTCATTGATTACAAACAATGTGCAAACGGTAAGTCCCGATCGTGAAGCAAAGAATCTCGAAAGAGAGATTGTTATTAAAAAGGTAGCAGAAGTATAAATATTTATAAATCCTAAATTCAATAGTTATCTAAGAATCAAACCAGAATCATCAAAAATATACAAATCTTCCCAATGTAAAATTTGATTCAATCTCGTCTCTTACATACAATGGAAAATACAGAGATTCGAGCCGACAACCCTTTTTTTATTTAAACACATAAAATTTTAATACAAAGGGGCACCAGATAAATATGCGCCTCACAAATCTCATTTGATTTGTGTGAGGGCTGTGATACTGCCCACGTTCCCAGACCGAAGTAGGTGGTTTTCTTCAGGGGCCACATGCGGAGCCTTTGACTTAAAGGTCTGATCCACAAGGCAATGGAGCATCGTAAGGAGATGCAATACCATGGTAGCTGGTGACCAACGATTGATTCATACGCCATTTGTTGCCTCAGGATACTGTAGCTCATGTGCACCATTGGTTTGGAATCAGGGTTTTCAAACTCCCCTAGGTGGATACTCCACATCCACCAACCCGGTTAAAGCGTCGGGCATTCGCTTTTCGTCCTCTCAATTTCGTAAACAACAGTAATATCATGAGAAGGCAGTGAGCAGGACTCTGCTGGCAGAGGCTATATATGTGTGGTCACTTGAGAGCATTAGGAGAGGGAGAGCGGACTCTCACCACTCTCAGCCGTACCAGGGCATTTGCGGGCGCCGACATCCTTAGATTTTGAGTATTAAAGGAGTTTGTAATACCTCTGCTACTTTCCTTAGCCACATAAAGATAAATTTATAGAAGACTTTACTAATTCATCCTATGCATTGTTTGCTTCTGTTTATCACTTTCGAAAATCTTTATCACTTCTTATATTAACATACACACTTTACTAGATAATTTTCTAACAACTGTATTAAAAAGATAATTTTTTCAGATTTCGATGCCCTTCTTGTATTGAATCTTCTTCTATTAAAGTTGTTATCATCTTAAACACTACTTGTTCATATGTTATGTTATCACTAGTGACTGTCTCTATAAGGTATTTCCTGGAGTTCTAGTGAGAAGCAGTAACCAGTGGAGTTTAACCAGGTCTGTTATGAGATATCAACTCAATGAAGACATTGGTGAAATGGTTGCTCAACTTCGTGGATTAGTTGAAGTTAAACATTAACACCGTTGGATGCCGGCCGGCTCAATGGTCTAGTGGTTAAGCGCTCGCGCGCTAGACTGATAAGTCCTCGGTATGAATCTCGCGAGGCGGGATCGTGGATGCGTACTGCTGAGGAGACCCACAATAGAACAAAAACGGCCGTCCAGTGCTTCCATGTTTTCCATGGTGGTCTAGCTTCAATTGACTCATGATCTCAACTATATGTATATATAACAGTAGCTTAGAGTAAAGACTTGAAATGTAAGTAAATTATAAATATTAATAATGATGATTTACTTACGGATTATTTCTTGTTAGATTATGTAATATATGATCAATATCATTGATATCTATACATGAACCAAGATTAACATGTTTTAAATATTGACATAATTCAGCTAATATGGCTAAACCATTATCAGTAATATGTGTACGATAAAGGGATATCCATTGTAAATGAATTAATCGACCCAATGTTAAAAAACCATATGATGTAATACCAAGACATGATGATAAATCAAGTTCTATATTCATCAAAACAAATAAGGAAGAAATATAAAGAATACAAAGTATTAAAGAAATTCTATGTTAAGCAAAGATGGATAGTAGCTAGTAGT